>OY757023.1:98883339-100090839 GCA_963580285.1 Lucinisca nassula | reverse complement strand
AGTTGCTATCTTCTTGCTAGCAAAGGGTTGCGTTTTGAACTTCTTTGGCCTCGGAGACCCCGGCCCTACCTACTGGCGACTTTTGTTCTCTGGCTCATAATAATGGACACAGGCCTCATCTACAGTCACCAGACGTGAAAGAAAATCATCCTTCTTTAAGTTAACCCATTTCATACCAAATGGAATCTTCCAACTTATACAGTCGAACTCCAATGGCTCGAACATCTTTGGGACAACTAAAATCTGTTCGAGACAGCGGTAGTTCGAGCAACTGAGGGTTACTGCCAGGAGACATGACGGGAGTATTTTTTGGACTTCTTTTCGGTGTTCTGTATGATGAATGTATGCTGTGTGTACACATTAGAATCGCCTCATAGAGGCGATTCTAATTAGTACACACAGCATACATTTGGGAGATAAAAAACGAAAATATCCCAAACTTGCCCTCACTATTTCTTATCTAAAGAAATCCCCTAAGGACTTAAGAAAGTGTTCGACTCAGCCATGGTTAACGAGCCATCCGAGTTCGAGCCATCGAAGTTCTACTGTATACAGCATAAGTCCATTTCAAAATTTAGGGGTGTCAGGTTGCGTTTACTAGAAAAACTATTTGGGAATTGGCTGGGAATTTTGCAAATAGTGTAGGCCCTGAGCCGCATTCTGCGGCGTCTGATCTGGGCCTGCACTGTTTGCTCGTTGCTAAGGGATTTCAGGACCCAACGGGATGTAAGCTTTCCCATACCCAAGCGATTATGTAAACATGTTGAAACGCTACCATGTGAAATGTGTAATGCATTCGCTATTTCTTCAACCTTAATTCGCCTATCAGAGTACACCAGATCCAGTACTTTGTTACACATTTCTTCATCGGTGGCATCTGATGGGCGTCCAGACCTGGTTTCGTCTTCTAAAGACGTTCTACTGCGTTTGAATTCCACAACCCCGAATTCAACTTGTTCACACGATGGTGCAGTAGACCCATAAACATTGGTCAACGCGCAATGTATGTATTTCCTGACCGATTTCCCCTCCAAACACAAGTACCGAATTACAGCACGGTACTCAGCTTTTGTCGGAAGGCTCCATTGCCTCCACATCTGTTTTGCTTTTGCACCGCTAGCCATGTTTGAGGTTCAATATCATATGAGTGAATGACACGATAAGGGTGCAATTTGCCCTCATGCCGAAAACATGTATTGAACAAGGCATGTAAATCTTGGTTGTCTCGATCAATTGGAAATGGTTTAGGCTGGTCACTTATTCACTAACCCTCGTAATTCTTTGGAAGCAAAGACTACAACACAAAACCGAAAACCGTGGGGTGTACAAAAAATTTTCCTGGGTAAGTTTAGCTAGTTTCGGCCAATCAAGTCTCATCAGTGACCCTGAAACATTTTCAAACTCCCGCAATAGAATCAATGATCTGAAAGGACTAGAAAATATAACCCACACTATGATTGATGAAGTGCAGGGCCGCCATACATTTTCAAAAATAACACCAACTGTGTTACAATTAACCCACAGCCGCCACCAGAGACACCAAAGGGAAAGAAACGTAAACATGAAATAAATTAGCGTCAAGCCAAAAGGACAGTTACTTTCCTACACAATGGTCAACTGGTAATCCAAAAAAAAAAAAAACAAAAAAAAAATACAAGCGATACACACATCTCAAAGACAAACCATAACAAAAATTAACCGCGGCAGAAGAACCGCCTAGGATTGTTTTTCTAAATTTGATAGCCGTTATTCCTATTTAATTTCAAAATTCAATATCTCTTCTGCAACAATGTTTATTGGAGTCCGGATTTTATGGCCACTTTGTAGGAAAGTCCTTTTGGCTTTCCGCTATTGATGTTTCCATTAGGGTCTAGTTAGTTCATGTTTGTGTTTCTTTCCCTTTGGTGTCACTGATGGGAGTTGTCTATTTAGTATATAAATTCAGAAAAATATATATATATACTTGCAATGATTTCAGTATCCAATTTCGTAAAATCATTCTTCGATATAAAAAGATTGGGCACTACATAAATGTTATAAATGTACGACAGACTGCATGCATGGTAGTTAACCCAATCACGGTTGATAACTTTGCTCCCCTCTTTAAATGCACGCCGGTGGGTCAGGACGGTTCCAGCATAAAGGGTTTCCCTCGGAGTCTAACTGTTGGTTTTCTTTTGCTCCAGCAATTCTGTTGTTGTATGCTGTCGAGTCCTCAACCTTGTTTCATCTCTGTAGTTTTTTTATTTGTATGTTCTCGGAGATGTTACACTGATGAGTTAGGAAGCCTTCATGCGGACTAAACAAAATTAGTGTACCGCGACAGAGGTAACGGCGAGGATTATGGCCATAGTGGAATTCCAGTGGAATTCTTTCCACTGACCGTTCCAAGGCGGTTCTTCTGTGGCGGTTTATTTATGTTGTTGTTTGTTACTTACTGTGTGTATCACTTGTGTGTCTTTTTATTTTGGATGGCCATTTGGCCATTTTGTGGGAAAGTAACTGTCCTTATGGCCTTCCTTTGTTTAGGTTTCCATTATGGTCTGGTCGCTTCATGTTTGTGTTTCTTTCCCTTTGGTGTCTTTAATGGTTGGGGTAAGTTAATTGTATCGATTCCTGATCTTTGTTTTACTTCTACTTTACTTATGTAATTGTTAGTTGGCACCTGAGTCTAACTGTTGGTTTTGTTTTGCTCCAGCATTTCAGTGGTTTCTTCCTGTTGAGTCCTCACCGTTGTTTCATCTCTGCGGTTGTTTAATGTTTGTGTTCTTGGAAATGTTTCACTGATGAGTGCGTATTGAACAAATTAGTTGCCTAAATCGCGACGGAAGTAAGGGCGAGGACTGCAGCCGCGTAAAAGCAATTTAAGCTGCCCAGTAAAATTCGTTTTACTGACCGTTCCGAGGCGGTTCTTCAGTGGCGGTTTGTTTTGTTATGGTTTGTCTTTAAGTGTATGTATCGCTTATATATTTTTGTTTTGGGCAGCCAGTTGGCAATTTTGTGGGAAAGTAACTGTCCCTTTGGCTTTCCGCTATTGATGATTCCATTAGGGTCAAGTTATTTCATGTTTGTATTCCTTTCCCTTTAGTGTCTCTGATGAGAGGTGTGGGGGAGGTGTACCGATTCTTGATCATTGCCATGTCTTCTATTCTGAATCAAATTTAAACCTTGTTCTATTGAACAAGATACCGGCTAAAGTCACAGAGTAGATACAATACAGATGGCTTCTGCCATCTGACCAGGATATACAGCGTTTGTCACTCCATTTTACAAATCTGAATGAGTACATTATACCAAGTTGTTTGATTGGTTGATAGTCAGAAAATGGTGTGATAAAAATAATGATTCAGCAGGGATTGAAACCGAGCATTTGGCATATTATCTCTTAGTGTAGGCTGGGACTGTTAACTAGTAAACTGTTTCGTTTAACCCTAAAAATTCCAGTATTTTAAGCAAACAGTGTAGACCCTGATCAAAAGTCACAACATTCCACATTGGGTCATTGACCATCCGGATAGCGAAGACTTTGATCAGACTGTGTGGATGTCAAACAACACAAACATACAATGAAAAACTTAAGTTAAAGAAAGCAAAATTCGGAACAATTTTGCAAGTTCATCAAAACTTTATTTCACTTACAAAAGAAGCACATTTTACGAAGTGCATCGTTTAGGGATGGCGAGCTATTAAAAAGCATTATTTACTTATTTTCGTAAGAATTATCCGGTTTCTTGTATTTCCTTTTTGATATAAATATTGGTTTCTGGTTATTACCACTTCAGTTACCATTTATCATAATCATGTTTGTAACAAGAAACAAGGATGTAATGAGTTCACAAATGCACTAAAACCGACCAAACACCGACCGATTTAGTCTAACATATACGGAATATGAACTGTGATCGCCAGTGCCATTAAACAGATCAAAGTGCCATAGTCTAACTATTTACAGGGTTTCTAAACTAAAGGAGTAAGCGTAGGCTACAGACTTTTTCAAAGGTGCATGGCTGTTAATATTTGCTGTCGTTCATATTTTCATTAACAGAAAAAAAAGTTTATTTCTTATATTTACATTCTTCGCTCATCATCACTGGGCTAAATAATGCTCGTAGGGCAAAGATTTAAGCTGAAAAACATTTACACGCTATTTATTTACAAAAAGCGGAACAGCGTTGACGTCGCCAACGCCCAATCAGATTGTAGAGAACCATGGTTTAGACGGACGTCACTTGATGTCACTAAAAATCATGTGACTCGATACGTTTATGGAAGTATGAACTACATTGTTTTCTATAGGTTCACATTAGGCTTCAAACTGGAAATATACTGTAGCAAATGTTTGACGTTATCCACTCAGACATACCGTTAACATACCCAACAACATTAGGCGAGACCTTCCTATCAAACGGCGGTGGACAGGCGAACCTTAGTGTCTCACTCTATGGTTAGCTTCAGACCATCTCAGGAAAGAAGCAACAAGAAGCTGCACAAACTTATAATACCCCTGTCTTTGATGGCATTTCATCAATTGACAACGCCGGCACTGTTTATTTCTCGTTTCTGGTCGAGTGTCTTTAATTATACAGTAAAATTCCTATATTAAGACCACCTTTGGGACTGTTCAAAAGTAGTCTTTGAGACAACTTTTGAACATTCCCAAAGGTGCTCCCTTAACAGGAGACACTACATGTAGAAAACACAAAGAAAGAATAACGAATAACTGGAACCTTCTAGGTAAGCTTTTAAAAGCAGATTTAGTCTTAAATTTTGGCGTAAAATGACGTACAGGTCATTCTGTAAATAACATTGTTATACAACCAGTGGAAAAACTTTATTACGATGCAAAGTCTACATCGAGATTCAAAATAATCAAAAGACATGAAGCTGAACTGAAATGGATTAAATTTTTACAGACCCCTTTTCCACTGGGATTTAATGACAACATTTATCATGAGGGTAATATTTCCAGAATGCCGGACTTTGATATTTTCTCGCTCCTGGAATGTCGAAAACGCAGAACTAGATCTCACGGCACCAGGAAAAATGGTAGCTTTAAACGTAAATCACGTGCGTTTAAACAAAACAATACTAGACTGAAGTGACTGTCAATTATATTATTAAATCATGGACGCCACTCTATGCTTTCATTTTTAAGTTCATTACCCGTTTCTGTTTTACGTCTTCTGGACACCGAGGCGAATAAATTCTACGATAGTTCTCATCAGTTATATGATGCGGCTCTCTTAACTAGAGGCTATACTACGCATACTCTCCGTCCTTACATTGATTCTGAAATTAATCATAAACGCCATTTCTTCAAAATATCCTTCATTAATAAGGGTATGGATTTTATAGATTTGCCCAGTATCTTCCGTGAGAGATCGGTGCTTTCTTCCATTCCTGCTTATTTTCAAAATACTCAAACACCTATAATTTGCTATAAATATAACAAACCTGTTAGATCTATCATTTTTGATTTCAATAAACTTGTTTCAGATCTTGATATTGATACTAATACTCCTGATTTATGTGATTGTAAAAACTCAAAGTATTGCTATTCTGCTGCTGGTCATGTAATTACTGGCAATTTGCAAAATTATTCCTGATTCTAGGATAAGGAATACAATTTCTAAAGGACCGAAATATCGGTTTCCTTCTAAAATTGATTTCAGTAAATGTAGAGATGAAATCGCTGCTTCCTTGAATGAATTCGGTAATCGATGGTATAAGCGAGAGTATGTTGAGCATAAAGCCCTTAAGGACTGGAAACTTAGCATTTTAAAACTAGTGAATAAACGCATTTCTTTCTATTCTCAAAATACTAACTTATTACCTCCTAAGCTCAAGACGTCTTCACGTCATCTTAAACTAGGTATTCAAGAATTTCATAAGAAGTTTGTTTTGGCCCCTGCAGACAAGGCCGCTAACAACGTCGTCGTTGTGTGACGGCTCCACTATGTAAACACGCTTAAGCAGGAGCTTGGTGGTACTAAGGCCTATGAACTTCAGCCTTTAGCTGAAGAGACAGCTATAGTAGATAAACATGTTTGTCTTTCAGCCACCAAGTTTGCTGTGTGTGTTAACGAAGGTCAAGACAAGCTTCCTACGCTATACTGGTTACCAAAACTTCATAAAAGACCTTACAAAGCACGGTTTATTGCAAATTCTAGCTCTTGCACTACCACTGAACTTTCTAAATTATTAACTTCCTGTCTTACTGCTATTAAAACGCATGTAATTAAATATTGTGATAAAGTCTTTGAAAGATCAGGAAGAAATCTGTTTTGGTCTGTAAAAAATTCGAATGAGGTTTTAAATAAATTGAAATCCAGACATTTTCGTGCTTCAAGTCTGTCTACTTACGATTTTTCCACTCTTTACACTACACTTCCTTATAAGCTTATAAAAGAAATTAAATCATTAAGATTTAATTGAATGGGCTTTTCACAGAGAAGATTCTCTCTATCTTGCATGTAATGTCAGAAATGCATTTTTCACTTCTAAAGAGCATAAGAATTATACACTTTGGTCATGTCAGAAAGTGTGTGATGCCCTCATCTTTCTACTTGACAATATTTTTATTAGATTCGGTACTAAGTTATTTAGACAAATTGTGGGTATTCCGATGGGTACGAATTGCGCACTTCTTGTGGCTGATCTGTTCTTGTATTGTTATGAAAGAGACTTCATGTTGTCGCTTTCCATTGATAACCAATCTGAAATTATTGAAGCTTTTAGCTCCACTTCTAGATATTTAGATGATTTATTAAATATTGATAATACCTATTTCAATGGTTTGATCAGTCAGATTTACCCCCCCCCCCAGAACTTCAGTTAAATGAAGCAAATTCTTCTGATACCGAGGCCCCGTTTTTGGATTTACATCTATCTATTGTAGATGGATTTGTTTCGTGCAAAATTTATGATAAACGCGATGACTTTGATTTTGAGATTGTAAATTTTCCTTTTTTGGATGGTGATGTTCCTCGTCCGCCATCTTATGGCGTTTATATTTCGCAATTAATTCGATTTGCTAGAGTGTGCAGTCATGTAACTGACTTCAACACTCGTAATAAATTATTAACGGCTAAACTCCTTAATCAGGGTTATCGGTACCATAAACTACGCAAAGCCTTTTCAAAATTTTATAGACGCCATTCTGATTTAATTTCAAAATTCAATATTGGACTTAAATCTCTTCTGCAACAAGGTCTATCGGAACCCGAATTTTATGGTGACTTAGTATACAAATTCAGAAAAATATATAACCGCAATGACTTCAGCACCCAATTTCGTTAAATCATTCTTCGATATAAAAAGATTGGGTACAACATGGATGTTATACGACAGACTGCATGCATGGTAGTTAACCCAGTCACGGTTGGCAACTTTGCTTCCCTATTTAATTGCACGCCGGTGGGTCAGGCCTCAGATTCTATGACGGCTCCAACGTAAAGGCTTATTGAGAATTAGAGAGATCTAATTCAAGGTAACGTTGGTTGGTGCCTGATGCTCTGTCTCTGGTCGGGCCCATCGGAATCTTAACTGTTGGTTTTCTTTTGCTCCAGCATTTCAATGGTTTCTTGCTGTCGAGTCTTCACCGTTGTCTCACCTCTGTGGTTCTTTGATTTTTGTGTTCACGGAGATGTTGCACTGATGAGTTAGGAGGCCTTCATGCGGACTGAACAAAGTATTTGTCTAAATCGCGACGGAAGTAAGGGCGAGGATTGTGGCCACGTAAAATCGATTTAAGCCCCCCAGTGGAAATCATTCCACTGACCGTTCCAATGCGGTTCTTCTGTGGCGGTTTATTTATGTTGTTGTTTGTTACTTACTGTGTGTATCACTTTTGTCTTTTTATTTTGGATGGCCATATGGCCATTTTGTGGGAAAGTAACTGTCCTTATGGCCTTCCTTTGTTTAGGTTTCCATTATGGTCTGGTCGCTTAATGTTTGTGTTTCTTTCCCTTTGTTGTCTTTGATGGGTGGAGTAAGTTAATTGTAACGATTCCTGATCTTTGTTTTACTTCTACTTTAGGTGGTCTTAATAGCGGAATTTTACTGTATAATTAAAGAACACTGCCTGAGCTAAGTAGTATAATTTATCTACCCGCCAAAAAAGATTCTTGATTTATTATTTACAAAATCTCCATCCCCAGTTAGTCGAGTTAACGGGATGCCCCCGATCGGCAAAACTGATCACGTGGATATGAATATGGATATTGAATATGAAATAAAAGCGCCGCGAATCAGACAAGCCCCGCGTAAAATATATCTATATAAACGTGCGGGTATGGATGGTCTGTGAGACCATATGGCGCGATTTAGGGATTCCTTCCTTTCCGCTGACCTTTCGCACATATCAGTTAATGACATGCGGGTCAATTTTAAGACCGAATTAACTACGGCTATGGAAAGGTTTATCCCAACGAAAATGACCAAAACAAAGCATAGTGCACCCTGCATCGATAACACGACCACGCATCCAATCAGAAGACGCAATCGAATGTACTTTCGTGCTCGAAAATCTAGCAGCCCTGACGTTAAGAGCCTTTACAAACGGTCCAGAGCACATGTACAAACGGTAATAAGAGATGCTTATGGGAAGTATGTTTCCAGCATCTTTACGGTTGAAGACGATGACAGAGATCTTGATAGTCCCCAGAAGAATGGTAAAGTTAAAAAGTTGTGGCCATTCATAAAGTCCCTAAAACGGAAGCATTTGGGGGAAAACGGAATTCTAGAAAAAGATTCGTGCGATAATGCTAATACACATGTATATGTAACAAACAGTTTCAATCTGCATTTACGCGTGGAACTGACGGTGAGCTACCATCCAAAGGTAATAGTCCGTTCCCCACCATGGGGGACATAACATTTGACCTAAATGGGGTCGCTAAACTGTTGGGTAATCTCATGATACATAAGGCATCTGAGCCGGATGACCTGTATGTCAGGGTGCTTAAGGAATGTGATCATGCTGAAATTTCTCCCGTTCTGACCTTTATCTTCAATCAATCACTTGCCCATGGCACTGTACCAGATGACTGGCGACAAGAAAATGTTACCCCGGTCTATAAGAAAGGTGACCAATATGATGAAGCAAACTATAGACCAGACTCGCTAACATGCATCTGTTGCAAAACCCAGGAGCATATAATAGTTAGCAACATCAACAAGCACCTAGCCTTTGAGAGCACCCTTGCCGACTGTCAACATAGTTTCCGTATTCAAAGATCTTGCGTTCAATTTAACCATGACATTGTGAGCAATATGGATGGGGTATTAACCTTGGCCACAAACAGACTTGATCATCATGGACTTCGCCAAGGCCTTTGACTCGGTTATTGTATAAATTGGACGACTACGGGATACGATGATCCACACATAGATGGATTAGCTCATGGCTCTCTGGGCGCTCACATGATGACCAAACGTCTGATTCAGTCCCTGTTTTATCTGGTGTCCCCCAAGTTTCGGTCCTTGGACTGGTCCATTTCTTGGTATTCATTAATGATTTCCCTGATAATATTAGGTCATCTGTCCGTTTGTGTCCTTTATAGGAACATATATTCTCCTTCTGACTGTCTAATTTTACAAGATGACCTGGATCGACTAGCACAGTGGGAGGCCGATTGGCAGATGAAGTTCAATGTGACCAAATGTCATTCAATGACACCCTACGGACAAGCAAATAAAGTTTGATTATACAGTTCACCAGCAAATTCTGGAGCAGGTTCAATCGGCCAAACACCTTGGTATCACGATCTTGATTTGGGTCGAGACATTTCAGAGATAATATCAAAAGCAATTAGGACGTAACTTGGCCTTTCCACCTAGGCAGACAAAGGATGTTGGATACAAAGCATTGGTTGGCCCTCAACTTCAATATGCCTCACCCATTTGGCATCCCTAACTCCGATTCAATAGGTGGAGAAGTTCCAGAGGACAGCTGCTCGATGGACTGCCAACGATGGCGAAATAGAAGTAGCGTCGGTGGCATGCTTAACGAGCTAGAATGGCCGTCCCTATAGAGGCCCGTCGTGAGCAGTCCTCTTTAACCTTCTTCGTAAAGATACATTCCGGTACAGTGTCCATTTATAAAGACAAATACTAGACCCCCGCGGCAGTTTCAACACAAGCAAGGGCATCAAAGGTAAACAACTTACAAAATCGTATGTACCAGTCCTATAGTGATGCCTTGAAAAATTCCTATTTCCTAGAAGTTTCCCCCAGTGGAATAGTTTTTCTCTTCTGTGGTGAATGCTAAGACTGCAGAGGAGCTCAAAGCCCGTAAAGTATATGAGTGAGACTCAGAGGTATACGTTTTAGTACACCTCAAGTCATCCAGTGACTTCCTGTTGTTGTTTTAGCTAAGTTATAAATTTAGCTACGCAACCAACTGAGGTAATGGCCGAATATGACAGGACAGAAGATAGATAGATCTATCTCAGACACGATAGATAGGTTTTCTTATCCACTGGCTCCCATTTCTTTTCCTGCTATCCACTGTTTATAAGTACTTGTTTATATGCATATTAAGTTTGCGCAGTTATTGAGCAGAGTCGATTTCAAGGTCTTGTTAGGAAAGAAAGATATACAAAAATGAGACATGACATACGAAATTTTGCCATGTATGGATTCTGGCTAATATATCTTTAGTTTGCTCCTTATCTGTTATGCAAATAGCAAGATCATTTGTTTATCTTATTTTTTTTCCTTTCTTTCCTTGCCGCGAAATGGTACCATTCGACAGATAGTCCCCGTTCAGAATAGATTGGGCTTCATGGTGCATCTGTAACAGGTGAAAAAATCCTAATCACCTATACCCGGCCGGGGATCGAACCCGGTCCGCCGGAGTGACAGGCCAACACTCTACCGCGTCGCTATAAAAGCCGGCTTGTACCGCAAGGCAGTACAAGTGTCTCTTATACCTATCCCTACTACATATTCCCCCTCCTATTTAAGATTCGTCCTCGAATCTCTAAATCTTTCAAATTAAATTCGCCGGTACACGGATGTGGTCCGAGTCTCTGTCGGTCATTTACGTTGGGCGCCAAATGTAACAGGTGAAAAAATCCTAATCACCTATACCCGGCCGGGGATCGAACCCGGTCCGCCGGAGTGACAGGCCAACACTCTACCGCGTCGCTATAAAAGCCGGCTTGTACCGCAAGGCAGTACAAGTGTCTCTTATACCTATCACTACTATACATCCACGCACAGCTGAAACTGACCGCACATGAGTACTAGTAACCCGCTTAGAAGGTCTAAGCCTACCCAGGCGAGTCGGACCGTTCATGCTTTTAAACCCTATTGGTTCCATTGGACGGCAGGGCTTGAGATGTCATTTAATTTCAATGTCGGGTAGAAATCCCACAAAATTGGAAGCGACGTCTCCAAATTGATCTTAATTAATAGTGTTGACGGGGACGTTAAAGCTAATTTAAAAAAAAAAACGACAGAAAACCTATCGGGGCTTGAAGAAATAGTTTGGGCTGCATGTTTCTTACATGCAGAGCTGAAACCGACCGCCCACGAGTACTGGTAAACCGCCTACATGGTCTGAGCCTGCCTAGGCAAAGTGGTGCGAGTCGAACCGTCCATGCATATAAGTCCTACTGATTTCGTTGGGTGGCAAGGCAGCTGTCATTTCAGCTCAGTGCCGGGTATAAGTCCCACAAAATTGGAAGCAACGTCTACAAAATGACCTAAATAGTGTTGACGGAGACGTTAAATCTCAAAATTCAAACAAACAAATCAATACCCACTCATTCAGCATACATGTTTGGTACTTTCCGTGCACAAAAATTACCAGTCCGGATACTCGACTCAAGTTGAGCCATAGTACTGTAGATACTGACTGCTGCTTTATCCAATAAATGCTGATCTGACAAATAGAGGACCTTACATTTGTTGTAATTCATCACGAAAACACGCCTATATAATTTTGACCCCCTCGGACCCCACTTTTATATAGTAAAACTAGGGTTTGCAGTAATATACCTTATTTTTCTTATTTCTGCTCTAAGATATAGAATGTGGGTACTCGTTAGAACCGCCTCGATGAGGCGGTTCTAACGAGTACCCACAATCTATATTTTGAGCAGAAATAAGAAAAATATCACAAATTTTCATCTGAAAATTTTCATTTTTTCGGCGATAAATGTGTCAATGTATTTGTATAGGCGTGTTTTCGTAATTTCATACGAAATTTATAAAAGGAGCCTCTGTCGAATTTCATAAATTTCATGAAATTAACACGAGTCCGGAAGTAGCAGTGGTAATGGCTATGGTACAGGTGACAGTAGTAGTAGTCGTCGTCGTCGTCGTCGTCGTAGTAGTAGTAGTAGTAGTGGTAGTAGAACGGCAGCGATGATAGTAGGTTGTTGTTGTTATTGCAACAGCATGACCCAGTATATAAAAAGTGCATACGTGCGTATATTGGTGATCTTGTATCGGTATAATAAACAGATGAATCTGAATAATAACCACTTGCATAAGTACAATAATAATATTTATGTCAATTTTCCGTCTGTTGTACCGAACTTGATACCATCAATCTTGGTGACAGCAGTCATTTAACCCTCTCGACAGTGGCGAATAATAATAGTGTTTGGGTACCTCTTAGCTAAGCATATTATGTGCATCTTTCAAAGTCACCTTCATTCGCAATTTCTGTATAAGTACATGCAAGTGCAACGAGGATATATTAATTCTACGTCTGTCAGAATTACCTTCATAAGAAATTTCTACATGCATCAAGGCCCAGCAGGCACATAACGTAATTGTGACGTCACACCAGCGTTGGTGCAACGTCATGACGTTTATGCAACGTCACAACACCGACGTTGATGTGACGTTGCCCTAGCGACGTGTGCCTGCTGGGGGTGTCTCAAGCGACTTTCTTTTGAATCGCACTGTGTAACATTGGTCATGTATTTATGATGTACGTCGCTGTTATTAAATGGATAACGTTATTTGCTATTAGCAAAGACATTTGTTGACTTTGATTAGACAGCGCAAGGGCAATAATTTTCCTCATACCCCGTGAGCAAAAAAAAAAAAAGTAGATTACCCTCTCGCGCTTGTGTTCCCTGAATTGCGATTTTGTTGGTTTGGTTTGTGGTTTAACGTCCTCGTCAACATTGTATAGGTCATTTTGAAGACATTGCTTCCAATTTTGTGGGACTTTTACCCGACAATGAGATGAAATGACATCTCAAGCCCTGTTGCCCAATGAAACCAATAGGGTTTATAAACATGGACAGTCTGACTCGCACCGCTTTGCCTAGGCAGGCTAAGATCTTCTAAGCGGCTTACCAGTACTCGTGTGCGGTCAGTTTCAACTCTGCGTGGAAGCAGTGTGCAGCCCATCTATTTCTTCAAGCCCCGATGGGCGGGGACCGTACCTGAATTTCGATGTCCGCCATCTTGGATTTACTGCACAGTTAAAGAGAAATAGAATAAATAATTCAGTTATACGCCACAAAAAGATTTTCAGCAACAAAACATTTGTTCGTTTTTACTGACACTAACATGACGTAATCGTTTTCGATGAACGTAGTATGTGCAGAAGAGAGCGTTTGATGACCTTACATGTCAACATGTACTCCTCATGACGTTCCCTACAAAATAAATTTTTGGAAACCAATCGTAAAGATAAAGATAAGGAAGCTACATTTAACGCTTTTTGTACCAGATGGAATCTTCCTCCTTATTTATAGCAGGGGTCCATTTCAAATTTTAGGGGTGTCAAGTTGTGTTTTCTTCAAAATCTATTTGGAAATAGGCTGAAAATTCTGCTAACAGTGGAGGCCCTGATCAGACGCCGCGTTCTGCGGCGTCTGATCTGGGCCTGCACTGTTTGCCAAGGTACCCCTTTAGGGGTTTCCGGTACTGAATGGGTTAACGTCGCATATCAGAAACAGTTAACAGAAGCTCTGATGAGCTTTTTGCGACAAACCGACAAGCAAAGTATCCTTTATCAAATACTTACCTGCTTTCTTCTATCTTCCTTGGACTACCCCTGATAATGCGAGCGTCAGCCAAGGGAGAACCAAGTACCATTTTTCACGCCTTTGGTATGGCGGCACCGAGGATCGAATCCGCGACCTCCCGATCCCGAGGAGGACGCTCTACCACTGAGCTATCGGGGTCGGTAACAAGGTAGAAATGTCGTGAAAAAGCTTTATAATACAATAAATTCTTTATTTTGATTCTTAGAGGCGAACATTATGGATCAAATTCACGGCTTGAGAGCGATATTTACCCTCACAACAAGCCCATGTTTCCCGTGAAGAATAAAAACCAAACATATATTGTTATACTGCAAATAAATTCTAAAGCTTTTGATTGGACAGCGCAGCGAGCGAGCGAGTGTTTGAGTTTTACGTCCCACCAACAGCTAAGGTCATACGGAGACGGGACCTCGGTTTAAAGACTCTGCCGAAAGTCTGATTGGACAGCGCAGCGCAATTATTTGTATATATACGGAGAAAAAAAGAGTATCCTCTCATGCTCGCCTTCGCTAAACGGTGATGTCCGCCATTGCATAGATGGTGAGAAATGAATCGAAGCCGCGTCCTCCTGATCACAGGTCAGACGCGCATCCGACTGAGCTACCGATGCTGGCTTATAGATATCCATAATTATTCATGGATATCCATGAATTGAATTAGTGATACCCATAATTATTTATCGATATCCGTAATCATTTATGGATATCAAGATCGAATTAATGATATTCTTAGCTCGAATTATGGATATCCATAAATCAATCTGAATTAATGATATATATAAATCGAATTATAGATATCCATTATTCGATTTATGGATATCATTAATTTGAATTATGGATATCCATTATTCGGCGGATTTATGGATATCATTAATTCGAATTATGGATTTCCATAATTCGGTCAATTTAAGAATTTAACTAATTCGAATTATGGATATCAGTAACTCGTCTTTGCAAATAAATACAATAATGACTGAAACCAAAGGCTTTTCGTGGTTAATTATGGTTTTCTTTAATTCGAAATATACAGGTATGATTAATTCAGCCTGAATTATAGATAAACACTGTTTGAAACGTGACGATATCGATTTCGAATTCACTTAGAAATCTCTATATATCATTGCTTTGCTGGTTTGTATTGGGGTTTAACGGCCCAATAAACACTATTTAGGTCATTTTTGAACCGGTCAGTTTACTTATCCACACTTATTTCTGGGCAGGCTTATACGGAAGCGGATAACCAATACAGTGAACATTCTTTCGCCAGAAACTGATAACTGTCCTTCTTGAATCAGCGGAAGGGAGAAAATGACCGTAGAAAAGGTCAATCTCCACGAAAGAATGTTGCCGAGCCCGGCAGGTCTCGAACCCGCTTCCTCCTGATCACCAGTCAGACGCGCAACCGACTGAGCTACCGAGGCCAGCGTTATATTTCATTGCAGCATTACGATAACACACCCGTGCAACATAGTTAATATTTCACATATCCCCCCCCCCCCCCAAAAAAAATACTTTTTATACTTTTCTGATGAAAATCCTCGATATTTTTATTATTTATACAACAAACATAGGTTGTTGGTTCAATGAGGCGGTTCTAACGAGTACCAACAACCTATGTCTTGGAATAGAAATAAGAAAAACAATGTCTACCCCCGTAAACCCCAGTTTTCTCTATGTAACGTGGGGTCAGAGGGTGTTCATTCCACAGACTTGTTCATGTGATGTGTAAGAAAACTTTATTTCCATTTAGAGCAAAAAGATACGAGGGCAAGTCAATAAGTAATACGCCTACTAGTATCCCATTTCCAACTGACCGAGACACCCACGATTTTCATGCCTTGTTTCAATATAGGGATCAACCATGGTTTTTCATGCATTAACATTTGCCGGATCCCGAGGAAGCTGTTTGAACATGAGGCCGCTAGGCCGAATGTTCAAATATCTTCCGAGGGATCCGGCAAATGTTAATGCAATGAAATAACCATGGATGATCGTTGTTCTTGCATAACTTACGAATCCGACAGCAAATTTTGACGAAAACGCCCAAAAGCTTCATATGAATTCCATATAAACTCTTCAAATGCGATAGGCAAACCAAAATGGCGGCCAGTTCAGAATGTTGTTTACAATGACGCTGTCGTGCAGTGACGTCATCATAGAACTCTAAAACGCTACGTTCAGGGCGATAACGTTACGTCGCTCAACGTAACGTAAACAAAGCAAGGCCCGACTTGTGATATCAAAAGCTCACAATCTATGTTCAAACATCACGCGAATTTCATGATTTGAACATGGTTTTTGCTGTTTGAGCATCTCTTTCGGTCCATTTGACAATGGCTTCAAACAGCCATGCGCATAGATATTTATGCAAGAACACATGTTTAAGGCAAGAGGGCAAAATTGCACCCTTATCGTGTCAGTCACTCATAAGATATTGAACGTCAAACAAAAGCAAGGTTTTCGTCAAAAGTTGAGCACCGTGGTATAATTCGGTACTTGTATTTGAAAGGAAAACAGGTCAGGAAATACATTGCGAGTTGACCAATGTGTATGGGTCTTCTGCACCATCGTACCCACAAGTTGTGGAATTCAAACGCGGTAGAACATCTTTACAAGACGAAACTATGGACGCCCATCATATACCACCGGTGAAGAAATGTGTAACAAAGTACGGGATCTGGTGTACTCTGATAGGCTTAAGAAATAGAGAATGCATTATACATTTCATATGATAGCGTTTAAACATTTTTACATGATCGCTTTGGCATGCACAACCTAACTCCCCGTTGGGTCCCGAAATCTCTATGGCAACCTGAGCATCAGTTTGCAGCGCATTGTGTTGAAGCGGTTTAGGTCAAAGAAGATGATTTTCTTTCACGTCTGGTGACTGTACATGAGACCTTTGGTCCATTATTCTAAGCCAGAGTAAAGTTCCAAAGTCGCCAGTGGAGGGGGCCGGAGTCTCCTAGGCCAAAGAAGTTTCAAATGCAACCCTCTGTTGGCAAGGTGATGACAACTGTAGTTTGGGACGCACAATGCGTTGGACTTTCTAGCAAAGAAAAGTACAATAACAGGTGCGTATTGTGCAAATTTGCTCGACCAAATGAGAACTGCGATCCGTGAAAAAAAAAAAACGCCAGGTAAATTCTCCATAGGGATTCTGCTCTGACAGGACCGTTGAATAAGAGAGTAAATACTTGCAAAATTGCAATGGATGTTATTAGGTGGAATAGGTACGGGCTAATATCGCGCCCGCCTATTCTCCGTACTTACATTTAGTTCCTAGTTACTATTCCCAAACTTGAAAAAGCATATCCGCGGACGCCATTTCTGGTCCAACGCAGAAGTCGTGGCGGCAGTTGAGGAGTGGGTCGGAGACAAGGATCCTGGCTTCTTCCGTTCTGGGCCGGATGGCACTGGCACAGCGTTGGTCAAAGTGTATCATTCTAGTGGGTAATTACATCGAAAAAGAAGAGATCGATCTCACCCAGAAATAAGTTAGGCTTGTTGTTTATTGACTCGCCCTCGTATATATAATATTATCATCTCATTTTATCATATGAGGCTGTTCAAACGAGAACAATATAATAAGTCACATCTATACTATCAGCCAATCAGACTATATTGTATACTGTTTTCGTTCAAATTCACAAACTGGTAGACAAATGGTTTGTGATTTGTTTGTCATTGTAAACTTCACTTTTTTTGTCTATGTAATAAATATAATCAAACAATTCATAAAACTAACGTGGTCTTTCAAAATTTGATGGTGTGAAGTGTTTTCTAAATATATTTGAAAAATAAAAAAAATGGCTGAACTTTTTGCAAAAAGCAGTTCCTGAACAAAAGCCGAGCTCGGTGGCGTCTGATCTGGGCCTGCACATTTTGCTATAACCGCTTTTGTGGGATTCGGTACAAAATGCACAACACTCACAATCTTTGGATAAACATATCTCGGACGCCCTAGGCGAGCAACTCACATTATTTCAATATACACCGATATATCCTCAGTCATTTCAGAATAAAGAAAGTGGGTTTGTGTCGTAATTTCCTTACTTTAAGATTTAAACAAGACACAACGAAAGTAGCCTATACTCACATTATATTATATTTCATGTATATTAAAACATTTACCACCCTAAAATTGAAATTTTCAGATTAAAAAATCCTGATAATTTTGATATTTCTGCACATAACATACATTGCGGGTTCTCGGTAGAAACGCCTCGACGAGGCTGTTCAAACGCGAATAATATAATAAGTCACATCTTTACTATCAGCCAATCAGACTACATTGTATACTGTTTTCGTTCAAATTCACAAACTGGTAGACAAACAGTATAGATCCTGATCAGATGGCTTCTTTTGAAATAATCTGATCGGGATCTACACTGTTTGCAATGTTAGGGGTTGTCGTGAACAGCAGGATAAGGGTTAATGCAATGTAAAAAAACAATTGGTTTGTGGTTTGTTTGTCATTATAAACCTCACTTTTTCCTATGTAATTAAGATAATCAAACAATCCATAAAACTAACGTGGTCTTGCGTGTACAGTGTATTTGAATAGGCGTGTTTTCGTAATGATGGATATATGCATCGTATTATATAAATTATAACATATCGAGAACATTAAAGTTTTCTAAACACATGAATTAAAACACTGCATCTACAGGACTGGTGTAAAATCTAACAAACATTACCTAAACATGCCTATTCAAATATAGATTGAAAATTTTACCGTCAAAAACTGAAAATTATTTGATCCTCACAAACAATAATTGTCTTATTTCTTCTAAAAACATAGGTTGTGGTTACTCGTTAGAACCGACTCAGTGAGGCGATTTTAACAAGTACCCACAATCTTTATTTTGAGCAGAAATGAGATAAAGATAAAAATAAAAAAAAACTTTTGAGCTTAAAATCATACGTTTGACCGTTCTATCGAGTCATCATCGTCATTCTAACGAGTATACCCTCAATCTATATTTAAGAGCAGAAAAAGGAAAGAGCTTTTTCTTAAATTGTTGTAAGTTGGCCGTGAAATTTACAATGTATTTGTATAGGCGCGTTTTCGTAATGGTGGAAATATACATCGTATCATTCAAGTTTTCTAATTAAGCAGTTAGTAGTTTTCCTAGGCGAAAATATAATTAAAGCAAATCTTAAAACAAGCTTCAAAAGGTTGCAAATTGAAAACATAATTTTACATTATCAAAAATGAATTAATTAAGTTATGAGTGCAAAGTTTTTAATTATAGATGTATATTTGTTTTCTTAAAGCAAAATATTCTTTCTAATTCTATCAAGAATATTAGACAATATTGTCCATATTGATACCGATTTTCAATTCTTTTAACTTCTTTTGCGATTCTAATATCCTGTGTATACAAGCCCTGCGTCTGTGTAATCTTTACACATTTTTGATCCGAAACTTCAAATATAGCTATTTTCTACAACCTGTGGGCCACTTTTAATAAACTGTTTTTCTAAATTTTTTACCACATGAATATAGATATTAAATAGATCTTTCTAGTGAGAGGTTATAGCGCACGGAGAAATTTTAACAAATATGACTTCTGAGCCTTTGAATTAAGGCTATTTTTCATTTTGTTGTAAAATACAAAGACTTAATAGGGAAATACCCCAGTGGCATTCATTAGAATCAAGGCCACTTTAAAATTTATTTTATTTCAACAAATTTGGTACCAAAATGAAGCAGATACATTTTTCTATCAAATGCGAGGTTATAATAATATCTTGTAGAAATGAAAATAAAAGACTTTATTAGTTAAATGACGGGCTCCTATATAACTCTATACATTTTCCTAGTATTACCTGTATGAAAACTAGCGACTGGCTGTGACGTCACAGAAGTGACAGATAAGTGTGGATTAGTACCTGTAGTACGAGTATTCCTGCTTATGTCTCATTTTATCATATGACGTCGCGTCTGAGAGTGTAATAAAGTCGCAATGTAATAAATTCGATAATCCACTAGTGGATTAAGTATGCAAATTAGTTGTATACGTCCCGTAACGTTACACGTACGACGTCCTTACCAACGTCGCGTTTACTAATGGCGGAATAGTGACATTTTTTTATAAAACCATCGTGAATAAAATGCCTTTTAAATGTGATAAATATGATAACTAGAATCTTGCATTCGTGCTCGTGTATAATTGAATTTATTAAACGAGTTGAGGAAAATGGATAAAATGCGAGGCTTTCTCGTTGAGGAAAAGGGATGAAATGCTCGGCAAAGACTCGCATTTTATCCCTTTACCTCAACTCGTTTAATAAATTCAATAATACATGAACACTCATATAAGCTTCTCATCATTCTTCTAATTAACCCATTTTGTATTAAATGGAATCTTCCACCTTATATATAGCAGGAGTCCATTTCAAAATTTAGGGCTTTCAGGTTGTGTTTTCTTCAAAATTTATTTGAAAAAATGGCCGAACATTTTGCAAACAGTGTAGGCCCCGTTCTGCGGCGTCTGATCTGGGCCTGCACTGTTTGCCAGTATACGCGTTTTGGGGTTTCCGGTACAAAATGGCTAAACACATAAGACACCGAGAAAAATTACATCTGAAAATGTCGTCTGCGGAACCTTCTTGCAAACTTTTTGGGGCAAAGATTTGGACCCAGATCAGACTGCTCCTAGATCTGCAGATCTGGGTCCACACTGTTGGCAAAAATGATTTTTAAAGTAACCGGCAGACGACAAGTGTCGTGATTGGCGTATTATGGGTTAACCCATAGAAAGCTCGAACTCTCCGTGGGTGGGAAACTTTTTTCCTGAACATCATTTCATTCAAAGATCTAAGATAATTCAGAGAATCGGATAAGATAATTGAACGATAGTTTTCCTTATTTCTCCTCTTATAGATATTCTAAGGAATACCCACATTACAGGTTTATATGGAGAAATAAGAAAAACCGTCTCGAAATACCCACCTTAGCAGTTTAGTTCAATGAGTCTACACTACCTATGAATCCGCAAACCTTTTGAAGCTCCCATGTCTCTAATTTAACGTATTGCAGAAGATTCCGCCACGTTAATTATCCCTTGTTTGTAAACGCCCGGACGCAGGAAGTTCGGCTAACAGACATGTGCGTCCACCTCAAGCTTAGAGCAATATACACATACGCACGAACGGAGCTGAACATTCACTGAATATGACTGGCTTCTACTCCTGCGCAGCTGACTAATCGAATGAGTGCCACACTAAATGTCGTACATGCAGACTGAATGACAGAATAGCTGATCATACGATACCCGAAACTTTTTGTTTTTATAGCTCACATTTCGTATAAAATGAGAGGTCTGCCTGCGGAGCATCAGATGAACATTGCTGCAAGTTGTAAAAGGTTCTTCTGAGATTTTCAACTTCCGTGAAGCAGAATGGGGTTTTACTCTCTCGCATTCTGTGTCTTTATGACTATGGTGGCTGGCGGTTACTGTCAGTGCGATTTACCGAGTAAGTACAGTTTGTACCAGGTATTGCATTACGAAAACACGCCTATACAAATACATTCTAACCTTTATCACCGAAAAAATGAAAATTTTAAGATGACAAATTGTGATATTTTTCTTATTTCTGCTCAAAATATAGATTGTGGGTACTCGTTAGAACCGCCTCTTCCCGCAATCTGTATTTTAGAGCAGAAATAATAAAAATAAGGTTTACCCCTGCAAACCCGAGTTTTATTGTGTAAAAGTGGGGTTCAAGGGGGTAAAAATTATATAGGCGTGTTTTCGTGAAGGCCTACCGGGATTTGATTTAATTGATTTGAGGTTTAACGTCCCGTCAACACTATATAGGTCATTTTGGAGAAGTTGCTTCCAGTTTTGAGGGACTTCTACCCGACACTGAGATGAAATGACCTCTCAAACCCAGTTGCCCAATGAAACCAATAGGGTGTATATGCATGGACGGTCCGACTCGGACAGGCTTAGATCCTCTAAACGGTTTATCAGTACTCGTGTGCGGTCGGTTCAGCTCTGTGTGGAAGCATCATGCAGCCCATCTATTTCTCCCAAGCCCCGATGGGCGGGGGTCGAATTGTCTACCAGGAGCCAGTCGTTCAACACTACCGACGTTGTTATTTAAAGTATCGTTAAAACTTTGATTATATAATATGGAAAATATGCTAATATTTTGCTAAAAAGTTGAGCACCTTTTGCAAATGAAAAAGCTGCTCTCTTTTTTCAACAAAAATAACACTATGTTAGACATTGTACATGCTAGAAGAGTTTATGTTTTGAACACACATCACGATAAGAAGTCCGCGAAACAGACCACTCTAAACCCCACTTTATATAAAGAAAAGTGGAGTTTCAGGATATACATTACCTGTCTTATTTTTGCTCAAAAACATAGTGGGTACTCGTTACAACCACCTCATTTAGGCGGTTCTAACGAGCATCCACAATCTATTTTAAAAGCAGAAATTAGAAAGATGTTACAATTTTGCCTAATACAGTAAAATTCCTATATTAAGACCACCATTGGGACTGTTCAAAAGTGGTATTTAAGACCACTTTTGAACAGTTCCAAAGGTGGTCGATTAACTTGAGGAGATACTAGATGTAGAAAACACAAATAAAGAATAACAAACCTTCTCAAGAGCTTTTAAAAGGAGATTTTTCTTAATTTTAGGTGGTCTTGTATGTGTAATTTCTGACACCATGTTTGGCCATTATTTCATATGGATATGTTTTCCTAATGAACAAACACGTTAAGCTGACGATGCTTTGAACAACTGGTTCCCGGTGTTATCTCGGGGCAAGTCGTTCCAAACTAAGGATTTGATAATTTAATATGGCAAATATACTATATATACAGTAAAATTCCTATATTAAGACCACCTTTGGGACTGTTCAAAAGTGGTCTTTAAGACCACTTTTGAACAGTCCCAAAGATTGTCCATGACAAGAGGACACTGTGGGCAGAAATCAGAAATGAAAATTAAGTGAAGCCTTCAAAATAAGCTTTTAAAAGCAGAATTAGTCTTAATTTAAGGTGGTCTTAAGAGCGGACTTTTACTGTACTATAATATTTTACTTATATTTTATTTGACATTGTGAGTAGCTTTGCCAAAGAAAAAAAACTGAGTACAATGTATTTGATATTGTACAAATACGCCTTACAACTATTGGGACTGTTCAAAAGTGGTCTTTTAGGACCACTTTTGAACAGTCCCAAAGGTGGTCCCCGAGTCGATGACACTGATAGAATTGGTAGTAAAACACAATGAAAAAAATTGAAGTCCAGATATGCTTTAAAAAGCAGAATATATTTAAAGAGCAGTGAAGGCAATCTCTGTACACTTACAACTTTTTCCTTCTTTCGCTATACAAAACCGTGGTTCATTGGCGCATGCGCTCTTGGGATGGAACAAGTTATCGTTTGATGGGCGAATGCGTTGTTGGTAAAATTAACATATGGCTAGCCTCCAGGTATCCAATATGGGTGGCAGTGCTCACGGTGCAAACTATGAACGGGTTACAGGTTTCTGTTGCAAAGTGCCTACTGAAAGAGCTAATTCTTGAAGTCAACAAAAACTGATCAAAACACACTCGTAAGGTGACCATATATCTCTGGTTTGTTGAACTTTTACTTTTCCATCTCTGCATGCGTTTTCGTAACAAAATTTCCGGTTGAATACATGCACTCCGGGACATGTGTAACATTGCGCCTATTGAAAAACTGAAGACCCCTGTGGTGTTCAAAGGAATATTGCATGGTCGTCCACATTGTTAGCCGAAAAAAACTACACACCACTTTATTTTAGAAACAATAATGCTTTCAAAAATGCTGAAGTTTTGGCGGTTAACGATGTGGAGGATGTTGAAAAATAAACTTTAATCGATAAAATAAGGTGAGAAAATCAATGTAATCAAAGTACTGTGCATACTCGCACAGGAAAAAAGTCAATATACTACATATACAGAAGGACAGTGGCTAGCCATCTGTATGAGCATGACCATGATTCCTTGCTGGGCAAAAGGGAATGCTTTTCATTGATGAATTAAAGAAGTATCATGTTTAACTACTGTCACATGCTGTGCCTGTTACTGGTATGACATACACTTATGTTAACCTTCCATTACCAGACATTGTCTATATTGTTTATAGAGTATGTAACATTTCATATTTTCTGCAGCCGTACCCTGACTTCTGGTATAATTATATTTGTTGTCTGTGTATAACTTATTTTCAACATCCTCCACATCATTAACCGCCAACAACTTAGGTAGTATTTTAAATTATGGTTAATAAATAATTTATTTAAACCAATGCATGACATGGTCTGTAGCTCCTTACTTTCATTTTTAATGACAGATTCTCTCTGTCATTTCTAGCTATCCTGCGTGTTGGAAAGTAGTTCCGGCTTTCTTACGACTTTCTTCCGGCTTTGACCGCAAAAGAAATATGAGTCCGCACAAAATGTAGTCCGGTTTGGCGCAGTTATCAAAATTGTACATCCTATAATCGCAATACAAACTTTTGAAGCAGACGACTTGACGATTTTATCTTACCTTTCAGAGAATAGATTCAGCATTTCATAAGAATCAGCTGCATCATGCGAGATCAATGCGGCGTCTGCTCAGACGTCTGTTCAGGTTTTACACTGTTTTCTAACAGTGCTGTCAATATTTAATCCTTAAAGACCAGCCGGTCAGCTGCAGACCAGAATATTAATGGCTTTCCGACATTCGAGGTCAAGTCTAGGTCAGTTACAACTAGGGGTATATCAGTCTTTGCGAGAGGCTGTCCCTTTCAGCCCTGGAATATGTTACAGATACCTATGCAAACAGTGTAGGTCCTGTGATATATTTCTAGGTGCCATATTTAGCAGAATGGACGAGCCCAACTTCAGTGATGGAAGAGTACACTCCAGAAACTCAAGGCAGTGAATAAATCAAAGCACTGACAACACTCATGCCGATTGTCTCTAAATGCAGGCTAGTCATGAACGAGGACTTGGACTGATCCGTTTAAACTTAAGATGTTAGTAACTCATTCAAAAATGTAGAACAAGATCAGCACCATGTTCTGTGGCGTTTGATCTTAGTCTACATTGTTTGCAGGATCGAACAGTTTATTCAAGTGCAGATTTTACATATAACACTTACATGTACCCAAGACTGACAAACGACGCGGCTATATTTGGGTTGATTGTTTGGCATTCGATCCGAAGTTACTAATAAAAAAGCGGTTCAGAGCTAACGTCTACGTGACTATCACTGACTTCCTAGAATAACCTTTTTCTTGCAGAAAATAGCCGCAGTGAGATCAGGGTATTCCATAAGACTGAAGAGGGTCATCCTGGAATCATAGGGTGAGCTTGGTAAACAGTGTAGACCAAGTTCGGACGCTGCAGGACGCGCTTCTTATCAAAATCTTCACTATTTGTTTGGAATATCAGAGTTAAATTAAACAGTTTAATCTCAGCCCAGGGCTTTCACCCAAACCTACACCCCCCAACACTTTCGGTGCTTTGATTCTGAAACCAAACGATTGCATGATTATAACAGGCTTAGGCACCATGCCCTTAAACTAAAAAAGGTTAAATCAATCAACCGTGACGTATGGTTACCAGTCCGGCCACGATCCTGTGTTTTGTTTTGTTTGATTTGAGGTTTAACGTCCCCGTCAACACTGTATAGGTCATTTTGGAGACGTTGCTTCCAATTTTATGGGACTTTTACCCGACACTGAGATGAAATGACATTTTAAGCCCTGCCGCCCAATGAAACCAATAGGGTTTATATGCATGGACGGTCCGACTCGCACCGCTTTGCCTGGGCAGGCTTAGATCCTCTAGGCAGATTACCAGTACTCGTGTGCGGATCGGTTTCAGCTCTGCGTGGAAGCATCATGCAGCCCATATATTTCTTTAAGCCCCGATGGGCGGGGGCCAACGATCCTGTGTACCACCTTCACACCAGCACTGATAGAAATCACATGTTCAGGATCAAACTTTTGATGTGTGATGTAAGGTCGTGCCTAGAAAAGGAGAAATTGTATTTTGTTCTCCAAAAGCATCAAGTGAGAACGTATTGCAACATTTTCATTAAAACCTGGACAGTTAGAGTGAGTGAGTGTTTGAGTTTTACGTCCCACCAACAGCTAAGGTCATACAGAGACGATACCTCGGTTTAAAGACACATCCGAAAGTCTGGAGAAGTCCGGGATCCATCCTGCGATCCCTGGTTTACAAGGCGAGTAGCATAAACACTACACCACGGAGGCTTCTAATGGACAGTAAGAAGCTGGTCGGAAAGCGGATGGCGTTGACTCTGATTTTGGGTGCCACATGTGTGTGATCAACTTGTCTGTTGGAGCGACATCTTACTATCAACAGAAGACGCTACTGGACGTCGACGTAGCGGAAGACCGACGTCAGTACGTCAAAATCGATTCATCCGGCAGACCCATATGCGAAGCAGCTTTCCGCCGGCATCTGTTACACTGTACCTGTAGATAAACAAAGGGTTTCGACTACCGACTACCGGCCCCGATAGCTCAATTGGTAGAGTTTCCGCTCCGGGGAACGGGAGGTCACGGGTTCGATCCCGGGCCGCGACATACCAAAGTCGTTAAAAATGGTACTAGCTGCTCCTCGCTTAGCACTCAGATTTACGGGGAAGAGCTAGGACTGGTCGACCCAGTGTCAGGATAATGTGACTGGGGGTTGTATCATGTAATGTGTCTGGGACATGATACTTCAGTGAGGCAGCACTATAAAAGTGAGCATTGAGCTCCCTGTCGCAACCAGACACCGTCTTGATATGACTGAAAAAATTTTGAAAGCGACGTTAAACCCGAATTCACACACACACACACACACACACACACACACACACACACACACACACAACTACCGACTATAGGCACTGACACTGTTCGTCGCCCTTATGCGATGCACTTTTGAGAGCTAGACGTCCCTGTCGTGACCAAAATTAAGACGTCGACACAGTACGGAACACTTATGCTGGTGCACGAAATACGTACATGTATATTGGCGTCCAAGCGAATCGCGTGATATGCGTTTCAATGACACATCGCACTTCAGCGTGAATCACGCCGATTGTCGTATCGGGATGTTTCGACATATAGGTGTAAGGTATGCCGAGGCGACGCGTGCGTAATAGAGCATGACATATCGGATGGAATTTAAGCGAAATGGTATGTCGAGCTATTGCATGTAGCTAGCGACATTAAGAGCATTCAAGATCATGGCTGAGACGTTAACTGAATAACGAGACGTTACATCAATCAAGTGCGTCGGCCTCACGTGGTTTCATTTATTTGTATACGCTCAGAATCCGGGATATCTAATCCAGCAGGATTACGCGCGGGTTTATAGTGCTGTTCTTACTCAAAAATGTCTTCAAGCCAATGGAATTCATATACTGGACTGACCAGCCTTTCTCCTCCGATCTCTTTGTGAAAAATAGAGTATCTTTTGTGGGGAGGTATCCACAACCGACCAGACAAAAATGTTAGTAATTGACAGTAGCATTGTTAAAACTTGAATTTTTAATGTTTGGTTTTGAAAACGTAAATAGTTTCTTTCCAAAATTTGAAACATCGAATGGCATTTCATGATACCAACGGTGTATAGACATCTGCAAACATATCATACAATGGAATTTGCAGAACTACTTTTCTAAATTTTAAGAGCTTTTTAGAAAGGTTGTCTGTAAGTTTTCACAGTGTTTTGATTTTCTCATAGAATCTGTCATTTCAGTGCCTTTGGCGCTTTGATTAGCTTTTGCATGCTTTTTATTTTGATTTTTAAAGACGTATAGCTCCTTATTTTAATTTTTAATTTTTGCATGTTTTTTATATTGATTTTTAAATACTCGTAAATATACTTTGTGTAACTTACCTTAATCACTCTGCCAATCTATATTTTTCGAGCGTCTATTTATTCCATACATAGAAAAAGAGCTCGTTATCTTTTTTGTCTTATGTATTTTAATTCTTAAATACGCTTTTATAGTCCGGGATTGGAGACCGGATTTCGAAAGATTTAATGCACCCAAAAGTCTCACGCTTTGCGCTGTTTCATTGAGATAGAAGCCTGACCTATATGGCATGTGATTATTTAGCAAATCTGGTGGGGAAAAGGGGTTGAAAATTCTATGGGTTTACACCCACCCCCAAGCGAATGGTATAGTTGGAATAAGTTTAGTTATGGGTAGCTTGCGCTTACAACTGAATGTTGATTTATTGCATCAGCCAAAACATGTGCCAATACTCGAATACACCAAAATTCATGATATGACGTAACTACATCCGGTGTTACCATATATTTTGACCATTGGAATTTTACCCCCACAAATTTGGTAAATTTTACACTATTTTCGCGCTACATGACTTTTAATATTTTCTGAAACAATTTATTTTTCGTCAGTATGCAGGACAGTTATTTTTGCACGTACATGTGAAACTTGATGACTCTGTTTCAATCTGAGCATGAACAAGGGACTCAGATACCTATGGACCCTTTTGCCGCTTTTTCCTGTTGTGTCACAGATCATGATAAAAATCCATATTAAAACAAACATAAAATAAATTATTTTACTGGCTGGTCATAGATGTATCATAACAGGGAACAAAAGATATATTTTTGAAAAATTACTGATGACTATTTCCTTCCAGTTTTTATTTAGTGAGGGTGAATATACATCACCAAGCATATTTGTCAGCGGTTGATATCAAGTGATTCTCTAAACTGGTGACTTGAATCAATCAACATTCAATGAAGACATTATATATTTCAAGATTCGTTTTCCAAAGTTTCCGGTTTATGCTGAATGCTCCCAGACTAACATCGACATTATAATATTTTAAACACGTAAATGTTACTGGCTGTTACAAAGTCTCTTGAAATCTTACCTTATTTTCTGGTAAGTCGCACGACTAAAAATAAATAGTTCCCGCGATTTAATGTAATGTAAAGCCACCCCTTAAACATTCTTCCTTCTTCCCTTTCCCCAGAGTACTGCTATAACCTGTGATTGTGCATCTTAAGATGCCACCTGCACTAAATTTCTACTTTTTCGTTTGGCTACCTGCCTTCGATAACCTTGGCCCTCTATTGACCAATACATGTAGATCTTAATTATCCTATGTCTCTTGTCACACACTGATTAATCTGTTCTTCATCTCCTTTTTACTACTTCCTTTTACTGATATTTGGATATATCTGGATATTGAAAGGCACGTCAACCCTTGTTGGTTATTTTGTGCCCTCTCCCAGACAAAGGAGAAGAGCGATAGAAGAGATAGTAGAGCAGATGAAAGTGAGGGGCAGAGGAGAAAGAGGAGAATAAATGGAAGTGCAAAAACAGAAGAAATATAACAGTATTCCCCCTCTATCCTTACCTGCTGCAAGAACTGCAGGCCTTGCCCAGCTGTAAGCCAATATCAGGCGGACGCCCTGTTGACGCAAGGTACACGTCACCTTTGCCTCGCCCAACCACCCCAATTGTCCCATACAAACTAGCCAAAAAGGTCTTCTATGTCAAGCCATCAGGCATTACCATGATTTGAAAGACAGAGTGTAGGCAATGATCAGGAATCTATACAAAATATCTCGCACATCCCATTCAAAACACCAAAATGAAAACGTCACCAATGGAAAGCCAGAATGAGATTTATCTCCCCACATGGCCAAACGGCTATCCAAAATACAAAGGCATTAGCAATACATACATCTTAAAGACTAACAATACGAAAAATAAACCACATCAGGAGGACCGCCTTGGAACGGGGCCAGTAAGAATGTTTACTGGGGTGGGGGTGGGGGTGGACACTTTAATAGATTTTAGGTGGCCATAATCATCGTCCTTGGTTGCCTTGGTTATAACCAATAAGTTGTTCAGTCTGGATGATGGATTTCTAGCTCATCAGTGCAACATCTCCGAGAACATAAAATCAAACGAATAAGGAGATGAAACAACGACGAGGACTCAACAGCATGGAATGGCTAGAATGCTGCAGCAAAGGAAACCCAACAGCTAGGCTCCGGTTAGCCCTACCAGAGACAGGGCATCAGACACCTACCTCCAGGCGTTCTGGCGGAAACGCGTTCGTACATATGAAAGGAACTAGGCGGCCGGGTTAATTTACTTTAGGTTGAAACGTAATATATCAGACATTTTGAACAGGGACGATGTTTGACCTAATAATTGTTACGATTCCTACGCAAATCAAGCTTCTGCTTGACACCTTTTCCAAGAAGGGTGGGAACATCGGGTTCAACACAGATTCTCGACTGACCTTTTCTGCATCTTCATGTAACTTGGTGACCTCAATTTGCGCATGTTTGCCAAAAGATCAACCAAAACCAATGGCACTCAATCAGCAAATAAGCTGGAGTATATCAAATCCGCTGTTGGAGAATTAGATGCTGATATTTAAATGTAGTAAAGTATCTTTGTTTGCAGCAAATAAATGGTAAAAAGCAAAACAATAAATCTCTAAAACATTTAAGTTAAGTCGTTTCACCAAATACTTTATAAAGTTTCTTTTTTGTTTGCAGTAAAATTTCGCAGACCTTCAGTGAAAGGAGGTTGGATTGTTCAGAGGTTGGATTGTTCAGATTGTTCAATCTGAACAACTTATGTTCAGATTGCTCATTAAAATACGTCTTTCCTTTAATTATGAAATACTGGACAAAAATCTGCCAACCCTTTGAAAAACGGCGTTGTTATCTTCACTGAACATTATCGTCTTTCAGAGGTATTGCTGTCGTGGTAACTTCATACCAAACTACCACTGGTCATCAATTAATGGTTTATGAAGGCTGGAAAATGCAGTGAAGCAATAGATAACCAAACAAGCGCAATCAGTAAATCAGAAAACTGTGGCTGCTGTATCATGACAACGCCAATTAAATATGGTTTACATTTGCCATCAGGCATACGCGACTTTTTATAACTGCCCTGAACACAAAAATATAAGCAAGCAGCCCATGGGAAACTACGCTCACCAGAGCTTAAGTGGGCATAAATCGCCCCACCCCAATGGTGGCCATTTATTTTAACATACCATAATGGCCTATCCAAGGACCATAGCTACCAAATCATTTTGAAATCAACCATTGTTTTTCTTTTATTGTCGTCTCATACATTATGGTCAGTTTTGAACAATTTTAGCAGGGCTAGAGTCCAAAAAGGTCTTGTATTTCCTGAGATGCAGAATTCAAAATCACTTTTGGCCATATCTTGGTGTGACACTCACACAGCCCCCTCAAACAAACTTTTATTTCTGGACCACACTGATACAGTATATGTAATTAGGTATTAGTTAGCACAGTAGTTTTAGAAAAAATAGAAATATGTAATCTTATGGCCCCAGGAACATTTTGTCTGGTTGCAAATATCAAGTCTGATGTCATATGCTGCAACAGAACCAGAAAATCCTGTCTTATCCATACAAAATCCTAAGTGACCGAATGTGACCTTGACGTAAGAAAGGTCAAGGTCAACCAAATGCCATCATTTGAACAGGTTTGATAGGGCCCGGGTCCTCAATATTGCATACCAAGTTTCAAGGTCATCGGTCTATAGGTTCTTGAGAAGGCGATTTTCAAAGGTTTTTACCATATTTGGGCATGGTGGAAATATTGGTCATGTGACCCAGACATTCAGAATATATATTTTTTATTTCCATCCTATGGCAGCTTCATATATAATTTGGTTCCAATAGGCCTTGTAGTTTCAGAGGAAATGTCGTTTTGAATTGTTTTGGATGCTTAAATGAGAAAAGAGGGTAGGAACATTTATCTCCCCTTTTTATGTCTTTTCCCCACTTTATTGGTTTTCTAACTCCATTTTCAAGATGCTGAGAGACCTCTCAATAAATTAATATCATAGTTAAGTGTGAGAAAATAAGGTGCATTAAACTCCTAAAATACGGGTGCTACGAATTTCAAATCCCCGACTATTAGTGAAAACTTACAAGTTCTTGCCTGTTCAAACTGAATCTTCTCTTTAATACCTGGACTATAATCAACATAAGTATTTTGAATTTTAAGAAAACAAATTCTTACAAACTATTTCTTAAAACACCTTTTTTCGCACGTGTTATTAGCATGGCGCGATATAGGCACCCAGTTTTCCGTCCATTCGTCCGTCCGTCCGTATGTCAAGGTGTCAACATTTGTGACCACCCTAGCGTTCACCCTATTAGTCAAGTTAATTTCTCAAGAACTATACGAGCTTCATTAATGATACTTGGTACAAACTTGTATCTGGGGATGGCAATTTAAATGCAAGCATCCATATTTGATCTTGACCTATATTTCATGGTTCACTGACTTTGTAAAATATTGCGATCACCCTAGCGTTCACCCTAATGGTCATGTTAATTTCTCAAAAACTATAAAAGCTTCATTAATGATACTTGGTACAAACTGCATATCTGGGGATGGCAACTTAAATGCAAGCATCCATATTTGACTTTGACCTACATTTTATGGTTCACTGACTTTGTAAAATATTGGGATTATCCTAGCGTTCACCCTAATGGTCAAATTAATTTCTCAAGAACTATAAAAGCTTCATTAATGATACTTGGTACAAACTTTATATCTGGGGATGGCAACTTAAATGCACGGATCCATATTTGACATTGACCTACATTTTATGGTTCACTGACTTTGTAAAATATTGCGACCATCCTAGCGTTCACCCTAATGGTCAAGTTAATTTCTCAACAACTATAAGAACCTCATTAATGAAACTTAAAACAAACTTGCATCTAGCCATGGCAATTTTAATGCTAGCATCCATATTTGACCTTGACCTACATATATGCTTCAATGACTTCGTGAAATATTGCGACTACCCAAGCACGCACCCTAATGGTCAAGTTCAGTTCAAAAGAACTATAAGAGCTTTATTAATGGCACTTAGTATTTACTTGTATCTAGGGATTACAACTATAATGCAGGCATCCATATTTGACCTTGACCTAAATTTCATGGTTCACTGACTTTATGAACTATTGCATCAACTCTAGTGTTCAACCTAATATTTAAGTTCATTTCTCAAGAACTATAAGAGCTTTATTAATGATACTTGGTACAAGCTTCCATCAAGGAATGGCAACTTTTATGGAAGCATCAATGTTTGACCCTGGCCTAGATTGCATGGTTCGGTGACTTTTCGCCCCCACAGGCGCGACATAGCCTTCGGCCGAATTCTTGTTTAAGTTCATTTGCTGTTGTGGTTCTTCTATGATTTTAAAGCCTTCAACACAATTTATCTTTACACTGGTCTACAATATTCTTCTTAATCTCCACCCTAACTTCTTGTGGCGCTCATATTTCTCCCTGTATTAGTGAAACAGGGGCCGTGTGTTAGGACTGCTATCTGGTTGTTGAGGAATACTGATTTTACGGAATCCCTAGACCATTACAGGTATTGTCAGTGCAAACCTGGTGCAAGAACTGTTGGCTACTGTGCTCATGAAGCTTCAGTACTTTGGTACCTTCGCTATCAGTGCCACAGTTCAGCTGCACTAGCTCCTGTGAGTGATCCAACAGAGCATTTTTAATGCTGCTGATGAAGACTGGGACTCTGGGGATGATGATGAGAGTGGGTAGTAGGTCATGTCTGACAAACAATCATTATGTCTTTTAAAATACATCTTTAGTATTATTTTTAAATATCAAACAGTATTGTCTATTATCCTATTTATATGTAAAAGAATTTTAAACGTCACATTATATATTTTATTATGATTTTAAAAGTCTCATTTCAACATGGGTGTTGTTGCTTTAACACGACTTCGGGCCCAGAATAGCTTCGAACAGCTATGTTCATTGGATTTTATTCAAAAATGCATGCTTTATGGGCGTGATGTAATATACCAACCAGGCGCTAAATTTGCCTAACCCTATCATTGATCACAAGCTATCGCCCCATCAGCACTCTCAGTACTTTGATTTCATTAGGGTTTGGTGTTTCTTTCTCTTTCGTGTTGGATGTGTGGGGTAATTGTACCGATTCCTGATCATTGCCTTCACTTGTTTTTATTGGTAACAATTTCAGTGTTATAAGATTGAACATTGCATATTGGTACTAAGTAAAGACGGGGGAGGTCATTTATCTACCTTGCATGCACCCTGAGTATTTCGTTAATGAATTAAACCTTGGACTGCTGAGCCCGGATATTTCTTATCTTTCAAACAATCGAGATCTAGATCAGATGCAAAAGTATTTTGTCTCCCATGTCCAGAAGGATCAACTCTTAATGGAAAGCTTTTCCTCCCGAGGAGCAAATTCTTGTCTTCAAGAGCAGACCCCTTTTCCTATAGGACAGAGTTTATGGAAAAGCAGAAAGTCCCGAAAGTTGTCTCCCTTTGAAAAATGGCGGAACAATCTGCCAGGCATATCCATTCCCCTTGATATATATAAGGATTTCTGAAGACCAGAATAAAACTACATAAATGATATTTCTTAGTCTTGTAGCGAAATATAGCCTTTAGGTACCGTTAGAACCTAGCACCACCAACCTTATGTCGAGACGGTTCTAACGAGTACCCACAATCTATATTTTAGAGCAGTAATAAGAAAAATAAGGTTTACCCCTCGTAAACGTCTATACATATAGATTGTAAAGTTTACCACCGAAAAGAAAAAGAAAATTTTAAGATGAAAAAATGTGATAGCTCAAAATATAAATTGTGAGTACTCTTTAGAACCGCTTCAATGCTGCGGTTCTGGGGCAGATCTAACGGGTACCCACAATTTATATGTTAAATCAGAAATATGACAAATAAGATTTACCCCCTGTAAACCCCAGTTTTACTCTATAAAAGTGGGATTGAAGAGGTTAAAACTAGAATTTGTTTTTCTACAAAAACACAGATGTCTCCCCCGTTTTTGACTGCTAAGTATAACCTTGACATTGGAGGTATTGAGCTGGGTCTTGTGTGCAACACATCATCTAATGAAGATGAACATTTCTGCATAGTAACTTTAAAAATGTTCATAGAAAAATAAAAAAGTTATTGGCCGTAAACAAAAAAAGCACTTTTTTACCTTTGACCTCTAAGTATGGCCTTGACCTTTGCAGTACAACACATCGTCTCATGATGGTTAACATTTCTGCCAAGTAATTTCATAATCCATCAAAGAATAAGGAAGTTATTGACTGTCCTTTTTTACCTTTGACCTCTAGGTATGACCTTGACATTGGAGGTATGGACCTTGGTCTTGCACATGACTCATGGTCCAACTTTCAAGCCTCTAGCTCCAACAGTTTTTGAGATATCTTGCTGACAAGATTTTATTAAAAAAAATTCAAAGGGCAATAACTCTTGAAAGGGGCATAATCCGGATGAGAAAAAAATACTTGTCAGCTTATTTTCCATTAGGAATGCATATATGAAATTTCAAAACCATAGCATACACAGTTCTAAAGTTATGCTATGCATCACTTTTAGGATTCATTACAATGGGCACAAATTACCAAAATGACAAAGGGCCATAACTCGCAAAGTATTTTTCGGAATTTTGTCATAAGTTAATCAGTTCATCTACTCATCACCAACAATATACGGCCACGTGTGAGACGCCAAGTTCTGCAACGGAAGGTCAGGTGGTTTTTCTCCGGGTACTCCGGTTTTCGCCCACCTCTGATTAACGATCGGCTCGATATGAGTGAAATAATCTTGAAAGGGCCGTAAAACCCAAACCAAAAAAAAAAAAAAAAAAAACCAACAAGATACTCAACAACTTTCAAGGCCTTAGCTCCAATAGTGTTTGAGATATTTTGCTGACAAGATTTTATTAAAAAAATTTCAAAGGGCAATAACTCTTGAAAGGGGCATAATCCGGACAAGAAAAAAAATACGCGTCAGCTAATTTTTCATGAGGAACCCATATATGAAATTTCAAAACCCTAGCATACACGGTTCTAAAGTTATGCTATGCATCACTTTTAGCATACATTACAATGGGCACAAATTACCAAAATGACAAAGGGCCATAACTCACAAAGTATTTTTTGGAATTTTGTCAAAAGATAATCAGTTCATCTACTCATCACCACCAATATATTCACCAACTTTCAAGCCTCTAGCTCCAATAGTTTTTGAGATATCTTGCTGACAAGATTTTATTAAAAAAAATTCAAAGGGCAATAACTCTTGAAAGGGGCATAATCCTGACGAGAAAAAAAATATACGTCAGCTTATTTTCCATCAGAAATGCATATATGAAATTTCAAAATTATAGCATACACCGTTCTAAAGTTATGCTATGCATCACTTTTAGCATACATTACAATGGGCACAAATTACCAAAATGACAAAGGGCCATAACTCACAAAGTATTTTTCGGAATTTTGTCATAAGTTAATCAGTTCATCTACTCATCACCAACAATCTATTCACCAACTTTCAAGGCTCTAGCTCCAATAGTTTTTGAGATATCTTGCTGACAAGATTTTATTAAAAAAAATTCAAAGGGCAATAACTCTTGAAAGGGGCATATTCCGGACGAGAAAAAAAAATATGCGTCAGCTAATTTTCCATGAGGAATCCATATATGAAATTTCAAAACCCTAGCATACATGGTTCTAAAGTTATGCTATGCATCACTTTTAGCATACATTACAATGGGCACAAATTACCAAAATGACAAAGGGCCATAACTCACAAAGTATTTTTTGGAATTTTGTCAAAAGTTAATCAGTTCATCTACTCATCACCATCAATATAATCACCAACTTTCAAGGCTCTAGCTCCAAAAGTTTTTGAGATATCTTGCTGACAAGATTTTATTAAAAAAAAAATATCAAAGGGCAATAACTCTTGAAGGGCGCATAATCGGGATGAGAAAAAAAATACGCGTCAGCTAATTTTCCATGAGGAATCCATATATGAAATTTCAAAACCCTAGCATACACGGTTCTTTAGTTATGCTATGCATCAAAAGCGTAACGGACGGACGAACGAACCAGAACCAATATGCCCCTCAAACTTTTTCAAAGTTGGGGGCATAATAAGAAAGTTATTGACAGAACACAAAAAAGGCCCTTTTTTACCTTTAACCTCTATCTATGACCTTGACCTTTCAGGTATTAAACTGGGTCATGTGTGCAACACATCATCTCATGGTGGTTAACATTTCTGCCTAGCAAATTCAAAATCCATCTAAAAATAAGAAAGTTATTGACCAAACACGAAAAAAGGCCCCTTTTTTACCTTTGACCTCTATGTATGACCTTGACATTTTAGGTACCAAACTGAATCATGCATGCAACACATAGTCCCATGATAGTTAACATGTTTGCCAAGTAACTTCAAATTCTATTTAAAAATAGGCAAGTTATTGACAAAACCCGAAAAAAGGCCCCTTTTTTTACCTTTGACCTCTAAGTATGACCTTGACCTTTGAGGTAACAACCTGGGTCATGCGCGCAACACATCGCCTTATATTGGTTCACATTTCTGCCATGTGAATTCAAAATCCATCTCAAAATAAGAAAGTTATTGACCAAATACGAAAAAAAGGCCCACTTTTTTACCTTTGACCTCTAAGTATGACCTTGACCTTTGAGGTACCGACCTGCCTCATGTGCACCACACATCATCTCATGATTGTTAATAATTATACCAAGTAATTTTCAAATCCATCTCAAAATTAGAAAGTTATTGACCAAATACGAAAAAAAGGCCCCTTTTTTGACCTTTGACCTCTAAGTATGACCTTGACCTTTGAGGAACTGACCTGCCTCATGCGCACCACACATCATCTCATGGTTGTTAATAATTATGCCAAGTAATTTTAAAATCCATCTCAAAATAAGAAAGTTATTGACCAAATACGAAAAAAAGGCCCCTTTTTTGACCTTTGACCTCTAAGTATGACCTTGACCTTTGAGGTACCGACCTGCCTCATGCGCACCACACATCGTCTTATGGTTGTTAATAATTATGCCAAGTAATTTTAAAATCCATCTCAAAATAAGAAAGTTATTGACCAAATACGAAAAAAAGGCCCCTTTTTTGACCTTTGACCTCTAAGTATGACCTTGACCTTTGAGGTACCGACCTGCCTCATGCGCACCACACATCGTCTTATGGTTGTTAATATTTCTGCCGAGTAATTTTAAAATCCATCAAAAAATAAGAAAGTTATTGACCGGACACGATTTGCCCATACATATATACATACCAACAAACTTCCAAGGGAGATAATTCAAAAAGTATAAATGTGAGAGTTATGGTTCTTGCGCACTGCACGTCGTCTAATACTGATTAATATTTATACGAAGTTTCGTGACGATAGCTCTAACGGTTTTCAAGTTACAGAGCGGACACGAAAGTGTGACAGACGGACAGACGGACAGACGGACAGACGGACAGACGGACAGACAGACAGACGGACAGACGGACAGACGGACAGACAGACGCCCGGGGGAAAAACAATATGTCTCTCCGAAAAAAATTTTTTCGGGGGAGACATAATTATATAGGCGTGTTTTCGTGATGTTAAAACATCGAACATCTAGTTATTATTACCTTTTGTTTGCTTCAAAAAAAAGTTCATTTATAAAAGTCGATCGTTTGTCAGAACTAGGCGAAAACCAGACTATTTGGAGGAAAAAACACCCGATCGACCTTTGCACAACTACGCGTCTAAAATGTGACCTTAGTATTTGTTTTTGTTTGATTTGAGGTTTAACGTCCCCGTCAACATTGTATAGGTCATGTTGGAGACGTTGCTTCCACTTTTGTGGGACTTTTACCCGACATTGAGATGAAATTACTTCTCAAGCCCTGTCGCCCAATGAAACCAATAGGGTTTATAAGCATAGACGGTCCGACACTCACACCGCTTTGCCTGGGCAGGCTTAGATCCCCTAAGTGGTTTACTCAAATATGAATGCAACTAAGCACATAAAAATGATTCCATGATACATTTCGATTAAAAAGTTATTTTGTCCCCTCAAAGTATTCCCCTTTAACAGATGTACAAACTTTCAGTCTTCTGATCCAATCATTGAATGCATTTTGGTAGTCTTTTCGAGGTATACTATGAAGGCCCTGGAATATTGCAGAACCGAGGTGTTTGCGCTGTACAAATTTTCGACAAGAAAGGTATTTTTTCAGCCGCGGGAACAAAAAAAAGGTCACACGGGGCAAGGTCAGGGGAAAACGGGGGAGTGAGGGAGTTCAACAACCTTTTCCTGCTTCAGATAGTCTTGCACAATGAACGCCTTGTGCGATGACGCATTGTCATGTAGCAATCTGACACTGGCCAAACCAGTTGCGGGTCTTCGTTTTTTGAAATATTTCTTCAATTTTCGAAGAACTTTATTCTTGTAAAACTTTGCATTTACAGATTTGCCTTTAGGCACAGCAACCTGAATAGCAGGGCCCTGATTTGAAAAGAATAGGGCATACATTACCTTCTTGACGCTCATGGTCCGCTTTGCAATGCATGGTCTTTTGCAATACTTTGTTGCCCATATTTTGTTCTGAATCTTTCGTTTTGGCTCAAAAAAGTGAACCCATGTCTCGTCACCTGTGACGACATTAGCGAAAGACCGTGCATTGTAATTTGGAAACTTTTTAAGCAACTTCTTGGCGCACTGAACGCGTGTCTTTTTCTGCTCATCTGTCAACAGATGGGAATCCATCTAGCACAGATCTTTCTCATTTTCAAATCCCGTTCAGAATTGTATGAGCTGCTCCTAATGAGATGCCAACCATACTAGCTATTTGCCTAGTGGTGTATCGTGCATCGGTAGCAACTATTTCTTTCACTCTAGCAACCATCTTGATAGATGTTGCTCTTTTCGGCCGACGATCATGTGGTGCATCTTCTGTTGAGCCTAGCCCACAGCTGAATTTCTTACACCAACGAAAAACTGTCGGAAAAGACATTTCATTATGCCCATACACCGAACATATTTCATCAATAATGTCTTTGCACCGTATACCAAGAATACAATGATTCTTAATATAGGATCGTATTTCAACGGCGTACTCTGACCGTCTTCCAACCAGGTTTTGTATTAGTATACAAGAGTAGACAGTGTTTATCGAACGATATACATGGCTAAAGTGGACGGATTTTAACAGGTTTGGTATCAATGTATAGGTAAAATGTTTTTTCTACGCTGTGATATTTATTTCCAGGTGATTTTCGCATTAGTGCATGAGAAAACGTTCTACTTGCATTCATTTTTGAACAGTCCTCGTACCAGTACTCGTGTGTGGGTCGGATTCAGCTCTGCGTGGAAGCATCGTGCAGCCCATATATTTCTTCAACTGTGACTTGAAAAAAAAACATTTGATGAACATTCATTTAATATCAGATGCAATATGGAGGTAGAACAGTTGTTGTCGTACTCTCCAACAGAGAGACAGGGTCCGAACTAAATCTGTACACGGGCCCCCCGCATATCAGGGCTTGATGAAATAGATGAAACTGGTCGCTCATGAGTAAGTCTGTCGAGGCAAAGTGGTACGAATTGGACCTCCAATGCACATGCGTCTTCTTTGTTTCATTGGGCGACAGGGCTTCAAATGTCATTTAATCTTAGTGTCGGATAAAAGCACAAAAATGGAAGTAATGTCTCCAAACTGACCTAAATATTGTTGACGGGAACGTTAAACCTCAATGCAAACAAATAAACACATCTCTAGATAATCGTTTCACGATCAGCACTACCTCTGTTTAGCCCATTGTATACTAGTGGACTCTTCTATTGCTATATGTTGAACAAGTCCATTTGTCATATAAGGGGTAGCGGCGTCTGATCTGGGCCTGCACAGTTTGTCAAGGTACCCCTTTAGGGGTTATCCGCGTGCAATTGGTTAACCAATACTCGATCTCTACCGGATGGCTTTACGAGCGCAAAATCTCTACTTATAGATATATTCCCGATGGCTTCTCGAGCGCTTGGCCACTCAATTTTTGGAAATGTACAAAATTTCTGGGTAAGCCGATCGAGGTAGACCGTCCAGAACCACTTCTGCACAGCGACCTTTAACCGGTACCCGATCGCTTGATCGGATTTAATCAAGTTGATCTGACCAGCAGCGTGAATACAGCGTAAATAGCATGAATTAAAAGGTTAAGCGAGATAGTCTAAGTCCCCTTCTGAACCATTTAATAGCCCCCGCCCATAGGGGTTGAAGAAACATATGGGCTGTATGATGCTTCCACGCAGAGCTGAAACCGACCCGCACACGAGTGCTGGTAAACCGCTTAGAGGATCTAAGCCTGCCCAGGCAAAGCGGTGCGAGTCGGCCCGCCCATGCTTATAAACCCTACTGGTTTCATTGGGCGACAGGGCTTGTGATGCCATTTCATCTCAATGTCGGACAAAAGTCCCACATAATTGGAACCAACGTCTCCAAAAAGATCTTTACAGTGTTGACGGGGACGTTAAACCTCAAATCAAACAGCTATTGTGATCGGTCACCGTCCGTCGTCGTCCGTCCGTATCCGTTCACAATTTCTTTAAACAACATCTCCTCCTAAACCACTGAACAGATTCTAACCAAACTTGGCAGAAATGATCCTTAGTTGGTCCTTTCTCAAAGTTGTTCAAAGAATTCCATTCCATGCAGAACTCTGGTTGCAATGGCAACAAAAAGGGGAATATAAGAAAAAACATTTTAAAATCTTCTTCTCTGAACCATTTTAACAGCCTGTCGAACCACCGTTTCTGTATCAGCTTTGATTAACCGGTCGTTTCTTTGTCATGAAACGATTTTGTTTGTTTGATTTGAGGTTTAACTCTGCAGCCTTTCTATTTCTTCAAGTTCCGATGGGCGTAGGCTTTCTTTGTCATCGACCTAAAGTGACTAAGCGCAGCAGCTTTTTCGCACTGATGCCTAAAAGAGTTTTGCGCGAAACCTAGATAACGGTAAATAAACGTTTCGCTATTCTTAAAGTGGTGTCTGATTTGTTTGTTTGTTTTTAGGTTTAACGTCCCCGTCAACACTGTAAAGGTCATTTTGGAGACGTTGCTTCCAATTTTGTGGGACTTTTACCCGACATTGAGATGAAATGGCATCTCAAGCCCTGTACCCCAATGAAACCAATAGGGTTTATTAGCATGGACGGGCCGACTCGCACCGCAGTTCCTGGACAGGCTTAAATCCTCTAAGCGGTTTACCAGTACTATAGTGTGCGGGTCGGATTCAGCTCTGCGTGGAAGCATCATGCAGCCCATATATTTCTTCAAGCCCCTATGGGCGGGGGCCGAAGTGGTGTCTGATCAGGGTCAGTATGGTTTGCTGAAAGTACAGATATCTAAGGGTTAAATAATACAGTCTTCGTTCAGGACTACTTTGGAAGCCTTATTACGAAAAACACGCTTATACAAATACATTGTAAACTATACCTCCAAAAAATAAACTTTTAAGATGAAAAATTGTGATTTTTTTATTATTTCTACTCAAATTGTAGATTGTTGTTACTCGTTAGAACCGCCTCATCGAGGCGGTTCTAACGAGTACCCACAACCTATATTTTAGAGCATCAATAAGAAAAATAAGGTTTACCCCTGTAAACCCCAGTTAACTATATAAAAGCGGGGTTCAAGGGGGTCAAAATTATATAGGCGTAATTTCGTGTGTATATACAGTCAGAGACAATCGACCTTTCAGTGCATTTTTATTTTATTTTATTAGCTCGGCTGTTTTCGAAGAAAACGACGAGGTATTGTCAAAGCTCTGGTGTCGTCTGCGTCGTCGTCTGCGTCGTCGTGCAAAAACTTGGACATTTTGTAATATCTCTGTCATTACTGAACATATTTACTTGAAACTCGGACTAGTTGTTCATTATGAAAAAGGGAACTCATACCAATAGGTTAGGTAACCCTCAAAATATTTTTGGCACAATTATGTCCCTTTTTCGACTTAGAATTTTTGCAGCCGTGCGTTGGTACCCGCATGCGGTGCTCTTGTTTATTTTATTTTTATTATTGTTATTTTTTAGCGAAACCAACTTGCAATCTGAAGGCTCAAATGACAAGTGATACTACCCTTAGCACTACTGACAAGATTGTTTTCGACAAAATTCTTATACAGGACGGGCAATCGGCCTATGATAATTCCACCGGTGTGTTCGTCGCCCCCACACACGGCACGTACAGTTTCTCTCTGAAAATCTGTAATACCGGAAACTGGAATGAAGCGATTATAAAGAGCGGCGACGGCGTAACAATAGCTAGAGCTAGGTCAGCGGAGTCTTTCTGCGCTTCAGATAGTGGATCTAAGGTGCTGAAGTCTGGAGATGAAGTTTGGTGTGAAAGGTCCGGGGGAAAGACCAATACTGGCACATTAAGAGCCTATCACGGGGTCTACTTCATGGCCGCACTGGTCGCCGCCTAAAATGTATGACTGCAAATATTCCACCTGGGGTCAGTTGTTCAAAACTAACGACGTCGTTAGTTAACGTATCGTTAAAACTTTGATCATTTATTATGGCAAATATGCTATTTTTTTTTTCTGAAAAAAAAATGTGAGCAGCTTTTACATTCGCAAAAGCTGCTCACATTTTTTCAGCAAAAAATACCAAAATTTTACATATTTAACTTGCTAGAACAGTTAACAATATGACCACTAAAGAGCTCGTTAAGCTAACGGTGCTTTGAACAACTGGGCCCTGACAGTTATCCAATGTGTAACGCTTTAAATGTAATAAACTTCAAGAGCACATAACAGTATATGTTTCTCATACATTAAGCCCCAAATTTTGAAGAAGTTGTGAGGACATATTGCTTCTGGAGCGTTAGTCTGTTCGTCCGTCTGGTACCCTTTTAAGCTCACCTGAGCCGAAGGCTCCGGGGGAGCTATTGTGATCGGTCACCGTCCGTCGTCGTCGTCCGTCCGTCCGTATGTCCGTCCGTCCGTTCACAATTTCTTTAAACAACATCTCCTCCTAAACCACTGAACAGGTTCTAACCAAACTTGACAGAAATGATCCTTAGGTGGTCCTTTCTCAAAGTTGTTCAAAGAATTCCATTCCATGCAGAACTCTGGTTGCAATGGCAACAAAAAGGGGAATATAAGAAAAAACCTTTAAAAATCTTCTTCTCTGAAACCGGAAGGCCTAAGTCTTTGATATTTGGTATGAAGCTTCATCTAGTGGACCTCTACCAAGATTATTCGAATTAGTTTATAACAATGCTAGTTTAGTTTATACTGATTTATTTTAGTTCGATTGCGATGAAAGCTTCAAGCTTATTGAATCGCTCTCGAACACTCATTCCGGGTGTTTTCACGCGCGCGAGAGAGAAAGGCAGTGGCTTTTACACCACTGCTACCCATTTACACCTGGGTGAAGTGGGGCAGTGTCATTACGTGTCTTGCCCAAGGACACACCTCGATACCGGTGGCCGGATTCGAACGCACAACCTCTCGGTCATGAGTCGAACGCGCTAACCACTGCGCTATCGAGGCTGACGATTGTTCAAATTATAGCCCTGGTGCCAAAAACGACCCCGCCCCGGGGCCCACTGGTTTTACATAGGCTTTATATAGGGAAAACATTTAAAAATCTTCTTTTCTAAAACCAGGAGGCCGAGGTCTTTGATATTTGGTATGAAGCTTCATCTAGTAGACCTCTAACAAGATTGTCCAAATTATAGCCCTGGGGCCAAAAACGGCCCCGACCCGGGACCCACTGGTTTTATATAGGCTTATATAGGGAATACATATAAATAAATCTTCTTCTCTGAAACCAGAAGGCTTAGGTCATTAATATTTGGTATGAAGCTTCATCTAGTGGACCTCTACCAAGATTGTTCAAATTATAGCCCTGGGGCCAAAAACGACCCCGCCCCGGGGCCCACTGGTTTTACATAGGCTTATATAGGGAAAACCTTTAAAAATGTTCTTGTCTGAAACCAGAAGGCCGAGGTCTTTGATATTTGGTATGAAGCTTCATCTAGTGGACCTCTACCAAGATTGTTCAAATTATAGCCCTGGGGGCCAAAAACGGCCCCGCCCCAGGGCCCACTGGTTTTATATAGGCTTATATAGGGAAAACATAAAAATCTACTTCTCTGAAACCCGAAGACCTAGGCCATTGATATTTGAAATGAAGCTTCATCTAGTGGACCTCTACCAAGATTGTTCAAATGAAAGCCCTGTACCCAAAAACGCCCCCCCCCCCCCCGCGCCAGGGCCAACTGGTTTTACATAGGCTTATACAGGGAAAACCTTTAAAATCTTTTGTCTGAAACCAGACGGCCCAGGTCTTTGATATTTTGGTATGAAGCTTCATCCAGAGGATGTCTACCAAGATTTTCAAATTATAGCCCTGGGGCCAAAAACGGCCCTGCCCCGGGGCCCACTGGTTTTATATAGGCAAAACATATAAGAAACCAGAAACCAGAAGGATCAGGTCTTTTATATTTGGTATGAAGCATCATCTAGTAGACCTCTACCAAGATTGTTCAAATTGTAGCCCTGGTGCCAAAAACGACCCCGCCCAGAGGCCAAGTGGTTTTCCTTAGGCTTATATTGGGAAAACCTTTAAAACTCTTCTTCCCTGTAACTAGAAGGCCCAGGTCTTTGATATTTGATATGAAGCTTCATCTGATAGACCTATACCAAGATAGTTCAATGTTATAGCCCAGGGGCCAAAAATGCCCCCGCGCTGGGGCCCACTGGTTTTACATAGGCTTATATTGGGAAAACCTTTAAAAATCTTGTCTGAAACCAGAAAACCCAGGTCTTTGATATTTGGTATGAAGCTTCATCTAGTGGACCTCTACCAAGATTTTTCAAATTATAGCCCTAGGGCCAAAAAACGGCCCTGCCCCACAGGCCCACTGGTTTTATATAGGCTTATACTAGGGAAATCATATAAAAATCTTCTTGTCTGAAACCAGAGCCCTGGGACCAAAAACGCCCCCGCGCCGGGGCCCACTGGTTTTCAATAAGCTTATATAGGGCAAACCAGTGGACCTCTGCTTAGATTGTTCAAATTATAGACCTGGGTCCAAAAATTACACCGCCCTGGGACCTACATGTTAATATTTTAGCTCAGGTGATCGATATAGGACCATCATGGTCCTCTTGTTGATGCATAGCATCACTTGAGGGGATTTAAAATTTCAAGCTTGGATTCCGCATGAAATGCTACCTGACACGTATTTTTAGCTCAACTGTCACGTAGTGACGAGGTCAGCTTTTGGGATCACTTTTTGTTCGTCGTCCGTCGTGCACGCGTGCGTCCGTGCGTGCGTAAACTTTTTCTTCAAACGACATCTCCTAAACCACTTATCGGCTTTTGACCAAACTTCACAGGAATGATTTGTAGGTGGTCCCCTTTCAAAGTTGTTCAAATGGTTCCGGTCCGTTGCACATCTAGGTCACAGGAGCTAAAACTAGATTTTTTACTGAAAATTTTAACAATCATCTTATCTGAAACCGCAAGGCCCAGGTCTTTGATATTTGGTACATGTATGAAGCTTCATCTAATGACCAAGATTGGTCAAATTATAGCCCTGGGGCCAAAAATGTCAACGGTCCGGGGGCCTTTGATTTATCATAGGCTTATATAGGGAAAATCTTCTTCTCTGAAACCACAAGGCCCAGGTCTTTGATATTTGGTGTGAAGCTTCATCTAGTGGACCTCTATCAAGATTGTTCAAATTAAAGCCCAAGGGCCAAAATGCCCCCGCCCCAGGACCCTTTGGTGTTTTCAAAAGCTTATATAGGGAAAATATTTAAAAATCTTCTTCTCTGAAACCGCAAGGCCCAGTTATTTGATATTTGATGTAAAGCTTCTATCAAGATTGTTCAAATTATAGGCCTAGTGCGAATAATGCCCCCGCCCCGGGGGGCCTTTGGTTTTACATAGGCTTATATTGGGAAAATCTTTAAAAATCTTCTTCTCTGAAACCGCATGGCCCAGGTCTTTGATATTTGGTATGAAGCGTCATCTAGTGGTCCTCTACCAAGATAGTTCAAATTATAGGCCTAGGGCCAAAAATGCCCCCGCTCCGGGGCCTTTGGTTTTACATAGGCTTATACAGGGAAAATCTTTAAAAATCTTCTTCTCTGAAACCGCAAGGCCCAGGTCTTTGATATTTGGTACGAAGCTTCATCTAGTGGACCTCTATCAAGATTGTTCAAATTATAGCTTAAGGGCCAAAAATGCCGCCACCCCGGGACCCTTTGGTTTTTCATAGGCTTATATAGGGAAAATATTTATAAATCTTCTTCTCTGAAACCACAAGGCCCAGGTCTTTGATATTTGGTATGAAGTTCCATCTAGTTAACCTCTACTAAGATTAGATTGTTCAAATTATAGCCCTTGGGCCAAAAATGCCCCCGCCACGGGGCCCTTTGGTTTTACATAGACTTATATAGGGAAAATCTTTAAAAATCTTCTTCTCTGAAACCGCAAGTCCCAGTTCTTTGATATTTGGTGTGAAGCTTCATCTAGTGGACCTCTATCAAGATTGTTCAAATTATAGGCCTAGTGCGAATAATGCCCCCGCCTCGGGTGCCTTTGGTTTTGCATAGGCTCATGTAGGGAAAATCTTTAACAATCCACTTCTCTGAAACCGCACGGCCCAGGTCTTTGATATTTGGTATGAAGCTTCATCTAGTGGACCTCTATCAAGATTGTTCAAATTATAGCCCTAGGGCCAAAACTGCCCTAACCCCAGGGCCCTTTGGTTTTTCATAGGCTTATATAGGGAAAATATTTAAAAATCTTCTTCTCTGAAACCACAAGGCTCAGGTCTTTGATACTTGGTATGAAGCTTCATCTAGTGGACCTTTACCAAGACTGTTCAAATTATAGCCATGAGGCCAAAAATGCCCCCGCCCCGGGGCCCTCTGGTTTTACATAGTCGTATATAGGGAAAATCTTTAAAAATCTTAATCTCTGAAACCGCAAGGCCAAGTTCTTTGATATTTGGTGTGAAGCTTCATCTGATGGACCTCTATCAAGATTGTTCAAATTCTAGGCCTCGTGCGAAAAATGCCCCTACCCGCTTTTTCTTCTCCGAAACCGCATGGCTCAGGTCTTTGATATTTGGTGTGTAGCTTCATCTAGTGGACCGCTACTAATATTGTTCAAATCATAGCCCTTGGGCCAAAAATGCCCCCGCCCCGGGGCCCTTCGGTTTTACATTGACTTATATAGGGAAATTTAAAAATATCTACTCTGAAACCGCAAGGCCCAGGTCTTTGATATTTGGCGTGACCTCTATCAAAATTGTTCAAATTATAGCTCTGGGAAGTCAAGGCAATGAAAACCTTTGAAAATCTTTTTGTCTTTGATATTTGATATGAAGCTTCACCTATCAGACCACTACCAAGATTATTCAAATTATAGCCCTGGGCCAATAATGGCTCTCCAAGGGGCCAACTTGTTATCCAATGGATCAGGTGAGCGATCCAGGACCAGCATGGCCCTCTTGTTTTTTCTTAACATCAAGTTTATGCCCTTCTTTAGGTTTTGGTAATTTTGAAAAAAATATATATATGGATGTAACCTTATCAGCAAAATGTCTAAAAAACAATCTAAATGAATGGGTTGAAGACTTGGATAACTTTTGAAAAAAAAATCTGAAAAATGCTTGATGAGTTATGACTCTTTGTTAATTTGGGCATTTCATTACGATAGTACACCCGTGCGACATAGTGCATTTTACACATCTCCAAAATGGCTACTTTTCTGATGAAAATCTGTAATGTTTTTCTTAATAATGCTCAAAACATAGGTTGAGGGTGCTCGTTAGAACCGCCTCAATGAGGCGGTTCTAACGAGTACCCACAACCTATGTCTTGGAGCAGAAATAAGAAAAATAATGTATATCCCCGTAAACCCTAGTTTTCTCTATATAAAATGGGGTTTAGGGGGGGTCGGGTCTTCATTTCACGGACTTGTTCACGTGATGTGTACACGCCATGCTTTGCGATGCATGGCATAACTTCAGAACCATGTATGCTAGGGTTGTAAAACACTGTGATTTTATGAATGGAAAATAGTTTACTACAGACGGATCAGTCTGTGCAACAACTTGCCGTTCCTGATAACACGTATCTTTGCACATAGTGTAGATCCAGATCAGAAAGCTTCTGAGTCTGATCAGGATCTACACTGTTTGAAATTAAGTTTTTAAATTTGCAGGAATAAATTATATAAGTAATCTGATTCAAAGTCAGGAACGGGCGTGGTCAGATAAACAAAATAAAATAAATAATAATAGTAATAAACGATGAAATAATAAGTTGGTTACATGTAATGACAACAGATTTACCCGTTGTTGTCCTCTGGTTTGTTTTTGTTTTCGACTTTTGTCGATTCGCTTTATGTCACTGTGTCGCCATGAAACAGTATGTTTGCACAACGTTTTTGCCTCTCATGTTGTTATCATATTGTATAACCTGAGAGAAATAAATTTGATTTGATAAAAAAAAAATCCATAAATGGATTCCTCATGAAAAAAATTGCTGACACGCATATTTTTTCTCTCATCATGATTATGACTCTTTCCTGAGTTATGGCCCTGTGAAATAAAAAAAGTTAAATTTTGTCAGCAACATATCTCAAAAGCAATGGTAGCTAGAGTCTTGAAAGTTTTTAGATAAACCGGTAGTGATCAGCAGATGACCTGGGGCCAGTTGTTCAAAACTAACGACGTCGTTAGTTAATGTATCGTTAAAACTTTGATCATTTATTACGGCAAATATGTTGATATTTTTGCTGCAAAAAAGTGAGCGGCTTTTGCATTCGCAAAAGCTGCTCACATTTTTACAGCAAAAATACCAAAATTTTGAATATGAAACTTGCTAGAACAGTTAACAATATGATCACTAACGTGCTCGTTAAGCTAACGATGCTTTGAACAACTGGCCCCTGATTAACTGTTGAATAAATGCTGAAAAATACTTCATGAGTTATGCCCCTTTGTGAATTTGGGCATTTGTACATCACATGCTTCCTGATGCATAGCATAGCATAACGTTAGTACCATGTATGCTAGGGTTTTGAAATTACGTATATGGAATTCTCAAAATATATATATATAAATATAGAACGTTAATGGCGGATAGTAACGTTAAATTATAAAGTTTTGTACCTCCTGATGATCTTTTGTTAGAAGTGATACCGGTAGATTTTGTTTGTTTGATTTGAGGTTTAACGTCCCCGTCAACACTGTAAGGTCATTTTGGAGAAGTCGCTTCCAATTTTGTGGGACTTTTACCCGACATTGAGATTAAATGACATCTCAAGCCCTGCCGCCCAATGAAACCAATGTGTCTATAAGCATGGACGGGCCGACTCGCACCGGTTTGCCTGGGCAGGCTTAGATCCTCTAAGCGGTTTACCAGTACCCGTGTGCGGGTCGGTTTCAGCTCTGCTTGGAAGCATCATGCGGCCCATCTATTTCTTCAAGCCCAGATTGGCGGGGGCTGGATACCGGTAGAGGAAATAGAACTATTATATGTGTATGTGATACACGTATTTGGGTTTGCTTATTATTCTTTTACTTTATATAAATATATATAGTTTTCTCATCCGGATAATGCCCCTCTCCAGGGTTATGGCCCTTTGAAATAAAATGGATGAAGTCTTGTCAGCAAAATATCTCAAAAGCTATGGAAGCTAGAGCCTTAAAAGTGGATGAATGGGTCGGTAGTGATGATTGGATTGCCTTATTAACTTTTGAATAAATTAAAATAACCAGTGCTTCTGCTGAAGTGCACGACCCGCCGGATGCTTTTAGCTTAATGAGTGTTACCATATATGGGTATGGCGGCCATTTTGGTCATGTGACCTGGACCTAAAACGGTTCCCCAAATAAATGCGCCTTATCGTAAGGAGCAAAAATATATCTTATACTTTAGTACTGTATTCTGAATCGTTTGCAGGATAAAATGCATTCTCACTTTTCCAATACAAAAGCATATGTGTCAAAGTTTGACCTAGGCATAAAGAAGGTCAAGGTCAACCCAGGGTCACCATTTTAGCAATTTATGATGGGCCTACGTCCCAGATGCTATTTATCAAGTTTCGTGGAAATCTGCCCGGTGGTTCTGGAGAAGACTATTTTTGAAGGGTTTTTACCATATATTGCTTGGCGGCCATTTTGGTCATGTGACCTGGACCCCATGAGCAAATTTTGGTTTCCCCTATCCCGTAGAGGCTCCATATGAAATTTGACTTCAATCGGCCCAACGGTTTCCGAGGAGATGCAGTTCGAAAATTTTCACATTTTTCGCCTCGGCGAGGCTATACTAAATGGAATGTAATATTTCTCAAGTTTGTTGGTAAGATCTCATTGATATCTATCAGTATGCCAAAAATTGTTTAAATATTCCAAGCGGTTAAGTCACTATCACCAATTTTCACAAACGGGTTACGGACGGACAGACAGACCATAGATGGATTGGCGGCCATTTTGGTCATGTGACCTGGACCCCATGAGCAAATTTTGGTTTCCCCCATCCCATAGAGGCTCCATATGAAATTTGATTTCAATCGGCCCAACGGTTTCCGAGGAGAAGCAGTTCAAAAATTTTCACATTTTTCTCCTGGGCGAGGCTATACTAAATAGAATGATATACTTCGCAAGTTCATTGGTTAGATCTCATTGATATCTATCAGTATGCCAAAAATTGTTTAAATATTACAAGCGGTTAAGTCACTATCAACCATTTTCACAAACGGTTACGGACGGACAGACAGACAGACCATATATGGCTTGGGGGCCATTTTTGTCATGTGACCTGGACCCCATGAGCAAATTTTGGTTTCCCGCATCCCATAGAGGCTCCATATGAAATTTGACTTTAATCGGCCCAACGGTTTCTGAGGAGAAGCAGTTCGAAAATTTTCACATTTTTCGCCTCGGCGAGGCTATACTAAATGGAATGTAATATTTCGCAAGTTCATTGGTTAGATCTCATTGATATCTATCAGTATGCCAAAAATTGTTTAAATATTCCAAGCGGTTAAGTCACTATCACCAATTTTCACAAACGGGTTACGGACGGACAGACTGACAGACTGACAGAAAGACCGATTGACCGAATAACAGAATGACACGGTGATTTTAGGGCACTCTTAGAAATCAACCGACTTCAGTCGGTTGCTTTTTCTGCGGGTCGTGCAAAAATGCTTCATGAGTTCTGGCCCATTGAATATTTTTGCATTGAATGATTTGTTATGCTAGGGTTTTCGAATTTTATATACTGATTCCATTACGAAAAACACCTATACAAATACACTGTAAAGTTTTCCGCCGTAAAAATGAAAAATGTATGATGAAAAATGGTGATATTTTTCTTATTTTTGCTCAAAATATAGATTGTGGGTACATGTTAGAACTGCCTCGACAAGGCGGTTCTAACGAGTTCCCACAATCTATATTTTAGAACAGTAATAAGAAAAATAAGGCTTACCCCTGCAGACCCCAGCTGTTTATTATATTTTCCGGACATAGCTCCTAGTGACTATTTCCTATTCCCAAACTTGAAAAAGGATATTTATAGTCCAACGAAGAAGTCGTGGTGGCAGTTGTGGAGTGGGTTGGAGACAAGGACCCTGGCTTCTTCAGCATTCTAGAGGGCAATTACATCGAAAAATAAGATGTGTTTGTGAAACACTGATGCCCCCGGACAGCGCATATGAAATATGAAAGCCAAACCAAAAGGTATGGCTGATGATCAAGTTTTTAAAACGTTGGTCAAGGTCAAGGTAACAAGGTAAAATAATTATGGTACCACTGGAAAGGAAGGTCTTGTCACAAGAAAGGCACACGTGAAATATGAAAGCCCTATCACTTATCAATCGAAAGTAATGGCCAATGTTAAAGTTTTTAAAAAAGTAGGTCAAACATCAAGGTCAAGGTCACAAATTGTTGTATCACCGGAAAGGTCGTGTGACATGGATTGCACGTGTGAAATATGAAAGCCTTTTTCACTTACCAATCGAAAGTTACGTCCAATAGTAAAGTTTTTAAAATCTAGGTCAGAAATTATGGTCCCACTGGAAAGGTTTTTGGACATGGAATGCACATTTAAAATATGAAAGCCCTATAACTAACCAATCAAAAGTTATGCCTAATGTTAAGTTTTTTTAAAAAAAAAAAAACGTCAAACTACAAGGTGAAGTGAGGCTGTCAAAGATTATGGTGCCAATGGAAGGGAATTGTCACAAGGAATGCACATGTGAAATATGAAAGGCCTGCCACTAACCAATCAAAGGTTATGGCCAATGTTAAAGTTTTTAAAAAGTAGGTCAATGTCAAGGTCATGGTCCCAAGGTCAAAAATTATGGTACTTCTGGAAAGACCCTTGACATAGAATGCACATGTGAAATATGAAAACCATATCACTTACCGATCAAAAGATATGGCCAATGTTAAAGTTTTTAAAAAGTAGGTCATAGGTCAAGATTACGAGGTCAAAAATTTTTGTACCACTGGAAAGGTCTTGTGCCAAGGAGTGCACATGTGATATATGAAAGCCCTATCAATTACCATTCAAAAGTTATGCCCAATGTTGCCAATGTTAGAAGTTAAAAAAGTAGGTCAGAGGTCAAGATCAAGGTCACGAACTAAAAATTATGCCCAATGTTGCCAATGTTAAAATTTTAACAAGATGTTTTTGTGAAACACCGATGCCCACGGACAGCGCATGTGAAATATGAAAGCCCTATCAGTAACCAATCAAAAGGTATGCCTGGTCTTCAAGTCTTTAAAAAGTAGTGAAATATGAAAGCCCTATCACTTACCAATCGAAAGTTATGGCCAATGTTAAAGTCTTTAAAAAGTTGGTCAAACATCAAGGTGTAGGACACAAATTATGGTAAAGGTCTTGTGACAAGGAATGCACATGTGAAATATGAAAGGCCTTTACTTATCAATCGAAAGTTACGGCCAATAGTTAAGTTTTTAAAATCTAGGTCACAAGGTCAGAAATTATGGTGCCACTGGACGGGTCTAGTGACATGTCATGCACATTTGAAATATGAAAGCCATATCACTAACCAATCAAATGTAATGACCAATGTTAAAGTTTTTAAAAAGTAGGTCAAACGTCAGTATCAAGGTCATGAGGTCAAAAATCATGGTACCACTGGAAAGGCCTGGTGACAAGGAATGAACAGGTGAAATATGAAAGCACTATCAGTTACCATTCAAAAGTTATGCCCTATGTTGCCAATGTTAAAAGTTTAAACAAGAGGGCCATCATGGCCCTGGATCGCTCACCTTATTTCAACATGTAACATAGTTCGGAAAGTCTTGTACTTGAGATTCCATTAAATTTAGCTATTATGGAAGGAAGCCACTTTAGCAACATTCCTGTGAAGTTTGAATCAAACTGACCCAAGGAGAGGTTTGCATTTGAAGCAAATTGCTGGTATTTTTCTATTTCTAGCTCTGCTTGCCATTCTTCTCATCGGAGCGGAACTGTTTTAGCTGTTTTGGTACAGGGTCATCAAAGCAACATTCTTATGCAGTTTGAATGAAAATGTTCTAGGGGGAATAGGAGGAGTTGCCTTCTAAACGTTTTTCTATGTTTAGATCTGACGGCCATCTCATTCATCGGAGCGCAACCATTTTAGCTATTTTGTAGGCAGTCACCTAGACAATATTCCTGCGAAGCTTAATTTGCCTAAGGGTTTTTAAGCAAATTCTTGACATTTTTCTATTTTTAGCTCTGGTGGTCATTTTTTTCTCCTTGCAGCGACAACGTGTTAGCTAGTTTGTTAGAGGGTCAACTAAGCAACATTCCTATGAAGTTTAAACGAAATGGGCCCAGGGGTTTAGGTGGAGTAGCTCTGGCAGCCATCTTGTTCCTCGGAGTGGAACGAATTTAGCTCTTTTGGTACAGGATCACCTAAGCAACATTCCTATGAAGGTTGAATGAAATTGGCCCAAAGGAAGGGAGGAGGAGTCATTTAAAGATGTTTCTATTTTTAGCTCCTCTGACGACCATCTTGTTCATCAGGGCTGAGTGAGTTTAGTTATTTTTGTAGACAGCAAGCTAGGCAACATTCCAAACAAGTTTAACTGAAATCGACCCAAGGATTTAGAAGTTGTTAGCATTTTAAGCAAATTGTTGATGTTTTTCTATTTTTAGCTCTGGTGGCCATCTTGTTCATCGTAGCAGAAGGATATTAGCTATTTTTGGTGGAGGGTCACCTAAGAAACATTCCTGTGAAGATTAAATAAAACTGGCCTAGGGGTATGGGAGGAGTAGTCGTTTAAAGATTTTTCTATTTATAGCTCTGGTGGCCATCTTGTTCATCGGAGCGGAACGACTTTAGCTAATTTGGTAGAGGGTCACCTAAGCAACATTCTTATGAACTTTGAATGAAATTTGCCGAGGAGTATGGGAGGAGTAGTCGTTTATTTTTTCTATTTTTAGCTCTGACGGCCATCTTGTTTATCAGAGCGCAATGATTTTAACTATTTTGGTAGAGACCGACTTAGGCAACATTCATGTGAAGTTTAAATGAAATTGGCCCAAGGGTTAAGGAGGGGTAGTCTTTTAAAGCAAATTGTTGACGCGAGACGCAGGACACTGGAAGACGCACGACACACGACGGGCATTCACTGATCACAATAGCTCACCATGTGCACTTCGTGCTGAAGTGAGCTAAAAACACTAGGTCACAGGTCAAGATCAAGGTCACGAACTCAAAATTATAGAACCACTGAAAAGGTAAAAAAAATGTTGGTACCGCTGGAAAGATATTGTAAGAATGCTATTGTGAGATATGAAAGCCCTATCACTTACCAATCAAAACTTATGGCCAATATTCAAGTTTTCAAAAAGTAGGTCAAACGTCAAGGTCAAGGTCATGAGGTGAAAAATCATGGTACCACTGGAAAGGTCCTGTGACAAGGAATGCACATGTGAAACATGAAAGCCCTATCAGTTACCATTCAAACGTTATGTCCAATGTTGCCAATGTTATTTTTTTAAAGTAGGTCAAAGGTCAAGGTCACGTAATAAAAAATTATGGTACCGTGACAAGGATTGCACATGTGAAACATGAAAGCCCTATCAGTTACCATTCAAAATTTATGCCCAATGCAAAGGTTTTTGTGGACAGACAAACAAACGGACCGGCAGTCAAACCAAAAACAATATGCCCCCGATACTTTGATTCCGACGGCATTAAAAGGTGGTCAATGGTCAAGGTTACGAGATCAAAAATTATGTGAGCACTCGAAATGTCTTGTGACAAGGAATGCATACGTAAAATATGAAAGTCCTATCAGTTACCATTCAAAAGTCATGCCCAATGTTAAAGTTTTTGCGGACAGACAAACAGAAGTAGGTCAAACGTCAAGGTCAAGGTCACGGGGTCAAAAATTATGGTACCATACGAAAGTTCTTGTGACAAGGAAAACACACGTGAAATATGAAAGCCCTATCAGTTACAATTCAAAAGTTTTGCCCAATGTTAAGTTTTTTTGCGGACAGACAAACTGAAGTCGGTCAAACGTCAAGGTCAAGGTCACGAGGTAAAAAATTATGGTACCACTGGAAAGGTCTTGTGACAAGGAATGCACACGTGAAATATAAATATAAAAGCCCTATTAGATACCATTCAAAAGTTATGCCCAACGTTGCCAATGTTAATTTCAGAAAAAAAAAACAAGAGGGCTATGATGGCCCACGATCGCTCACCAGAGTCCAAGATGTTTCCTAGCTTATGGAAACAAGCCCCCCCCCCCCCTCCCCACAGGCCGAGGTCAATTTTATCGTTGAAGCGGTCAAAGTCACAAGTAAAAGATTTTGCATGAGATGGAAGCCCTTGTCACAAGGAACCTACATGAAAAATATGAAGACTCTATCTCAAACGGTTCTAGAGATAAAGGAGGTAACTGGTCAAGGTCATAGGTTAATTTTTTGTATAGGTGGGAAGCTCTTGTCATAAGGAACCGAAGGCTCTATCTCATAAGGTTTACAGTTTATGATAAAGTAAAACACAGCTCAGGGTCACATACCAAACATTTTGTATGGGTGGGAAGCCCTTGTCATATGGAACATGGTCACAAATATGAAGGCTCTACAATGGTTAAACAGTTATGAAAAATTGGGCCAAAGGTCAAGGACACAGGTCAAACATTTTTGTATGAGTGGGAAGCCTCTGTCACAAGGAACTTACATGCCAAATATGAAGGCTTTATGTCAAATGGTTCAAAAGTTATGACCAAGTAGGTCAAAGGTCAAGGTCACGGGTCAAAACTTTTATATGGGTGGGAATCGCCTGCCACAAGGAACAAACATGCCAGTTATGAAGGATCAATCCCAAACGGTTCAAAAGTTATTATTAAGTAGGTTAAGTCACAGGTCAAACATGTTTGCATGAGTGGGAAGCCCTTGTCACAAGGATCTTATATGCCAAATATGAAGGCAATATCTTAAATGGTTCAATAGTTATGACAAAGTAGGTCAAAGGACAAGGTCACGGGTCAAAATTTTTGTATGGGTGTGAAGTCCTTGTCACCTACATGCCAAATATGAAGGCTCTATCTCAAATGGTTCAAAAGTTATGATTAAGTAGGTCACTTGTCAAGATCAAGGTCACATGTCATTTTTGTACGAAGAGGAAGTCCTTGTCACAAGGAACCTACATGCCAAATATGAACTCTATCTCAAACTATTCAAAAGTGATGACAGAATGACCTACTGGTCTACTTTTTGATTCGACATGACCCACTTGAGCGAGATATTGTCAAGATGATCATTCTGAGCAAGATGTATGATAATTGGACCAAACCTGTGGCATCTAGAGTGTCCACAAGGTTTTACTATGATTTGACCCACTGACATACTTTCTTACCCGACATGACCCATATTCGAACTTGAGCGAGATATTGACAAGGTGATTATTCTAAGCAAGTTTGATGATGATCGGACCAAACCTGTGGCCTCTAAAGTGTTCCAAAGGTTTTTCTATGATTTGACCTACTTTTTGATTCGGCATGATCCATATTCGAACTTGACCGAGATATTGAAAAGATGATCATTCTGAACAAGTTTGATGATGATCGAAAAACTGTGACCTCTAGTGTGTTCACAAGGTTTCTCTAGGATTTGACCTACTGACCTACTTTTTGACCCGACATGACCCATATTCGAACTTGACCGAGATATAATCAAGATGATCATTCGGACCAAAACTGTGGCCTCTAGTGTGTTCACAAGATTTTTCTATAATTTGACATACTGACCTACCCTTTGACCTGACATGACCCATATTTGAACTTGTCCGAGATATTGTCGTGACGATCATTCGGAGCGAGTTAAATGATGATCATATCAAAACTGTGGCCTCTAGTGTGTTCACAAGGTTTTTCTATGATGTGACCTACTGACCTTCTTTTTGACCCGACATTACCCATTTTCGAACCTGACCGAGATATTGTCAAGATGATCATTTTGAGTAAGATGTATGATATTTGGGCCAATTTGTTTGTTTGTTTGATTTGAGGTTTAACGTCCCCGTCAACACTGTACAGGTCATTTTGGAGACGTTGCTTCCAATTTTGTGAGATTTTTACCCGACATTGAGATAAAATTACATCTCAAGCCCTGTCGCCCAATGAAATTAATAGGGTTTATAAGCATGGACGGTCCGACTCGTGCACACTGCTTTGCCTGGGCAGGCTTAGATCCTCTAAGCGGTTTACCAGGACTCGTGTGCGGGTCGGATTCAGCTCTGCGTGGAAGCATCATGCAGCCCCTATATTTCTACAAAGGTTTTTCTATGATTTGACCTACTGACCTACTTTTTGCTCCGACATGACCCATATTCGAACCTTACCGAGATATTGTCAAGATGATCATTCTGGGGAAGTTTTATGATAATTGGACAAAAACTGTTGTCTCGAGTTTTCACAAGGTTTTTCTATGATTTGACCTGCTGTCCTACTTTTTGATCCAACATGTACCATACTCGAACTTGACCGATATATTGTCAAGATGATTATTCTGAGCAAGTTTGATGATGATCGGACCAAAACTGTAGGACGTCCTTGTCACAAGGGACCTACACGCCAAATATGAACTCTATCTCAAAGTATTCAAAAGTTAGGACAAAATGACCCACTGGTCTACTTTTTGATTCGACATGACCCACATGCGAGATAATGTCAAGATGATAATTCTGAGCAAAATGTATGATAATTGGACCAAAACTGTGGCCTCTAGAGTGTCCACAAGGTTTTTCTATGATTTGACCTACTGACCTACTTTCTGACCCGACATGACCCATATGCGAACTTGAGCGAGATATTGTCAAGGTGATTATTCTAAGCAAGCTTGATGATGATCGGACCAAAACTGTACCGATAGTGTGTTTGTAAGATTTTCTATGATTTGACCTACTGATCTTCTTTTGGACCCAACATGACCCATGTTTGAACTTTCGCGAGAAATTGTCACGATGATCATTATGAGCCACACTTTTCATGGGCAGGTTTAAACGTAAGGGGTTAACCAGTACAGTGCACATTCTTTCACCAAAAAAACTGACAACTGCCCTTCTTGAATCAGCGGAAGAGAGAGAATGACCGTAGAAAAGATTTCATGATCAATCTCCACGAAAGAATGCTGTGGAGCCTGGCAGGTATAGAACCCGTGTCCTCCTGATCACCAGTCTTGTTATCCCCACGCTTTTCGAAGAAAAAGTGGGGATATTGTAATTGTCTTCGTCGTCCGTACGTCCGTACGTCCGTCCGTCCGTCTTACCGGACAACTCCTCCCACACTTTTACAGCTAGAAACTTAAAACTTTGGGAACTGATAGGTCTTTGGTCTGAGGAGTGCATGACACTTTCGGAATTTTGATCCTACCCCTAGGGGTCAGGCCAGGGGGTGGGGTGCCCCGGGGGTAAAAAATCAAAGTGTTCAGAACCTGGACGTGTGACATATCAAATCAAACGACATAATGAGTAGAATACATAACAATCAAAATTTGACCCCTAGGGTCAGGTTCAAGGTCACCAGAGGTCAAAAACTTGGATTTTCACCCCCATAACCCCCTTTTTAACGATTACCGGATAACTCCTCCTACGCCGTTTCAGATAGAAACATGAAACTTTGGGAACTGATAGGTCATTGGTCTGAGGAGTGCATGACACTTTCGGAATTTTGATCCTATCCCTAGGGGACAGGCCAGGGGGTGGGGTGCCCCGGGGGTAAAAAATCAAAGTTTTCATAACCTGGTCGTGTGACATATCAAATCGAACGGCATAATGAGTAGAATACATAACAATCAAAATTTGACCCCTAGGGTCAGGTTTGAGGTCACCAGAGGTCAAAAACTTGGATTTTCACCCCCATAACCCGCTTTTTAACGATTACTGGATAACTCCTCCTACGCCATTTCAGATAAAAACATGAAACTTTTGGAACTGATAGGTCTTTGGTCTGAGGAGTGCATGACACTTTCGAAATTTTGATCCTACCCCTAGGGGCTAGGCCAGGGGGTGGGGTGCCCCGGGGGTAAAAAATCAAAGTTTTCAGAACCTGGTCGTGTGACATATCAAATCGAACGGCATAATGAGTAGAATACATAACAATCAAAATTTGACCCCTAGGGTCAGGTTCAAGGTCACCAGAGGTCAAAAACTTGGATTTTCACCCCCATAACCCCCTTTTTAACGATTACCAGATAACTCCTCCTACGCCATTTCAGATAGAAACATGAAACTTTGGGAACTGATAGGTCTTTGGTCTGAGGAGTGCATGACACTTTCAGAATTTTGATCTTAAGATTGGGTGGGAGTTGCAATTGAGAACTTACATAGTGGCGTATCTTTAAAAATGCGTGGGGATATGCGATGGCGTGCCATCGACTGCGCGATTCTAGTTTTTGTTTGATTTGAGGTTTAACGTCCCCGCCAACACTGAAAAGGTCATTTTGGAGACATTGCTTCCAATTTTGTGGGACTTTTATCCGACATTGAGATGAAATGACATCTCAAGATAGGGTTTATAAGCATGGACGGTCCGACTCGCACTGCTTTGCCTGGGCAGGCTTAGATCCTCTAAGCGGTTTACCAGTACTCGTGTGCAGTTGGATTCAGCTCAGCGTGGAAGCAACATGCAGCCCATCTATTTCTTCAAGCCCCGATGGGTGGGGCCAACTGATCACCAGTCAGACGCGCATCCGACTGAGCTACCAAGGCTGGCTCAGCATTACGATAACTCACCCGTGCGACATAGTGCATTTTGCATATATACAAAATGGCTACTTTTCTGATGAAAATCCTTGATATTTTTCTTGCAAATGCTCAAAACATAGGTTGTGGGTGCTCGTTAGAACCGCCTCAGTGAGGCGGTTCTAACGAGTACCCACAACCTATGTCTTGGAACAGAAATAAGAAAAATAATGTTTACCCCCGTAAACCCCAGTTTTCTCTATATAAAGTGGGGTTTAGCGGGGTCTTCATTTCACGGACTTGTTCACGTGATGGCCTGGAAATAAAAGAACCACAAAGAATGAAATAAAAACTTTACTTTAATATTGCAGGTATCTTTTCTAACAATGGTAATAAAAGCCTATATCTAGAAACATCTTATCACAGATTCTTCCATACTTTCAGCAGTTTTTACAATTACTGAGAATTAACCCTTTTTGTACCAAATGGAATCTTCCTCCTTATAAATACAGTAGAACTTCGATGGCTCGAACACCGATGGCTCATTTACCAGGGCTGGGTCGAACCCGTTCTTGAGTCCCTATGGAATTTCTCTACATAAGAAATAGGGAGGGTAAAATGTTGGATATTTTCGTCTTTTATCTTGCAAATGGATACTGTGTGTTCTCATTAAAATCGCCTCGATGAGGCGATTCTAATGAGTACACACAGCATACATTTTTCATTATAGAACAACGAAAAGATGTCCTAAAGTATATCGTTATGCCTCCTGGCAGTAACCCTCAGTGGCTCGAACTACCCCCATCTCAAACAGATTTTCGTGGTCCCAAAGGTGTTCGAGCCATTGAAGTTTGACTGTAGTAGGAGTTCATTTCAAAATTTAGGGGTGTCAAGTTGCGTTTTCATCAAAATTTATTTGGAAAACGACTGAACTTTTAGCAAACAGTGTAGGCCCTGATCAGACGCCGCATTCTGCGGCGTCTGATCTGGGCCGGCACTGTTTGCCAGGGTCCCCGTTTTGGGGTTTCTGGTACTAAATGGGTTAACCAATGACGTGATACATGACAAAATCCCAATTGTTACTGGTGACGCATCAAAATTTATCCACCAGGACCTTTAGCAGTCGCCATGTACAGATAACCTGAGTTATAATGGAAGTATTTTTTTCCATAATATTTTGCAGGTATAAAGAATTTTCTGGTATACACATCACGAAAACACGTCTATATAATTTTTAACCCCTCCAACCCCACTTTTATATAGTAAAACTGGGGTTTCCAAGGGTAAACATAATTTTTCTTATATCTGCTCAAAAACATAGACTGTGGGAACTCGATAGAACCGCTTGATGAGGCGGTTCTATATAGTCAACACAATCTATGTTTTGGGCAGAAAAATGAAAAATATCACTATTTTTAATCTTAAAATTTCCATTTTTGGCCGAAAAAATTGATAATGTATTTGTATAGGCACGTTTTCTTAATGACTGAGAATTAACTAAATGACATGATACATAATAGAATCAGAATTGTTGCTGGTGACACATCAAATGACATTCATTCACCAGGACCCTTAGCAGTTGCCATGTACAGATAACCTGAGTTATAATGAAAGTATTTGTTCTGTATTATTTTGCCGGTATAAAGAATTTTCCGGTATACACATCATGAAAACATGTCTATATAATTTGAACCCCTTGAACTCCACTTTTATAAAGTAAAACTGGGGTTTACAGGGGTTACCCTTATTTTTCTTATTTCTGCTCTAAAATATAGATTGTGGGTACTCGTTAGAACTGCCTTATTGAGGCAGTTCTAACGAGTACGCACAATCTATATGTTGAGCAGAAATAAGGAAAATATCACTATTTTTCATCCTAAAATTTTAGTTTTTCCGCGCAAAAATTTACAATGTATTTGTATAGACGTGTTTTCATAATATACAGAATCCTATGAAATAGTAGAATAACAGGAAATAAAGGGCATTTTGTCTTTATTTATCCAAGAAGCAAATGTTGTGTATAATTGTTAGAATTGCCTGGCTGTCATTATGATAACACATCCATATGCCTCAGTGCATTCTTTCATATCTCCATAATGGCTACTTTTCCGACGAAAATGTGTGATATTTTTCTTATTTATTTTTGTTTGTTTGATTTGAGGTTTAACATCCCCCTCAACACTGTAAAGGTCATTTTGGAGACTTTGCTTCCAATTTTGTGGGACTTTTACCCGACACCGAGATGAAATGACATCTCAAGTCCTGTCGCCCAATGAAACCAATAGGGTTTATAAGCATGGACGATCCGACTCGTGCGCACCACTTTGCCTGGGCAGGCTTAGATCCTCTAAGCGGTTAACCAGTACTTGTGTGCGGGTTGGATTCAGCTCTGCGTGGAAGCATCATGCAGCCAATATATTTCTTCAAGCACCGATGGCCGGGGGCTGAGTTTTCTTATATATATTTCAAACATAGGTTGTGGGTGCTCATTAGAACCGCCTCATTGAACTCCTACTATATATTTTGCTTATTTATGCTCCTAGACATAGGTTGTGGGTATTCATTAGAACCGCCTCAATGAGGCAGTTCTAATGAGTACCCACAACCTATGTCTAGGAGCAGAAATAAACAAAATAACGTATACCCCTGTAAAACCCAGTTTTCTCTATATAAACCGGGGTTTAGATTGGTGTCCATTTCACGGACTTGTTATCATGAAGTACAATGCACATTCTTTTGCCAGAAACTGAAACCTTTATTTAGGACAATACAGGAAGATTTTTCTAACCAAACCCTTTTTTTCACAAAGTGTATTTTGATGAGCAGAAGAGCATCAAATGATGAGCCATTTTTGTAAAATTATGAGGTTTTGTCACCTGACCAATGAAATGTATGTATAGACTATCTCACTATATATGCCAAAGTTACTGCGTTTGACAATAACGAAGTCGAAACAATGTTTTCTTACCCTGATGTGTCAAACAAATGTGTAAAGAATCAGTTTCCTGCATTTTAAGGGGAATGGGAACACCTAGCACACTTTACTGCCATTTTTTCAAAGGGAGACAACTTTCAGAGCTTCCTGTTGGCTTTTCTATAAGCCCACTGAAAAAGGGGTCTACTCTTAAAGGAAAGTATTTGCTCCTCAGGAGCAAATTCTTTCCTTTAAGTGTCGTCCCCTACAGACATGGGGGCCCAAAAAATTTTTGCAGGAGTTGCCTCCCTTGAAGGTGTTCCCATTCCCCTTAAAGCCTTTCATCCCCGTGTCTCAAACTAAACTTTTCCATCTTTGAATTTAAAGAACATTCTAGAAAATCAGGCGGTTAGTGAAAATCATAAACAGGATAACAAACAGTGTTAATCCCAATGAAATGGCTCATAAAGAGCCATCTTATCTGGATCTACACTTATTTGCACAGGTGCCTGTACTGGTTTACAGGGTTGAAAGAGTTGAGTATGGCATGCCAATTGCACAATAATTACTCTTTAAGGGGAATAGGAACACCTGGCAGATTATTCTGCCATTTTTCAAAGGGATACAACTTTCGGGACTTCCTGTTCACTTTTCTACAAGCCCCGTCACAATGAAGTGGGCGTCTACTCTTAAAGGAAAGAATTTGCTCCTCAGGAGCAATTGGTCTACTCTTAAAGGAAAGAATTTGCTCCAGAGGAGCAAATTCTTTCCTTTAAGAGTTGACCCCTAATGACAAGGGAGACAAAAATACTTTTGCAGGAGTTGCCTCCACTGAAGGTGTTTCCATTCCCCTTAAACCACAGTTTGAACTTGAAATCTCAGTTCGAACTAGGGTTTGAAAACTTCAAACCATAGTTTAAACAACTGTTTCAACTTTCAAACTGGGGTTTTAATTTTATTTTCAAGCCAAGGTTTGAATGTTTGTTGTGCATTGAGCGTTGTAACTAGGGTTTGATGTTTCTGAAATATATTGAACCCCAATTTGAAAATTGATACCGTAGTTTAAAGAATTCATTACGAAAACACGCCTATATAATTTTGACCCCCTTGAACCCCACTTTTATATAGTAAAACTGGGGTTTACAGGGGTAAACCTTATTTTTCTTATTACTGCTCTAAAATATAGATTGTGGGTATTCGTTAGAACCGCCTCGATGAGGCGGTTCTAACGAGTACCCACAATCTATATTTTGAGCAGAAACAAGAAAAATATCCTCTTTTTTGTCCAAAATTTTCGATTTTTAGGTGGTAAAATTTACAATGTGTTTGCATAGGCGTGTTTTCGTAATGATTGTGCAGTTTTGCTTTGAAAAAACAGTTTGAAGTTTCTGGTGTTTCAAGTTCAAACCATAGTTTGAAGATTTATTGTGCAATTGTCTTGCCATAGTTAAGATTTACCTTAGCATGCTGTGGATAAATTATGCAGACAATATATTTGCATTCTCTTTGTTTTCAATTTTATTGAAAAAAAAATAAAGTCTGGCAAATCATATTTGTAAGAAAAGAGGATTATTTTGAAAAATATCTCCCTATAATTGCTGCCAATCAAACACTATAAGGAGACATGCAGTTAAGCAAGACCTGAATTTCAACAACAATCAGAACACAATTACATCTACATATACTATCATTTGATTACAAACTGTACTTCTATATACATGAATTTTCAATATCTATCTACATTAATCAAAGTATATACATGAGTATAAAAATATAAATAAATTTCTGTAGTCAATAATAATACATATCAATTCTGTGAGCAAATATCAAAATATGTACATTATCTAAACAATGGTCATAAATAGTCATTTTACTACAGTCAAACCTGTGCTTACAGTCACCTCCGAATAACGGTCCCCTTATTACAACGGTCATTTTCAACCCCTCCCATCGAAATTCACTAATAAATTACCTTGGAATAGCGGTCCACTGTGCACTACGGTCAACGCTCACGTTATTCAGTCCCAAACTGAGTTGTTGTCCTTGAATAACGGTCTATAATTGAGTTGGTCATGCTCATGATTTTAGCTTCGAGATGAGTTTCGCCATTGGTTGGCATATAATTGGCCTGCTTGATTGGTATTGCTGTCCTCAATCCTGGTGATCTGGTAGATTTGCATTCACGCAGTCTGATCAGTCTTTGCTAATCACATGTACCTACTATAAACTACGATCTATGCAAAGGCTCTTGCCGTAGTGGATGGGTGCGCAGGCTGATTTGAGTCTCTGATGGTCGCGCCAGTCTTATTGTCGGTTTTGTCATGCGCCGGCTCAAATGGTTGTTTAACTAACACAGTTTCTGCTTCCGACCTTAACAACAGTTTGTTCATTTGAATTGATGTTTTACATCCCCGTCAAGACTATTTAGGTGACTTTAGTGACATTGCTTCAAATTTTGCCGGACTTTTACCCGACACTGAGATGAAATACACCGAGATGAAATGACATCTCAAGCCCTACTGCCCAAACACATCAATCTGGTTTATATGTAGGGACAGTCAAACCCACACCACTTTGCCTGGGCAGGGGATCCTAACAACCGTGCTATAAAGTGGTTGTAGTGTACTTTACAGACTGTATTTGTTTGTTTGATTTGAGGTTTAACATCCCCATCAAGACTATATTGGTTATTTTGGAGAACTTGCTACCAATTTTGTGGGACTTTTACCCGACATTAACACGAAATGACATCATTCTCAAGACTGTATTTGTATAACACACCAACGGAAATTTTGTTCATCACGTGAGCAAGTCCATGAAATGAACACCCCCACCCCCAAAATGCCACTTTATATAGAGAAAACTGGGGTTTGCGGTGGTATACATTATTTTTCTTATTTCTGCTCCAAGCCACAACCTATGTTTGAAGTATAAATAAGAAAAATATCATAGATTTTCATCAGAATACGTAGAAGCCATTTTGGAGATGTTAAAAATTCCCTAGGTCGCTCAGGTAGGATAAAAATCTGTGATATTTTCATATTACTGCTTGAAACAGAGATTGTTGTTTATCATCCGTGAACAAGTCTGAGAAATAAAGACCCCCCTAAACCCCACTTTATATAAAGAAAACTGGGGTTTACGGGGGTAAACATTGTTTTCCTCATTTCTGTTCCAAGACATAGGTTGTGGGTACTCGTTGGAACCGCTTCAATGAGGCGGTTGTAACCAGCACCAACAACCTATGTTGGGAGTATAAATAAGAAAGATATCACAGATTTTCATCAAAATATGCCTTTTTGAGGTTTGGAAAATGTACTATACCGGGTATCACACAGGTATGTTATGGTAATGAGAATCTCTGAGGTGGTTCTCATTACTTGCACAAGCCCATGTAATAAATATCCTTGTAAAAACCACTTTATATAGAGAAAGATGGGGGTTATTTAATTATTAAATGTTTTTCTTATATTTGCTCAAAAAGATTGAGGGTACATGTTAGAACCACCTCAATGAGCTGGTTCTAATGAGCATATAAACCCTTTTGGTTTTATTTGGCAGCAGGGCTTGAGAAGTCATTTCATCTCAATCCCAAAAAATTGGAAGCAATGTGTCCAAAATGACCTATACAGTGTTGACGGGGATGTTAAACTCCAAATCAAACAAAAACAAAAACCAGTGGCAGAAAACTGTTTTCTGTAAGAGTTTACCCTACTGACAATAGCTGCTTGTACTCCAAAAGGGAGAAAAAGTCTTTCTTTCTAGAGTAGCCAGAGGCTGAAAATCCAACTTTACACACCTTAGTTATTTCCCTTGAAATTATTTTCTTTCAGGGCACCCCCTGGTGGGAAATACTGCTTTTTTGTTTCCAAATAAAGGAGTCTTTTATAAGAGTCAATAAATGACTCCATCCTGGACAGAACATGGGTTGGCCTTTCTTTCTTATCCGTCTTTCCATATTTAATGCAATTGCCCATATTTGACCATTACTTGCAGTACAGCGCAGAGCCTAAGTTTTTGTGTTTGAATTGAGGTTAACATCCCCATCAACACTATTTAGGTCATTTTGGAGACAATGCTTCCAATCTGTGGGACATTTACCCTACAATGAGATGAAATGACATATCAAGCCCTACCACCCAATGAAGCCAAAGGCTAATATGCATTGGATGGGCCAACACACACCACTTTGCCAGGACAGGCTTAGACCTTCTAAGCTGTTTACCAGTACTCACTCATGTGCAGTTAGTTTCAGCTCTGCATGGAAGCACCATGCAGCCCAATCTATTTCTCCAAGCCCTGATGGGCAGGGGCCTGGGTTTTTATTCATTTTCAAACAAAATAAGGTTTAACATTTCATATGAATTGCCTCTTTTCTTTAAAACATATCTAAAAAGAAGAGGATAAAAAATGTTATCTGCTTCAGCTGAGTTTGGCACTATAACCCATTTAATACAGGAAACCCCAAGCACGTCACTGGCAAACAGTGAAAGTCCAGATCAGACACCACAGAATGTGGTATCTTGATCAGGGCCTGAGGTTCAGCCATTTCAAGATGAACGGATACACCATCAGGGGAGGCAACTCCCTCAAAAGTATTTTTGTCTCCCAAGCCAATAGGGATCAACTCATAAAAGAAAGAATTTCCTCCTTTGGAGCAAATTCTTTCCTTTAAGAGCTGACCCCTTTTTTCTGTGGGACAGAGCTTATAGAAAAGCGAACAGGAAGTTCTCAAAGTTGGCACCTGGTACCACTAAATTCAAAATGGAGTCCAGCTATATATCAGATGTAAGATTTCATTTAGTACAGACTTGCACATTAAACAGTCATTCATAAAACCCCGGTCCCACAGAGCTTGCGACCGCGATGCGACCTTTCTGCGACTAAAAAAATGGCAATCGCGGAGCGATTTCAGAAGTCGCACGGAGGTTTTATAAAGGTTGCAGCAAGGTCGCGGGTAGGTCACCGAACAAATTTAGTCGCCGATCGTCTTTTGTGCATGCACAAAAGACTGGCTGCGACTGATTTGATCGCAGACTTGTTGCAATGGTTTTCTAGACGTCGCAGACCAATCTCCGATCGATCGCCGAACAGTCACCGATCGATCCCCGACCGAATTTATGCAAATTTGGCTGTAAATTCTAGCAACCCTATTGCAACTTATCGGAGACTGGTCGCAGACCGATCGCCGACTAATCGCCGACTGATCCGCGATCTATCCACGACCTATCGGTGATGAGTCGGCAACTGTTCGGCGATGAGTCGGCGATCGATCGGAGATTGATCACTGATAAGTCGGCGATTGATCTGCGATTGGTCTGCAACTGGTCGCCGACAAGCTGTAAAAAGGTGTTAAAACCACCGAACGATTATAGCGCCAACTACAATAAAAAACTGTTAACATCCTAGCATCATTTCGACGACAGCTTTCAAAGAGGCAAAATGGTTCGGAGAGGCGGGCATAAGAAAACGGCGGCGCAGCCGAAAAAAAAAAAGAACGGGAAGCAAGGCTCGGTCACCAATTTCGGATGACGAGGACTTGCAGCAGCCCAGAGAAGACTCTCAGCAGTCGAAAATTTAGTTTATTTTTGTCTGTGTCAAAAAAAAAAAAAAACGCAAAAAAGTCTCCGACAAGTCGCCGATCGGTTTTATCCAGTCTCTGAAGAGTCGCCGATTGATCGCCGACTAGTCCCCGATCATGTTTCACTTGTTGCAAGTCAGTCGCCGTTCATACGGCGATTCTTCGGCGACAAGTCGCTGATCAATCGCCGACTTTGGGCAACAGTAATCGCCGATTGTTCGGCGACCGGTCGCCGACTAGTCGGCGACGGATCGGCGATCACATTTACGGAGCAAATTTAGTTGCAACAGTTGCAAAGGTTGCGGGCCAGTTGCAACGAAATCAGTTGCAGAGAGGTCGCATCGCAGTCGCAAGGTCTGTGGGACCGGGGCTTTATACATTACACTGGCCAATGAAACTTGACAATACACCTCAACCTCGTTATAACATGGAACTCCGGGTCCAACCAACGGACCGTGTTAGTTAACCGAATCGTGTTATAAATATCAACCTTATTTGTCACGGATGAGTCTATTCTACTATTACACTGTAAACACAAGCCTCAGGCGCTATCGATAAGCCTACAATGTTCCGTGTGACCAGATCTGAAAATAAGGTAAAGTTATGTCTCTAATTTGCATTTATCCCTCAATCATAAAATTTAATCCACGATCAATGAGAAAATGATTAAATGGCTCCAAAGACAATTAGAATGATTTAATGGTTTCAAAGACAATTAGCTACATCTTATGGTAGATGTATGCATAATAAAACAGACTATTCTACTGTCTCATGACTGGTTATGTTTTGGCGCCAAATAGCAGACGCTTGGCGGGTAAAGTCGAAAACTGCAATTTGTGTAAACACATCTGTATGCTGTTGTTGGTGATTCACATGTGCTTCGGGGGATAAGTTGGGAATTATGCAGGGCGACGTTCTTTATCCACCTCCATCCACAATCAATAATACAATGTACTGGCCAATAAAACTTGACAATACATGTAATAACACAATGCAATATGCAATTATAACAATAAGAGCCCAGTTGTTCAATGCTTAAACAAGGCGATAGTGGTCAAATAGTTAACTGGCTAGCAATTACAGATATTTTTGCTGAAAAATAACATGAGTAACTTTTACATTTACTTACATTTTAAGCAAAAATATTATCATACTTGCCATATTAAATTTTGTAATTGTTAACATTTTAACCAACAGTTTTGAATAACTGGGCCAGATATAATGCGGAATAAATACAACTTCAAAGGAAACAACTATTTTCTACCTTGATGTGGGGCCTTTTTCAATATCATCATGTTAACAAGTTCTTAAAATGAATACCCCCATAAACCCAAATTTATGTTGAGAAAACTGGGGTTTACTGGGTTATAATTATTTTTTATTATTTCTGCTCCTGAGGTGGTTCTAACGAGTACCCACAATCTATGTTTTGAACAGAAATATAAACAAGAGGACCAAGCTGAGCTTGGTCCTGTATCGCTCACCTGAGCTGACAGATTCAAAGTTTCAGGAAGTTTACTGAAGGATAAATGGAAGGACATGGTGATGACAGGGTAAGCAATTTCTGCAAATCAAGTAGAATGTAACTCTATGATAAATAGGCTGACCTCACCAGTTTTCAAACTCATTCAAGCTTTTATTCCTGACTTGCTAAGAAGATCCTATAAAAACTGATGGGGCTATGGTGATGACAAGTTCAAAAATAAGCAATTAACTGCTGCAATCAAAGGGATGTTACCCTGTGACAAATAGGCAAACCTCACGAGTTTTCAAACTCCTCCGAGCTTTTCTGCCTGACTTATTTGTTTGTAAGTTTCATGAAGATCCGATCAAAACTGAAGGGGCAGCAGTGCTAACAAGGTCGAAAATAGGCATTTTTAAGCAATCAAAGGCACGTAACTCTATGACAAATGTGCCGACTTGGCCAGTATTCAAACTCATCCAAGGTTTTATTCCCAGCCACCTTACATGAAAGTTTCAGAAAGATCCGATCAAACTGAAGCGGCTACGGTGATGACAAATTCAAAATTTGGCATTTTTAGCAATCAAAAGAATGTTACTCTAAAATAAATGAGCCGACTTGGCCAGTTTTCGAACTCATTGGAGGTTTCATCCCCAGCCACCTTACATATAAGTTTCAGAAAAATCTGATCAAAACTGAAGGGGCTACGGTGATGACAAGGTCAAAAATCAACATTTTCAGCCATCAAAGGGACATAACTCTACGATAAATGGGCTGACTTGGCCTGTTTTCGAACTAATCCAAGATTTTATCTCCAGCCACCTTACATATAAGTTTCAGAAAGATCCGATCAAAACTGAAGGGGCTATGGTGATGACAAGGTCAAAAATCGGCATTTTCAGCAATCAAAGGGACGTACATCTATGATAAATGGGCCAACTTGGCCGGTATTCGAACTCATCGTAGGTTTTATCCCCAGTCACCTTACATATAAGTTTCAGAAAGATTCCATCAAAACTGAAGGGGCTATGGTGATGACAAGGTAAAAAATTGACATTTTCAGCCATCAAAGGGACATAACTATATAGTAAATGGGGCAACTTGGCCCGTTTTCGAACTCATCCGAGGTTTTATCCCCAGCCACCTTACATATAAGTTTCAGAAAGATCCGATCAAAACGGAAGGGGCTACAGTGATGACAAGGTAAAAAATCACGTTTTCAGCAATCAAAGGGACCTAACTCTATGATAAATAGGCCACCTTGTCCGGTATTCGAACTCATCCGAGGTTTTATCCCCAGGCACCTTACATATAAGTTTCAGAAAGATATGATCAAAACTGAAAGGGCTACGGTGATGACAAGGTCAAAAATCAGCATTTTCAGCAATCAAAGGGACGTTACTCTACGATAAAAGGGGCGACTGGGTCGGTTTTCAAACACATCCAAGATTTTATCCCCAGACACCTTACATATAAGTTTCAGAAAGATTCGATCAAAACTGAAGGGGCTACGGTGATGACAAGGTAAAAAATCGACATTTTCAGCCATCAAAGGGACATAACTATATAGTAAATGGGGCAACTTGGCCCGTTTTCGAACTCATCCGAGGTTTTATCCCCAGCCACCTTACATATAAGTTTCAGAAAGATCTGATCAAAACTGAAGGGGCTTCAGTGATGACAAGGTCAAAAATCAACATTTTCAGCAATCAAAGGGACCTAACTCTTTGATTAATAGGCCACCTTGGTCGGTATTCGAACTCATCCGAGGTTTTATCCCCAGCCACCTTACATATAAGTTTCAGAAAGATCCGATCAAAACTGAAAGGGCTACAGTGATGACAAGGTCAAAAATAGCCATTTTCAGCAATCAAAGGGACGTTACTCTGTGATAAATGGACCAACTTGGCTGGTTTTCGAACTCATCCGAGATTTTATCCCCAGCCACTTTACATATAAGTTTCAGAGAGATTCGATCAAAACTGAAAGGGCTACGGTGATGACAAGGTCAAAAACCAGCATTTTCAGCAATCAAAGGGACGTTACTCTATGATTAATGGGCCAACTGGGTCGGTTTTCGAACTCATCCGAGATTTTATCCCCAGCCACCTAACATATAAGTTTCAGAAAGATCCGATCAAAACTGAAGGGGCTACGGTGATGACAAGGTCAAAAATCGGCATTTTCAGCAATCAAAGGGACGTAATTCTATGATAAATGGGCCGACTTGGTTGGTTTTCGAACTCATCCGAGTTTTTGTCCCCAGCCACCTTACATATAAGTTTCAGAAAGATCCGATCAAAACTGAAGGCGCTACGGTGATGACAAGCATTTTCCCATTGTAAGTCTATGGGACCTTGTGAAAGCCATAGCAACCAAAGTTTTTGAGCGATTTGGAAAAAAAGTTTATGTCATCAATGCCCCACCAGAGGCATGCTACAGATGAGATATGATTGGGATCAGCCTGCAGGTTGCAGAGATATAGCTGCTCAAAAGTGTGGACGGACGACGGACGGACGACGGAGGACCCACTATACTATAAGCTCCCCTGGAGCCTTCGGCCCAGGTGAGCTAAAAATATCAGGATTTTAATCTGAAAACTTCATTTTTGGTGGTAAAATTTTACCAATATATTTGAATAGGCATGTTTTCATAATGATATCGAGTATTGGTGACCTTGCAGGTATCAAACCCGCCACCTCCTCATCCAGTCAGAGGCACATCTGGCCCCAAGGTTATAACACATTATTCATGTTCGAGCATGAAATTTATGATGCCCATTAATATTAAAATACAAATTAGAGGGGCAATTTACCTGCTAAGAACACCATAGAATGTTATTTGTCTTGCATATAAATTTTCAAAATGCCAACAAATTATAAGCAGGACAAATTTCATGCTCAAGTGAGTTGAGCATGAAGAAAGTTTATTCCCGGGGCCTATCTGAGCCACCGAGGCCCATAGATCTACATATGAACAGGCTGACCTGTATCCTCAGAGAGCCCGAACAAAATTTTCTATTGGCTCTACTTGTATTTTCTTTCAAAACTTGTAAGGAAGAAATTAAAGGTGCAAGTTTTATGCTGAAACTGGCCATATAGCTACTACAGCAAGATATATCTGAATTACCCTGATAATATAACTTCATATCATACTAATGTCATAATTATGGCCAATCAAGCATTTAAGGGTCTGAGAACACCGAAATTGAAAAAATGTATGACAATATACATCTGAATTTGTCAAGATACTTAAGAGGAACGGATACACCTTCAGGGGAGGGAACTCCTCCAAAAGTAGTTTTGTCTCCCATGTCAATAGGGGTCACCTCTTTTAGGAAAGAATTTGCTCCAGAGGAGCAAATTCTTCCCTTTAAGAGGTGACACTTTTTCCATGGGACATGGCTTACAGAAAAGCAAACAGGATTTTCCGAACATTGTCTCCCTTTGAAAAATGGCAGAAAAGTCTGCCATGTGTTCCCATTCCCCTTAACCCGTTTTATATGAAAAACCCAAAACAGAACATTGACAAACTGTGCAGGTCCAGATCGGATGCTGCAGAATGCAGCATCTGATCAGGGCCTTCACTGTTTGCAAAATTTTCAGCCATTTTTTAAACATTTTTTAAGTAACTCAACCTGACCCCCCTATATTCCAAAACTGACTCCTACTGTATATAAGGCGGGAGATTCCAATAAGTACAAATGGGTAAAAACAATTCATTCAGTCTCCTTTAGCACCAAAACTTGTTTCCAAAAGTGCAAAGCCACAGTGACAGGATTTTTTTTTTCAATTTGATTTAAAGGCCCAATCAAGATCACTTATTTTGAGCCAACCATCAATCAGAGGTGGGTGAAAACCAGATTACCTGGAGAAAAACCACCTGACCTTCTGTTGCAGAACTTGGTGTCTCACATGTGTCCCCGAGAGAGGCTTGAATCAAAGCAGTGAGAGACCTATTGATAAAGTGTCAGTGCTCATACCAATTAGGCCATAAAGGCTTGAAACGAGTCAGTTTCCCTGAACCTTTACAACCCTGGGTCCAGTTGTTCAAAGCCTCATTAGCTTAACGAGCTCGTTAGTGGCCATATTGTTTAATCTTCTAGCAAGTACAATATCTAAAAATTCTGGAATTTTTGCTGAAAAAATGTGAGCAGCTCTTGCAAATGCAAAAGCTGCTCACATTTTTTTCAGCAAAAATATTAGCAATTTTGCCATATTTAATGATCAAAGTTTTAACGATTTGTTAACGAATGACATTGTTAGTTTTGAACAACTGGCCCTCAATAGATATTTGTGAAAACAATGTAGATGCTGATGAGACAGTTCATAATGAGCTGACTGATGAGTATCTACCCTATTTGTCATTCTGTAAATGATGTTTCCCAGACCCATTAATTGCAACAATGGATGTGTCCAAAATCAAAGGTGGAAGATTCCGCTTTCAGAACTCAAGATGAAAGCGTTGAGGAATGATTTTTATCATATGGCATTGTTGATAAGCAGTGGATAACATTGTGTTATAAAAATCATATGACCACATGTGTAATAACACTTTAGCAGGATTAAGTAATGTCATGAAGACATCCATGTCAACCGTACATTTTTTGCTGCAAATTGTTGAATTTTAAGGCAAATAAATCCAATTTAAAATGGACAAATGATAAACAGAATCTTACACTAGTGGTCTTTTCATATAATATTTATGAAACTGGCCGAAGGCTCATTTCATAAATATCATATGAAATTACCACTTATGTAAGATCCTCTAATTTATGCCATTTTTACGAAGGGAGACAACTATTGTAACCATTACAGCAAAAACACCCTTGTGCTAAAATGGCATCTTTCAAATCCCTAGAACTAGCATTATTTTTTTCAGATGAAAATTAATGATGTTTTTCTTATTTCTAGTCCAACTAGAGCTGTCAGAGGATCTGACTATAGCCCCGCTTCAGCGCTGTCAGAGAAGAAAGTTATTTAAGCTGCAGAGAAAACAGTTATGAACAAGAAATAACTGTTGAAAATTTTACATTATCTGGAAAAACTCTAAGAGTTGTGAGCCCTTGTCCCTCATTTCAATGAGCATGATACATTACCAGAATGTCCATGTTTATACTAAATTTCATCTTCCATTTTTCAATGTTCAAAGGGTAATAACTCCTAAAGTAGGCAAATCAGAGTCAGGGTTCATGCGCTCTGCACATTGTCTCATGGTGCTTTACACTTGTGTGAAGTGTCATGAAAATATCTCAAATGGTTTGTGAGTTATGGAGCCGACACAGTCAAAATTGCCTTTTTAAATGTTCAAAGGGCAATAACTCCTAAAGTAGGCAAACCAGAGTTATGGTTCCTGCACTCTGCACATCATCTCAAGGTGCTTTTCATTTATTTGAAGTTTCATGAAAATATCAGAAACGGTTATGGAGCGGACATAGTTAAAATTGCCATTTTTTAATATTCAAAAGCCTATAACTGAAAAAGTAGACAATCCAGAGTTTGGGTTCCTGCGCTCTGCACACGTAATATGGTGCTTTACATTTGTGTGAAGTTTCATAAAATTATCTCAAACGGTTTTTGAGTTATCGAGCAAAGACGGCTAAAATTGATATTTTTCAATATTCAAAGGGAAATAACTCAAAAATTAGGCAATCCAGAGTTATGGTTCCTGCACTCTGCACACCATCTCATGGTGTTTAATGTTTGTGTGAAGTTTCATGAAAATATGTGAATGGGTTTTAAAGTTATGGAGCGGACACGAAAATTGTTAACAGACACAGACAGACACACAGACAGACACACAGAAAATACGAAAACCAGAGTTATGGTTCTTGCGCTCTGCACATTGTCTCATAGTGCTTAACATTTGTGTGAAGTTTCATGAAAGTATCTCAAACGGTTTTCGAGTTATGAAGCGGACACTGTTAAAATTGCCATTTTTCAATGTTCAAAGGGCAATAACTCCAAAAATAAGCAATGCAGAGTTATGGTTCCTGCGCTCTGCACATCGTCTCATAGTGCTTAACATTTGTGTGAAGTTTCCTAAAAATATCTCAAACGGTTTTCGAGTTATGAAGCGGACACAATTAAAATTGCCATTTTTCAATGTTCAAAGGGCAATAACTCCAAAAGTAGGCAATCCACAGTTATAATTCCTTCGCTCTGCACATTGTCTTATGGTGTTTAACATTTGTGTGAAGTTTCATGAAAATATGTTAAGCAGATACAAAGTTATGGAGCCAACACAAATTAACGGAATCACGGAATTACGGAATTACGGAATTACGGAAAATGTTCAAAGGGCAATAACTCCAAAAGTAGGCAATCCACAGTTATAATTCCTTCGCTCTGCACATTGTCTTATGGTGTTTAACATTTGTGTGAAGTTTCATGAAAATATGTTAAGCAGATACAAAGTTATGGAGCCAACACAAATTAACGGAATCACGGAATTACGGAATGACAGAAGGACATGGCAAATCCAATATAGCCCCACTTTTTCAAAGCGGGGCTATAAACATGGATTGTGGATGGTCATTAGAGGTACCCACAATCTATGGTTTTGAGTATAAATAAGGAAAATAGTGTATACCCTATTAACCCCAGTTTTCTCTATATAAAGTGGGGTTAGAGGCCTGGGGTGTTCATTACACAGACAAGTGTGTGTCAGTTTGTGATATTGATTAAATAAGGAGCAAATTCTTTCTTCAATGAGTAAACTGTTCTTGACTATAAGACAAAAAAGTTTTATTCCGTGTTGTGTCCTCTTAAAGAGTACACACTGATAAAACTGTAATGTTAGGCAGTTCCAAACAGGAAAAATGACTCTTTCCCTTGTTGATTGTTTGAGGTTTAATGACATGTCAATCAATGAGCGTCATTTTGTGCCATCTCCCAGAGAAAAGAGACAGAAGAGATAGTAGAGGAGATGAAAGTGATGGACAGGGGAGAAAGAGGAAGATGAATGAAAGTGTAGAAACATAGGAAACAACAACACCCATCGCCCCTACCCTTACCTGCTGCAAGAACAGCAGGCCTTGCCCAACTGTAAGCCAATATTAGTTGGATGCTCCAGTGACGCAAGATACATAACACCCTTGCCTCACCATGAGGCAAGGGTGTTATGTATCTTGCATCACAATCACCCAACCACTCTGCCCTCTTCCTTGTCGCTCGATATAATATCTCGAGCGCTCGACATAATATCTCGAGCGCTCGACATAATATCTTGAGCTCTCAATATAATATCTCGAGCGCACGACATAATATCTTGAGCGCTCAACATAATATCTCGAGCGCTCGACATAATATCGCGAGCTCTCAATATATGATCTGGAGTGCACGACATAATATCTCGAGCGCTCGACATAATATCTTGAGCACTCAATATAATATCGCAAACTCTCAATATAATATCTCGAGTGCACGCCAAAATATCTCGAGCGCTCGACTTAATATCTTGAGCGCTCGACATAATATCTGAAGCGATCAACAAAATATATCGAGTGCTCGACATAATATCTCCAGTGAACGACATAATATCTCGAGTGCTCAACATTTCATCTCGAGCTTTCAACATATTATGTCGTGCGCTCGAGATATTATGTTGAGCACTCATGATATTATCTCGAGCGCTCGACATAATATCTCGAGCTCTCATTATAATATCTCGAGCGCACAACATAATATCTTGAGCGCTCAACATAGTATCGCAAGCTCTCAATATAATATCTCGAGTGCTCAACATATTATCTCGGGCGTTCGACATAATATCTCGAGTGCTTGACATAATATGTTGAGCACTCGAGATATTATGTCGAGCGCTCGAGATATTATGTTGAGCGCTCGAGATATTATGTTGAGCGCTCAAGATATTATGTCGTGCGCTCGAGATATTATATTGAGAGCTCAAGATATTATGTCGAGCGCTCGAGATATTATGTCGAGCGCTCGAAATATTATGTCTTGAGCTCTCAATATAATATCTCGAGCGCACAACATAATATCTTGAGCGCTGGAGATATTATGTTGAGCACTCATGATATTATCTCGAGCGCTCGACATAATATCTCGAGCGCTCGACATTATATTTTGAGCTCTCAATATAATATCTCGAGCGCACAACATAATATCTTGAGCGCTCAACATAATATCGCGAGCTCTCAATATAATATCTCGAGCGCACGACATAATATCTCGAGTGCTCAACATATTATGTCGAGCGCTCGAGATATTATGTCTTGAGCTCTCAATATAATATCACGAGCGCACAACATAATATCTTGAGCGCTGGAGATATTATGTTGAGCACTCATGATATTATCTCGAGCGCTCGACATAATATCTCGAGCGCTCGACATTATATCTTGAGCTCTCAATATAATATCTCGAGCGCACAACATAATATCTTGAGCGCTCAACATAATATCGCGAGCTCTCAATATAATATCTCGAGCGCACGACATAATATCTCGAGTGCTCAACATATTATGTCGAGTGCTCAACATATTATCTCGGGCGTTCGACATAATATCTCGAGTGCTTGACATAATATGTTGAGCACTCGAGATATTATGTCGTGAGCTCGAGATATCATATTGAGAGCTCAAGATATTATGTCGTGCGCCCGAGATATTATATTGAGAGCTCAAGATATTATGTCGAGCGCTCAAGATATTATGTCGAGCGCTCGAGATATTATGTCGAGCGCTCGATATAATATTGTTGAAAAAATATTACTGAATGTCCTAAATATACCACCGTAGTTTTGGGACATGGAATGCACATTTAAAATATGAAAGCCCTATAACTAACCAATCAAAAGTTTTGCCTAATGTTAAGTTTTTTTTAAAAGAAAGTCAAACTACAAGGTGAAGTGAGGCTGTCAAAAATTATGGTGCCAATGGAAAGGAATTGTGACAAGGAATGCACATGTGAAATATGAAAGGCCTGCCACTAACCAATCAAAGGTTATGGCCAATGTTAAAGTTTTTAAAAAAGTAGGTCAAATGTCAAGGTCAAGGTCACAAGGTCAAAAATCATGGTACTTCTGGAAAGATCCTTGACATAGAATGCACATGTGAAATATGAAAACCATATCACTTACCGATCAAAAGATATGGCCAATGTTAAAGTTTTTAAAAAGTAGGTCATAGGTCAAGATCACGAGGTCAAAAATTTTGGTACCACTGGAAAGGTCTTGTGCCAAGGAGTGCACATGTGATGTATGAAAGCCCTATCAATTACCATTCAAAAGTTATGCCCAATGTTGCCAATGTTAGAAGTTAAAAAAGTAGGTCAGTGGTCAAGATCAAGGTCACGAACTAAAAATTATGCCCAATGTTGCCAATGTTAAAATTTTAACAAGATGTTTTTGTGAAACACTGATGCCCTCGGACAGCGCATGTGAAATATGAAAGCCATACCAGTAACCAATCAAAAGGTATGCCTGATCTTCAAGTTTTTTAAAAGTAGTGAAATATGAAAGCCCTATCATTTACCAATCAAAAGTTATGGCCAATGTTAAAGTTTTTAAAACGTTGGTCAAACATCAAGGTGTAGGACACAAATTATGGTATCACCGGAAAGGTCTTGTGACAAGGAATGCAAATGTGAAATATGAAAGGCCTTTCACTTATCAATCTAAAGCTACGGCCAATAGTTAAGTTTTTAAAATCTAGGTCACAAGGTCAGAAATTATGGTGCCACTGGACGGGTCTAGTGACATGGAATGCACATTTGAAATATGAAAGTCATATCACTAACCAATCAAAAGTAATGACCAATGTTAAAGTTTTTAAAAAGTAGGTCAAACGTCAGTATCAAGGTCATGAGGTCAAAAATCATGGTACCACTGGAAAGGCCTTGTGAAAAGGCACATGTGAAACATGAAAGCACTATCACTTATCATTCAAAAGTTATGCCCAATGTTGTCAATGTTAAAAGTTTAAACAAGAGGGCCATCATGGCCCTGGATCGCTCACCTTATTTCAACATGTAACATAGTTCGGAAAGTCTTGTACTTGAGATTCCATTAAATTTAGCTATTATTATCAGTTTGATTCAAACTTCACAGGAATGTTGCTAAGGTGGCTTCCACCTTAGCAACATTCCTGTGAAGTTTGAATCAAACTGACCCAAGGAGAGGTTTGCATTTAAAGCAAATTGCTGGTATTTTTCTATTTCTAGCTCTGCCTGCCATTCTTCTCATCGGAGCGGAACTGTTTTAGCTGTTTTGGTACAGGGTCATCAAAGCAACATTCTTATGAAGTTTGAATGAAAATGTTCTAGGGGAATAGGAGGAGTTGCCTTCTAAACGTTTTTCTATGTTTTGATCTGACGGCCATCTCTTTCATCGGAGCGCAACCATTTAAGTTATTTTGTAGGCAGTCACCTAGACAATATTCCTGCGAAGCTTAATTTGCCTAAGGGTTTAGGAAGAGTGAGCATGTTTTAAGCAAATTTTTGACAGTTTTCTATTTTAGCTCTGGTGTCCATTTTTTCCTTGCAGCGACAACGTGTTAGCTAGTTTGTCACCTAAGCAACATTCCTATGAAGTTTAAACGAAATGGGCCCGGGGTTTAGGTGGAGTAGCTCTGGCAGCCATCTTGTTCCTCGGAGTGGAACGAATTTAGCTCTTTTGGAACAGGATCACCTAAGCAACATTTCTATGAAGGTTGAATGAAATTGGCCCAAAGGAAGGGCGGAGTAGTCATTTAAAGATGTTTCTATTTTTAGCTCCTCTGACGACCATCTTGTTCATCAGAGCTGAATGAGTTTAGTTATTTTTGTAGACAGCAACCTAGGCAACATTCCAAACAAGTTTAACTGAAATTGGCCCAAGGATTTACAAGGAGTTAGCATTTTAAGCAAATTGTTGATGTTTTTCTATTTATAGCTCTGGTGGCCATCTTGTTCATCGGAGCGGAAGGATTTTAGCTTATTTGGTAGAGGGTCACCTAAGCAACATTCCTATGAACTTTGAATAAAATTTGCCGAGGAGTATGGGAGGAGTAGTCGTTTATTTTTTTTTTATTTTTAGCTCTGACGGCCATCTTGTTTATCAGAGCGCAACGATTTTATCTATTTTGGTAGAGACCGACTTAGGCAACATTCATGTGAAGTTTAAATAAAACTGGCTCAAGGGTTAAGGAGGGGTAGTCTTTTAAAGCAAATTGTTGACGCGAGACGCAGGACGCTGGACGACGCGCGACACACGACGGACATTCACTGATCACAATAGCTCACTATGTGCACTTAGTGCTGAAGTGAGCTAAAAACACTAGGTCACAGGTCAAGATCAAGGTCACGAACTAAAAAATTATAGTACCACTGAAAAGGTAAAAAAAAATGTTGGTACCGCTGGAAAGATATTGTAAGAATGCTATGCTAATGTGAGATATGAAAGCCCTATCACTTACCAATCAAAAGTTATAGCCAATATTCAAGTTTTCAAAAAGTAGGTCAAACGTCAAGGTCAAGGTCATGAGGTAAAAAATCATGGCAAGCACTGGAAAGGTCCTCTGACAAGGAATGCACATGTGAAACATGAAAGCCCTATCAGCTAGCATTCAAACTTTATGCCCAATGTTGCCAATGTTATTTTTTAAAGTAGGTCAAAGGTCAAGGTCACGTAATCAAAAATTATGGTACCTCTGGAAATGTCTTGTGACAAGGAATGCACATGTGAAACATGAAAGCCCTATCAGTTACCATTCAAAAGTTATGCCCAATGTTAAGGTTTTGTGGATTGATTCCGACGGCATTAAAAGGTGGTCAAAGGTCAAGGTTACGAGATCAAAAATTATGTGAGCACTCGAAATGTCTTGTGACAAGGAATGCATACGTAAAATATGAAAGCCCTATCAGTTACCATTCAAAAGTCATGCCCAATGTTAAGGTTTTTGCGGACAGACAAACAGAAGAAGGTTAAACGTCAAGGTCAAGGTCACGGGGTCAAACATTATGGTACCATACGAAAGGTCTTGTGACAAGGAATGCACACGTGAAATATGAAAGTCCTATCAGTTACAATTCAAAAGTTTTACCCAATGTTAAGTTTTTTGCGGACAGACAAACAGAAGTCGGTAAAACGTCAAGGTCAAGATCATGAGGTCCAAAATTATGGTACCACTGGAAAGGTCTTGTGACAAGGAAAGCACACGTGAAATATAAATATAAAAGCACTATTAGTTACCATTCAAAAGTTATGCCCAATGTTGCCAATGTTAATTTAAGGAAACAAAAAACAAGAAGGCCATGATGGCTCACGATCGCTCACCTGAGTCCAAGATGTTTCCTAGCTTATGGAAACAAGCCACCCAGGCCGAGGTCAATTTTTTCGTTAAAGCGGTCAAAGTCACAAGTAAAAGATTTTGCATGAGATGGAAGCCCTTGTCACAAGGAACCTACATGCAAAATATGAAGACTCTATCTCAAACGGTTCTAGAGATAAAGGAGGTAACTGGTCAAGGTCATAGGTTAATTTTTGTATAGGTGGGAAGCTCTTGTCTTGAGGAACCGAAGGCTCTATCTCATAAGGTTAACAATTTATGATAAAGTAAAACCCAGGTCAAGGTCACATACCAAACATTTTGTATGGGTGGGAAGCCCTTGTCACATGGAACATACAGGCAAAATATGAAGGCTCTATCTCAAATGGTTTACAAGTTATGAAGTCACAGGTCATTTTTTGTATGAGTGGGAAGCCCTTGCCACAAGGAACCTACATCCCAAATATGAAGGCTCTACAATGGTTAAACAGTTATGACAAATTGGGCCAAAGGTCAGGGACACAGGTCAAACATTTTTGTACGAGTGGGAAGCCCTTATCACAAGGAACTTACATGCCAAATATGAAGGCTTTACGTCAAATGGTTCATATGTTATGACCAAGTAGGTCAAAGGTCAAGGTCACGGGTCAAAACTTTTGTATGGGTGGGAATCACTTGTCACAAGGAACAAACATGCCAATTATAAAGGATCAATCTCAAACGGTTCAAAAGTTATTATTAAGTAGGTCAGGTCACAGGTCAAAAATGTTTGCATGAGTGGGAAGCCCTTGTCACACGGATCTTATATGCCAAATATGAAGGCTATATCTTAAATGGTTCAATAGTTATGACAAAGTAGGTCAAAAGACAAGGTCACGGGTCAAAATCTTTGTATGGGTGTGAAGTCCTTGTCACCTACATGCCAAATATGAAGGCTCTATCTCAAATGGTTCAAAAGTTATGATTACGCAGGTCACATGTCAAGATCAAGGTCACATGTCATTTTTGTACGAAGAGGAAGTCCTTGTCACAAGGAACCTACATGCCAAATATGAACTCTATCTCAAACTATTCAAAAGTGATGACAAAATGACCTACCGGTCTACTTTTTGATTCGACATGACCCACTTGAGCGAGATATTGTCAAGATGATCATTCTGAGCAAGATGTATGATAATTGGACCAAACCTGTGGCATCTAGTGTCCACAAGGTTTTTCTATGATTTGACCCACTGACATACTTTCTGACCCGACATGACCCATATTCGAACTTGAGCGAGATATTGTCAGGGTGATTATTCTAAGCAAGTTTGATGATGATTGGACCAAACCTGTGGCCTCTAGTGTGTTCCAAAGGTTTTTCTATGATTTGACCTACTGACCTACTTTTTTATTCGGCATGACCCATATTCGAACTTGACCGAGATATTGACAAGATGATCATTCTGAACAAGTTTGATGATGATCGAACCAAAACTGTGACCTCTAGTGTGTTCACAAGGTTTTTCTAGGATTTGACCTACTGACCTACTTTTTGACCCGACATGACCCATATTCGAACTTGACCGTGATATAATCAAGATGATCATTCTGGGCAAGACTGATGATGATCGGACTAGGACCAAAACTGTGGCCTCTAGTGTGTTCACAAGATTTTTCTGTAATTTGACATACTGACCTACTCTTTGACCCGACATGACCCATATTTGGGCCCCGTCAAGCGATTTTGGTACTTATCGCCTATGCGAGCAGCGAAGGTTCAGGCGAGCCTGCGCATCCGCGCAGTCTCGCTAGAACCTTCGCTGCTCGCTCATACAAGCAGTGAATCAAGAGGAACCTTCAGACAGAAAGCCATATCCCTGGCCCCTCTGAATGGCTGGGCATGCGCAGTTAAAATTTGTCATGACGGAATGCTCAAAGACACAAATTCGCTTGGCGGGGCTCATTTGAACTTGTCCGAGATAGTGTCGTGACGATCATTCGGAGCGAGTTAAATGATGAGCAGATCAAAACTGTGGCCTCTAGTGTGTTCACAGGGTTTTTCTATGATGTGACCTACTGACCTTCTTTTTGACCCGACATTACCCATTTTCGAACCTGACCGAGAAATTATCAAGATGATCATTTTGAGTAAGATGTATGATATTTGGGCCAATTTGTTTGTTTGTTTGATTTGAGGTTTAACGTCCCGTCCACACTGTAGGTCATTTTGGAGACGTTGCTTCCAATTTTGTGAGACTTTTACCAGACATTGAGATAAAATGACATCTCAAGCCCTGTCGCCCAATGAAACCAATAGGGTTTATAAGCATGGAGGGTCCGACTCGTGCACACCGCTTTGCCTGGGCAGGCTTAGATCCTCTAAGCGGTTTGCCAGTACTCGTGTGCGGGTCGGATTCGGCTCTGCGTGGAAGCATCATGCAGCCCATATATTTCTTCAAGCCCCGATGGGCGGGGCCGATAATTGGGCCAATACTGTGGCTTCTCGTTTTCTGTGATTTGACCTACTAACATACTTTCTGACCCGACATGGCCCATATTCGAACTTCAGCGAGATATTGTCAAGATGGTTATTCTAAACAAGTTTGATGATGATCGGACCCAAACTGTACCTCTACTGTGTTCGTAAGATTTTCTTTGATTTGACCTACTGACCTGCTTTTGGACCCGACATGACCGTTGTTCAAACTTATGCGAGATATTATCACGATGATCCGTCTGAGCAAGATTGATGATGATCGAACCAAACCTATGACCTCTAGTGTGTTCACAAGGTTTTTCTATGATTTGACCTACTGACCTACGTTTTGATTCGACATGACCCATATTCGAACTTATGCGAGATATGAACAAGATGATCATTCTAAACAAGTTTGGTGATGATCGAAGCAAAACTGCAGTCTCTAGTGTGTTCACAATGTTTTTCTATGATTTGACCTACTGACCTACTTTTTGACCCGACATGACCCATATTCGAACCTGACCGAGATTTTGTCAAGATAATAATTCTGGGGAAGTTTTATGATGATTGGACAAAAAACTGTTGCCTCGAGTGTTCACAAGGTTTTTCTATGATTTGACCTGCTGTCCACCTTTTTGACCCAACATGTACCATACTCGAACTTGACCGATATATTGTCAAGATGATTATTCTGAGCAAGTTTGATGATGATCGGACCAAAACTGTAGGACGTCCTTGTCACAAGGAACCTACACGCCAAATATGAGCTCTATCTCAAAGTATTCAAAAGTTAGGACAAAATGACCCACTGTTCTACTTTTTGATTCGACATGACCCACATGCGAGATAATGTCAAGATGATAATTCTGAGCAAGATGTATTTTTATTGGACCAAAACTGTGGCCTCTAGAGTGTCCATAAGGTTTTTCTATGATTTGACCTACTGACATACTTTCTGACCCGACATGACCCATATTCGAACTTGAGCGAGATATTGTCAAGGTGATTATTCTAAGCAAGTTTGATGATGATCGGACCAAAACTGTACCCCTAGTGTGTTTGTAAGATTTTCTATGATTTGACCTACTAACCTTCTTTTGGACCTGGCATGACCCATGTTTGAACTTTCGTGAGAAATTGTCACGATGATCATTCTGAGCCATACTTTTCTTGGGCAGGTTTAAACGTAAGCGGTTAACCAGTACAGTGCACATTCTTTCACCAAAAAACTGACAACTGCCCTTCTTGAATCAGCGGAAGAGAGAGAATGACCGTAGAAAAGATTTCATGATCAATCTCCACGAAAGAATGCTGCCGAGCCTGGCAGGTATAGAACCCGTGTCCTCCTGATCACCAGTCTTATTTTTGTTTGATTTGAGGTTTGACATCCCCACCAACACTGTAAAGATCATTTTGGAGACATTGCTTCCAATTTTGTGGGACTTTACCTGACATTGAGATGAAATGACATCTCAAGATAGGGTTTATAAGCATGGACAGTCCGACTTGCACTGCTTTGCCTAGGCAGGCTTAGATCCTCTAAGCGGTTTACCAGTACTCGTGTGCGGTCGGCTTCAGCTCAGCGTGGAAGCAACATGCAGCCCAACTATTTCTTCAAGCCCCGATGGGTGGGGCCAACTGATCACCAGTCAGACGCGCATCCGACTGAGCTACCAAGGCTGGCTCAGCATTACGATAACTCACCCACGCGACATAGTGCATTTTTCAAAAATACAAAATGGCTACTTTTCTGATGAAAATCCTTGATATTTTTCTTGCAAATGCTCAAAACATAGGTTGTGGGTGCTCGTTAGAACCGCCTCAGTGAGGCAGTTCTAACGAGTACCCACAACCTATGTCTTGGAACAGAAATAAGAAAAATAATGTTTACCCCCGTAAACCCCAGTTTTCTCTATATAAAGTGGGGTTTAGCGGGGTCTTCATTTCACGGACTTGATCACGTGATGGCCTGGAAATAAAAGAACCACAAAGACTGAAATCAAAACTTTACTTTAATATTGCAGGTATCTTTTCTAACAATGGTAATAAAAGCCTATATCTAGAAACATCTTATCACAGATTCTTCCATACTTTCAGCAGTTTTTACAATTACTGAGAATTAACCCTTTTTGTACCAAATGGAATTTTCCTCCTTATATATAGTAGGAGTTCATTTCAAAATTTAGGGGTGTCAAGTTGCGTTTTCATCAAAATTTATCTGGAAAATGACTGAACTTTTAGTAAACAGTGTAGGCCTTGATCAGATGCCACATTCTGCGGTGTCTGATCTGGGCCTGCACTGTTTGCCAGTGTCCCCGTTTTGGGGTTTCTGGTACTAAATGGGTTAACCAATGACGTGATACATGACAAAATCCGAATTGTTACTGATGACGCATCAAAATTTATCCACCAGGACCTTTAGCAGTCGCCATGTACAGATAACCTGAGTTATAATGGAAGTCCTTTTTCCATAATATTTTGCAGGTATAAAGAATTTTCTGGTATACACATCACGAAAACACGCCTATATAATTTTTACCCCCTCCCACCCCACTTTTATATATTAAAACTGGAGTTTCCAAGGGTAAAAATAATTTTTCTTATATCTGCTCAAAAACATAGATTGTGGGAACTCGATAGAACCGCCTCGTCGAGGCGGTTCTATCGAGTCACCACAATCTATGTTTTGGGCAGAAAAATGAAAAATATCCCTATTTTTAATCTTAAAATTTCCATTTTTGGCTGAAAAATTGATAATGTATTTGTATAGGCACTTTTTCGTAATGACTGAGAATTAAATAAATGACATGATACATGACAGAATCAGAATTGTTACTGGTGACACATCAAATGACATTCATTCACCAGGACCCTTAGCAGTTGCCATGTACAGATAACCTGAGTTATAATGAAAGTATTTGTTCTGTATTATTTTGCCGGTATAAAGAATTTTCCGGTATACACATCATGAAAACATGTCTATATAATTTGAACCCCTTGAACTCCACTTTTATAAAGTAAAACTGGGGTTTACAGGGGTTACCCTTATTTTTCTTATTTCTGCTCTAAAATATAGATTGTGGGTACTCGTTAGAACCGCCTTATCGAGGCGGTTCTAACGAGTACCCACAATCTATATTTTGAGCAGGAATAAGGAAAATATCACAATTTTTCATCCTAAAATTTTTGTTTTTCGGCAAAAAATTTACAATGTATTTGTATAGACATGTTTTCATAATATACAGAATCCTATGAAATAGTAGAATAATAGGAAATAAAGGGCATTTTGTCTTTATTTATCCAAGAAGCAAATGTTGTGTATAATTGTTAGAATTGCCTCGCTGTCATGACGATAACACATCCATATGCCTCAGTGCATTCTTTCATATCTCCATAATGGCTACTTTTCCGACGAAAATGTGTGATATTTTTCTTATTTATTTTTGTTTGTTTGATTTGAGGTTTAAGGTCCCCGTCAACACTGTAAAGGTCATTTTGGAGACGTTGCTTCCAATTTTGTGGGACTTTTACCCCACACTGAGATGAAATGACATCTCAAGTCCTGTCGCCCAATGAAACCAAAAGAGTTTATAAGCATGGACAGTCCGACTCATGCGCACCGCTTTGCCTGGGCAAGCTTAGATCCTCGAAGCGTATACCAGTACTTGTATGCAGGTTGGATTCAGCTCTGCATGGAAGCATCATGCAGCCCATATATTTATTCAAGCCCTGATTGGCGGGGGTCAGGTTTTCTTGTTTATATTTCAAACATAGGTTGTGGGTGCTCATTAGAACCGCCTCAATGAGGCGGTTCTAATGAGTACCCACAACCTATGTCTAGGAGCAGAAATAAGCAAAATAATGAATACCCCTGTAAACCCCAGTTTTCTCTATATAAACCGGGGTTTAGATTGGTGTCCATTTCACGGACTTGTTATCAAGATGTACAATGCACATTCTTTTGCCAGAATCTGAAACCATTATTTAGGACAATACAGGAAGATTTTTCTAACCAAACCCTTTTTTCACAAAGTGTATTTTGATGAGCAGAACAGCATCAAATGATGAGCCATTATTTGTAAAATTATGAGGTTGTGTCACCTGACCAATGAAATGTATGTATAGACTATCTCACTATATATGCCAAAGTTACTGGGTTCGATAATCACCAAGTCGAAACAATGTTTTCTTACCCTGATGTGTCAAAAATATGTGTAAAGAATCAGTTTCCTGCATTTTAAGGGGAATGGGAACACCTAGCACACTTTACTACCATTTTTTCAAAGGGAGACAACTTTCAGAACTTCCTGTTTGCTTTTCTATAAGCCCACTGAAAAAGGGGTCTACTCTTAAAGGAAAGTATTTGCTCCTCAGGAGCAAATTCTTTCCTTTAAGAGTTGAGCCCTATTGACATGGGCGACAAAAATACTTTTGCAGGAGTTGCCTCCCTTAAAGGTGTTTCCATTCCCCTTAAAGCCTTTCATCCCCGTGTCTCAATCTAAACTTTTCCATCTTTGAATTAAAAGAACATTCTAGAAAATCAGGCGGTTAGTGAAAATCATAAACAGGACAACAAACAGTGTTAATCCCAATGAAATGGCTCATAATGAGCCATCTAATCTGGATCTACACTATTTGCACAGGTGCCTGTACTGGTTTACAGGGTTGAAAGAGTTGAGTATGGCATGCCAATTGCACAATAATTACTCTTTAAGGGGAATAGGAACACCTGGCAGATTATTCTGCCATTTTTCAAAGGGAGACAACTTTCGGGACTTCCTGTTCGCTTTTTTACAAGCCCCGTCCCAATGAAATGGGCGTCTACTCTTAAAGGAAAGAATTTGCTCCTCAGGAGCAATTGGTCTACTCTTAAAGGAAAGAATTTGCCTCTCCGGAGCAAATTCTTTCCTTTAAGAGTTGAACCCTAGTGACAAGGGAGACAAAAATACTTTTGCAGGAGTTGCCTCCACTGAAGGTGTTTCCATTCCCCTTAAACCACAGTTTGAGCTTGAAATCTCAGTTCCAAGTTTTCGAACTAGGGTTTGAAAACTTCAAACCATAGTGTAAACCACTGTTTCAACTTTCAAACTGCGGTTTTAATTTATTTTCAAGCCAAGGTTTGAATGTTTATTGTGCATTAAGCGTTGTAACTAGGGTTTGAAGTTTTCAAACTGTGATTTGAAGTTACATGTTTCTTAAATATATTGAACCCCAATTTGAAAATTGATACCGTAGTTTAAAGAATTATTGTGCAGTTTTGCTTTGAAAAAATCAGTTTGAAGTTTCTGGTGGTTCAAGTTCAAACCATAGTTTGAAGATTTATTGTGCAATTGGCTTGCCATAGTTAAGATTTACCTAAGCATGCTGTGGATAAATTATGCAGACAATATATTTGCATTCTCCTTGTTTTCAATTTTATTAAAAAAAAATAAAGTCTGGCAAATCATATTTGTCAGAAAAGATGATTGAAATAGTTTGAACAAATATCTCCCTATAATTGCTGCCAATCAAACACTATAAGGAGACATGCAGTTAAGCAAGACCTGAATTTCAACAACAATCAGAACACAATTACATCTACATATACTATCATTTGATTACAAACTGTACTTCTATATACATGAATTTTCAATATCTATCTACATTAATCAAAGTATATACACGAGTATAAAAATATAAATAAATTTCTGTAGTCAATAATAATACATATCAATTCAGTGAGCAAATATCAAAATATGTACATTTCTAAACAATGGTAATAAATGGTCATTTTACTACAGTCAAACCTATGCTTACGGTCACCTCCGAAAAACGGTCCCCTTATTACAACGGTCATTTTCAACCCCTCCCATCGAAATTCCCTAATAAATTACCTTGGAATAGCGGTCCACTGTGCACTACGGTCAACGCTCATGTTATTCAGTCCCAAACTGAGTTGTTGTCCTTGAATAACGGTCTAAAATTGAGTTGGTCATGCTCATGATTTTAGCTTTGAGGTGAGTTTCACCACTGATTGGCATATAATTGGCCTGCTTGATTGGTACATGTATTGGTGTCCTAAATCCTGGCGATCTGGTCGATTTGCATTCACACAGTCTGATCAGTCTTTGCTAATCACATGTACCTACTATGGCTACGATCTATGCAAAGGCTCTTGCCGTAGTGGATGGGTGCGCTGGCTGATTTGAGTCTCTGATGGTCACGATAGTCTTATTGTCGGTTTTGTCATGAGCCGGCTCAAACGGTTGTTTAACTAACACAGTTTCTGCTTAGGACCCTAACAACAGTTTGTTCATTGGAATTGATGTTTTACATCCCCATCAAGACTATTTAGGTGACTTTAGGGACATTGCTTCAAATTTTGCCGGGCTTTTACCCAACACTGAGATGAAATACACTGAGATGAAATGACATCTCAAGCCCTACCACCCAAACAAATCAATCAGGTTTATATGCAGGGACAGTCAAACCCACACCACTTTGCCTTGGCAGGGGATCCTAACGAAAGTGCTATAAAGAGGTAATAGTGTACTTAACAGAGTGTGTTTGTTTGTTTGATTTGAGGTTTAATGTCCCTTAAGACTATATAGGTCATTTTGGAGATCTTGCTTCCAATTTTGTGGGACTTTTACCCGACATTAAGATGAAATGACATCATTCTCAAGACTGTATTTCTATAACACACCCATGAAATTTTGTTCATCACGTGAACAAGTCCGTGAAATGAACACCCCACTAAACCCCACTTAATATAGAGAAAACTGGGGTTTGCAGGGGTATACATTATTTTTCTTATTTTGGCTCCAAGTCACAAGCTATGCTTGAAGTATTAATAAGACAAATATCATGGACTTTCATCAGAAAATGAAGTAGCCATTTTGGTGATGTTAAAAATTTCTTAGGTCGCACAGGTGTGATAAAAATCTGTGATATTTTCCTATTACTGCTGGAAACAGAGATTGTTGTTTATAGAATCTCTGAGGTGGTTCTCATCACTTGCACAAGCCCATGTAATCAATATCCTTGTAAACACAACTTTATATAGAGAAAGATGGGGGTTATTTAAGTTTTGTTTGTTTGATTTGAGGTTTAACGTCCCCTTCAACACTGTAAAGGTCATTTTGGAGATGTTGCTTCCAATTTTGTGGGACTTTTACCCGACATTGAGATGAAATGACATCTCAAGCCCTGTCGCCCAATGAAACCAATAAGGTTTATTAGCATGGACGGTCCGCCTCACACCACGGTTCCTGGACAGGCTTAGATCCTCTCGGCGGTTAACAGTACTAGTGTGCGGGCCAGATTCAGCTCTGCGCAGAAGCATCATGCAGCCCATATATTTCTTCAAGCCCCTATGGGCGGGGGCCGGGGTTGTTTAAGTATTAAATGTTTTCCTTATATTTGCTCAAAAACATAGATTGAGGGTACATGTTAGAACCACCTCAATGAGCTGGTTCTGATAAGCACTAACAATCTTTTTATAGCAGATTACCCTTATAAACTTTGTTTCTCTATACCTCCAATGACAAAAAGTTACCCCAGTGCAGACCCTGATTAGTCTGATTAAGGTCTACACTGTTTGCTCCAACTTATTTTTATGAATTTTTGGTGTCCAAATGTTTAGGATAAACATGGTAATATATCAAAATTTGGGATTACCAGTTTGCCCAAGGCCCCCGCCCATCGGGGTTTGAAGAAATAGATGGGCTACATGATGCTTCCATGCAGAGCTGAAACTGACCACACATGAGTACTGGTAAACTGCTTAGAGGTTCTAAGCCTGCCAAGGAAAAGTGGTGCATGTCAGACCGTCCAAGCATATAAACCCTTTTGGTTTCATTGGGCAGCAGGGCTCGAGGTGTCATTTCATCTTAATCCCACAAAATTGGAAGCAACGTGTCCAAAATGACCTATAGTGTTGACGGGGACGTTAAACCTCAAATCAACTAGAGCTGTCAGTGAAACTGACTAGGGCCCCGGCAGCGCTATCAGAGGAGTAGAAAATTTGTGGACGGACAGACAGACAGACGGACGGACAGAGTGATTACTATAGGGCACCCACACTTTCAGTGCGGGGCCCTAAATATTAAAAACAAAAAACTGTTTTCTGTAAGAGTGTATCCTACTGACAATAGCTGCTTGTACTCCGAAAGGGAGAAAAGTCTTTCTTTCTAGAGTAGCCAGTGGCTGAAATCCAACTTAGTTATTTCCCTTGAAATTATTTTCTTTCAGGGCACCCCTGGTCGGAAATACTGCTTTTTTGTTTCCAAATAAAGGAGTTTTTTATAAGGGTTAATAAATGACTCCATCCTGGACAGAACCTGGGTTGGCCTTTCTTTCTTACCAGTCTTTCCATATTTAATGCAATTGTCCATATTTGACCATTACTTGCAGTACAGTGCAGATCCTAAGTTTTTGTTTGTTTGAATTGCGGTAAACATCCCCATTAACACTATTTAGGTCATTTTGGAGACAATGCTTCCCATATGTGGGACATTTACCCTACAATGAGATGAAATGACATCTCAAGCCCTGCCACCCAATGAAGCCAAAAGGCAAATATGCATTGGATGGGCCAACACACACCACTTTGCCAGGACAGGCTTAGACCTTCTTAGCTGTTTACCAGTACTCACTCATGTGCAGTTAAGTTTCAGCTCTGCATGGAAGCACCATGCAGCCCAATCTATTTCTCCAAGCCCTGATGGGCAGGGGCCTGGGTTTTTATTCATTTTCAAACAAAATAAGGTTTAACATTTCATATGAATTGCCTCTTTTCTTTAAAACATATCTAAAAAGAAGAGGATAAAAAATGTTATCTGCTTCAGCTGAGTTTGGCACTATAACCCATTTAATACAGGAAACCCCAAGCACGTCACTGGCAAACAGTGAAAGTCCAGATCAGACACCACAGAATGTGGTATCTTGATCAGGGCCTGAGGTTCAGCCATTTCAAGATGAACGGATACACCATCAGGGGAGGCAACTCCCTCAAAAGTATTTTTGTCTCCCAAGCCAATAGGGATCAACTCATAAAAGAAAGAATTTCCTCCTTTGGAGCAAATTCTTTCCTTTAAGAGCTGACCCCTTTTTTCTGTGGGACAGAGCTTATAGAAAAGCGAACAGGAAGTTCTCAAAGTTGGCACCTGGTACCACTAAATTCAAAATGGAGTCCAGCTATATATCAGATGTAAGATTTCATTTAGTACAGACTTGCACATTAAACAGTCATTCACATTACACTGGCCAATGAAACTTGACAATACACCTCAACCTCGTTATAACATGGAACTCCGGGTCCAACCAACGGACCGTGTTAGTTAACCGAATCGTGTTATAAATATCAACCTTATTTGTCACGGATGAGTCTATTCTACTATTACACTGTAAACACAAGCCTCAGGCGCTATCGATAAGCCTACAATGTTCCGTGTGACCAGATCTGAAAATAAGGTAAAGTTATGTCTCTAATTTGCATTTATCCCTCAATCATAAAATTTAATCCACGATCAATGAGAAAATGATTAAATGGCTCCAAAGACAATTAGAATGATTTAATGGTTTCAAAGACAATTAGCTACATCTTATGGTAGATGTATGCATAATAAAACAGACTATTCTACTGTCTCATGACTGGTTATGTTTTGGCGCCAAATAGCAGACGCTTGGCGGGTAAAGTCGAAAACTGCAATTTGTGTAAACACATCTGTATGCTGTTGTTGGTGATTCACATGTGCTTCGGGGGATAAGTTGGGAATTATGCAGGGCGACGTTCTTTATCCACCTCCATCCACAATCAATAATACAATGTACTGGCCAATAAAACTTGACAATACATGTAATAACACAATGCAATATGCAATTATAACAATAAGAGCCCAGTTGTTCAATGCTTAAACAAGGCGATAGTGGTCAAATAGTTAACTGGCTAGCAATTACAGATATTTTTGCTGAAAAATAACATGAGTAACTTTTACATTTACTTACATTTTAAGCAAAAATATTATCATACTTGCCATATTAAATTTTGTAATTGTTAACATTTTAACCAACAGTTTTGAACAACTGGGCCAGATATAATGCGGAATAAATACAACTTCAAAGGAAACAGCTATTTTCTACCTTGATGTGGGGCCTTTTTCAATATCATCATGTTAACAAGTTCTTAAAATGAATACCCCCATAAACCCAAATTTATGTAGAGAAAACTGGGGTTTACTGGGTTATACATTATTTTTTATTATTTCTGCTCCTGAGGTGGTTCTAACGAGTACCCACAATCTATGTTTTGAACAGAAATATAAACAAGAGGACCAAGCTGAGCTTGGTCCTGTATCGCTCACCTGAGCTGACAGATTCAAAGTTTCAGGAAGTTTACTGAAGGATAAATGGAAGGACATGGTGATGACAGGGTAAGCAATTTCTGCAAATCAAGTAGAATGTAACTCTATGATAAATAGGCTGACCTCACCAGTTTTCAAACTCATTCAAGCTTTTATTCCTGACTTGCTAAGAAGATCCTATAAAAACTGATGGGGCTATGGTGATGACAAGTTCAAAAATAAGCAATTAACTGCTGCAATCAAAGGGATGTTACCCTGTGACAAATAGGCAAACCTCACGAGTTTTCAAACTCCTCCGAGCTTTTCTGCCTGACTTATTTGTTTGTAAGTTTCATGAAGATCCGATCAAAACTGAAGGGGCAGCAGTGCTAACAAGGTCGAAAATAGGCATTTTTAAGCAATCAAAGGCACGTAACTCTATGACAAATGTGCCGACTTGGCCAGTATTCAAACTCATCCAAGGTTTTATTCCCAGCCACCTTACATGAAAGTTTCAGAAAGATCCGATCAAACTGAAGCGGCTACGGTGATGACAAATTCAAAATTTGGCATTTTTAGCAATCAAAAGAATGTTACTCTAAAATAAATGAGCCGACTTGGCCAGTTTTCGAACTCATTGGAGGTTTCATCCCCAGCCACCTTACATATAAGTTTCAGAAAAATCTGATCAAAACTGAAGGGGCTACGGTGATGACAAGGTCAAAAATCAACATTTTCAGCCATCAAAGGGACATAACTCTACGATAAATGGGCTGACTTGGCCTGTTTTCGAACTAATCCAAGATTTTATCCCCAGCCACCTTACATATAAGTTTCAGAAAGATCCGATCAAAACTGAAGGGGCTATGGTGATGACAAGGTCAAAAATCGGCATTTTCAGCAATCAAAGGGACGTACATCTATGATAAATAGGCCAACTTGGCCGGTATTCGAACTCATCGTAGGTTTTATCCCCAGTCACCTTACATATAAGTTTCAGAAAGATTCCATCAAAACTGAAGGGGCTATGGTGATGACAAGGTAAAAAATTGACATTTTCAGCCATCAAAGGGACATAACTATATAGTAAATGGGGCAACTTGGCCCGTTTTCGAACTCATCCGAGGTTTTATCCCCAGCCACCTTACATATAAGTTTCAGAAAGATCCGATTAAAACTGAAGGGGCTATGGTGATGACAAGGTCAAAAATCGGCATTTTCAGCAATCAAAGGGACGTAACTCTATGATAAATGGGCCAACTTGGCCGGTATTCCACCTCATCCTAGGTTTTATCTCCATTCACCTTACATATAGGTTTCAGAAAGATTAGATCAAAACTGCAGCTTCGGTGATGCCAAGGTAAAGAATCGACATTTTCAGCCATCAAAGGGACATAACTATATAGTAAATGGGGCAACTTGGCCGGTTTTCGAACTCATCCGAGGTTTTATCCCCAGCCACCTTACATATAAGTTTCAGAAAGATCCGATCAAAACTGAAGGGGCTACAGTGATGACAAGGTCAAAAATCAACATTTTCAGCAATCAAAGGGACCTAACTCTATGATAAATAGGCCACCTTTGCTGGTATGCAAACTCATCCGAGGTTTTATACCCAGCCACCTTACATATAAGTTTCAGAAAGATCCGATCAAAACTGAAAGGGCTACAGTGATGACAAGGTCAAAAATAGCCATTTTCAGCAATCAAAGGGACGTTACTCTGTGATAAATGGACCAACTTGGCTGGTTTTCGAACTCATCCGAGATTTTATCCCCAGCCACTTTACATATAAGTTTCAGAGAGATTCGATCAAAACTGAAAGGGCTACGGTGATGACAAGGTCAAAAACCAGCATTTTCAGCAATCAAAGGGACGTTACTCTATGATTAATGGGCCAACTGGGTCGGTTTTCGAACTCATCCGAGATTTCATCCCCAGCCACCTAACATATAAGTTTCAGAAAGATCCGATCAAAACTGAAGGGGCTACGGTGATGACAAGGTCAAAAATCGGCATTTTCAGCAATCAAAGGGATGTAACTCTATGATAAATGGGCCGTCTTGGTTGGTTTTTGAACTCATCCGAGTTTTTGTCCCCAGCCACCTTACATATAAGTTTCAGAAAGATCCGATCAAAACTGAAGGCGCTACGGTGATGACAAGCATTTTCCCATTGTAAGTCTATGGGACCTTGTGAAAGCCATAGCAACCAAAGTTTTTGAGCGATTTGGAAAAAAAGTTTATGTCATCAATGCCCCACCAGAGGCATGCTACAGATGAGATATGATTGGGATCAGCCTGCAGGTTGCAGAGATATAGCTGCTCAAAAGTGTGGACGGACGACGGACGGACGACGGAGGACCCACTATACTATAAGCTCCCCTGGAGCCTTCGGCCCAGGTGAGCTAAAAATATCAGGATTTTAATCTGAAAACTTCATTTTTGGTGGTAAAATTTTACCAATATATTTGAATAGGCATGTTTTCATAATGATATCGAGTATTGGTGACCTTGCAGGTATCAAACCCGCCACCTCCTCATCCAGTCAGAGGCACATCTGGCCCCAAGGTTATAACACATTATTCATGTTCGAGCATGAAATTTATGATGCCCATTAATATTAAAATACAAATGAGAGGGGCAATTTACCTGCTAAGAACACCATAGAATGTTATTTGTCTTGCATATAAATTTTCAAAATGCCAACAAATTATAAGCAGGACAAATTTCATGCTCAAGTGAGTTGAGCATGAAGAAAGTTTTTTATTCCCGGGGCCTGTCTGAGCTGCCATGACCCACAGGGGCCAGTTGTTCAAAACTAACGACGTCGTTAGTTAACGTATCGTTAAAACTTTGATCATTAAATATGGCAAATATGCTGAAATTTTTGCTGAAAAAATGTGAGCAGCTTTTGCGGACGCAAAAGCTGCTCACATTTTTTCAGCAAAAATTCCAAAATTTTTAATATTAAACTTGCTAGAATAGTTAACAATATGACCACTAACGAGCTCGTTAAGCTAACGATGCTTTGAACAACTGGCCCCAGATCTACATATGAACAGGCTGACCTGTATCGTCAGAGAACCCTCATGAACTTTTCTATTGGCTGGACTCGTATTTTATTTCAAAACTTGTAAGGAAGAAATTAAAGGTGCAAGTTTTATGCTGAAACTGGCCATATAGCTACTACAGCAAGATATATCTGAATTACCCTGATAATATAACTTCATATCATACTAATGTCATAATTATGGCCAATCAAGCATTTAAGGGTCTGAGAACACCGAAATTGAAAAAATGTATGACAATATACATCTGAATTTGTAAAGATACTTAAGGGGAATGGATACACCTTCAGGGGAGGGAACTCAACCAGTATTTTTGTCCCCCATGTCAATAGGGGTCAACTCTTAAAGGAAAGAATTTGCTCCAAAGGAGCAAATTCTGCCCTTTAAGAGGTGACACTTTTTCCATGGGACATGGCTTACAGAAAAGCATACAGGAAGTTCCGAAAATTGTCTCCCTTTGAAAAATGGCCGAAAAATCTGCCATGTGTTCTCATTCTCCTTAACCCATTTTAAATGAAAAACCCCAAAACAGAACATTGACAAACTGTGCAGGCCCAGATCAGATGCTGCAGAATGCAGCATCTGATCAGGGCCTTCACTGTTTGCAAAATTGCCATTTTTTAAACATTTTTTTAAGTAACCCAACCTGACGCCCCTATATTCCAAAACTGACTCCTACTGTATATAAGGCAGGAGATTCCAATCAGTATTAATTGGTTAAAACAAGCCTTTCAGTCTTTAGCTCCACAATTGTTTTCAAAATTGCAAAGCCACAGTGACAGGATTTTTTTTTCAATGTGGTTTAAAGGCCCTATTAAGATCACTTATTTCGCGCCAATCGTTAATCAGTGATGGGTGAAAACCAGAGTACATGTAGAAAAAAACACCTGACCTTCTGTTGCAGAACTTGGTGCCTCACATGTGCCCTGAGCGAGGCTTGAATGAAAGCAGTGAGAGACCTAATGATAGGAGATAGTCAGTATTCTTACCCATTAGGCCACGGAAGCTCATAAGAAGTTAAGATGGATCAGTTCTCTCAACCCTTACAACCCTGGGTCCAGTTGTTCAAAGCCTCATTAGCTTAACGAGCTCGTTAGTGGCCATATTGTTAACTCTTCTAGCATGTACAATATCTAAAAGTTCGGAATTTTTGCTGAAAAAATGTGAGCAGCTTATGCTAAAGCTGCTCACATTGTTTTCAGTTAAAATATTAGCAATTTTGCCAAATTTAGTGATCAAAGTTTTAACGATTCGTTAACTAACAAAATCATAATGAGCTGACTGATGAGTATCTACCCTGTTTGTCATTCTGTAAATGCTGTTTACCAGACCCATTATTAGCAACAATGGATATGTCCAAAATCAAAGGTGGAAGATTTCGCTTTCAGAAATGAAAGTGTGGAGGAATGATTTTTTCGGCCATTTTTACAAAGGGAGACAACTATTGTAACCATTATAGCAAAAACACCCTTGTGCTAAAATGGCATCTTTCATATCTCCAGAACTAGCATTAACTTTTCAGATGAAAATTTATGATATTTTTCTTATTTCTAGTGTGGATGTTCATAAGAGCCACCTCAATGAGGCGGTTCTAAAGAGTACCCATAATCTATGTTTTTGAGTACAAATAAGGAAAATAGTGTATATACCCCTGTTAACCCCAGTCAGTTTTCTCTATATAAAGTTGGGTTTGGAGGGGTGTTCATTACACAGACTTCTTAACCAGGGTCCAGTTGTTCAAAACTAACGATGTTGTTAGTCAATATATCATTAAAACTTTGATAATTTAATGTGATAAATTTGCTAATATTTTTGCTGAAAAAATGTGAGCAGCTTTTGCATCTGCAAAAGCTGCTCAAATTTTTTCAGAAAAATAAAATTTTAGATATTGTACTTACTAGAACAGTTAACAATCTGATCACTAAGGAGCTCATTAAGTGAACAATGCTTTGAACAACTGGGCCCTGATGCTTTGTGGTATTGCTTAACCCTTCTCTTGCTGAATATTCATTTAAGCGACACCCATTTCTGTCTATCAACCAATCAAAAAATTACTTGATGTAATTTATTGCTACAAATTCATAAACTGAATGCCAAACAGTGTAGATCCTGATCAGATGGGTTCTTCAGAAGCCATCTGATCTGGATCTACACTGTTTCCAAAGATAGGGGTTGTCGTGAACAGCATGATAAGGGTTAAATTAGAAGCCTCAATGAGTGAACCCTTCTTGACTATTAGACAAATGAGTTGAGTGCTCTAAAAGTGTACACTCATAAAACTGTAGAGTAAGGCAGTTTGAAACAAGAACAAGGATTCTCTTTCCCTTGTTGATTGTTTGGGGTTGAACGACACGACAACAGTTGAGGATCATTTTGTGTTGTCTCCCAGAGAAAGGGAGAAAACAGATAGAAGAGATAGTATGTGAGATAAGTGTGAGGGACAGTGAAGAAAAGAAGAAAATGAATGGAAGTGAAGCAACAGAAGAAACAACAACACTCCCCCTCTATCCTTACCAGCTGCAAGAACAGCAGGCCTTGCCCAACTGTAAGCCAATATCAGTTGGATGCCCCGGTGATGCAAGATACATGACACCCTTGCACCACCCAACCACTCTGCCCTCTTTCTCTTGTAAGTCACAAATATATATTTCAATAATCAACTGAGCCATCTCATGGACGAAGGGCCCTTAACAGACTCCAATTTACATTCTTTAACCTATTTTGTACCAGAACGCGGCGTCTGATCATGGCCTACACTGTTTGCAAAATGTTAAACCATTTTCAAAATAAATTCGGAAGAAAACACAGCCTGAAACCCGTGAATTTTGAAATGGACTCCTCCTGTATATCAGGAGGAAGATTCCTTTTGGTACAAAAAGGGTTGAATGTGTGTGGGCAGCCTAACGAAAAGGCTGAAGGTATGACTTTTAGCAGGTCTCTTCTACATGTTTTTGTTTTTGGTTTTACGACCCTTTCAAGATTATTTCACTCGAGCCAGTCGTTAATCAGAGGCATGTAAAAATCGGAGTACCCAGACAAAAACCACCTGCTCTTCCGTTGCAGAACTTGGCATCTCACGTGACTCGAGCCAGGCTCAAACCACAACGGTGAAATACCTAATGATTAAGATTCAGTGCACTAGGCCACGGTGTATCTTCTACATGTTTACAAGCAGCAAAGGCTCTAATGAGACTGTGCTTATGCAGTGTCACCAGAGCCTTTGCTGGTTGCCTATTTGGTTTGTTTGTGTTGAGGTTTTATGCCCCCCTCAACACTACTGAGATCATTTTGGAGATGTTGTTTCCGATTTTGTGGAACTTTTACCTGACACTGAGATGAAATGGCAACTGAAGCCCCACTGCCCAAAGAAATCACTAGGGTTTTGTTTTGTTTGAATAGGGGTTTAACGTCCCCGTCAACACTATTTAGGTCATTTTGGAGGCTTTGCTTTTTTCTGGGACTTTTACCCTACATTGAGCTGAAATGACATCTCAAGCCCTGCCGCCCAATGAAACCAGAAGGCTTATATGCATTGGACGATCCGACTCGCACCGCTTTGCCTGGCAGGCTTAGTCCTTCTAAGCAGAAGCCGTTCGACACACACCACTTTTCCTGGGCAGGCTAATGCATTCTAAGCGATTTACCAATACTCCAGTTAACCCTTATCCCACTGAGCACGACAACCCCTATCTTTGCAAACAATGAAGATCCAGATCAGATGGCTTGTGAAGAAGCCATCTGATCAGGATCTACACTGTTTGACATTCAGTTTATGAATTTGTAGGAATAAATTACATCAAGTAATCTGATTGGTTCAGTCTGAAATGGGTGTAGCTAAAATGAATATTCAGCAGGTTAAGGGTTAAGTCAGTTTCAGCTCTATGCAGAAGCACCATGCAGCCCAATTTTTTTCTCCAAGCCGTGTTGGGCATGTGTGGTGGTGGTGGTGGGTGGGGCTGTGGGGAACCGTTGCCTATAAGTTAAGAACCATTTTCACATGAACTGGCTCAATTCAATTATACGAGGACTGTTCAAAAATATGAATGCAAGTAGATGGTTTTCTCATGCACTAATGGGAAAATCACCTGGAAATAAATATCACAGCGTAGAAAAACATTTTACCTATACATTGATACCAAACCTGTTAAAATCTGTGCACTTTAGCCATGTATATCGTTCGATAAACACTGTCTACTCTTGTATACTAATACAAAACATGGTTGGAAGAAGGTCAGAGTACGCCGTTGAAATACGGTCCTATATTAACAATCATTGTATTCTTGGTATACGGTGCAAAGACATTTTTGATGAAATATGTTCGGTTTATGGGCATAATGAAATGTCTTTTCCGACAGTTTTTCGTTGGTGTAAGAAATTCAGCTGTGGGCTAGGCTCAACAGAAGATGCACCACATGATTATCGGCCGAATAGAGCAACATCTGCCAAGATGGTTGCTAGAGTGAAAGAAATAGTTGCTACCGATGCACGATACACCACTAGGCAAATAGCTAGTATGGTTGGCATCTCATTAGGAGCAGCTCATACAATTCTGAAACCGGATTTGAAAATGAGAAAGATCTGTGCTAGATGGATTCCCCATCTGTTGACAGATGAGCAGAAAAAGACACGCGTTCAGTGCGCCAAGAAGTTGCTTAAAATGTTTCCCAATTACAATGCACGCTCTTTGCAAATGTAGTCACAGGTGACGAGACATGGGTTCTCTTTTTTGAGCCGAAACGAAAGATTCAGAACAAAATATGGGCAACAAAGTATTGCAAAAGACCATGCATTGCAAAGCGGACCATGAGCGTCAAGAAGGTAATGTATGCCATATTCTTTTCAAATCAGGGCCCTGCTATTCAGGTTGCTGTGCCTAAAGGCAAATCTGTAAATGCGAAGTTTTACAAGAATAAAGTTCTTCGAAAATTGAAGAAATATTTCAAAGAACGAAGATCCGCAACTGGTTTGGCCAATGTCAGATTGCTACATGACAATGCGTCATCGCACAAGGTGTTCATTGTGCAAGACTATCTGAAGCAGGAAAAGGTTGTTGAACTCCCTCACCACCCGTATTCCCCTGACCTTGCCCCGTGTGACTTTTTTTTGTTCCCGCGGCTGAAAAAATACCTTTCTGGTCGAAAATTTGTACAGCGCAAACACCTCTGTTCTGCAATATTCCAGTGCCTTCATAGTATACCTTGAAAATACTACCAAAATGCATTCAATGATAGGATCAGAAGACTGAAAGTTTGTATATCTGTTCAAGGGGAATACTTTGAGGGGACAAAATAAATTTTTCATCGAAATCTATCACAGAATCATTTTTATGTGCTTAGTTGCATTCATATTTGAACAGTCCTCGTACTACATTTTATATACAAAAAAGTGCACAATAAACATGTAAACATAGTAATGTATAAATAAACATCTAACCATCATCTTACAAAAAATTGGTAACAAATATAAAACTTAGATACAAAACATGAACACAGACAGATGGGACTTAATGTATATGCTATATAAAGCTTTTGAGCTGGCAATAATTAAATTCTCCAAAAACACCTGTGCAATCAGCAAAGACTCAGATCAGCCTGCACATCTGTACAGTCTGGTCAGAGTCTTTGCTGTTTGCATAAGCCCAGGTTTATGGTTTGTTTGTTTGCCAAGGTAATGTATGCAAATACAGTCGAACTTCAATGGCTCGAACACCTTTGGGACCATTAAAAACTGTTCGAGACAGGGGTAGTTCGAGCCACTGAGGGCTACTGCCAGGAGGCATAACGACATACCTTAGGACATCTTTTTCTGGGTTCTATAATGAAAAATGTTTGCTGTGTGTACTCATTAGAATCGCCTCATCGAGGCGATTCTAATGGGTACACACAGCATACATATGCAAGATAAAAGACGAAAATATCCTAAGTTTTACCCTTCCTATTTCTTATGTACAGAAATTCCTTAGGGACTCAAATACAGGTTCAACTCAGCCATGGTAAATGAGCCATCGAAGTTCTACTGTAGCAAGTGTGTGTAAGCTAAGGGAGTTTTGCCTTAACCCTTGTCTTACTGAATACATTAGTTTAGCCACACCCATTTCTGACTATCAGCCAATCAAATTACTTGATATGTAATCATTCAAATGCAAACTGACTGGCAAATAGTGTAGATCCTGATCAGAAGGCTACTTCTTGATTTTAAGTATTTATTATAGGCTGGGTGGCAACAAAACCCAGCCTTTAATACTGTAAAGTACTGACCAAATGTGACCACTAAATATATGTATTATCAATATACACAAAAACCTATTTATAGAACACGGTTACATGTGTGTTGTTGTGAGTTTTGTTTTTACGACCTAGTCAACAGTTAAAGTCATGCCAGGCCAGTCAGTCATCTTCACTGTTCCTGGACAGGCTTAGACCCTGTAAGTGGTTTACCAGTACCAAGTGAGAGACCCACATCCCTAAGAGTCCTCAAGCAACCATCCATTTCAGGTCATCTGCCAAGGAGAAAGACAGAATAGCGTAGTTTTGCATTTAACCCATTGTATACTAGTGGACTCTTCCATTCCTATATGTTAGCTAAGTCCATTTGTCATATAAGGGGTGTCTGGCCTATTTTTTTCATTTTTATTCGATTTTTGATGGAAAATTCTGTTAGCAAAAAGTGCAGGCCCTGATCAGACACTGCATTCTGCGGTGTCTGATCTGGGCATGCACTGTTTGCCAAGGTACCCCTTTAGGGGTTTCCCACCTATAATTGGTTAATTTAACTTTTGCTGTTTCAGGTAGAAGTTCTTTAAAAGTGCAAAAATTTGTGGAAAAAAATGCTTGGAAAATCAAGAAAACCAAGATGCCAGCAAAGCTAGAACATTGTACACAATAGGACCAGCAAAGCTAGAACATTGTACACAATAGGACCAGCAAAGCTAGAACATTGTGCGCAATAGGACAAGCAAAGCTAGAACATTGTACACAATAGGACCAGCAAAGCTAGAACATTGTGCGCAATAGGACAAGCAAAGCTAGAACATTGTACACAATAGGACCAGTAAAGCTAGAACACTGTACACAATAGGACCAGCAAAGCTAGAACATTGTACACAATAGGACCAGCAAAGCTAGAACATTGTACACAATAGGACCAGTAAAGCTAGAACATTGTACACAATAGGACCAGCAAAGCTAGAACATTGTACACAATAGGATCAGCAAAGCTAGATCATTGTACACAATAGGCCCAGCAAAGATAGAACATTGTACACAATAGGACCAGCAAAGCTAGAACATTGTACACAATAGGACCAGTAAAGCTAGAACATTGTACACAATAGGCCCAGCAAAGATAGAACATTGTACATAACAGGAAACCCCAAAGAAATCCCACAAGACGCAAAGTAAAGTGTAAGTTAAAGGTCATTTCTTGTGTGGTGGAAATCTCAAGTTTCTTCAGTGTGTGTCTAAATCTTAACATCCAAATCTTTGCCGTCTACACATCTATGATAATCATTGCCATAAAACTCTGGCTTTGCTAATACCTGAAAAAGGGGCTGTTCTCTTGAGTATTTTTACAAAGGACACAACTTCTGTAACTTTTTTGTTTTCTTTCTTGTTAAGGAGGCCCCTAACAAAAAGGGTCTGATGAAAAAGGAAAGAATTTGCTCCTTTGAAGCTAATTCTTTCCTTTAGCCCATAAAATGCCAATCAAGACAATTGTTGTCTGCTTTGTCGTCTGCTGGTTACTTTAACCCATTTAGTACCAGAAACCCCAAAATGGGTACCCTGGCAAACAGTGCAGGCCCTGATCAGATGCCGCAGAACGCAGCATCTGATCTGGGCCTACACTGTTTGCAAAAAGTTCAGCCATTTTTCCTAATCAATTTTGAAGAAAACACAACCTGACACCCCTAAATTTTGAAATGGACTCATGCTATATATAAGGAGGACAATTCCATTTGGTACAAAAAGGGTTAAAAGTCACTTTACAAACAATGTGGATCCAGATCAGACTGCTTCTCTATGAGCAGTCTCATCAGGGTCTACACTGTTTGCCTATATGCAAAAGTATTTCAAAAAGTTTGCAAGAAGATTCAGCAGAGGACATTATTATGCAGACGACATTTTCAGATGTAGCTTTTCTTGGCATCTTAGAGGTTAACAGCAGACCCCATACTTCAGCCATACAAGATTATATTTGGAAGAACTGCCTCTATTTGCCCTTAAATCGTTGCCATCTGCATATCTCTTGTCACTATGGTAACGAGATCCTCCGGCTCGTCCACCAACTGAGGGGGCTGTACTCCGAGTATTTTCTGTCGGTGTCGCTCTTCCGCCTTCTTTTTCTTTTCCAGTTTCTTCATCTTTTTCTTGTCTTTACTACTCATCTTTTCTGCTTTCTCTGGGATACGCTGTTAAAAAAAAAAAAAAAAAAAACCCAACATCAAACTGGGAATTTGTTTGTTTGTTTTGGAGTTTAATGGCCCAGTCCACACTCATTTTTGAGCAGTTCAGTTTACCTATCCACACTTTTCCTTGGCAGGCTTATACATAAGCGGTTAACCAGTACAGTGCACATTCTTTCGCCAGAAACTGACAACTGCCCTTCTTGAATCAGTGGAAGGGAGAGAATGACTGTAGAAAAGATTACATGATCAATCTCCACGAAAGAATGTTGCCGACCCCGGTGGGAATCGAACCCGCGTCCTCCTGATCACCAGTCAGACGCGCATCCGACTGAGCCACCGAGGCCTGCTCAAACTGGGAAATGCTGTTCAAACACACAGTAAATATATGCTCATATGCTTTAATGGTCTTTATGAACAGTATGCATATGCTCTGATGAGCTTTATGAACAGTTAAATAAGCTTCGAAGACTTTTATAAACAAATGTAAGCTGGACAAGCTTACATTTGTTTATAAAAGTCTTCAGAGCTTAAAGTTGATGAACTTTATCAGCAGTAACTGTAAGCTCTAATGAGCTTTATGACAGTAGACCTGAGATCTGTTGAGCTATAGCAACAGTAAACATGAACTCTGATGAGCTTTACGAAAAGTCAATATAAGCTCTGATGAACTTTATAAACAGTAAACATAAGCTCTTATTAGAAGTAAACATAAGCCCTGATGAGCTTTATGAAGAGTAGCCACAAGCCCTGATGAGCTTCATGAAAAGTAAATGCAAGTGCTGATGAGCTTCATGAACAGTTGAAGAGATCTCAAACAAGCTTTATGAACAGTGAATGCAAGCTCTGTACAGCTATATGAACAGTAAACATAAGCTCTGATGAGCTTTATGCACATTTAAAATGGAGCATAAATAAGCATTACAAACAGTAAACAAGCCCTCTAATGTGCTTTATGAACAGTATATTTGGGCCCTGAGGGGATTTATGAACAGCAGTTGTAAGCACTGAAGAGCTTTATGAACGGTAACAGCCAGCTCCCATGAGCTTTATGAACAGTTCATGTAAGCTTGAGTGAGATTTATGAACAGAAAATATGAGCTCTGATGAGCTTTATGAACATTATGAGCTCTGATGAGCTGATAAACAGTAACTTTAGCTCTGATGAGCTTTATGAACAGTAACCCTGAGCTCTGATAAGCTTTACTTACAGTAAGAAAGTGCTGGTGAGCTCTATTAACAGTAAAAATGCTGCTCTGATGAGCTTTTTGAACAGTAAATGGTAGTTCTGATAAGCTTTTTTGCACAGTAAATGTAAGCTCTGATGTACTTTATGAACAGTGAACATAACAGGGATACAGACTAACAGGCACCCAGTCGCCAAAAGGCGCCTAAATTTTTGCCTGGGCGCCTAAGTTTTGAATAAAAGTGCCTATTAACTTAATGTAAAATTTGGATTTATGGCAATCTGGGCGCCTAAAGCAAAATGCTTAGTCTGTATCCCTGCATAAACTCAGATGAGCTTTATGAACAGTAAATACAAGCTCTGATGAGCTATATAAACAGGAAACGTAAGCTCTGATGAGCTTTATGCACAGTAACTGTGAGCCCTGATAAAATTATGAACAGTAAATGTAAGTGCTGATGAGGTTTATGAACAGTGAACATAAACTCTGTAGAGCTTTTGATACTACTGATGAAACAAATTAAGACTAAATCCATGTACATATCTTTACAAACTGAGCTGTGGTTAAGTGACTTGCTCAAGCACACAAACATGGTATCTGGTGTTGTACTAAAGCACTGGATCTCTCCATCATGAGTCAGTGCTTTACACGGCACCAATGCTCACCACAAAATCCAACAGAACATCTACTTGTAAAAAGAGAACCTGGCTTTCTCAAAAGTGACCCCACAAACAAGGGATTCTCTCCCAAACACTCAAAGTCTATAGACACTAAGACAGTCCGCAGTCCTAATCACAGGGCTACAGAGGCCACTAGAATTTGAAGATGATGATCTCAATAGCCCTTTCAACCCTATAGACTGGTACAAGCATCTATACAAACAGTGTAGATTCAGATAAAATGGCTGAGCAGTCTTATCAGGATCAACACTGTTTAATTTATTTTAGTTTTATTGCAATGAAAGCTTCAAGCTTATTTGAATCGCTCTCGAACACTCATTCCGGATGTTATCACGCATGCGAGAGAGAGGCAGTGGCTTTTACACCACTGATACCCATTTACACCTGGATGGAGTGGAGTACATGTAGTTGCATTACGTGTCTTGCCAAAGGACACACCTTGCCTCCAGTGGTTGGATTTGATCCCACAACCTCTCGATCGTAACGAATGTGCTAACTTATGAGCTATCAAGGCTTCCAACATTGTTTGCCATTCTCTGAATGATTTTAACTTAATTCTCTATTGACATAACCAATTTAACTGATTCTGTACCAGAAACCCAAAAAGGGGTAATTGGCAAACAGTGCAGGTCCTGATCAGATGCTGTAGAATGCAGCTTCTGATCAGGGCCTTTACTGTTTACAAAAAGTTCAGCCATTTTTGTAAATAAATTCTGAAGACAGCACAACCTGACACCCCTAAATTTTTTAATGGGTCCCTGCTATATATAAAAAGGAAGCTTCTATTTGGTGTTAAACAGATGCCTAGAAAAATAGAGGGAACACAAAATTAAACCCCTAAAGAGCCATGGAAAATTGCATGGTATCAGGTCCAGTGAGCTACTTGCCCAGCTTGGCATTGAGGACCTGGCGGCCGTTTCACTAAACTTCGTAACTCTAAGATTTTCGTAAGTTCGCTCTTACGAATTCGTAACTCAAAATTTGCGTTTCACCAACGTCAAATTCTTAAGTTTTTGCGTAAGTTTGTTCGTAACTTTACGATAGGGGGTAGGCAGTCGTAACTTTAAGAATTTCTTAAGTGTCATGGCGGCGGTTTCGATTCGCGCCCGATTAGAGCAATAAATCGCAATTTCCAAGCTTGGTGAAGCTTGAAATAAAGAAAAATTTACCTGTTATCAGTAATCCTTAGCAGCATCGACATTGTCAGTGACCCAGTTTACTGTTTTCTTGGATAAACACATCATTTCGAGACTTCAAGATGAGACAGAAGCATAACGCACCTGTTGAAGACTCTTGCAACTCATTAAATGGTGTTTGCCTGTCTCAGTCGTCATGAATGCTTTTTTTTCTTACTTCGCCATAAGTTTTGTTGACATTTGTGCGCGAGGAGAAAAGAAATCATCCAATACGTCATCATGACGTCATATTCTATTGCTGAATACTCAGGGTAAAACACGGAGTTCTTTCTTTAGCGGTAGCCGTGCCTTAGGGTACAATGTATCAGTCAGTCTCTCTCTCTCTCTCTCTCTCTCTCTCTCTCTCTCTCTCTCTCTCTCTCTCTCTCTCTATCCTCCCTCCCTCACTTTCCCCTACTCTCACACTCACGGCCCCCGCCCATCAGGGCTTGAAGTGTGTCTGAATTCGGGTTTCACGTCGCTTTCAACAATTTTTCAGTCATATCATGACGGTGTCTGGTTGCGACAGGGAGCTCAATGCTAACTTTTATAGTGCTGCCTCACTGAAGTATCATGTCCCAGACACATTTCATGATACCAGACCCAGTCACATTATCCTGACACTGGGTCGACCAGTCCTAGCTCTACCCCGTAAATCTGAGTGCCAAGCGAGGAGCAGCTAGTGCCATTCTTAACGACTTTGGTATGTCGCAGCCTTGGATCGGACCCGTGACCTCCCGTTCCCTGGAGCGGACACTCTACCAACTGAGCTATCGGGGCCGGTCGGGGTTTGAAGAAATATATGGGCACGCAGAGCTTTTGTTCGTTTGTTTGATTTAAAGTTTAATGTCCCCGTCAACACTGTAAAGGTCATTTTGGGGACGTTGCTTCCAATTTTGTGGGACTTTTACCCAACATTGAGATGAAATGACACCTCAAGCCATGCCACCCAATGAAACCAATAGGGTTTATTCATGTCCGGGTCGGTTTCAGCTCCGCGTGGAAGCATCATGCAGCCCATCTATTTCTTCAAGCCCCGATGGGCGGGGGGCTATCCACACAGAGCTGAAACTGACCCGCACACGAGTACTGGTAAACCGCTTGGAGGATCTAGGCCTGCCCAGGCAAAGCGGTGCGAGACGGCCTGTCCATGCTTATAAACTCTATTGGTTTCATTGGACGGCAGGGCTTGAGATGTCATTCCATCTCAATGTCGGGTGAAAGTCCCACAAAATTGGAAGTAACGTCTCCAAAATGACCTATACCGTGTTGACGGGGACGTTAAACCTCAAATCAAACAAACAAAACTCTCACACTCTCCTTCTCTCCCCGCTCTCATCCCCCTCTCCCCTATTTCCCTGTATTTCTCCCTCGCACCACCTCTTTGCCTCCCTCTCCCACTCACCCATCTCACTTAACACAGCTGGAACAGCCCGGTCAGCACTCAACAACGGACCAATGTCGGACCGACAGCGATACGACGTTGCTATCGGCCCGCCGTTTGTTAGTTTGTAGCCTATTGGAGTTTAACAGCCCATTCAACACTATTTTTGTCATTTATGAGCCGGTCAGTTTACCTTTCCACACTTTTTCTGAGCGGGCTTGTACGTAAGCATGTTATCCAGTACAGTGCACATTCTTTCGCCAGAAACTGACAACTGTCCTTCTTGAATCCGCGGAAGGGAGAGAATGACCGTAGAAAAGATTTCATGATCAATCGCCACGAAAAATGTTGCCAACCCCGGCAGGTATCGAACCCGCGTCCTCCTGATCACCAGTCAAACGCGCACCCGACTGAGCTACCGAGGCGGCTCGGCCCGCCGTTGGCCCGTCATTCATTGCTGACTGGGAGGCAAAGCCATATATATATTGCCAGGACTTTGAGGGCTTCATCTGTTCTGGACATAGAGGAGACCGGAAAAAGTTGGTCCGAAAATTGTATTAATCATTTTTAGCTCAGCTGTTTTCGAAGAAAACGACGCGGTATTGCAATAGCTCTGGCGTCGTCTGCGTCGTCGTCGTCGTGCAAAAAACTTGGACATTTTGTAATATATCTGTCATTACTGAACATATTTACTTGAAACTCGATCTAGTTGTTCAGTATGAAAAGGGGAACTCCTATTGTGAGGTAACCCTCAAAATATTTTTGGCACAGTGATGCCCCCTTTTCGACTTGGAATTTTTGCAGCCGAGCGTTGGCATTCGCATGCGGTGCTCTTGTTCTAACTTATTATACAGTTTATCGTTCGGAAAGTGACAAATTCGGATAAATATAGCCGTTTTCGGAGACGAGGTCAACTGAACCAACTTAACACGCAATCGGGGGTAAATTGGCCCGGCCAGCGGGGTAAGTTGGACCGAGGAGATAAGTTGGAACGAAAATATATTTTAGCTTTATAAAAATATATTTCCATAATAAATAACTATTAAAAATAACATGAAACCATTTCAAAAGAGAGCACATCCGTGTTTTTCAATGATAATAGTTTTGTTTGTTTGATTTGAGGTTTAACGTCCCCGTCAACACTGTACAGGTCATTTTGGAGACGTTGCTTCCTATTTTGTGGGACTTTTATCCGACATTGAGATGAAATGACATCTCAAGCCCTGTCGCCCAATGAAACCTATAGGGTTTATAAGCATGGACGGGCCAATTCGCACCGCTTTGCCTGGGCAGGCTTAGATTCTCTAAGTGGTTTACCTGTGCTCGTGTGCGGTTGGTTGCAGCTCTCCGTGGAAGCATCATGCAGCCCATTTATTTCTTCAAGCTCCGAAGGGCGGGGGCTACAATGATAATAGTATCTGTCGAATGAAGACTTCGAGGCCAGTTCGATGTTATTTTGTTATCCCCGCGCTTTTCGAAGAAAAAATGGGGATCATGTATTACCCAACGTCCGGATGTCCGTCCGTCCGTCTGTAATGTCCCGCCATTGCTCCTACATCATTTAATCTAGAATCTCGAAACTTTCACAGGCAGAATCCCTATGGCTAAGGACTACAGCAACATATTCGGAATTTTGATGTGACCCCGCAGGTAGGGGGTGGTGCCCAACACTGCCCCAGGGGTCAAAATGGATTTTTTTTTCAAACATAGTCATTTTGCATATCAAATCGAAGGTGATGAAGAGTAGAATACAGTGGTGCAAATTTTGTGATCCCAGGGGCATGTCTGTGGGTCATTAGAGTTCAAAAAGTAGGATTTTGGGCCCTCTTCTTTTTAATTGCCACACAACTTCGCTTTTTTAGCTGGAATCTTCAAACTGTCACAGTTAATAGCTCTATGGATGAGGACTGGAGGTATAGATTTTGATTTCTGATGTTCCCCCCCCCCCCCAACAACAACAACAACTGGAGCGAGGCCAGGAGGGTGAGCCCCAGGGGCCATTTTTTTTTTTTTTTTTTTTTTTGCACAAACAGTCATGTTGCATATTCAATCGAAGGTAATGAGGTGTGGAATACAGTGGTGCAAAATTTTGCCAAGGAGGCATTTTTTTGGTCACCAGAGGTCAAAAAGAAGTATTTTGGTCCTTTTATTGTGACATGATTTTCACAGCGCGGGGATATGTGATGGCGAGTCATCGAGTTATTTCACACCAAGTGGAGAAAAGAAGCAGTCCCTCAAGAATTCAAGGATGCTTCAACAACCAGAACTTGGCAAACCTTATAAGAAGCCCATGCACCATTACAGTGAAAAGGTCAAAGATTGCAAGTGGTAGACAAGTTCTCCTACCTTGGAAGCACATTGTCAAGAGTCGTGTTTTGTTTGATTTGAGGTTCAACGTCCCCGTCAAAACTGTAAAGGTCATTCTGGAGACGTTGCTTCCAATTTTGTGGGACTTCTACCCGACATTGAGATAAAATGACATCTCAAGCCCTGCCGCCAAATGAAACCAATAGGGTTTATAAGCATGGAAGTTCGACTCGCACTGCTTTGCCTGGGCAGGCTTAGATCCTCTAAGCGGTTTACCAGTAGGCCTACTCGTGTGCGGGTCGGTTTCAGCTCTGCGTGGAAGCAGCATGCAGCCCATCTATTTCTTTAAGTCCCGATGGGCGGGGGCCACAAGAGTCGTGCACATTGATAATGAAGTCAATGACAGGATTGCAAATATAACTGAAAGCTAGTGCAGCATCTGGCCGACTACGTGAAAGTGTTTGGAATCGAAGTGGAATACGGCTTGACACAACGCTGAAAGTCTACAGAGCTTTTCTTAGCTCAGAGAACTCCAAATAAATCCAAAGGCTCCTTAAAGAGACACCCCCCACCTCCCCCCCCACAAAAAAAAAAGGAAAAACAAAAAATAGTAATAAATAATTAAAAACACGCACGCACGCGTGCCACTCTTTCTTAAATGATTTAAAACAAATGTTTTAAACTTTAAAAATTCATATCAGCAGGAAGTGACCAGAAGCTGAACAGTTGGTGTTTGTAATTAAACATTGAAGTAAGGTACACTTTATTTGAAACCTTGTGTGTTATTGAACTGAGAGACATGATAAATAAATAAAAAAAACATTCCGCACCTGTTGCAAGCACAGAACTTAGACACATGCCCCACTATGCTCCAAATGCATTAGGACGATCGGGCCTTGTAAGCTTACTAGCACCATCATAGCCCATGTCAACCACCAGGAAACCATTTGTTTGATGTGGGGTTTAACGTCTCTGTTAACACTACATGGGTCATATTGGTGACGCTGCTTCCAACTTTGTGGGATTTTTATCCGATATTGAGATGAAATGACAATCCATGCAGCTGCCCAATGAAACCAATAGGACGGTTCGATACGCACCACTTTGTCTGAGCAGGCTTAGATTCTTTAAGCAGTTTACCAGTAGATTCAGCTCTGCATGGAAGCACCATGCAGCCTAATCTATTTCTCCGAGCCACGATGGGCGGGAGCCCAACCAGGAAATCATTATTATTATTTATTTATTTTTTATTTATTTATTTATTTTTTTTTGGGGGGGGGGGTGGGTGTTGGGGAAGTTCCAATGTCAGGTACATGTCTAGGTCTACAGGTTTACCAGAGAAAAGGGAAAAAAACTTCCGTAATTGAAAAAGATACGTCCCGATATGCTTATAAAATGACCATAAGAGATAGGTTATGTATGATTATGAGGCGAGAAGATAGGAAAAAAAATAATATAAAAAAATAAGATTGTGTTGAAGATTTAACTATCAACAAACAGTACTGACTCCTCAGTCGGTGCTAGACATTCGAAATATTCCGAAAGTTTAGCCAAGAACTATGGTTTTCAACTTTGTCGGGCTATGAGAAATATATTTGACTGCATGGTGCTGCCGCACAGAGCTGAAACTGACCGCGCAGGTCACAGTAGGCTACTGGTAAACCGCAAAGTAATGCGAGTCAGACAGTCCATGCATATTTATAAACCTACTCTGAGTATTGGCTTCATTGGGTAAAGCCCCATTAAATTGGAAGCAACGCCTCCAAATTTACCTAAATAGTGTTGACGGGGACGTTAAACGTCAATTCAAACAAGCAACTTAGATGAATCGGCTACTGATACAGGCTAGGCCTATGCCTAGATTTTACCCGACCTTAAGAAATGAGTCAGAGTAAGCTCCCTTGCGTATTTAAATTGATGACGTCATCGATAACTACGTAACACATAAATAATAACAACACAGTGTGCAGGTATGACAGAGATTTGCCAGCTTTCGTCATTTAACTTGGGCCTGTCCGTTCCTTCTATGCCTTCTTCACAGCGCCGATGGAATGAAACAACTTTGATGCAAACAGGTTTACTAGATTTTTCTTTTTCCCCATTCAAAATTGTTCATTTTCTGCACCTCGCAATCGGTCAAAGTAAATCTAAACCAACAACGTGTGATTTCTCGTGTCTAAAACGTGTTTTTATTACAATAAATTCCCGCAATTTCAACCTCCATGCGTAAAATATTTATCTTCAGCATTAGAAAGTAGCTACGAATTCTTAGCTACGAAATTCGTAAGTCATTTAACTTACGAAGACGTTAGTGAAACGCACCCGTCATTTTCTTAAGAATTTCGTAAGTCGAGTTCTTAAGTCTACGAATTTCGTAAAGTTACGAAGTTTAGTGAAACGGGCCCCTGGACCTCATCCTGAAGGAGAGAAGGTTCTGCTGGTATGGACATGTGAAATGTTCCAAGGGTGTGCTGACTGCAGTCAAGACAGACTTTGACATACAAGTGGATGGAAAACATGGGCTTGGGAGGCCCAAGATGACTTGGAAGCAGCTGAAAGAGAGAGATTGCAGGGAGTGGAAGCTCTCTGCTATTGACCCTCATGATAGACAAACCTGGAGATCTCATAAGTGCAGCAAGCCAGCTACCTGGAAGGGGGCCATTTATGTGGATGTTGCCCCTGTACCTGCATGTTAATGAAAAATCTGATGATGATGATCATCATCATCTTCTTCTTCATCATCATCATCATAATGATGCATTCTGATGATGATGAGAATGCAATCATTTTTTTTTTCTTTTTCTTTTCAGAGAAAAATTGGGTTTCACACTTCTTGTGTATCACCTGCCTTCACACTAACATCCAACTTGATTTTCTCTGCAATATAAGATTAAAAATACATGTATTTAAAAATGATAATTTGGTCACGATTCTGGGTTAATGCTCTGCATGCTGGGTATCTTTTTCAGCAGACAACATTTTGAAATATTTTTCTTACTTTGTCCAAAAAATTCAACAATTTGTTGTCTGCTGAATTAGCCCCAGACAGAGGTAAAGATTTATGATTAACATACCTTTGGAATGTCTGTCACCATAGCAAGTTTAGGTCTAGCACCACCATTTTGACTGCTCACAGAACCATAGCCGGAACTTCCTCCAAAACTGTTCTCCCGATAATGGCCTTTGACCTCTACTCCATTATGGTTAATGTCAACAGCCTGATAGGACTTAGTGCTGTTCTCTGACCATATACCGCTGTCTGTGGACGTCATCTGTGAGGCTAACGAGGTAGAATCCTCTTGAGCAGCTGAAGCGAAGTGGAACACAGAGGTTTACGTAGTCATAGCTAGTTTTGTTTGTTTGTAATGGAGTTTAACAGCCCAGTAAACACTATTTCAGGTAATTTTTTAGCCGGTCAGATTACCTATCCACACTTTTCCTGGGCAAGCTTATACGTAAGAGGATAACCAATACAATGCACATTCTTTCGCCAGAAACTGACAACTGCCCTTCTTGAATCAGAGGAAGGGAGAGAATGACCATAGAAAAGATTTCATGATCAATCACCACGAAAGAATGTTGCCGATCCTGGCAGGTATCAAACCCATGTTCTCCTGATCACTAGTCAGACGCCCATCCAACTGAGATACCGAGGCCGGCAATCATAGCTAGTGAAACGGGGGAATAATAAAGAAAATTAAGGGATCTTGTTAGAAACATATACCATAATTATTCTAAGTATTGAGACAGATAGGTGTAAGCAAACAGTGAAGACCCAGGTCAGACTGCTCCAGATGGAGCAGTCTGATCAGGGTCTACACTGTTTGGTGTTTTACATGTGATTAAAATGTGTTACAAATTGTATATCCTAAGCTGTTTTATAATGAACTTAGTTATACAGAGATTTATGTGAATGCTTATACTTTGTATACCATAATGATCCTAAAAGTATTGGGACAGACAGACCAAAGCAAACAGTGCAGACCCAGATTAGTAGCAGTCTGATCTGGCTCTAGAATGTTTGCCATTCTGTTTGCACTTTTTGGTCTTCTTACTGGATTGTGAAACAAATTTATTAAAATGTTTACAGCAAGTCCTGAGGGCGTCCAAATTTTACGGTATTGTGCACCAACAGCCCAGCACCTTAGTTTGCTAGTTGCAGAGATAAGCAATCCAACAACAAACAGTTTTGGTTTGTTTTGAAATTAAACAGTCCAGTCAACACAATTTTGGTCTTGTTGAGCCAGTCATTTTACCTAACCACTTTTTTCTGCACAGGCTCAATATACTTAAGCTTTTAACCTTATCCTGCTGAATAAATCAATTTGCTAAACCCATTTCTGGCAATCAACCAATCAAATTGCTTGAAATAATTTATTTGTTCGAATTTGCAAACTGAATGACAATCAGTGTGGATCCTGATCAGATGGCTTCTGATCTGGATCTACACTGTTTGCTGTGGTAGGAGTTATCATTTTTCAGCAGGATATGGGTTAACCAATACAGTGCACATTCTTTTGTCAGAAACAGACAACTATGACACTGTAGGAAAACAAAACCTCTGTGGCTCCAGCCTGCAATACTTATTTATTACAGAAGCCTGAAGCAGTCACTTACTGTTAATAGTCTCCATGGTTTGTAGAACATAAGCAATAGCAGCATCAACATCATAATCACAGTCTTTCAGAGATTCTAGCACCCTCTCATTGTCCTGTAATAAAGAAATAACAGACAACAAATGCTTAACCCTTAAGATGTCATTCATAACAATTGTCGTCTGCTTTGTTGTCTGCCGGTTACTTTCAAAGTCATTGTTGCAAACAGTGTGGACTCAGATCTGACTGCTCCTTCAGGAGCAGTCTGATCTGGGTCCACATTGTTTGCCTGTATGCAAAAATACGTTTGAAAAGTCTGTAGGAAAATGCAGCAGACGGCAAGAACAAACAACAATTTTAGATACATTTTTTTGTTCCCTTAACCTTTTCCATTGTCTAGACTAATTCAGCAGATGACAAATTAATGATATTTATCTTATTTTTCCCTGAAAACAAGAAAAATATTTCAAAATGTTTCACGCATTTTGTCCAGAATAGAATCGGTCAACATTTAATGGCTCAAACACCTTCTGGACATAGAAAATTTGTTTAAGGCTGGGATATTTTGAGTCTCTGAAGGTTAATGAAGTGCAAGGTCAGGAGAAAATTTTTACGATTTTCTCTTTAATAAAGGTATGTTGTGTGTTCCTATTAGAATCGCCTCAACATGGATATTCTACTTATAATTGTTACACAATTCTTCATCGGTGGCATCTGATGGGCGTCCAGACCTGGTTTCATCTTCTAAAGATGTTCTACTGTGTTTGAGTTCCCCAACCAAGAATTTAACTTGTGCATACGATGGTGCAGAAGACCCATAAACATTGGTCAACGTACAATGTATACTGAGCCAAAGTTATAACGCCTTAGTGGTTCATATTGATAATAATGAGCAGAATGTATATATATATTCTATGAACCGTCTATATAATAACACGGGCTAATGTCCCAAGCGTCAAGCAGTATTTTGGTTTTAACATTCTGTTTCGATCTGTTCAAAAAGCAAACCATATTCTGCAGCTAGGGTGTTTATTAAAATGAAACACATTGTGATTTTCAAAAACACGCCATGTGACATACATTCGTACGACTGAAATGAAGGTCGTTTTCTGAGAATACTGCTGCGAATTGATAGATGATAGAATAATGATTAATTTTATTGTTAATTGATAGGTTTTCTTTAATTTTGATCACAAGTGACGAACTGTTTTCACTTCCAGACAAGAAATCATGGAACTATGGCAAAAATGGTCCAGTTTGCAATTTCAGAATTTGTTGAAGACAGTTCTAAGTCCTGATGCAATAATTCCACAAAACTGAGTTTTCTAACGCACAATAACAACAAAAGTAAACAGGGTTCACAAGGTTTTCCTTTGAAAATCCCATCATTGGAATTTGTCGTCACATTGTTGTCTATGGAATGTTCGGTAAAAACGCCAACATGTCAGTCATTAGAACTTTCTTGTAAAATTTTGACACAACGGGAAAGACGTTTTTAAATCGCACCATCTTTCCTTATTTGGCGATCGTTTAAAAAGGAATTCTTGAAAAATTGACATTCCAGATGTCTCTGGAAGCACATGGAATCAAAATTACCATTTTGACCAATCAGATTCGACCTCAATGAACCATGCTCTGGAAACCGAAATCAATGAAACCAAATCATTCACTGGTGAAAGTTCAGCAACATATGTCATCCAGACTATCCTGCACCAGAATTTACCACGAAAATTTAACCATTCCATGTTGCATTATGTGTTTGGCTCAGTATATTTCCTGACCTGTTTTTCCTTTCAAATACAAGTACCAGATTATAGCACGGTTCTCTACTTTTGATGAAAAGCTTGCTTTTGCATCACTAGCCATGTTTGCCATTCATGGGGTTCATGTAAACTTTGTTAGCAACCCACTGTCGTTCATACTTTCATGAAAAGCAGAAAAATGAAGTTTATTTTTTTATATTTACATTCTTTGCCCCTCATCACTCATCAAAATGCTTATAGGGCAAACTTTTAAAGCTGAAAAACATTTACACACTGTTTTTTCTACAAAGAGCGGAACAGTGTTGATGTCACTTACGCCATAGAGAACCATGGTTTAGACTGACATCACTTGACGTCACTGAAAATAATGTGACTCGATGCATTCAAGGAAGTATGAACTACATTGTTTTCTATAGGTTCACGTAAGACATTACACTGGAAATGTAAATATTATCTTATGAGTAGAAGACATGATAAGGGTGCAATTTGGCCCTCATACCTCATACATTCAATATGGGAGCCGGACAAAACGTCCCATGGACAAAACGTCCCATGCCATTTTTGACCAGGTGGACAAAACGTCCCACATCATTTTGTCAGGGTGGACAAAATGTCCCACATCATTTTTGCAGGGTGGACAAAACGTCCCACATGATTTTGACAGGGTGGACAAAAGGTCCCACACGGTTTTGACAGGGTGGACAAAACGTCCCATGCTATTTCGACAGGGTGGACAAAAAGTCGCATATTCAATTCAAAGGGAACCATTATACCTAATCTAATCTAATCTAAACTAATCTATCTAATAAATAACTAATTGTTGTTTGTTAAAATGATGTAATTGCCCTCTAGTGTCATGCATTTTGCCCCACCATGGGACCCACATGTATATCTCTTATCTCAGGTGAGCAAATTAGGACCATTATGGTCCCCTTGTTATATACCAAATGGATTCATCCTCCTTATATATGACAGGAGTCCATTTCGAAATTAAGGGGTGTTTTCTTTTAAATTTATTTGGAAAATAGCTGAACTTTTTGCAAATAATGTAGGCCCTGATCAGATGCCCCAAACATAATTCCCCCCTCCCCGACAAAATCCCCTCTTTTTGTGAAGGCTGACAATATCCCCCCACACCTCCACATGCACAATTACTGATTTTGGAAAATCAGTCTTTCCAAAATCAGTCTTTATATACATGTGTTGAAAACTGTAGATTTCAATACTGTCAAAGCTATTTTGGTGCTCATGGAGAAATTATTGAAACAGGCAGGTAGTACTGCACATGTACAAAAGGTGAAAAAATGTATAACAGTGAAATCATCAATGCAAAAATTCTAACAATGAATAAGAAAATTACAACCTTAGATTAAATTCATTGAACTGACTTAATAATGTTTGTTCAATTATGATCAATTTGATCATCACCATTAATTTTCATCATACAGATTATAAAGACTCTTCACAATAAATCAATCAGAATTTTCAAAAGTTATACATTTTCCTATCAACAAATTAATTCTGTAATTAGCAGCTAATCAAAGAAAAAAACCCTTGCTGGATTAAAGTGAAAAGGGCATAATTACTTGTAATAACTTTTTTATAATTATACATGTGTGCTTAGGGGCTTTATGGACCTCTCAACCCATTAGGATTATATTTGGCATGATCAGTAGTTCCACTAGTTCCAGGCATACTTGTAATGTGGGTTTTAAGGGGGTCAAAATTATAAAGGCATATTTTTCGTGATGTTTCAGTATTTTATACAAGATACCTTTTAGTATTTTTATACAAGATATATCCAGTAATGAAATAATAGGTGAAAACTGTGTTTCAGATAGGGATATCAGGTTGTGTTTTGTTTAAAATTAATTTGGAAAGTGGCTTATAGTTTTGCAAACAGTGTAGGCCCTGATAAGACCTCGTGTTCTGAGGCATCTGATGTTGGCCTGCACCGTTTGCCAATTACCCACTGATACTATTATTTTTTTCAACACAGTAAGATAAGTTGTACACATTTTCTTATATGTGCTATCATAAAAAAATTCTTTTATGTAAAAAATGTGCTCTTAGCCATCTGCTCTTAAATGAATGTGTTTGCATATTCATGTTTTGTAAATAAAAGCCTCTAACTATATTTCCACATTCTTTTTTTGTAGTGTTCATGTTAGTACAGTAAAATTCATTAATTAAGACCACCCTTGGGACTGTTCAATAGTGGCCTAAAATACCACTTTTGAACAGTCCCAAGGGTGGGCTCCAACTAGAGCAGACTGGACGCTGCAAACACAAAGAAAATGTACCTAAAACCTTCTAAATATGCTTTTAAAAGCATAATTTGTCTTAATTTAAGGTGGTCTTAATAGTGAATTTTTACTCTATATCGTCACATAACCTTCCAAATCCCTTCCGCCTCCTCAAGAATATGGGACATTTGTCCACCCTTTCAAAATAGCATGGGGCATTTTGTCCACCCTGTCAAAACTGTGTGGGACTTTTTGTCCACCCTGAAAAAATGATGTGGGACGTTTTGTCCACCCTGACAAAATGATGTGGGACGTTTTGTCCACCCTGAAAAAATGATGTGGGACGTTTTGTCCACTTGGTCAAAAATGGCATGGGACGTTTTGTCCATGGGACGTTTTGTCCTACATTCATAAAATATGTATTGAAACGAGGCATGAAAACCTTGGTGGAAATGGAATAGGCTGGTCACTTATTGACTTGCCCCCGTAGTCCTCTCCCTAATAATTTTAACAACTCATTTCAAGTGGTAAAATGGCTAATGCAGAAAAGAATTCATTTGAAATTATATTTTGATTATCCTCTCCCTCATGCATACACTCACTCACACGCTGACTGTGGTAGCACTGTTTATGAGATGCTATAAGGAAATCAAAATAATATTATCTAAATATTGGCCACTTGAGTGATTTAAGCGGAAATTCAGAGACTAATATGTCAGTAAAATCTATGTGTACCGTTTATATATCTGTCTAAACTATCCTTCTACTGGTGTCAACAATAAAGTAGATATTGGTTTTGTAAAGAGACTATTTCTGCAAATACAACCATTACTCTCTGTTCAGCAAGCACTACTTGCAAGATCCAAGGCAAAATTTTTCCCAAAAACTTTTATTGATTATATAGAACAAGAACTTCTCCAAAGGATATGTCGTGCCTTGAGAAATGGACTCTTACATTAGGGTGAAAGTAAGGATGGTCGCAAATGTTGGACAGAAACCCGGACTCCTTTATCGTGCCATGCTTAAGCAGGTGCTACAAAAAATGGCAAAAGCGGGTTTTCTCAAGACATAGCTCTTTATTCCAAACAGAATCTCCTGACTCCCTGAAAAACTATTCAATCTGTTAAACTACCAACTGACTTCAAACTTACAAGACAACCTGTGGCATTCATCACTTCCTCTGCAAGTCTCTGAGTATTCCTGATTGCCCGGACGATACCATCCTCTCCGCTGTAATCATTGACATCAAGGTCGGCAGCTGAGCTGTCACCATTTACCTTAATTAAAAATAGATAATATTCACATCACACTGAACATGTACATACAGTTGACTCTCCTTACCTCGACCTTGCCTATCTCGATCCTATCACTTATGTCGAACCGATTTCTAAGTCCTGCACATTTCCCCTATATTTTATTGTATTTCAACTTCGCATGTGTCGAACTTCTTTTAAGTCGACACTTCGGCTATCTCGTCCATCATTTTCAGTCCCTGCAGATATTTTTCGCTGTTTTTACAACTGCGTATCTCGAACAGAAATTCATGGTGAAAAGAAGGAAAAAAAATGATGTTGCGGCGTGGTCAGTCTTTCAATTACCGGTAAAGAATTTACAAAATAGTTCATCAATACTCACAATGTTTTTAATTTTCCAATTTTTCCAGGTATGTGGTTCGCAATTAAAATTAGCACAAACAATACCTTCACCGCTATTGCGAAAATCACGTGCATGTAATAAAGACTGAGACACGGTGCTCAGCCTTTGATCTTAACACCTTCTCGTTTCAATGATTTCGAAGATGTCCATGATAAAAAGCGGCTCTGATTTGTATTAAAGTACGATTAGGTGTGACAAGGCTGTTTAATTGGTTGTTTTATGTACTCGTCATATGTTTCAAAATTGAGTACTGTCCGTTGTCCCGATGCACATACAGTGTAGATCTTAAAAAGATAGCTCATGACCAGCTTTCTTGGCTGGACCTAAAACGAGGAATGACAGTATGACGCATCGCATTTACTCCTCACTGAAGTGATATAAGCATTGCATTCACAAGCAGGGAACTCGTCCATTTAAGTACCTACCTACTTTTAGCTTATTTGGATACCCAAATTTGCAGGAATTTAAAAGACAACAAAACACATGAGAAATCTTTTATAATCACTACACTTCGACAAGCTCCATTACTTTCATAAACAAATTTTAAAAACCCAATAGCAGTCTGATCAGCGTCAACACTGATTGCCATTCCATCTTCACTTTTTGGATTCCTTGCTGGATCGTGAAACACGCTTTTTTAAATTTTAGGAGAATTACAGCAAGTCCTCAATGTGTTCGAATTTCTAGAAATTTCACAGTATTCAATAAACTTGTCTATCAAATGACATCGCGTCTGAGAGTGTAATAATGTCATGTAATAAATTTGATAATCCACTAGTGGATTAAATATGCAAATTAGAAAGATAAGCCCCGTAACGTTACATTTTCGACACCATTTATGATGTTGCGTTTACTAACGACGAAATATTGACATTTTGTTAAAACATAGTGAATAAAATGTGTTTTAAATGTCATATGATACATAGAATCTTGCATTCGTGCTCATGTATTATTGAATTCATTAAACTCATTGCGGAAAAAGGATAGAATGCTCAGCAAAGCCTTGCATTTTATCCCTTTTCCTCAACTTGTTTAATAAATTCAATAATACATGAACACTCATGTAACATCCTCTATTACAATATTCTAAGCCCGAACATAAGAAAAGGACACTTTAGTTTAAAAGAGACTATAAACCCTGATCAGCCTGCACAAGTAACTATAGGGTATGAGGGTGGATGGAAAAATCCGTCTTGAGGGTCACTGTCCGGCATCACAAGGCTTGTCCAGAGGGACTGATTATTCCATCCAACCCTCACACCCATGTAGGATTCTTTTTCTTGCATACCTTCTATTTCTGAGTGTGGAATTTTAATACTGCAGTCACTTCGGTTGCCGACTTCTGCCATATTGTGATGAATCTACAGTGATGTTAAGTGATGTCACATAACATGCTGTGACATCAACCTTAACGACGATGCATATGAGGTCGTAACTAGTACATTTATCAAACACATGAGAATATTCAATTTTGGGTAAGAACACCAGGGTTAGAACAGAATTTTTATCCCAAGCTAAAACTATGGATTTTCTTATCTGGTGTGCAAGAGTGAGTGAGTGTTTGAGTTTTACTTCTCACCAACAGCTAAGGTCATACAGAGATGGGACTTCGGTTTAAAGACTCATCCGAAAGTCTGGAGAAGCCCAGGATCGATCCTGCGACTCCTGGTTTACAAGGCGAGTAGCATTACCACTACATCACTGAGGCTTCTAACTCTGGTGTGCAAGAAGCATAAGATCTAGCATGAAGCTCCATGAATGGCTCGGCTAGATCTAAGCTAGATTCTTACCTACTCTGGCTTTCCTGGTTTGAATGGTCTGTTGGAAAAATTGCGCACTGCTACTGGGGTTGCGGCTAAACCTCGAAAACAATTTCCAAAGTTAAACTATTTATTTCCAGATTTTCATACAGAATGTAAAGCATCGAGAAATTTTTATTCGAGCGACCATTTTGTTTCTGACATCTCTATGGCACAGTGGCGTCACAAATGTTGCACTGTTTGACGTCACGTTATGCTACATGTGCGTGCCATGGCACAGAATGTCATTTAACATGCCACACTGTCTACAGTCTATTTTGGTGAAATTTGCTAAATTATTGCAAAACCCCTTGAACTTTGAATTGCAATATAAACTAAATACATGAACTGTGTCTTTAATAATAAAATATAATCGGTCCGCCATGGCAATTTTATAGGGGCTCGCTGAAGCTGGCCCCTATGAAATTGTTAAAGGCTCAACGATTATATTTTCAAGACACTAACCATGTATTTACTGTATGCGCAGGCTCACCTGAGACTTTGTTACTCGCCTATATGGTAAGTACTAAACTGGCTCATTTAAGCTTTATATATCTGTCCCGTTCATTTCTCAAGTAGCATCAAATCTTCTACCGTAAAAATCCTAAGAATTCGGACAACTTGTGGACTTGCTGTAATTCTCCTAAACTTCTAACAAGTTTGTTTCATGATCCAGCAAGGAGTCCATAAGGTGCAGACAGAATGGCAAACAGTGTAGACACTGATCAGACTGCTCCTTCAGGAGCAGTCTGATCTGGGTCTGCACTTTTTGGTTAGGCCTGTCTGTCCCAATACTTAGGTCATTTGCAGTAACCCTTTCTAATGACTCACCTTTAACCGTAAACTGCTAGGAGATTCTGTGTTGTCACCAATCCGCCGTACACTGGAGTAATGGTCACCATTGTGATAGGCTAGGTGGAGCTGTCGGGTAGTCGGGGACGGCTTTACCGGACCCTGGATCTGTAAGAGAGCAAACATGAACAGCATCTTTATGCTTTACCCTTACCCTGCCGAACATAACAACCCCTACTTTGCAAACAGTGTAAATCCAGATCAGATGGCATCTTAAGGAGTCATCTGATCAGGCACTTCACTGCTTGTCAGGCAGTTTTTAGATTGAATGAATACATTCTATAGAAGATCTCACATGGGTGTTCATGTATTATTGAATTTATTAAATAAGTTGAGGAGCATACTATCCCTTTTCCTCAATGAGTCTAATAAATTCAATAATACATGAGCAGGAATGCAAGATTCTATTTATCATATGACATTTAAAACGTATTTAATTCAGGATTTTTTAACAAAAATATCAATATTCCGCCATTAGTAAACAGGTAGTTAAGGACGTCATACAAGTAACGTTATGGAGCGAATCTAACTAATTTGCATATTTAATCCACTAGTGGACTACCGAATTTGTTGCACGACGTTATTATATTCCCAGACGACGTCATATGATAAATTATGTTCTTTGTTTAGATGATAGTCAGCAATGGGTGTGGCTAAATTAATTTATTCCGCAGAGTTAAGGGTTAATGTGGTGAAAAAAAACCACTACAGGGCTTGAAATAAGAGCATGTCCGTTGGTTTTGGACCAGCATTTTTAAACTGTAACTAGTTATGATTAGCTGTGGGGTGCCTAGTAGACTATAAGAATCTGATACGGGGTTCTGTTGTAGATGAGCGTTTCCAACCCGAGGGATGACCATGCTGAGTGGAACCGAGGCTATGCCGAGGTTCCGCTCAGCACAGTCATCCCGAGGGTTGGAAACACCCATCTACAACAGAACCCCATATTGGATTCTTTTTCTTGCACAACACCTCCAGTTAGTTTTGACAGCTCGCACATGTATATTGTTTACAAGTAGTGCGGAAGTAGTTCCGGCAGTTGAATAGAATTGAAGCGCATTTATGTTAGTTGCCTGGGTCGGAACACCAGGGTCAAAACATAAATTTCTATCCCAGGGTAAAATCATGGATTTCCTTGTCTGGTGTGCAAGAAAAGCTGATTCCTGGTGTTCCATTTGGGTATTTGTTTCTCTAATCAGTCCAAACAGTATTTATAGAGGCTAATTTGATTGGATCAATACTTAATAAATTCTTAAGAAGATGACAATCGTTTTTTCTCTTCTTATTTATCAGAGAGAAAAAGGCTTGACAAGAATGTTGCTTCACCAGTAAGACGCCGAGAAAAACTAAATCTGAAAATGTTGTCTGCTTATGTCATCTGCTGAATGTTTTCGCAAACTTTTTAAAAATATTTTTGCATACAGACAAACAGTGTGGGCCCAGATCAGACTGCTCCTACAGGAGCAGTCTGATCTGGATCCACACTGTTTGAAAAATTACTTTGACGGTAACTGGCAGATGGCAAAGCAGACGACAATAGTCGTGATTGGTATTTTATGGGTTAATTTAGGTCAACTGGTGGGCACTTATTAAAGAATGTGCAACAAGCATAGCAAATACAGTATTTATTATATGAAATGATATTTTAAATACAATTTCCACCCTGATTCACTTGTGTTGATTGAGGTGCGAATTGTCAATGGGAATTTTCCAAATGAGCCCATTCAGCAAACTGTACCACATCAGGAGATAATCAGCTGTAGGTACACTATAGCAGTGTGCCTGAGTGATAAAAAAAATGTGTTCATATATTAACATGCTTATGTGAAAATGTTCAGGGCCAGTTCTTCAAAAAGCATTGTTAGCTTAACGAGCTCATTACTGGTCAAAATGTTTACTGTTCTAGTATGTATAATATTCAATACTCTGGTATGTTTGCTGGAAAATCTGAGTAGCTTTTTTACTATATTTACCCCATTTAATGATCAAAGTTTAAACGAATGTTAACCAACAACATAGTTAGTTCAGAACAGCTGGGCCCTGCTCACCAGAACAGGTTTACAAAAACAACTACCGCTGTAAAACTGGGAAGAATATTAATCCTTATCCTGCTGCATAATAAATTTAGCCACACCCATTTCTGACTATCAGCCAATCAGATTACATGATGTAATGTTTTTTTGTTCAAATTCACAAACTGTATGACAAACAGTGTAGATCCTGATCAGATGGCTTCTTCAGAAGCCATCTGATCAGGATCTACACAGTTTGCAAAGGTAGGTATTTCAAGGTTAATGCTGAGTGAACAAAAATGGATTTGTCCTTATGAAAATTTAACCAATTTTATACAATCTGGAAAATTGATTTAACCACCACAAAATTGGAAGCAACATCTCCAAAATGACCTGTACAGTGTTGACAGGGATGTCAAACCTCAAATCAAACAAACAAAAACCCATTGTATAAAGGAAACCTAAAAACCGGTCATTGGCAAACAGAGCAGGCCCTGATTAGATGGCGCAAAATGTGGCATCTAATCAAGGCCTTCACTGTTTGAAAGTTCAACTATAAGGTGGAAGATTCCATTCAGTACAAAATGGGTTAAACAATATCCAGTGGTATACAAGTGCTCTTGAAGATGAACAGCACTACCTCCTTTTTCACAGTTTATCTACTATCAGAAATTATGCAGGATATACCATAAAAATCATAAAAATTCAGACACTTGCTGTAATTTTCCTAAAATTTTAACAAATTGTTTCAGGATCCAGCAAGGAGTCCAAAATAGGGAAGACAGATGGCAAACAGTGTAGACCCCGATCAGACGGCTCCTTCAGGAGCAGTCTGGTCTGGGTCTGCACTGTTTACTATTGAAGGCCTGTCTGAGGCTCTGGTGAGATGACACATATGTGCAAGCTTGTCTGAGCCTTTACTGCTTGCCTTTGCACTTTATATAGCGAAAAGTGGGGTTTATATGGGTCTACATCATCTTGTTCATTCATGCTCTTCAACAGACTTTGGCCAATATGATCATCACATTTTGGTCTGGGGAAAGACCACATTTTGAGACACTAGATGACATTATCTGTCATGGGTATGTCAGATAATGGCTATACAGCCCTTTATTTCAAGATTAATACACTTACATCGAGCCACAGGTGGGTTAAAACCAGACTACTCACTGAAAAACCACCTGATCTTCTATTTCAGATCATGACCTCTCATATGCCCCTTGTGAGGCTCCAACCCAGAGATAAGGGGCATAATTTTTAACAGTCTGGGCCCCGTCAAGCGATTTTGGTACTTATCGCCTATGCCAGCAGCGAAGGTTCAGGCGAGCCTGCGCATCCGCGCAGTCTCGCCAGAATCTTCGCTGCTCGCTCATACAAGCAGTGAATCAAGAGGAACCTTCAGACAGAAAGCCATTTCCCTGGCCCCTCTGAATGACTGGGCATGCGTAGTTAAAATTTGTCATGACGGAATGCTCGAAGACACAAATTCGCTTGGCGGGGCTCAGTCTGCCCTCTTAACCATTCATGCTCCCAATTTACAATGGAAAAAGAAAGACTACAAGCTTCATCTATGAAGCTATTTCCTTATTTTTCAAGCTTACCCTTGATGTTAACCCTTATCTTGCTGTTCACGACTACCCCTATCTGTGGAAACAGTGTAGATCCAGATCAGATGGCTTCTGAAGAAGCCATCTGATCAGGATCTACACTGTTTGACATTCAATTTATGGATTTGTAAGAATAAATTATATCAAGTAATCTGATTGGTTCAGAGTCAGAAATGGGTGTGGCTAAATTGAATATTCAGCAAGAGAAGAAAGCAAAAGACCCTGTTCTACTATTTACCCACTTTGTACTGAATGGAATCTTCCATCTTATATATACTATTGGCATGAAGTTAACCATATTTTTATGCGACCCCGTTTTTCCATGGCATAAAATAATCTGAGTTTAGTTTTTATCCCAACGCTTTTCGAAGAAAAAGTGGGGATATTGTAATAGTCTTCGTCGTGCGTACGTCCGTACGTCCGTCTTACCGGATAACTCCTCCTAGACGGTTATAGATAGAAACTTGAAACTTTTAGAACTGATAGATCTTTGGTCTGAGGAGTGCATGACACTTTCGGAATTTTGATCACACTCCTACGGGTGGGCCCAGGGGGTGGGGCCCGCGGGGGTCAAAAATCAAAATTTCCAGAACATGGTCATGTAATATATCAAAGCGAACGGAATGATGAGTAAAAAACATTGCAACCAAAACTTGACCCCTGGGGTGAATTTTGAGGTCACCAGAGGTCAAAAACGGACTTGACCCCTTTACCGGATAACTCCTCCTAGACGGTTATAGATAGAAACTTGAAACTTTGGGAACTGATAGATCTTTGGTCTGGGGAGTGCATGACACTTTCGGAATTTTGATCACACCCCTACGGGTGGGCCCAGGGGGTGGGGCCCGCGGGGGTCAAAAATCAAAATTTCCAGAACATGGCCGTGTAATATATCAAAGCAAACGGCATGATGAGTAGAAAACATTCCAACCAAAATTTGACCCCTGGGGTCAATTTTGAGGTCACCAAAAGTCAAAAACTGATTTTGACCCCTTTACCCCCATACATTACTGTTACCGGATAACTCCTCCTAGACCGTTATAGATAGAAACTTGAAACTTTGGGAACTGATAAAACTTTGGTCTGGGGAGTGCGTAACACTTTCGGAATTTTGATCCTACCCCTGGGAGTAGGGCCGGGGGTGGGGCACCTTGGGGATAAAAAATCAAAGTTTTCAGAACATGGTCGTGTAGCATATTAAATCGAACGGCATGATAAGTAGAATACATCACAATCAAAATTTTACCCCTCGGGTCAAACACCCCTAGGGGATGGCCCAGGGGATGGGGCCTGCGGGGAAGCGTGGGGATATGCGATGGCTTGCCATCGACTGCGCGATTCTAGTTTTTTTCTGTGACATGTACATGAGTATTTAGGCTACCAAACTATAGTAGGTTCGATTCGTCACCAACTTGAATCTCATGTTTTAGTACTGTCCACAAGGTGTTTAACAAGCATGATTCTGCTGCGAGTTTGAACCATTGCAAGCCTTGAAAGCAGTTGTTTTGGTCACTATGCCCATAACAAAACGAACTAAAGGCAAAAAATGGCATATAACTGGCATGCGACGCTGGTATGAAGCAAGTTGACATTGCCAGGGTGCATCAGCCCTACTACTTAATTGAGTTTTGACAAATCTAGGGGCTATTCAATTTTGGCCTAATGCAGCCCTTGGTTAAGTCTGAGAGTCGATGCTTTTTGTCGTTAAGATAGCTTATGCACTGATTTTGTTATTTTTCCTAATAAAATTTGAAATATTTCAAAAACAAATTATTCTTCGCATCCCGAAAATCAGAGTTACATTATAAACTAAAATATGCTTAACTTTATGCCAATAGTATATATAGTACTTTTAGGAACACAGTTTAGAATGAACTACCCAGATTACTCAAAAGAACTGGGAGAACAAGACCTGAACATTCAGTTAAGAGCCAGATCATACTGCTCCTAAAGCAGAAGTCTGATCAGGATCTACACTTGTTTGCCATTTAGTAGGCACTGTTTTTACCCACTGCCATTATGCATAAGCTAACTCATCTTTTTGTCAAATTTTAGAATCATTACAGCAATATGTAAATAAATCAAGGCATGCCAAGTTACAGAAAAAATTCTGTCATTTAAATATATATTTATAACCTAGAATGCAAACATATTCTCTCCTTTTCTGGATTATTTCATAATTATGCTAAAAACTGGAAAAAATTATTATAGTTTAAAATGTTCACAAGTTATTATAGACATACAGTACAGATCCTAATCAGATTATTCCTTTTACACTTTAGGAACAGTCTGATCAAGTTCTACACTAACTGTGAAATTGAAATATATGTGCTACACCTAATTACAATATTTTACACTGAATGCGTTTCTGACAACCAATCTGTTTGTTTGTTTGATTTGAGGTTTAACGTCCCCGTCAACACTGTAAAGGTCATTTTGGAGACGTTGCTTCCAATTTTGTGGGACTTTTACCCGACATTGAGATGAAATGACATCTCAAGCCAGGAAACCAAAAGGGTTTATTAGCATGGATGGTCCGCCTCACACCGCGGTTCCTGGACAGGCTTGGATCCTCTAAGCGGTTTACCAGTACTAGTGTGCGGGCCGGATTCAGCTCTGCGTGGAAGCATCATGCAGCCCATATATTTCTTCAAGCCCCTATGGGCGGGGCCGCAACCAATCTGATATATAGAGCTTTAATCCTTATCTTGCTATTCACGACAAGCCCTATCTTTGCAAAAAGTGTAGATCCAGATCAGATGGCTTCTGAAGAAGCCATCTGATCAGGATCTACACTGTTTGGCATTCAGTTTATGAATTTGTAGCAATAAATTACATCAGGTAATTTGATTGGTTGATAGACAGAAATGGGTGTGGCTTAAATGAATATTCAGCAAGATAAGGGTTAAGATTACCTTACTGGCACTAATAAAAGCACAATGCACTAAGACATTTGATTTTAAACATGGAAGCAAGCCCATGATGAAAGCCCTTACATTAACCCATTTTGTACTGGAAACCCCAAAACGGGTAATTGGCAAAGAGTGCAGGCACCCAGATCAGATGCCGCAGAACACCGTCTGATCAGGGCCTCAGTAACACTGTTTGCAAAAAGTTCATCCATTTTTTCAAATAAAATTTGAAGAAAACACAACCTGACACCCCTAAATTTTGAAATGGACTCCTGCTATATATATAAGGAGGACGATTCCATTTGCTACAAAAAGGGTTAACATGCTAGTCAGGTGCAACTGTATGCTTCTTATGACAGCTTTGGACATGTTTTTGTTTGTTTGTTTGATTTGAGGTTTAATGTCCCTGTCAAACAATGTATAGGTCATTTTCTTCCAATTTTGTTGGACCTTACCCAACATCAAGCCCTGTCACCCAATGAAACCAATAGGGTTTATAAGCATGGATGGTCTGACTTGCACTGCTTTGCCTGTGCAGGCTTAAATCCTCTAAGCGGTTTAACCAGTACTCGTGCAGCTCAGCATGGAAGCATCATGCAGCTCATCTATTTCTTCAAGCCCTGATGGGCTGGGGCCTGCAAACATATCAAAAGCTGGCATCAGGAACAATGTATTAAAACACAATAAGTTCCTTAATAGTTTTTAACATGTCAGCAATTTAACATTCTTTAAATATCACCAAAGCCTAGTAATTGATATGTAATGCTTATCTTGTTGTTCACGACAACCCCTATCTTTGGAAACAGTGTAGATCCAGATCAGATGGCTTCTAAAGAAGAAGCCATCTGATCAGGATCTTCACTGTTTGACATTCAGTTTATGAATCTGTAGCAATAAATTACATCAAGTAATTTGATTGGTTGATAGACAGAAATGGGTGGGGCTTAAATGAATATTCAGCAAGATAAGGGTTAAAAGTGATCTTACTTCTCTTGAAAAAGTACCATAAAAAATCTTAAAAATTCAGACAACTTGAGAACTTGCTGTAATTCTCCTAAAATTTTAACGAATTTGTTTCATGATCCAGCAAGTAGTCCAAAAGGTACAGACGGAATGGCAAAAAGTGGACGCCCTGACCAGACTGTTCCTTCAGGAGCAGTCTGATCTGGGTCTGCACTATAATGGCAAAGAGTGTAGGCCCTGATCAGACTGCTCCTTCAGGAGCAGTCTGATCTGGGTCTGCACTATTTGCTAGGGCCTACTGTCCAAATACTTTGGATCATTACAGTATTGGTACTGATTAGAACAGTTTCCATAATTACAGTAAATATGGTATTAAAAAAAATATTCAGAATCATAGCCATAAAAATCGTTCAACTTTGTCGCCACGGAAACGTGCTGTTTTATGTGTCTCAAAGAATATACTTAAAAGGAGGGTGTTAGATAATTTGCTTATAAACAACATTAAACATTCATATTATAATTCATAACATTGACAGAAAATATTAATCTGGCTGTGTAAATGATATGGATATGATTTTAAAGAAGCAAATTTTACTTTAATTTAACCTTTACCCTGCTGTAAGCGACAAGCCCTATCTTTGCAAACAGTGTAGATCCAGATCAGATGGCTTCTGAAGAAGCCATCTGATCAGGATCTACACAGTTTGACATTCAGTTTATGAAATGTAGAAATGAGATGCATCAAGTAATCTGATTGGTTCAAAGTCAGAAATGAGTGTGGCTTAATTGAATATTCAGCAGGTTAAAGGTTAAAAGATTTCCATTTTTTTTTAAGACTAATACACTACATTTTCCCTCTTTATAACACGACTATTAGCTCCCTCCCATCAAGGCTTGGAGAAATACATTTAGATTGGGCTGCATGGTGCTTCCATGCGCAGCTGAAACTTACCACACATGAATACTGGTAAACCCCTTACCCTTAGAAGGACTAAGCCTGCCCAGGTGAAGTGGTGTGAGTCGAACCGTCCAATGGATATAAGACTTTTGGTTTCATTCGGTGACAGGACTTGAGATATCATTTCATCTCAATGTTGGGTAAAAGTACAACAAAAATTGGAAGCAATGTCTCCAAAATGACTTAAACAGTGTTAACTGGGATGCTAAACCTTAATTCAACCAAACAAAATTATAACACTATTGTAGAAAACATGGTAGTTAAACAACCCTGTTATATCCAAACAAAAATGTATAGATTATGCAGAAAATGGTCATTTTCTATATAATCTATTCATTTCTTGGATCCATCATTAAACTGTATAATATCTCAAACCCTGTGATAAATGAACAATGCTATAAAGAGATTTATGAATATGTTATAAAAGAAGCATATTTTGTTGTAATTTGAAAGACTTACCAGTACATGTAAATTATTTTAAAACGGACAATTTTGTTGTTGTAAAGTAATATCTATGGTTGAATATGCAGATTTCTGATGTTTACCCAGCAGTATTTGTCCTTTTTTTACTTCTGATTCATTTCAGTATACAACAAGCCATCAACTCCTTTACAATGCCCTCAAAAAGCAGCTTACAGCAAATCATATGCACTTGAATTTAACACTTATCTTGCTGTTCACGGCAACTCCTATCTTTGCTAACAGTGTAGATCCAGATCAGATGGCTTCTGAAGAAGCCATCTGATCAGGATCTACACTGTTTGACATTCAGTTTATTAATTTGTAGCAATCAATTACATCAAGTAATTTGATTGGTTCAAAGTCAGAGATGGGTGAGGCTTAAATGAATATTCAGCAAGATAAGGGTTAACAGCCAAGCCAACAGTATTTGATTAACCAGTACAGTGCACATTCTCCTGCCAGAAACTGACAAACATCTTTTTTGAAATAGTGAAAGGGAAAAAGACTGCAGAAAAGATTTCATTATTACCAGTAATGTTGATGACTCAATAATATTATATCAAACCAGCAACCTCCTGATCGAGACAGAGTTGCATCCAATTGAGCCATGAAGGCTGACCAATTAGATAGTAGTGCAGATGTACTCAGCTATGTTGAAATTTAGGGATCATTTACATTACGATAACTCGCCCGTAGGACATAGTGCATTTTTCACATATCCAAAATGGCTACTTTTCTGATGAAAACCCTTCATATTTTTCTTATAAATGCTCAAAACATAGGATGTGGGTGCTAGTTAGAACTGCCTCATTGAGGCGGTTCTAACGAGTACCCACAACCTACGTATTGGAGCAGAAATAAGAAAAATAATGAATACCCCCTGTAAATCCCAGTTTTCTCTATATAAAGTGGGGTTTAGTGGGGTCTTCATTTCCAAACTTGATCACATGATGAGTTTTTGGGGGGGGGGGGGGTTTTCATGCATAAACGCTTGCCAGATCCTGATAGAGCACTTTTTTCATTTGAAAAGTACTGAATTTTTGTCTTAGTTCTGCATATAAACGCATGTTGTGGGTAATCATAAGAAGCCCCTCAGAAAAAAATATGTTGTGGGTATTCATTAGAAGCGTCTCTATCTTATTTGGGGCTATGCAGTGTATGAATGGGAGCAGTCTGATCTGGGTCCACACTGTTTGCCTGTATTCAAAAATATTTTTTAAAAATTCGCAAAAAGATCCAGCACACGACATAAGCAGTCGACATTTTCAGATGTAATTTTTTTCAGCGTCTTAAGGGTTAACATTTCCTGGGTACTTTGGAAGATGTTTCCTGTGAACTTGCATTTATACAGGCTTGGATCTTCTAAGCAGTTTACCAGTACAATAATGTTTGGTTAGTTTCAACTCTGCCCGTAAGCACCATGCAGACCAATCTATTTCTCCAAGTCAGCAGGGGCTGGGACACTGATATGAATGGTATGGGTATTGGCATTTATGCAAGAATGCAGGTTTGAGGCTGGTGTGTCCCACCAACTACTGAACACTTATAAATAATAATTTAATTGGCAGGGCAATTCTTATGGCAAACCGCTTAGAGGATCTAAGCCTGCCCCGGCAAAGTGGTGCGAGTCGGACTGTCCATGCTTATAAACCCTATTGGTTTCATTGGGCGACAGCGCTTGAGATGTAATTTCATCTCAACGTCGGGTAAAAGTCCCACAAAATTGGAAGCAACATCTCCAAAATGACCTTTATAGTGTTGATGGGGACGTTAAACCTCATATCAAATAAACAAACAAATACTGTATACCAGTATATTCAGACAGATAGGCCTGAACAAATAGTTTAAACTGGTATGAGATGCCACAGAATGTGGCATCTGTTCTGTGTAATCTCATCAGAGTCTGCACTGTTTGCCACACATCCAGCTATTTTAGGCACAACATCTGGGCCCAGTTGTTCAAAGCCTCATTAGCTTAACAAGCTCGTTACTGGTCATAAGTTTAATATCTTAAATTTTGGTATTTTTGCTGAAAAAATGTGAGCATCCGCAAAAGCTGCTCACATTTTTTTCAGCAAAAATATTAGCATATTTGCCATCATAAATGATCAAAGTTTTAACGATATGTTAACTAACGATGTTGTTAGTTTTGAACAACTGGCCCCTGGGTGTTAAGTGTACTTGCTCAAATTTCAGAACAAGTATAGTAGTCGCAGATAAGATTGACTAGGTGGAGCTATCGTTTGTACCTACCTTTGGAATGTTCTATTAACAAAAAGGTAAACCAAGTAACACGAGTGTGTGAATTCAACTGTAACACAAACAAAGTCTGGCGTATATGGTCATTTGGTCCGCTTGCAGAAAGCATGCAAAAGGCACTCTACCGAACCTTTTGGTGGACTCAGTGAATTTGACATATATTGACAACACCTGAATAGCTCCGCCTAGTCAATCTTATCTGCGACTACTATATGAGGTGTCTGAATACTTAGGGTAAATATTCTGACTGCATAAACATACTCACAACAAAGAACGGTGAATTGAGCTGGTGTATAATAACGGTAACTTGGTGAAGTCGAGCAAACGCCACAATGGCATCATTGCCAGCATAGGTACCAAGACTTCGGAGAGCAGACACTGAAAAAGAGGAATAATAGAATAGTAAAACCCCATCTCTCTATAACAGCCACCTCTCTTCAACAGTGGTAAACATTCCTGCAAAAGCATTTTTCCAATGCATTTAACCCATTTAGTACCGGAAACCCCAAAAGGGGTTGGTGGCAAACAGTGCAGGCCCAGATCAGATGCCGCAGAATGCAGCGTCTGATCAGGGCCTACACTGTTTGTGAAAAGTTAAGCCATTTTCCAAATAAATTTTTAAGAAAAAAACAACCTGACACCCCTTAATTTTGGAATGGACTCATGCTATGTATGAGGAGGAAGATTCCATTTGGTACAAAAAGGGTTAATAGTTTGTTGGGCATCCCCCTCTCTTCGGGCCAGCTGTCACTTTTCTGAATCAAAATTCACTCTGTACTCCACCATATCAATAGCTATGATAACACACTGACAGCGTTTCGAAAACACACCCATTTAAATACACCACAACCTCTTTATAACACTATTGTTGGGGTCCAAAGCAGAAATCGTGTTACTTAAATAACCGTGTTATATCCAAACAAAAATGTATAGATTATACAGAAAAATGACCATTAATGGTCATTTTTTTTATATAATCTATACATTTTTGGGATCCATCTTGAAACCTATCCTCAACTGTGTTATAATGAAGTTGTGGTGTATATTGAAAAGTTAACCACCCAAAAAATGAAAATTTTCTGATAAAAAATTCTGATATTTTTCATAATTCTGCTCAGAACATAGATTGTGGGCATGCATTCACAACTGCCCGGGTGAGGCGGCTGTAACAAGCTCCCACAATCTATGCTTCTGAGCAGAAATAAGAGAAATAACGTACATCCCTGTAAACCCCTGTTTAACTTTATAAAAGTGGGGTTTCATAAAGCAATGCATTCGTGCTGGTAAACATTCCAATATGTATCTTTCCATAGCAACAGTTAAGGTGGGCTCGGTATTTGGTGAAAATTGAAGGACAATTTTCCTTATTTCTCCATGTAAATCTACTACGTGGGTATTCACCTCTTGCCAAAATTGTTCTAATGAATATGATAAAACACTGGCATTTTTAGCATACAGCTGTGTATCTTTTAACACTTAAGATGTCGAGAAAAACTACATCTGAAAATGTTGTTTGCTTATGTCGTCTGCAATAGTTTTGCATACAGGCAAACAGTGTGGGCCCTGATCAGACTGCTCGTGCAGGAGCAGTCTGATCTGGGTCAACACTGTTTGCAAAAATAACTTTTAAGGTAACCGGCAGACGGCAAAGCAGATGACAATTGGCATGTTATGGGTTTATCATAGCAACAGATAAGGTGGATCTAATGATAATTAACTTATTTCTCCATGTAAACCTATGGTCCCCGCCCATCGGGGCTTGAAGAAATATATGGGCTGCATGATGCTTCCACGCAGAGCTGAAACCAACCGCACACGAGTAATGGTAAACCATTTAGAGGATCTAAGTCTGCCCAGGCAAAGCGTGTGAGTCAGACCGTCCATGCTTATAAACCCTATTAGTTTTATTGGGCGACAGGGCTTGAGGTGTCATTTCATGTCAGTGCCGGGTAAAAGTCCCACACAATTGGAAGCAACGTCTCCAAAATGACCTATACAGTGTTGACGGGGATGTTAAACCTTAAATCAAACAAACAAACCATGTAAACCTATGATGTGGGTGTTCATTACAACTTCATCGTTGAGGCAGTTCTAATCAATATGTGTACAGTATAAACACCCACATTTTTAGCACACCACTAAGTATCTTTTAATCACAGCAACAGAAAAGGTGGGTATTAAGTGATTATTAATGAATAATTTTCCTTATTTCTCCATACCCTAAAAATTCCTATAATAAAACCACCTTTGGGACTGTCCAAAAGGTAGTCTCTGAGCAGGGGACACTGTACGCAGAAAACACAAAGAAAGAATAAATGCAACCTTCTGAATTAGCATTTTATAGCAGAATTAATCTTAATTTTAGGTGGTCTTAATTATGAGTTATGAGGATTAATTATGAATTTTACTGTGGGTATTCATTACAACTGCCTTGGCGGGTATTCATTAGAATTGCTTCACCGAGATGGTTCTAACGAATAACAACAATATATGTTTTTATGCCGTATTGATGAAACTTGTCTCTCAATTATCACAAAAAACCTGACCTTCTTTAGTTTGGCAATTTGAAGCGTTTTTGCCTCAAACTGTGAGTGTCATATCACACTGTCTTTAAGAGAAAAGAATTTGCCAGCTCAGCAAAAAGGGGGCAATCATTATCAATTAGACATTTCACAACTCTAAAGAACCAGTTTACCCATGAATGAAATGTTTTATTGTTATTGATCTTGAGAAAAGATGAACTTGTCACCGAGCCTGACCTACCTTCAGGTAGGTACATACTGAGATGACACAGATCATGTGAAAAGGCACTTCGGTACCATAAAAATCCTAAAAATTTGGACACCTTGAGGACTTGCTTTGTTTTTGTTGAGGACTTGCTGTAATTCTCCTAAAATTTTAACAAATTTGTTTCAGGATCCTGCAAAAAGTCCAAAAGGCACAAACAGAATGGCAATGTATACCCTGATCAGACTGCTCCTTCAGGAGCAGTCTGATCTGGGTCTGCACTGTTTGCTTGGGCCTGTCTGTCCCAATACTTAGGATCATTACGGAACAAAGGGTATTTATTACATTGCATACAGCTTTACCCATTTTGTCAAATGGAATCTTCCTCCTTATACATGTTTATAGCAGGGGTCAATTTCAAAATTTAGTGGTGACAGGGTTGCATTATCTTTGGAAAATGGATTAACTTTTTGCACACAGAGCATGCACTGACCACATGCCACATTCTACTGTGTCTGATCTGGGCCTGCACTGTTTGCCAGTATCCTGTTTTTGAGTTTCCGGTACAAAACGGGTTAAAGCAGGGTAACTACTTCTGTTTTCTCCCTGATCAATAGGTGGTCTACTGTTTAGAGTTTTATGACCCAGTCAACAATGTTTAGGTTATAAGCCAATCAGTATACCTAACCACGCTTTTACTGGTTTGTTTGTTTGTTTGATTTGAGGTTTAACATCCCCGTCAACACTGTAAAGGTCATTTTGGTGACGTTGCTTCCAATTTTGTGAGACTTTTACCACATCTCAAGCCCTGTCGCCCAATAAAACCAATAGGGTTTATTAGCATATAAGCATAGAGGGTCCGGCTCACATCGCTTTGCCTGGGCAGGCTTAGATTCTCTAAGCGGTTTACCAGGAATCGTGTGTGGGTTGGATTTAGCTCTGCGTGGAAGCATTGTGCAGCCCATATATTTCTTCACCCGATGGGCGGGGGCCGAACGCTTTTCCTGGGCAGGCTTATATATTTATAAACAGTTAACCTGTTAACTCACATTCTTCTGATTTGTTTGATTTTAGGTTTCACATCCCCATAAACACTGTATAGGTCATTTTGCTTCCAATTTTGTGGGACTTATACTCGACAATGAGATGAAAAAAATCTTAAGCCCTGTCGCCCAATGAAACCAAAAGAGTTTATAAGCATGAATGGTCCGACTCTCACCACTTTGCCTTGGCAGGCTTAGATCCTCTAAGCGGTTTACCAGTACTGGTACTCCTGTGAGGTCGGTTTATAAGCATGGATGGTCCGACTCTCACCACTTTGCCTGGGCAGGCTTAGATCCTCTAAGCGGTTTACCAGTACTGGTACTCGTGTGCGGTCGGTTTCAGCTCTGCATGGAAGCATCATGCAGCCCATCTATTTCTCCAAGCCCCGATGGGCGGTCTTCTGACAATTTTTAAATCAACAGACTGGAGAGAATGAGTATTGAAAACATTTCATGAAGAATCTCCACAAAAGAATGTTGCCAACCTTATGGCAACATTACAGCATAAAAAACAGTATTCTGCAATTAATAGGAAAACTGGGTGCAACTGTTTTCTTGTTTTAATTTTAGCCCTTAAGGGGAATGGAAACACATCGCAGCTTTTTCTGCCATTTTTCAAAGGGAGACAATTTTCGGGACTTCCTGTTTGCTTTTCTATAAGCCCTGCCCCACTGAAAATCGGGTCTACTCTTAAAGGAAAGAATTTGCTCCTCAGGAGCAAATTCTTTCCTTTAAGAGTTGACCCCTATTGACATGGAAGACAAAAATACTTTTGCAAGAGTTGCCTACCCTGAGGATGTTCCCATTCCCCTTAAACTAGAATTTTTTGTCAAATAATGTGAATACAAATAATAAAGGTAATTTATTTTACGCTAACAACAAGGGTTCACCAGCAAAGATAATGAACCCCATGTTGTTCACACTTCAATGAACGTTATAATACTTTCATTTCTCTAAATTCTCAGGCTTTCAATCTCTCCTTTAGGCTAATTCTCAACTTGCCTGTACACAGATGGACCCAACATGTTACTTTGCCATCAAGGGCCCTTTATGAATGGTATGCCTTACAGAAAGACAAAAAATGAAAACTTTCTCAAAGCTGGCAAAGTGCTGGGTCACAAAAGCTTTCTTATCAGCAAAATTATTTTAATTCATGCATGGCAAAGTTCAGTTTGATTTATTGGTACATGTATTTAATAAAAAATTGTGAAAAATGAAAATAAGTAAGTTTTGTAAAATTGAAATATCAGATATAGAATCTTTCTCACACTTCATGTTTTTAACCCTTATCCTACCGAACACGGCAACCGGTACCTTTGCTGACAGTGAAGATCCAGATCAGAAGGCTTCTGAGGAAGCCGTCTTCTGAAGAAGCCATCTGATCAGGATCTAAACTGATTGTCATGCTGTTTGTGAACTGAACGTGAAAACATTATACGAGGTAATTTGCTTGATTAACCCTTATCTTGCTGTTCACGACAACCCCTATCTTTGCAGTGTAGATCCAGATCAGATGGCTTCTGAATCTGATCAGGCGGTACACTGTCTGGCATTCAGTTTATGAATTAGTAGCAATAAATTACATAAAGTAATTTGATTGGTTGATAGACAGAAATGGGCGTGGCTTGAATGAATATTCAGCAAGGTAAGGGTTAATAGTTTGAAAAAGGTGTGTCTAAATTGATTTATTCAGCAGGATAAGGGTTAAGGTATGATTTAAAACATGGAATGAACTGGAGCACTATGAAATTCAACACAGTGAAATTTCGATGGCTCGAACACACATGGCTTGTTTACCACGGCAGTTTGGAACTTGTTTCTTGAGACCCTATTTAAAGATTTGCATGCCTGCAAATATTAATATACACCACAACCTCTTTATATAGAGGATCTTACATGAGTGTTCATGTATTATTGTATTTATTAAATGAGATGAGGAAAAGGGATAAAATGCGAAGCTTAATTTGCCTTGCATTTTAACCCTTTTCCTCAACGAGTTTAATAAATTCAATAATATAGGAGCACGAATGCAAGATTCTATTTATCATATGGCATTTAAAGCGCATTTTATTCACGATTGTTTACAAAAATGTCAATATTCCGCCGTTAGTAAACTCGATGTCGTTAACGACGTCGTACATGTAACGTTATGGGACGTATCTAGCTAATTTGCATATTTAATCCACTAGTGGATTATCGAAAATATTACATGGCGTTATTACACTCTCAGACGCGACGTCCTATGATAAAACATTATTAATGGGTCTAAAGCAGGAAACTGGGTTTTTGGTGTGATTCGAAGTTTAACGTTCCCGTCAACACTGTATAGGTAATTTTGGAGACGTTGCTTCCAATTTTGTGGGACTTTTACCCGACATTGAGATGAAATGACATCTCAAGCCCTGTCGCCCAATAAAAACAATAGGGTTTATAAGCACTGACTTGCACTGCTTTGTCTGGGCAGACTTAGATCCTCTAAGCGGTTTACCAGTACTTGTGTGCGGTCGGTTTCAGCTCTGCGATCATGAAGCCCATCTATTTCTTCAAGCCCCTATGGGCGGGGGCATTAAATAACTGTATTATATCTAAACAAAAGTGTATGCATTATATAGAAAAATGATCATTTTTCTCACTCAATATATCACTAGATATTGGTGTGCTGTGTTAGAATGCAGGATTAACTATTTCAAGGGAAGTTATCTTTGATATTGTTGTTCTGTTGAAATTTCTCTTTCACAAAATTAAATTTGTTTAGCATTTCAACATTTATTCGACAAACACCGAGTCAGTGCTGTGTGTCTGCTGGGACTACCACCATTACTTCAGGGTTTTACACCATACTGTACCTTTTCATACCTGCATTTCACATAGCATATCCATAATTATAATCATTCCATAAGAGATATTTGAATAATTTTGAACAATTTTGAACAATTTTCTGGTCGGATTACAATACTAATATAGTAAGTAAGCATGTCGTAATGATCCTAAGTATTGGGACAGAAAGCCCTAAGCAAACAGTGCAGACCCAGTTCAGACTGCTTCTGAAGGAGCAGTCTGATCAGGGTCTACACTGTCTGTCATTCCATCTGCACTTTTTGGACTCCTTGCTTGATCGAGAAACAAATTTGTTATAATTTTAGGAGAATTCCAGCAATTTTAAGTTCTGAAGGTGTCCGAATTTTTAGCATTTTTACAGTGTTTATTGTTTCAACATTTATTCGATATTGAGTCAATGCTGCGTGTCTGCTGGGCTTACTTCTACTTCTTTCCTTTCCATTACAACTGCACACATCTAGGGCTGTCCCTATAATCGGAGCTGAAAGGAGCTGAAAGGATAATCGCTTATCAGTCCTGTCATTGGGATCGATAATCGATTAGTAATCGCTAAGGTTTTTGTCATTATTTTACCTGTCTGGCTTTCTCTCTGAGCTTGACTCTTACCATATGTTGCTCTTGACCATATGTACCGGTATATTTGAGCAGACAGGCCTGAGCAAACAGTGTAGACCCAGATGAGACACCGCATATACGGCGTCTCATCAGGGTCTGCACTGTTTGCCACTCATCCAGCTATTTTAGGTATACCTTTGGGTAGTAAATTGTACCGGTTAAAAGCAAATCAGAAATGCTTATCATTTTTGTGGATTTATCGATCGATTAATCGATTATACGATTAATCGTGTCAGCCCTGCACACAACCCATTTCACATGGCGTTTCCTATAATAATAGACATTCCATAACAACTATTTGAACAATTTTCTGGTCTGTTTACAACTCTAATATAAAGAGAAAGCATAACTTTTATACCTTACCAAGTATATTTATCGAAGAACAAATGCATTATCTAGTGAATACATTGTTAGTGTCTTTAATCATAAAATATGATCAGTTTGCCGCACCAATTTTCTGAAGAAGCCATCTGATCAGGACCGACACTGTTTGTCATTCAGTTTGCAAATTTGAAAGAATAATAGGTAATTTGATTGGTTGATAGCCAAATGGGTGTGGCTAAATAAATTTATTCAGCAGGTTCAGATGCAATCACAGAAGAAGAGCAAAGTTATTCCAATCAGGAAATTTCTGAAAATTTATTTATAACTTTTATATGTAGCAAAGATAATAACTTGCAATTTGGTTGATTTTCTGAGCAAAAAAAAAATGTGACTGTATATTTTTTTGTTCACACTTGCAACTTATGTACCTCAAAAGGTCTGGTTTAAGGCGAAATACATAAAAATATTCTATTTTGTGATATTATTCTAGCTAAATATATACCATAATGATCCTAAGTATTGGGACAGATAGGCCTAAGTAAAATCAGATTGCTACTGAAGGAGCAGTCTGATCAGAGTCTACACTGTAAGCCATTTTGTCTGCACCTTTTAGACTCCTTGCTGGATCATGAAACAAATTTGTTAACCCTTGTCCTGCTAATCCCGGATATGCCTTATCTTTGAAACAATGTAGATCCAGATCAGATGGCTTCTGAAGAAGCCATCTGATCAGGATCTACATTGTCTGCCATTCAGATTGTGAATTTGTTGCAATAATTTGCATCAAGTAATCTGATTGGTTGATAATCGGTAGTGGGTGTGGCATATATGAATATTCAGCAGAACAAGGGTTAAAATTTTAGGAGAATTACAGTAAGTCCTGAAGGGGTCCCAACTTTTAGGGGTTTTATGGTACTTTGTAAACCCAACTTTTTCCCATATAAAGTAGGAGTTTAAAAGGGTGTTCATTACATGAGCCCATTGATGGGATATGGTAAATGAATGCTTATGTCTTTGTCTGGTTATATCAACATAGTTAAGTAGATGTAAGCCCTATATATATAGCAAACTATACCCATCTGTCTGTGGAGTTTACCTATAATGACCAGCTATATGTAAGGTGACTGTAAGTTCAGGACAATTGATTAGGATATTAGTTCCACTGAGCTTCAGCTAACAGGGATCAAGAAAAGAGGATAACTTGGGCATTTTATTTTTATTTTTAAATTCATGTCTACTATGTGTTCCTGTTAAACAATTTTAACCCTTGTCCTGCTGAATATTCATATATGCCACACCTACTACCGATTATCAACCAGTCAGATTACTTGATGCAAATTATTGCAACAAATTCACAATCTGAATGGCAAACAATGTAGATCCTGATCAGATGGCTTCGTCAGAAGCCATCTGATCTGGATCTACATTGTTTCAAAGATAAGGCATATCCGGGATCAGCAGGACAAGGGTTAACATCAAGTACACTGTCAACTAAGGCTGGCACGATTAATCGGATAATCGATTATTCAATCGATAAATTCCTCAAAAATGAATATCAAAACTGATTTGCTTGCAACTGATTATTTAATAAGTACTATCTACTACCCAAAGTTGTGCCTAAAATAGCTGTATTTGTGGCAAACAGTGCAGACCCAGATGAGATGCCGCATACTGCGGCATCTCATCTGGGTCTACACCGCTTGCATAGGTCTGTCTGTTTAAATACATATGGCAAAGTACAGCATATCATAGGAGACTTGCTCAGACAGAAAGCCAGACAGGCTAAAATTATGACCAAATCTTCAGTGATCTCTTATTGATTATCGATCGCAATGACAGGAATGATAATCGATTATATTTTTAGCTCCGATTAGCCAACCCTACTGTCAACCCTCTTTATACCAACAATCGATATAACGACAAAACTCGTTATAACGACAACTTCAATGAAACGAATCCTTAGTTAAAGTTGATACAGATAAACGGTAATATTCAAGGATATTGTAATTGTTTAATACTCCAAGAAGCAAATGTTATGGATATTTGTTAGAATCGCCTCGATGAGGCGATTCTAACAAATGTCCACAACATTTGTTGACCGACGCGATTCTAACAAATGTCCACAGCAAGTGGTAATTAAGCGAGAAAGACCTTTTTACTCATTATTGGGATACTTTATAACGGCTAAATCCTTATAACGGCACCAAATTCAGAAACAAAATGAATGCTGTCATTATAACGAGGGTTCTCTGTACCCACAAAATGTTCCTAAGTTAATTAGCCTCATCCATTATGATAACAAACTGGTGTATTGGCTTTGGAAGTTCAGTCAGATGTGCATTTGATTGATGATCAGAAGGTTCTCCTGAAAATTAGTCAAATGCACGTCTCGTTGCAGAAGCGATCCCCGCCGAAACAGCATTTCTGTCCTGCAAAGTACATTTAGTCGCAAAATCTTTTCCATGGTACTTCTATCCCTTCTATTGATTCAAGAAGGGCAATGCATACATGCTTTAGTCTGTCCAGGAACCGCGGTGCGAGGCGGACCGTCCATGCCAATAAACCCTATTGGTTTCATTGGGCGACAGGGCTTGAGATGTCATTTCATCTCAATGTCGGGTAAAAGTCCCACAAAATTGGAAGCAACGTCTCCAAAATGACCTTTACAGTGTTGATGGGGACGTTAAACCTCAAATCAAACAAACAAAAGCATACATGCTATAAGGGGAATGGGAACACCTGGCAGATTTTTCCGCCATTTTTCTAAGGGAGACAACTTTCGGGACTTCCTGTACGCTTTTCTATAAGTTCTGTCCCGTGGAAAAAGGGGTCAACTCTTAAAGGAAAGAATTTGCTCCTTAGGAGCAAATTCTTGCCTTTAAGAGTTGACCCCTATTGACATGGGAGACAAAAATACTTTTGCAGGAGTTACCTCCCCTGAAGGTGTTCCCATTCCCCTTAATTCTCCTAAAAACTTTAACAAATTTGTTTCATGATCCAGCAAGGGGTCCAAAAGGTGCAAATGAAATGGCAAACAGTGTAGACCCTGATCAGACTGCTCCTTCAGGAGCCATCTGAACTGGGTCTGCAGTGTTTGCTTAGGCCTGTCTGATCCCAATACTTAGGATCATTACGGTAAAGACTATGTCCTTGAAAAGAGTATCTGTTTTCCGTTTTTAACTAGCACTTAAGAAGGTTAAACATCAGGTACCTTCAGTTCGCCACAGCTGGACATCTCCCAAAATTAGTTTTATCTTCATTCAAATTTCAACACATTTTTACTCAAACAGTAAGTGAATTGTGACAAAATTTCAAATTACTTAACCTCTTGCTGAATATTCAGTTAAGCCACACCCATTTCTGGCTTTGAACCAATCAGATTTCTTCATGCAACCTATTCCTACAAATTCATAAACTGAATGTCAAACAGTGTAGATCCTGATCAGCCATCTGATCTGGATCTACACCGTTTCCAAAGATATGGGTTGTCGTGAACAGCATGATAAGAGTTAATAGACATGAATGTATTCAGATATAAACTAGAAAAAATGTGACCGTACCACAAAGATGCCCCCCAATAAATGCCTTGTCAAAACACCACCTCATTATTATATCTTAAACCATGTTATAACAAGAGAAGCTGTAATAAGGCATTCAATGCCAAATTTTTTTTATATTTAATCCTTAAAAATTATCCTGCTGTTCACGACAACCCCTACCTTTGCAAACAGTTAGATCCAGATCAGATGGCTTCTTCAGAAGACATAAGTTGTGGGTGCTCATCAAAACCGCCTCATTGAGGCGGTTCTAATGAGCACCCACAACCTATGTTTAGGGCATTAATAAGAAAATTATCATAAAACTTGTCAGAAAATTAACCACTTTGGAGATTTGAAAGAATGCACTATGTCACATGGGTGTGTTATTCTAGTTTCTTCTTTTTCTCACCATGTGTTTTTATTTTCAACCCCCGCCCATCGGGGCTTGAAGAAATAGATGGGCTGCATGATGCTTCCACCCACAGCTGAAACCGACCCGCACACAAGTACTGGTAAACCACTTAGAGGATCTTAGCCTGCCCATCCTTATAAACCCTATTTGTTTCATTGGGGGGCAGGGCTGGAGATGTCATGTCATCTCAATGTCGGGTAAAAGTCCCATACAATTGGAAGCAACGTCTCCAAAATGACCTTTACAGTGTTGACGGGGATGTTAAACTTCAAATCAAACAAACAAAACAAACCTTACCATGTTTTTCAAATGTAGTGTCATCAGCTATAAATGGCTCAAAGTCAGTCTTGTGCTCTAGAATGTATTTCACTACATCCTGTCGATGTCGGAAGTGGTTTCTTACATGGCCTTCAAACTGGTCTCCCAGTGCTCGAAACAAACAGTTTCTGAAAGAAAAAATGCAATTAATATATGATGCATTTTAACCCTTATCCTTCTGAATAATGTAATTTAGCTACACCTATTTCTGACTATCAACCAATCATATCACTTGATATAATGTATTTATTCAAATTTGCAAACAGTGTGACAAACAGTGTAGATCCTGATCAGATGGCTTCTGAAGAAGACATCTGATCTGGATCTACACTGTTTGCAATGTTCAGCTGGTTGTCCTGTCCTGCTGAACCAGGATATGCTCTACCTTTGCAAACAATGTCGATCTGATCAGTATCTACACTGTTTGATATCCAATTCATGAATTGATAGGAATAAATTACATCAAGTAATCTGATTGGTTGACAGTTAGAAATGGGTGTGGCTAAATTAATTGTTAATGCACTTAAGAATGTAACATGACATCTGACTGGAAAACACCAAAATTTTGTAACTGTATATTCTATGATACACAGAATTTATGTATCATTCAATGTCCATGTGTGTGTGTGAATTCGGGTTTAACGTCGCTTTCAACAATTTTTCAGTCATATCACGACGGTGTCTGGTTGCGACAGGGAGCTCAATGCTCACATTTATAGTGCTGCCTCACTGAAGTATCATGTCCCAGACACATTACATGATACCACACCCAGTCACATTATCCTGACACTGGATCGACCAGTCCTAGCTCTACCCCGTAAATCTGAGTGCCAAACGAGGAGCAGCTAGTACCATTTTTAACGACTTTGGTATGTCGCGGCCCGGGGTCGAACCCCAGACCTCCCGTTCCCCGGAGCGGACACTCTACCAACTGAGCTATCAGGGCCGGTACAATGTCCATGTAATGAGCACCTCTGAATACCTGTTCTTATAGAGAAAAGGGACAAACATGTATATTATTCTTATTATTCTGCTCTAAAACATAGATGTGGGTACTCTGAACAACCTCACTTAGGACCTACAATCTATTTTGGGGCAGAAATATGAGTAAAAAAAAAAAAATGATATTTTGACAATTTAATTAGCTGCAGTCCGGACACCAGAAGGAAACACCTTTAAACACAATTTACTTCTGCATTCAGTATGGGGAGTTTGTAACAATATTAACCCTTTTTTGTTGGCCCCCGCCCATCGGGGCTTGAAGAAATATATGGGCTGCATGATGCTTCCACACAGAGCTGAATCCGACCGCACACGAGTACTGGTAAACCACTTAGAAGATCTAAGCCTGCCCAGGCAAAGCGGTGCGCACGAGTCGGACCGCCCATGCTTATAAACTCTATTGGTTTCATTGGGTGACAGGGCTTGAGATGTCATTTCATCTCAATGTCGGGTAAAAGTCCCACAAAACTGGAAGCAACATCTCCAAAATGACCTTTACAGTGTTGACGGGGACGTTAAACCTCAAATCAAACAAACAAACAAAACCCTTTTTGTACCGGAAACCCCAAAACAGCTACCCTGGCAAACAGTGCAGGCCCAGATAAGACGCCGCATTCTCGCAGAACGCGGCGTCTGATCAGGGCCTACGCTGTTTGCAAAAAGTTCAGACATTTTTCAAATAAATTTTGAGGAATAACACAACCTGTCACCCCCAAATTTCGGAATGGACACCTCCTATATATAAGGAGAAAGATTCCATTTGGTACAAAAAGGGTTAAAACCAGTACTGTTCTTCAATGTGTGTCCTTTGTATGACTCCTGCATTACCTTTGCGATTTGCAACTGTCGGTCCCGATATGGCTTGTGATTCTTTAAATATGGCAAGCTACTTATATATAATGAGGCTTGGGGGTGGTCACTCAGGGGCGTCTAACTGGTATTGGCTTACAGTGGGACAAGGTCTGCTGTCTTTGCAGCAGGTAAGTGTAGAGGGGGGAGTGTTGTAATTCTTCTGTTTCTGCACTTTCATTCCTTTTCCTCTTCTTCCCCTATCCCCCAATTTCATCTCCTCTACTATCTCTTCTATCTCTTTTCTCCCTTTCTTTGGAGATGACACGACACAAAATGACCCACAAAGATTGACGTGTCGTTAAACCCCAAACAATCAATCAATCACTTATTGAGGCTTACTATGATTTGCAGGAAAATCACTGTTTACCAGGTAGGGAGTTGTGGTTTGAATTTATTTCTGTCTGGCAGTTGACTGACAGGATGTTGATGTTTCAAATGAAAAGGAAAGGAAGCCCATCAAAGTTTGAACGATTTTGGGTCCACAGGAGTAATATTCAACCCTAAGTGAGAAGGGAGCTCTAAACCATGACCCATCAAATTTTATCCTGACCGATTTATTTTTGTCTAAATTTTTATATGCTGATCAGTGAAAAGGGATTTTATGAAAGTGTACTATTATTGTATACAATTTTCCACCCACATATTTTTTAATATTTTAAAATATTCATCATGCCCCAGTTAGCAACACTGAGATATAATCCTTTTAAATCCAATAACAAAATGTGGTAGACTAAAATTCTATCTACATCCATAATTGTAAGACCTGCGAAAAACTTGCTGTTATATACAGAGGAGCCTCGTTTTAATGACTGTATTTTTCCCCAAATATTGTGCCGTTATAAGAATTTTCCATTATAAAGAATCCCTATTCCACTTCATTACTTCAAGAAACAAATGTTATAGACATTAGATAGGATTGCCTCAGTGAGGCGATTCTAACAAATATCTATAACATTTGTTTTTTGGGCTATTAGATTAAAAGAATCTTTCATGACTTTGGATTTCGATATGGGCGTTTCCCACCCAAGGAAAGCCCATAGCATTCCATCCTTTTGTCGTTATATCGAATCACTGAATAAAGGGGGTTGACTGTAACCTGACTGTGTCACAATTTGTGTGTTGTTAGCCAAGACCCAATTTTTCCATTTTTAGCATCGTTAGCTTAACTAGTTTATAAGTGGTAAAAATGCTAATTTTCCTGTCTGTACAATATCTCATACAGCTGTATTGATGCTGAAAAAAATAAGTATACATGAATTTGCCATATTCAATGGTCAGAGTTTAAGGAGCAGTCCGATCCGGGTCCACACTGTTTGCCACTCCTTCTGCATCTTTTTGACTCCTTGCTGGACCGTGAAACTAATTTGTTAATATCTCAGGAGTATTACAGCAAGTCTTCAAGGTGTTTGAAATTTTAGAATTTTTACAGTATACATGTATTTGTCTTATTAAATGGTCAGTTTTAATGATACATTAACTAGTGACATTGTTATCTTTGAACAACTGAGCCTAGGCCCAGTTTTTCAAAGCATCCTTAGCTTAACAAGCCTGCTAGTGATCAAAATGTTAACTCTCCTACAAATACAATATCCAGAGTAGTGGTATTTTTGCTGAAAAAATGTGAGTAGCTTTTGCAAATGCAAAAGCTATTCACATTTTATTCAGCAAAAATATAAGCATATTTGCCAGCATATTTGCTATTAAATGCTAAAAATTTAAACAATGTGTTTACTGATAACATCATAAGTTTTGAACAATTGACCCCTGGTCTTCAGACCCTCAGCAACACTGTCTGCAGGAGGCTTGAACTACAGATGCTAAGTCTGCTACATGTTGGTAGAATTCATTCATGCCTCATATCCTACTAAACAAAGACAAACTTACTGGTAAAGGCTGACCTATGCCTTCACAGTTCTCTTTGCCCCGCCCCCACCCCCAATCGGGGCTTGAAGAAATAAATGGGCTGCATGATGCTTCCACCAACTGCACACGAGTACTGAGGATCTAAGCCTGCCCAGGCAAAGTGGTGCGAGTCGGACCGGCCATGCTTATAAACCCTATTGGTTTCATTGGGTGACAGGGCTTGAGATCTCATTTCATCTCAATGTTGGGTAAAAGTCCCACAAAATTGGAAGCAATGTCTCCAAAATGATGTATATAGTGTTGACGGGGATGTTAAACCTTAAATCAAACAAAACAAATCACTGTTCACTTTTAGAGGACAATGAACACATACTTTCATCTAAATGTCAGATGAAAGTCCCATGTCGGGTGAAAGTCCCACAAAATTGGAAGCAATGTCCCCAAAATGACCTTTACAGTGTTGACGGGGACGTTAAACCTCAAAAACAAACAAACACATATTTTGTCAAGGTACAACTCAACTTAATACAGTAAACTTCTGCTATTAAGACCACCTAAAATTAAGACTAAATTTGATTTTAAAAGCTCGTAAGAAGGTTGCAGATATTCTTTATTCATGTTTTCTGCAAACAATGTCCACTAGTCAAGGACCACCTTTGGGACTGTTCAAAAGTGGTCTTAAAGACCACTTTTGAACAGTTCCAAAGGTGGTCTTAATATAGGAATTTTACTATACATGTTTACCTGTATTACTTGTAGGGACATTTGTAAGTGATTGGGGCCCAGATGTTCAAGCATCAAGGTTAGCTTAACCTTTACCCTGCTGTAGGCGACAAGCCCTATCTTTGCAAACAGTGTAGATCCAGATTAGATGGCTTCTGAAGAAGCCATCTGATCAGGATCTACACAGTTTGACATTCAGTTTATGAATATGTAGAAATAAGCTGCATCAAGTAATCTGATTGGTTCAAAGTCAGAAATGAGTGTGGCTAAATTGAATATTCAGCAGGTTAAAGGTTAACAACCTTCAACTTCACTGTTCAAAAGTGGTCTTCTTGAACAGTGCCAAAGAAGACCCCATTAGAGGACCCTGGGTGTAGAAAACACAAAGAAAGAACAACTGAGACTTTTCAAAGATGCTTTCAAAAGCAGAATTAGTCTTATTTTAGCTGGTCTTAAATTAGCAGAATTTTCCTGTATTTTTACAGAAAAAAAATCACATTTTTCCAGCAAAAAAATAACACCAGCCTTAAAGGGAGAGAACAAAAGAATACCAAAGGCCCCCACCCATCGGGACTTGAAGAAATAGATGGGCTGCATGATGCTTCCACGAAGAGCTGAAACAGACCGCACACGAGTACTGGTAAACCGCTTAGAGGAACTAAGCCTGCCCAGGAAAAGTGGTGCGAGTCACGCGTCCATGCTTATAAACCCTATTGGTTTCATCGGGCGGCAGGGATTGAGATGTCATTTCATCTCAATGTCGGGTAAAAGTCCAACCAAATTGGAAGCAACGTCTCCAAAATGACCTCTACAGTGTTGACAGGGACATTAAACCTCAAATCAAACAAACAAAAGAATACCAAAGAATCTTGCCAGAGCAAGTGGGAACAAATCTGCCACATTCTAATTAGCAGCTAGAAGTGCAACCAATCACACAAGTGAGACCACATAACAACCGAATCTTTTATAATGCCACAAGATAAGTTTTTATGCAGCACACCTCAAAATGACATTAAAGTGCATGTATGGTCAGTGAATTTGAAAAGGTTCACTGACAATTTCAATAACAAAATATTATCAGATCTGAATAAGTGTCATTGTGTCATGACTGTTTACCTGAGCTACCAACCTGATGTACCGTAATGACCCTAAGTATTGGGACAGACATGCTTAAGCAAACAGTGCAGACCCAGGAGCAGTCTGATCAGGGTCTACACTGTTTACCATTCGGATTCCTTCTGTAACTTTTGGACTCTTTGCTGGATAATGAAACAAATTTGTTAAAATTTTTGGAGAATTACAGTAAATTCTCAAGGTGTCTGAATTTTAAGGATGTTTACAGTAGCTGTAGAAAAGATGAAGAAACAAGAATTTTTTACCAAGGGGTTTTATTTGTTTGGAGTTTTCTCAGCCAACAATGTTTAGGTCATATTAAGCCAGTAAGTCTACATAATCACACTGTCCTTAACCCATTTAGCACTGGAAACCCCAAAAGGGGTAGGTGGCAAACAGTGCAGGCCCAGATCAGACGCCGCAGAATGCGGCATCTGATCAGGGCCTACACTGTTTGTGAAAAGTTAAGCCATTTTCCAAATAAATTTTGAAGAAAAAAACAACCTGACACACCTTTATTTTGGAATGGACTCCTGCTATATATGAGGAGGAAGATTCCATTTGGTACAAAAAGGGTTAAATTATCAGAAGAAAGAGAATGACCATAAATAAATTTCTTGACTAATTTCCAAGAAAAAATCCTGCCGACCTGGCAAGTATCCAACCTGCACCTCCTGATCGCCAGTCAGATGCTCATCTGACTGATTTAACCAATGAATCACTGAATTCACTTGCAGCGATGCGAGAACTGCCACTGATACATGTATGAGCAACAACAAGCAAAAATGTATCTTTGGACATTGTCAGCCTGACAACATTTGTGACAAACCTTGTATCAATCCAAATGGTCGAGTTCATTTCTCAGGCACTACAATCACAGCCACCATTATCATGAATAGCTCTCAACTGAATTCTTGTTCTAAATAATCTATACATTTTTGTTTGGATATAACAGGTTCCACAACAATAGTGTTATACAGTCAACCCTCTTTATACAAACATTCAATAAAATTATAACAACAAAATTCGCTACAACGATAATTAACCCTTTTTGTACGAAATGGAATCTTCCTCCTTATATATAGGAGGAGTTCTTTTCAAAATTTAGGAGTGTCAGGTTGTGTTTTCTTCAATAACTATTCGGAAAATAGCTGTACTTTTTGCAAACAGTGTGGGCCCTGATTCAGACACCGCATTCTGCGGCGTCTGATCTGGGCCTGCGCTGTTTGCCAACTACCCATTTTGGGGTTTCTGGTACTAAATGGGTTAAAGAAGAATAAATCCTTAACTCAAGATGAGGCAGATTCAGGAGGTATTCAAGAATATTGCATATGAGGCTCCAAGAAACAAATACCAAGAAACAAATACCCAAAACATTTGTTTCTTGGAATAAGTAATGGAAAAAATGTCCTTTACTTCCTATTATACTCCTTATTGGGTTTCTAACTTTGAATTCGTTGTAGCTGTTAAATATTAACCCTTCTCTTGCTGAATATTCAGTTTAGCCACACCCATTTCTGACTTTTAACCAATCAGATTACTTGATGTAATTTATTCCTACAAATTCATAAACTCGATGTCAAACAGTGTAGATCCTGATCAGATGGCTTCTTCAGAAGCCATCTGATCTGGATCTACACTGTTTGCAAAGATAGGGGTTGTCGCGAACAGCAAGATAAGGGTTAAAAGTACCGTAAAAAGGTTGCAGTGTAGGTCTGGCTTCGGACAAAGGGTCAGAGGCCCGTAGTGGTTGGACTGGTCTTAACTCTTATCATGCTGTTCACGACAACCCCTATCTTTGGAAATAGTGTAGATCCAGATCAGATGGCTTCTATCTGATCAGGATCTACACTGTTTAACATTCAATTTATGAATTTGTAGCAATAAATTACATCAAGTAATTTGATTGGTTGATAGACAGAAATGGGTGTGGCTTAAATGAATATTCAGCAAGATAAGGGTTAAATATTGTGGTCAATAATCACCTTATATTGGAGTAATCAATGAACTGTGGAACATTGATCAATGGAACTGCCTGGAATATTTGAGTCTCCTCATGAGAAAACAAATCATCAGGGTCGTTAAACCCTAAACAAAACATAAATTCAGGACTCCCTTCAGCTTGCACCTTTTATTTTCTGCTGGTGTGATAAAAACTTTTTTTTTTCACATGACATGTCTATTTATTACTCTATTTTCTATAATCTAGCAGGTGTTAACGCATTTCAGACGGAAAACCCTAAAACAGGTACATGGGCAAACAGTGCAGGCCCAGATCAGACGCCGCAGTTCTGCGGCGTCTGATCTGGGCCTTCACTGTTTGCAACAAACTCAATTTTACCATTTTCCAATTGAATTTCAGTAATCAACTCAGACTGACACCCCTCAATTTTAAAATGGACTCCTCCTACACACAGGAAGGAAGATTCTGGTCAGTGAAAAATGGGTAATGGTAAAAATCCTTAAAATTCGGACACCTTGAGGACTTGCTTAAATTCTCTTTTAAAAATTTAACAAATATGTTTCATGATCCAGCAGGAGTTCAAAAGGTGCAAACAGAATGGCAAACAGTGTAGACCCTGATCAGACTGCTCCTGAGCCTTCAGGAGCTGTCTGATCTGGGTTTGCACTGTTTTTTAAACCTGCCTGTCCCAATACTTAGGATCATTACAGTAAATTGCAATGTGATTAAAGTTCAAACTGCATGAAATTCTAGTAGGTGGTGGGTGTCATCAGTTAAATACAAAGTTTTTTAAATGCAATAAACTAGGTGCAGTGCACCTAAGCAGCTCTTAAACTTGTAGATAATCAACTCTGTGGTTAAGCCATCTCAGCTTCTTGAGGCATGTTAAAGTCGATATTTTATCTTTTTTGCCGCGTTTTTTTAGGATAACTTCTTTATTTTTTATTTTTGATCAATACGTCCAGCAAGAAAGTTGTGGAGGTGAAGCTCCAGCAACTTCTCGTTATAGACCCAGCCTCCTGGGGCCAGTTGTTCAAAGCATCGTTAGCTTAACGAGCTCGTTAGTGGTCATATTGTTAACTCTTCTAGCAAGTACAATATCGTTAATTTTGGTATTTTTGCTGGAAAAATGTGAGCAGCTTTTGCGTCAGCAAAAGCTGCTCACATTTTTTCAGCAAAAATATTAGCATATTTGCTGTAATAAATGGTCAAAGTTTTAACGATTCGTTAACTAACGACGTTGTTAGTTTTGAACAACTGGCCCCTGAACAGTGCATTTTTTGCTCTAATCAGTATGTTGACTTTCTACAATTTTTGAATTAAGAAATGGATCAGCTCTAACTGTGATTTGTTGTGTAATAAATCACAGTTTGGAGGTCAGTTGTAAAGTAGACAAATCACGAGCGCGTGGCGCGCGTGATTTGTCTACTTACAACTGACCGACAAACTGTGATTTATTACTCAATAAATCACAGCTAGAGCTGATCTATTTCGATTCTAACACGCTGAAAATCGACAATAATGCTGTTGTTTCCTTCAAATTCTCACAACTTTTCGCCATTGTTAGAAGAAATCCCCCTAAAACTATCGACTGAAACACATGCATTTATATCCTTTTCTAACGTTTTCGATGCGAGAAAATGACGCTACACCGTCCAACGTCAAGGAAAACGACTAGTGATGTTATAATTTTGAAGTTTTTAATGACGTCACTCGTCACGCTCTTCCTTGCTGTGATTTGTTGTAGAATAAAACACAGTTAGTTTCCATTGCCTATATAGGCTCGCTGTGTTAGAATTCTTCAATAAAAACTAAGCCTGATTCTTTCACCCACACTGTTGATATGTAAACAAATGACTAGCCTAGTTGAAATGATATCTATATATGGATAAATCCTGTGTAGCCAATGAAGTGTCGATGTACAAATCATTGTAGTGTAGACAGTCAAAAGCATGAAATACATGGTTTTAGCCAGCAAACCCGTAGAGACAAAACAGAGCCTATGTCTTTGATCTTTTTTGTTCAAATATCAAAAATACTGCACCAGTAATAGAACTTTGTTTTCCTGCCGTATGAATGACCCACATAATTAATTTTCCATCAGTCAAGTACTGAAAAGCTCACAAATCAACAAGGCAAGACTTCAGGAAACAGAAAATTAGGCACAAAGTTGAAATCGCAGACATCTCTATCTGATTACAGCTTTTCTTAGATAACTTAGGGACAAGAAACCTTTTTGAGAAGTTGGCGGAGCTGGTCCTCTACAACTTTCTCACTGGATGGGTTGATCAAAAATAAAAAATAAAGAAGTTATCACTGAAAACTAGAAATGCATCCATTGGACACGGATGCCCCCACCTGAAAAAATGTTTATGTTTGTATTAATCCAATGAAAGTTATTGATGGTGTTAAAGTTTTGGACCCTTTTTTCACATTTGACCTCCAGGTATGACCTTGACCTTGGCGGTAAGGACCTTAGTTTTGTGTTAGGCTGATTGTCTCATGATGGCCAACAATTCTGCCAAGTAATTTCAAAATCCATCCAGAAATAAGAAAGTTTTTGACTGTGTTTAAGTTTGGAACTTTTTTTTTACCTTTGTCCTCTAAGTATGACCTTGACCTTAGAGGTTAGGACCTGGGTTTTGCATGTGACACATCGTCCCATGATGGTTAACATTTCTACAAAGTAATTTCAAAATCCAGCCAGAAATAAGAAAGTTATTGACTGCGTTTAAGTTTCAGGCCCTTTTCTTTACCTTTGACCTCTAAGTATGACCTTGACCTTGGAGGTACAGACCTGGGTTTTGCATGTGACACATCGTCCCATGATGGTTAACATTTCTACAAAGTAATTTCAAAATCTATCCAGAAATAAGAAAGTTATTGACTGAGTTTAAGTTTCGGACCCTTTTTTTTACCTTTGACCTTTAAGTATGACCTTGACCTTGAAGGTACAGACCTAGGTTTTGCAAGTGACACATCGTCTCATGGTGGTTAATATTTCTACAAAGTAATTTCAAAATCCATCCAGAAATAAGAAAGTTATTGACTGTGTTTAAGTTTCGGACCCTTTTTTGACCTTTGACCTCTAAGTATGACCTTGACCTTGGAGGTACGGACCTGGGTTTTACACGTGACACATTGTCTCATGATGGTTAACATTTCTACAAAGTAATTTCAAAATCCATCCAGAAATAAGAAAGTTATTGACTGTGTTTAAGTTTTGGTCAGACAGACGAACGAACAGACAAGTGGACAGGGGCAACGCTATATGCCCTTCCACCATTCTTCGAATGGCGGGGGGGGGGGGGGGGGGGCTGGGGGCATAAAAATGGAAAAAAAAAAAAAATTCGACTAAAGTACTTCTTGAATTTTTTCTAGTGGGTGTTTAGCAAAATCTTAATCAACAAAGAGACATGTTCTTATGTTAAGGTTGAACACCACAGTGAGTGAACACTTTTTTTTTCAATTTGTCTATGTCCATCTGTGTGACTTTTACCCAACTGTTTGTCAGTCGACCCAAAGTCACAAAGCAGCTGATGTCCCTGGGACAAAATTCAGGAAACAGTTTTATCATATGACGCCGCGTCTTAGAATGTAATAATGTCATGTAATAAATTTGATAATCCACTAGTGGATTAAATATGCAAATTAGTTAGATACGCCCCGTAACGTTACATATACGGCGTCCTTTATGACGTCGTGTTTACTTATGGCGGAATACTGACATTTTTGTGAAACAATCGTGAATAAAATGCGTTTATCATGTCATATGATAAATAGAATCTTGCATTCATGCTCGTGCATTATTGAATTTATTAAACTTGTTGAAGAAAAGGGATAAAATGCTCGGCAAAGCCTCGCATTTTATCCCTTTTCCTCAACTTGTTTAATAAATTCAATAATACATAAGCACTCATGTAAGATCCTCTATATCTATGCGAGCTGTGCTAAGTCTTCTCGTTATGACATCAGAGTGCCATGTCATGAAAGCTTCACTAGGCAATGGCAAACAGTGTTGACTCCAATGAACGCAGTCTCAGATCAGGGTCTACAGTTTGCATAATTATCCCCATGCTTTTCGAAGAAAAAGTGGGGATATTGTAATAGTCTTCGTCGTCCGTACGTCCGTCTTACCGGATAACTCCTCCTAGACGGTTATAGATAGAAACTTGAAACTTTGGGAACTGATAGATCTTTGGTCTGGGGTGTGCATGACACTTTCGGAATTTTGATCACACCCCTACGGGTGGGCCCAAGGGGTGGGGCCCGTGGGGGTCAAAATCAAAATTTCCAGAACATGGTCGTGTAATATATCAAAGCAAACGGCATGATGAGTAGAAAACATTACAACCAAAATTTGACCCCTGGGATCAATTTTGAGGTCACCAGAGGTCAAAAACTGATTTTGACCCCTTTACCGGATAACTCCTCCTAGACGGTTATAGATAGAAATTTGAAACTTTGGGAACTGATAGATCTTTGGTCTGGGGAGTGCATGACACTTTCGGAATTTTGATCACACCCCTATGGGTGGGCCCAGGGGGTGGCGCCCGCGGGGGTCAAAAATCAAAATTTCCAGAACATGGTCGTGTAATATATCAAAGCGAACGGCATGATGAGTAGAAAACATTACAACCAAAATTTGACCCCTGGGGTCAATTTTGAGGTCACCAAAGGTCAAAAACTGATTTTGACCCCTTTACCCCCATACATTAATGTTACGGGATAACTCCTCCAAGACCGTTATAGATAAAAACTTGAAACTTTGAGAACTGATAAAACTTTGGTCTGGGGAGTGCACAACACTTTCAGAATTTTGATCCTACCCCTGGGAGTGGGGCCAGGGGTGGGGCACCTTGGGGATAAAAAATCAAAGTTTTCAGAACATGGTCGTTTAGCATATTAAATCAAACGGCATGATGAGTAGAATACATCACAATCAAAATTTTACCCCTCGGATCATTAACACCCCTAGGGGATGGGGCCTGCTGGGAAGCGTGGGGATATGCGATGGCTTGCCATTGACTGCGTGATTCTAGTTAACTAAATACTAGAAATTCTGCTGTTGAGACCACCTAAAATTAAGACTAACCCTACTTTAAAAAGCTTATATGGAAGGGGTGCAGTTATTCTTTCTTCGTGTTTCTGCACACAATGTCGTCTGGTCAGAGACCACTTTTGAACAGTCCCAAACTGAAAGGTGGTCTTAATGTAAGATTTCTACTGTATTATCCAAAGGCTCCTTTCTGCAAGTAATAACAGGCTCAAAATAAATTATATGACAGGAAATAATTTTACTGTAACATGATCTATTTCGATTTGTTTGAAGAAATAGATTGGGCTGCATGATGCTTCCACGCAGACCTTAAAGTGACTGCACGTGAGTAATAGTAAATCGCACAGAGGTTCTAAGCCTGCCCAGTAAATGTGGTGTGAGTCGGTCTGTCCATGCATATAAACCCTATTGGTTTCATTGGGCGACAGGGCTTGAGATGTCATTTCATCTCAATGTCAGGTAATAAAACCCACAAAATTAGAAGCAACATCTCCAAAATGACCTACACAGTGTGGACAGGGACGTTAAAACCTCAAATCAAACAAACAATTTCAATTTGTTATGTTTTGTTCTTAAATTCTTAGTTGCATGGGTTTGTAATAAAAGTACACAATAACCTCTTTATAACACTATTAATGGGGTCGAAAGCAGAAACCATGTTAGTTAAATAACCGTGTTATATCCAAACAAAAATGTATAGAGTATATAGAAAAATGACCATATATGGTCATTTTTCTCTATAATCTATACATTTTTGGGATCCATCTGGAAATCGTGTTATATCCAGAACCGTGTTATAACGAACAGTGTTATAATGAGGTTGTGGTGTAATAAGATCAGATGGGATAAAATCAAATGGTAAATTAACTCTTTTGGATGGAATCTTCCTCCTGATATATAGCAGGAGTTAATTTCAAAACTTAGGGGTGTTAGGTTGTGTTTTTTTTTCAAAATTTATTTGGGAAATGGCTGAACTTTTTGCAAACAGTGTAGGCCCTGATCAGATGCCGCATTCTGAGACGCCTGATCTTGGCCTGCACTGTTTGCCAATTATCCATTTTGAGGTTTCCGGTACAAAATGGGTTAAATTGTTAGCTGCATGGGCTTGAAATAAAAGTAATAAGGTCAGATAGGATAAAATCAAATGGTAAATTAAATATCATGGCACCAATTAACAGATTGTGTGAACAGTTTAAGTGATTTGTTTTGTGCTTTGAATTTCATGAATAATTAAACACATTCCTTCACACAATAAACAACTGAACAGTTTTCATTAATTCAAAATAACAAAGTTCTATGCTTGTTCATGGACTCAGATAAATATCTGCTTATCCAAATGACATTTTAATTGCCCACAAAGGATAATTAGCTGGACAATAGAAGATCATGAAATCAAACATTTAACCCTTTAGACGCAGAGAAAAACTACATCTGAAAATGTTGTCTGCTTATGTCGTCTGCTAAATTTTTTGCAAACACTTTAAAAAAATATTTTTGCTTACAGGCAAACAGTGTGGACCCAAATCAGACTAGTCTGATTTAGGTCCACGGACTCCACACTATTAGACTGCTTTAGGTCCACACTGTTTGCAAAAATGACTTTTAAAGTACTGTCCATCGAGGAATAGTTGACAGTGACGTCACAACTTGTTTTTGTTCTAAACAATGCAAAGCTTATGGGGCTAACGGTAAACTAGCTCAAATAGTCAGCTAAATCACTGCCAGCTATTTGTTGGCGAACTATAACTGGCAGACGACAAAGCAGATGACAATTGTCGTGAATGGCATTTCATGGGTTAACCCTTCAACTGCTAATCATTACCAGCAGACAGCGCTTCAGAAGGTTTCAGTGAAAATAAGATGTGACATTACCTGTAATGTCAAGCCTTATTTATTAAAAAATATTTTAAAAATTCAGGTTGTTGTCAGCTCCAGGACTTTATGTAGCACTTGACGTGTTAACTGAGAGCTGAAAGAGCCACTTGTCTCTGCACTGCCATTCTGAGAAAATGGTAAATGGATGTGTTAGCCCCAACCCATCGGGGCTTGGAGAAATAGATTGGGCTGCATGCTGCCACGCAGAGCTGAAACCGACTGCACATGAATACTGGTAAACCGCTTAAAAGCCTGCACAGACAAAGTGGTGCGAGTCGGCCCTTCCATGCTTATAAACCCTATTGGTTTCATTGGGTGGCAGGGAATGAGATGTCATTTCATCTCAATGTACGGTAAAAGTCCCACAAAATTGGAAGCAACATCTCCAAAATGATCTAAATAGTGTTGATGGGGATGTAAAACCCCAAATCAAACAAATGCAATTTTCAGGATTTATATGGCAGGAGCGATTTCTAAAAACATTGACATGCGCATATAAACTATGTCTGTAATAATTCCCTATGAAACACTCAGATGAACAAAAACTACCTCAACAATCATACTTACCCATCTCCTGGTATATCTCTCAGTTCAAGCCCAATTTTGGCTAGCTGATTTTTAAAGCTTGGGTAATTTTCATCATCAGCCAAATATGACACCATCTTTTTCTCTCTTCTATAAGCCTCCCTCATCATTCTTTCATCTCTCTTTCTGCTGACTACATCGTTGCGCCCAGGATGATATGCTTGTCCCTGAACCACTCCCTGATTTCTCATTCTGTTGATTCTTTTGGCAGACATTTTGTGAATTTCTTTAATTCATTCTCTGAAGATATATAAAACTCTCATGAAGAATTGACATAATCATCATCTTAGCAAGTCTGTGAAATGGATTCATAGCTCTAGATAAGGCGCTGTTTTCATCCAAAAAGTACAGATTTTCTTCATATTTCTGCATGTGGGAACTAACGATCACCCAGATAAAATGATAAATTGAGTTCTGAATAAGCGACATAAGCGACACGAAACTTCATGAGTCCATGAAAAAGCGACAAGAAGGTTAAATGGCGACTAAACAAAGATGAAGAACCATCAAAATCATATATCCATTTCTGGCATTAAATCGCAAAGTACATGTAGATAATTAGCTGGTAAGAAAAAAATTGAAAAAAAAAAAAAAATAATAACCACACAATAACGTCAAGAGCTGAAACACGGGAGCTATAAAAGGGAACAAGAAAATTCAACGGGACTATATGAGTCCTCAATAGGAACTTACGGGGCTACACAAAGAAGAACCCAATGGAATAAATTTAATTATGCCTTTCAGGCAGAAGAATGCGAAAAAGACAATCAGTCGGTAAGTAAATAGTCAAACCGACCAATAACCCCATCAGTTGAAAAAGCGACAAGAAGAAATAATGGGTTGATGTGAGTACTGAAAAAAGCAACAAGAAAATTTTGCATAGCAACCAAAATTAAACATGAATACGATAGATTGTCGGTCCTCGCTAGAACGGCCTCCATGATGCTGTTCTTATAAGTGCCCACAAACTATGGTTCTATGGAGAAAAAAAAATGTTGGATTTTATGTGTATCCATTACATGGACTTGTTGACGTGGTTTATGTGAAGTGACATGAGAAAGCGACAAGAAGAAATAAAGGGACGGGGCGAGTTCTGAAAAAAGCGACAAGAAAATTTTGCGGGGCGAGCGAAAAAAATTAAGATGGATAAGATAGAGTGTGTGTGTTCGTTTGAAGGTCTCCGCAAGACTGTGCTAATGACTAAATGAGTACCCACAAACTATAGTTCTGGGGAGAAAAAAAAATAAGTTGGATTAATGAATATCCATTACAGGGAATTGTTGTCATGGTTTATGGTAAGTGACATGAAAAAGCGACAAGAAGAAATAACGAGACGAGGCGAGTACTGAAAAAAAGCGACAAGAAACTTTTGCGGGACGAGCGAAAAAAATAAAGATGGATAAGATAGAGTGTGTGTGTTCGTTTGAACGGTCTCCGCGAGACTATGCTAATGAGTACCCAAAAACTATAGTTCTGGGGAGAAAAAAAATAAGTTGGATTAATGAATATCCATTACACGGACGTGTTGTCGTGGTTTATGGTAAGTGACATGAAAAAGCGACAAGAAGAAATAACGAGACGAGGCGAGTACTGAAAAAAAGCGACAAGAAACTTTTGCGGGGCGACCAAAAATTAAAGATTAAGAGTGCTCGTTTGAAGGTCTCCGCGAGACTGTGCTAATGATACCCACAAACTATGGTTCTGGGGAGAAAAAAATAAGTTGGATTAATGAATATCCATTAGACGGACTCGTGTGTGCAGTGTCATATAACGTCGAACAAGTTCAGAGAGACGTCATGTCTCTCTCTCTCTCTCTCAATTCCAATACAAGGTTGTGGGTACTCGTTATAACCGCATCGATGAGGCTGTTAAAGAAAGAAAGAGACCGAAAAATAAGAGCCCACAAACGTGAAAGAATAATTATACACGAAATACATTGTATTACGAACAAACGTCTATCTAAACATAAAGAAAGTTTAACCTCGGAAAATGTATCATTTTCTAATGAATAATGCGGTTTTTTCTTATAACTTATAACATAGATTGTGGGCACACGTTAGAACCGCCTCGCCGAGGCGGTTCTAATGTGTACCCACAACCTATGCATTTTACTATATAAAAGTGGGGTTTAAGGGGGCCAAAATTATATAGGTGTGTTTTAATAGCTGCTGAGTTTGAGGACAAGTATGTTTGTTAAGGAGTCTTACAAGTACCCATAACATTTGTTTTTTAATTCGGAAAATCACCGATAACTGCTGATATTCTTATCCGGTTCCTTTGTAGGATAGAAAAAGAAAGAAATAAGAACAAAATAAAGAAATATCTCGTGGGTAGTCATAATCGTCTTACCAAGGATTCTAACGGGTATCCACATGAAAAAGATAGAAAACATGTAAGGGGTCTCATTACAACTTAATTACTCCCACAGGATTCTAATACGTACCCTCAACAATTCCGGCCCCCGCCCATTGGGACTTGAAGAAATAAATGGTCTGCATGATGCTTTCAGGCAGAGCTAAGCCTGCCCGAGGCAAAGCGCTGCGAGTCGATCCGTCAATGCTTATAAACCCTATGGATTTCATTGGGCAACAGGGCTTGAGATGTCATTTCATCTCAATGTCGGGTAAAAATCCCACAAAATTGGAAGCAACGTATCCAAAATGACCTATACAGTGTTGACGGGGACGTTAAACCTCAAATCAAACAAACAAACAAAACCCTCAACAAATCTTTTCTTTTAGAAAAAAAAATGAAATATCTCAAATAAATGCAATTATTTATGACTATATAAGAAAGAGAAAAAAAGAGAGGAAAGAAAGAACGAAAGAAAGAAATAAAGAAAATGAAAATAAAGGAAGGAAAAGAAAGAAATTGGCGGTGCTATGAAGGAATACACGCTTATTGATTTTATCAGTTTCAAAGCCCGCAAGCCATTGAGTAATTCAACTTAAATTACTCAAACTGAGTGAAAGTAATTAACGATTTGGGCTGTGATATATTTTCTTGTCGCTTTTTCCTGGTAAGCGAACAACCGGCAGAAGGTGGAACTTTTCCTTAAACAATAGGGGTCCGAAGTGGATTTTATTTGCCCGAGAAGTATTATAAATGAGCAAATTGAACTCATAATGATATGTGGATCTTTGCATATGTCAGAAATCCAGAAAAAAATATGTGTGGAAATCGTCAATTTTTTTTCTTGACGCTTTCTTGTTTCCAGATACTTGACCGGCACCGTTTTTGCATAATAAAGCCTTTAAAAAAATAAAAAAGAATTATTCGTAAATCTTTGTTTCCCTCTATATGAATGCTTATATATATACTACTCAAAGTTTGATAAGGATCACTTTTTTAATGCAAAATAATTTTTGGATGAATTAATCAGCTGAATCCAAATTTGATACATAATGATAGAAAACGTATCCTTCCCAAAATCTAGTGATTAATTTTGTCAGCTGGTACTGCATTCAAGCGTGACAACAGCAACCATCTTGGCACCCCCAAAATTTGCCGCAACACGAAGGGATTTGGACAACTGATTTTTCACAAATTTCCAAATTTGTTTAGATAAACGTGCCTAATAACGTGTATGGCGTCCACGGGGATCAATTACAGTACGACATCGCTTGCGCATGCTCGTAATCCGAGTCTGTATCCAGTTTTGTGGAATCGGCTTTCATTCGGCAGCCAATGCATCTTTGAGCTCCTTTAAAGTCCTCGGATGCACAGGTCGGGTTGAAACAGCACGCTGTAGCATGTCCCGCGCATGCTCAATCGGATTTAAGTCCGGTTACCGAGCAGGCCAGTCCATACGAACGATTGTCTCACGTTCCAGATAGGAATCAGTGACGTTGCACGGTTGGGACGGGCATTATCGTCCATCAGAATAAAGTCCGGGCCGGTAGCATCTGCATATGGTCTCACAAACTCATCAAGAATCTCATTACAGTACAGGGCTTCCATTAACTCCCAAATTCAGGAAGTCCCAGACTTCCTACCCTTGAAATCTGGAAGCCCCACTGGAAAATTCAGGAAGTCCCAATTTTGAAGCAAGGTGTCTGCGGATCGTAAAATTGTTTTGATGAAGAAATATATATTATTTAATCTATGAATCTCTTGTTTGCATTTTTAATCACCTGTATATCTTTAAGATGGCTAGTAAAGTGTGGATAGGTAAACATGCCGGCTCAAAAATGACTTGAATAGTGTTGACTGGGCCGTTAAACTCAAAGCTATTCATAACTTTGTGACGTACATGCGGTCAGTACAGTGCAGAGGAGTGCATACAAAAAAAAGAAAAAATATTTTTGCTTGGCCTGTATAAATTTTATAACTTTCCAAGTAAAACTCCCCTCAACCACCCCCCCCCCCCCCCCCTCCCCCCAAACAAATAAATAAAAAGTAAAGAAAACGATCGCATTACCCATCCACATATATGCCTAGTGGCCCATTTTTGGGTCATTAGCAAACCGTTTGACCCAGACCAGACGCCCCAGAACATAGCGTCTGATCTGTCTACCCTGTTTGTAGAACTTAACACAAATAAAACAAACCTGACACCCATTGTCATGTATATGGATTAAAAAAGAAATAAAGAAAGAATATTTTGTAAAAGATTTTTGCAAAACATAAGCTTCGAGTCGTCATTGTACTCCAAACACTCGGGACTGCTTCAGACAAACAGGCAGAAACACGTGCAACTTTGGTCAATTGGAGCAGACTTAGACGAGTCAGCGGTATTTTTTTTTTTTCCTTTTTTGGCTAACAGATAGATCAGCCTGACGAACCGGCCTAATCACTTTCGCCGGTTTTACGTATTTTCAAGGCGCCAAAATCAAACAGCGATCGCGGCGACATTTAATTATTTTCGTCATTTCCCCTAGTGAACACCTGCTATTTACTCAAGAAAAAAATGCGTATCTATCTTTAAAACTATTGTCACACTTTGCATCGCTAATGACAATCTCACTACCAAACACCTAAATTACAATTACGACCCGCTTTAATTTAAACATTAACAAGTTTACAGGATTAAAAACACTTATCGTCAATGAGATAGTTAGTTTACTAATCCGTTTAATTACATGCAAACACAGAGCAATCATCTCGACACGTTTTTCACACACCGATGACGATCAAAGGTGTGCCGACGCACGTGATTCTGACTGTCAATATAATACCGCGCAGACAGAAAACGGGACGTCCTTAGTACTCAATAAACACAGAAAGAGGTTTCAGCCAGCTAAGAAGGCGGAGCAAACTTGACAAACCGCTAAAAGTGGGTGGGTTTATACGTCTCGGTAAAGATTTTTGGCCGTACAGAGAAATTTTCGGGAGTCCGCGGGACGCCTTTGATGTTTAATTTGGGCGTCCGGAAGCGATTTCAGGACGTAATACACGCCTTACTTCCGCCTAACGGAAGCCCTGACAGTACCTCACTGCCATTAACGTTCCGTTTTCAACGACGCACAAGTCAGTTTTACCGTTCACGCTTATCCCAGCCCAAACCATGACTGACCCCTTTCCATGGTGACCATGCTCTGCCACATTCAAGTCATCGAATGGCTCTTTAGACATCCACCACACTAACTGACGTTTATAAGCGAAGTTTAGACAGAATCTGGACTCCTCAGTAAACAGTACTGGCGTCAAGTCACGAACCGTCCACCTGACGTGAGTTCTGGCAAAGCCCAACCGGTCTAGCACGTGCTTTTTCGTCAACGGAACACGTAAAGCAGGCCTCATGGCATTAAGTCCGAACTCGTGGAATGCGTTTCTGACAGTTTGTGTAGAAATTCGTACTCCAGTTCCGTTCCTAAGCTCGTTATGCAAACGCGAAGCGTTCAGGCACCGTTGACGTCGAGACTGAATCAATAAGAAACAGACCTGGCGTTGTGTTGCAGCCCTTTCTCGACACCGTCGTGTCTGTGTGAAGGATTTCCGTGGGTAAGACACAGACTCCACATTCGGGAATCCACGCTCTGAGACACATTCAGAATTCTAGCAACACGACGTTGAGAGACGCCGGATTCCAGCATTCCGACGCCACGATTCATTTCTTCGGGGCTCAGACGGTTTCTTAATTGTCCCCTAGCAGGAGCATATAATTTCACTCACGGGGCTATCAGCTCTCTATACAATCTTATGTAGAGCTTATGTGATGGTAAGTCCACTAACCATTGGTTCCTGCTCTGAGAAGAAACTCCAAGGTTATCAGCAACCTGTCAGCATCATTTATTTTATTAGCATTTTTCAAGAGCTCCTGTGGCTAGTGTAAACAATTTTTAATGGTTTACTGCAGAACATAGGCCACATCAGGGAAAAGCGATGTTCTACATGTAGACGGTAACAAAATCAACAAGTCAGAATGCACTTTAAAAATGAACACATTTACTTTTGCAGTCTTGTGTAATGTTATTTTCAAGTTGTTTTTAGCATTTTTATGAAAGCCCAAGTTGAGGAAATAGAGATACATGGAAAATGCATGTTCATGTTGAAAATTTTCTTGACACAGCCTTCATTTTTTTGGCTGCATAAACAGATAAATGCCAATCTCTGCTGGGAAGCAACGGCCAATGAGATTCTACTTTCATAGGCTTAACATCAACCCTAGCTGAAAGCCCCGTGAGTGAAATTATATGCTCCTGCCCCTAGGCATTTTAGTGTTTCACAAATCAAATGAAGTCCTTTTTACGCTTGGTAAAGGAACACTGACAAGTTTCATTGGTTTGTTGAAAAGCAGTGCTAGGCAAGATTTTGGGGGTGCATGAATTCATTTGCGAAGTGTGCACTTTTATGAGTAATAACTGCACAGGAGTTTCTGCATAAGATATTTATCAATATACCGAGTATAAATTCTGTCAAGAAATTCTAAATGTTCAGTGCAAAATTTGGTATATAAAAAGTGATCCCTATCAAACTTTGAGTAGTATATATATGAAATCTATCACAAGTAGGCTAGTATCTAGCGAAACAAAAGTTAAGATCCCTTCATGACGCTTTTTCATCAGTCGATAAAGATAGACGACAGGGGGTATTTGGGAAATCCGAAAACAAACTTTTACCGAAAATAACCAAAAACAAATTCCCATAACCGAAAACAAACTTTATCACCAATTATACCATGATTATTGTACATTTAGACATAATATACATGTTTAAATGCTATGTAAACAGATAATATGGCCTAGTTTGGGAGAATAATTTGAAATAATAACGATTTTATCGCATTTTTTTTATATAATTTCATACATTCACCATATTTGCATTATTTGCTGGCTCCCGGCTTGCACATTGTCAAAATAGGAAAAACAGGTTACCAGACCTTGAAAGGTCAGGGGGTCTGGTTACCTGTTTTTCCAACACTGATAACCTTCAGACTAGGAACCAGCAGATAATGCAAATAAGGTGAATGGACCGGGATCTACATTGCTTGTACAAACTGTTTGCCTTGTTGTTTGTGATCTAAATGAATACATTATACTTAGTAACTCGATTGTTTGAAAGTCAGAAATGCTTGTATTGCTTGTACAAACTGTTTGCCTTGTTGTTTGTGATCTAAATGAATACATTATACTTAGTAACTCGATTGTTTGAAAGTCAGAAATGTTTGTGACTAAAACAATTTATTTAGCAGGATTCTGCTTAAGAAATTTAGTCAAAAATGGTTTAACAGGCTGGTCATCAGGAGGTCCCAGGTTAGGTAAATGCCAAGCAAGTAACATCAGGATCTACACTGATTGCACTTACTGCTTGCCATGTTGTTTTTGATTTAAATGAATACATTATAGCTTGTACTTTGATAGTCAGGAATGGGTGTGACTAAATTAATTTATTCAGCAGGATATGGCTTTAGAAATTTTGTATATATAAAACAAAATACGTTGAGTATATCCTTCGGATGCGCGTCTCAATGGTCATCAGGAGGTCAATGGTTTGATAACGGCCCTGCTAGGAACATCTTTTCATGAAGATTGATCATTAAAATTTAAATCCTTTCAAGTGTGACACTCCAAGAAGGGCAGTTATCTGTTTTAAAATGAAAGAATCGGCACTGGACTAGTTAACAGTATATGTGGCTAAGCCTATCCAGGAAAATGTTATTCAGTAATTGACTCCCTTGATATGACCTAAATAGTGTTGACAGGCCTTTTAAACTTTAAGTAACACATCAGTGGACTAGAGTGCATACTTCCATATCTCCAAACAATCATTTTATTGGTTATTGTTTGTTTGTTTGATTTGAGGTTTAACGTCCTCGTCAACACTGTAAAGGTCATTTTGGAGACGTTGCTTCCAATTCTGTGGGACTTTTACCCGACATTGAGATGAAATGACATCTCAAGCCCAGGCGCCCAAAGAAACCAATAGGGTTTATAAGCATGGACGGAGTGACTCACGCGGTATTGCCTGCATTGGCTTAGATCCTCTAAGCGGTCTACCAGTACTTGTGTGCGGGTTGGTTTCAGCTCTGCGTGGAAGCATCATGTAGCCCATCTATTTCTTAAAGCCCCGATGGGCGGGGGCTACTTTTTATTGGTTATAGTATATGATTTTTGTCTTATTATACAAAATTTGTAAAGCCGTACCCTGCTGATCCTGAGGTTACTGGTTGGGCAGTTAGCTAACCTCGGACCACCTGATGGCCAGCCAGATGAACCCTTTTGACTAAATTTCTTAAGAAGAATCCTGCTAAATAAATTGTTTTAGTCACAAACATTTCTGACTATCAAACGATCAAGTTACTAAGTATAATATAATAATTTAGATCACAAACTACAAGGCAAACAGTTAGTACAAGCATTGTAGATCCCTCCATCTATGAAAATTGTATTTAAAAAAGGCAATAAAATCGTTATTATTTCAAATTATTCTCCCAAACTTGGCCATATTATCTATTTACATATCATTTAAACATGTATATGTCTAAGTGTACAATAATCATGGTATAATTGGTGATATAGTTTGTTTTCGGTTTTCCCAAATACTGGACAACAGGTCCTTGTATGAACACAAACTTACACATTTTTAAATGTTTGCCAATGTCTGGTCTTGTCTTATAACCAGAAAGGTTGAATACAAGTGTTAAAATATGTTCTTGACGCTTTCTTGTCGCTCAATACTTGTCTAAGCTTTTCAGAGTTGGGATTGCACAGTTGTTCGGAGCAAACTTTAAGGGCATCTAATGAACTTGTGTTGACAAAAATATACTAGGAAGCATTGAGAATGTTATAAAAGATCAAATATGCCTTAGATGTATATAAAAAATGTTTAAAAAACGTTCTTGTCGCTTTATAGTGAGACCGTCAATAATCAACAGAAAAAAAACTGAACAATAATATGGTGTTAGTCTTTGTCAGGGTGTTTAAGACTTATAAAATAAGGGATACAGACTAACAGGCCCATGGATGCCCAAGGCGCCTAAATTTTGGCCTTAAATAAAAATGCCTATTTACTTAACTGTAACATTTGGATTTATGACAGTCTGGGCACCTAAAGCAAAATGCTTAGTCTGTATTCCTGGTCAGAATCAGAATCATTACTGGTGACACATCAAATGACATTCCCCATTCATAAACCTGTGATGTGGGAAGTTACAGGGGAGTACATTATTTTTCATATTTCTGCTCCAAGGCATAGGTTGTGGCTACTCTTTAGAATTGCCTCAATGAAGCGGTTCTAACAAGCACCCACAACCTGTGTTTGCAGAATAAAAAAAGTATCACAGATTTTCATCAGAAAATTAGCCGTCTTGAAGGTGTGAAAAATGCACTTTGTCGCACAGGTCATCGTAATGATAACCTATTCACCATATTTGCATTATTTGCTGGCTCCCAGCTTGCACATTGTAAATATTGGAAAAACAGGTAACCAGACCCCCCCTGACCTTCTGGTTACATGTTTTTCCAACACTGATAACCTTCCGACTAGGAACCAGCAGATAATGCAAATAAGGTGAATACTGAGTACACTTGGGATCTATCATTATGCTACTTTTTATCCAAGAACATGTAAAAATAAAACATGTCAGTTTATGTGTATTTGTTTTGGTGACAGGACATCTCGGCCCCTAACAAACTCGGCCCCTACAAACTTGGCCCCTAAAATTAGAATTTTTATATATCAGTTTAGAATTGACTATCAAACTACTACACATATTTTAACTGTACATATGCCTAATTACCATTTGAACTCATTTTGATGAAATTATGAGTAACCCATTTCACATGAGTTAAATGAACCTAATGCCGTTGATTGAACCAGAGTATGACACGCTGCTGTGGGTCCACTGTCACTCACCTTCCAATGTAATTAATAAACTAATTGATTGATTGGCATGTAATTACATCTCTGCCACTTAAAAGAGACTAGTAGTATGTTCTGATCGTTGATCACTATGCTTCATTTTATATGTTGAACATGCTATTGTCCATATGTCATTGTATGACCTGGATTGAAAATAAAGGAATTGTTCTGTTCTGTTGCGCACTTACAAAAATTGAACCATTTTGTTTTTATTTTATTTGCAGGGTTTGACCATTCCACAGCCATTAGTATTTTTTCTATTAATACCAATGATTTTGATTGTTTGACGTCCCCGTCAACATTTTTGAGAAGTTGCTTCCAATTTTGTGGGACTTTTACCTGACCTAAACCCATGAGGTACTGGTGTGTTCATTTAAGAAATGAATTTTATTTTTCTGTTGTTCATGAAAGTATGACGGCCCCGCCCGTCGGGGCTTGAAGAAATATATCGGCTGCATGATGCTTCCACACAGAGCTGAATTCGACCCCCGCCCATTGTGGCTTGAAATGTATTGGCTGCATGATGCTTCCATGCAGAGCTGAAACCGACCCGCACACGAGTACTGGTAAACCACTTAGAGGATCTAAGCCTGGCCAGGCAAAGCGGTGCGAGTCGTCCCGTCCATGCATATAAACCCTATTGGTTTCATTGGGCGGCAGGGATTGAGATGTCAAAAATCTCATAAATACTGTTGACAGGGACGTTAAATCTCAAACCAAACAAGAAAAAAAAGAAACATCTTTATATATTGTTTTCTATAGGTTTTACACTGGAAATGTTAATATCACAAAAAAAAAACATGCCTATTCTAAAATATTGATTTTTTTCCACCCAAATATGATTTTTTTTTCTTATTTCTGCTATAAACATAGATTTTGGGTACTTGTTAGAACCACATTGACAGGGCGAGTCTAACAAGTACCAACAATCTATGTTTTTGAGCAAACAGATTTGGGTACTTGTAAAAACGGCATTGACGAGGCGGTTCTTACAAGACCCAACAATCTATGTTTTTGAGAAGAAAATAGTCAGAATCAGAATCAGAATTGTTACTGGTGACACGTCAAATGACATTCATACACCAGGACCTGTGATGTGGGAAGTTAGTCCCTAGCTCTAACCAAAGAGGTAAATTTAGCTACACAATCATCAGCACCTTCAGCTGTCGAAATAATCGAATCGGGAAGGGCATTCCAATCTCTAATGGTTCTGGGGAAGAACGACTCTTTATAAATGTCAGTTCTTGCGCTAAGGGTCTGAAACGCCAACGAATGGTGATTTCTACAGTGTCTAGCTGGGGGAACAAGGTCATCTGTTGGAATGCTGGCAGCACCCTTTAGACCTTTGTATAAAAGGATTAGCCTACTGTCTTTTCTCCTTTTCTTGAGAGACTCCCATTTTAATTTTCCAAGTATTCCAGTCATGCTCCCAGTTTCAAAGCAGTAATTGCCTGTTACAAATCTAGCAGCTCTATTCTGAACTTTCTCAATTTCATCGTTAAGGACCACTCCACTGGGGTCCCAGATACAACTACCATATTCCAAGATTGGGCGAACAAGACCTCTATATGCTGCCTCTTTTACATCCTGAGGGCACTGATGAAGATTTCGCCTCAGGAAACCAAGCGTTCTATTTGCCTTAGTACACATGTTGCTAATATGAGTATTCCATCTCAAGTTGTGTGAGATTGTCACTCCAAGGTATTTAATGGAGACCACATTCTCGAGGACCATTCCCTCTAAGGTGTAAGAAGCCTCAATTTTATTAGATCTCTTCCGGGTTATCTGCATAATATTGCATTTAACTGGCTGAAATCTCATGCCCCATTTACGTGCCCAACATCCTAATCTATCTATGTCAGCCTGAAGTTTCAATGAGTCATCTGAATCTCTAATTTCCCGGTAACAAACACAGTCATCTGCGAACAGTCTTATTTCTGAGTCAATGTCAGTGGAAATATCATTGATGTACAGGGAGAACAAAAGTGGACCAAGAACGGTCCCTTGCGGGACTCCAGACAAAACTGGAGCCCACTCCGAAGATTCACCATTAACAACAACCCGCTGTTTTCTGTAGCAAAGAAAGGAATCTATCCATTTGAGGGTCTTTCCCCCAATTCCATAACCAAATAACTTAGATTTAAGTAGTTCATGAGGAGGGGTGTCAAAAGCCTTCTCGAAGTCCAGAATAAATGTGTCCACCTGCCCCCCTTTGTCCAAGATTTTTGCCCAGTCATTAATAACTGTGCTTAGCTGAGTTTCACAACTGTGCCTTTTCCTAAATGCATGTTGTCTGTCTGACAAAAGTTTATGTTCGTCCAAGTGGGCCATGATGTTCGAGCAGACTATATGTTCCAGTAATTCACACAGAACACAAGTCAGAGACACAGGGCGATAATTACGGACAAGAGCCCTATCTCCTTTTTTAAAGAGTGGACAGATGTTTGCTAAGAGCCATTCTTTGGGGATTTCACCCGTATCAAGAGACTGTTGAAACAAGTGTGCAAAAACTGGACCCAACTCATTTGCTAGTTCCTTCAGGACTCTAGGATGAAGCTCGTCAGGTCCTAAGGCCTTACTGGGGTTTAAGCCTTGAAGTAATTTGATCACTCCTGCAGCTGTCACAACAATATTATTCATGAATGGGGCCGATCTTCCAGTCAATGGAACCTCCGTGAACTCAGTTTTATTAAACGCATCATTGAATTGACCAACTAGTTCCTCTGCCCTTTCAGAGTCTGATTCAGCAACCCGTCCCCTCCCCTTTTATTAAGGGGCGGGATACCTTGCCTGTCTTTCTTCTGGCTATTAATATATCTGTAGAAGTCTCTGGGATTTGCCTTTACATCACCAACCAAGTTATTCACATACAAATCATGCTGATTTTTTATATCAAACTTGATTTCACGTCTCAAGTTTACAAATTTTGTCCGAGTTTACCACTTCCCGTCTTTTTTGCCTTTGCATGAATCTTATTCCTTCTGCGAATTTTCCTTCTTATATAGTAAATTGATACAAATCCTTGTAAATCCAAGTTTTACTATATAAAAGTGTGGTTGCAGGTGGTCAAAATTATATTGGCATGCTTTCGTGATGCCACACTCATTTCCAACACCATCCTAATTACAGCATGAGTTTCTGCGATCTTTTATCGTGGATAAGGTTTCTTATTAAAAACGATAAATATGCTCAAACTTTCTGTGAAACTACCTATCCACCTTCCAAATTGATTCTCGGAAACAAAAACCTTGTATTTTAGGACCTAAATTCCGCTAGGGACGGAGTTGAATGGGGGCCGAGTTTGCTAGGGGCCGAGTTTGTCAGGGGCCGGGTTTGTCAGGGGCCGAGTTTGTCCATAAATCTTTGTTTTCACCTGATCACTGATAAATATCCAATTCTATCCATAAAATTCAGAATCTCGTCTTCAACAATTTCCAGCAATGGTCCAACGTTGGTCACCAGAATGAACTGTACTCTCAATTTTAATGACCTCACTCCAGTGTCAGTATGAGCAATTCTATTTTGTCTACCTAGGATAATTGGGTATATGATCGATTGAGTGGCATCCAAGCGAAACTTGTCAACTGACAGGCACCGGTTTCTTAAAAATAAATTATTCAGTTAAAATTTCGTTACACATCAATGATCATCAGCTGAAAAGATGGTGCGGTTGATAAAATAAGTTTTGGTTTTATTACAGAAGATTACCTTTTGAATTTCTGGAAATAACTGTGAATTTCTTCGCTTTTAGAAAAATGTTGTGAAATTGTGTACAGTAGCTAGAGAAAAACTTATTGTGACACCGGTTGCGCAATGATTCGACATTCTCCGTTTGCTGTCCGGATATTTCCGTTACTTTCCCGAGTATGCTAATTTCAACCAAGACTTCGTGAACGCTGGGCCGGTATAAAACAACTAGACATGTTTTTTTTATGCATCACCATCATTCCATACCATCATCATTGAGTTCCTCTGTTCAGCTCACGAACAGTCAACATCGCTCTCATCATGTCTGTCTCTATGAAAGAGTATCGCCTTCCTGAGCCACTTTTGGCTTTCTTGAAGTCATGCTGGGACTAGATGCCTCGTCGGAGCTAGGTACTAACTTCCCACGTCACAGGTCCTGGTGTATGAATGTCATTTGACGTGTCACCAGTAACAATTCTGATTCTGATTGGGTGCCTGAAGTTACCACAGGCCTTCAGCACCAGAGTGTAACTGTCACTCTCCATTGGGATCTAAGCACTCCAGCTCCAGCCAGACCCAAGAAGACAGTTACGCAGCAGCCTACAGCGACGGAGAAACCACTGCAGGAAACAGCACCTCCCAAGTCTGTGACCATCGTGATCCCACCAACACCTACTATCACCAGATCTCCGACGCAGCCACCACCAAAGAAGATGCCTCGCCGGGAGTTACCAACAGTTACCAAGCCGCATCCCAAGACGACGCCACCGCCTCCAGCCTTCACCTACAAGCGACCACCTTTCACTGGGGAAGATCTGCGCTTCAACATATTTCCAGTGCCGTACATCCACAGAGACTACAGGTCGCGGGACGTTTCGGTCCTGAGTCGTTTCGGTCCCTGGGTCGTTTCGGTCCTGAGTCGTTTCGGCCTGGGTCGTTTCGGCCCAATTTCGGGGGTGGGTCGTTTCGGCCCAATTTCGGGGGTGGGTCGTTTCGGCCTGATTTTTCCATCACTTTATTTACATGTATATGTTTTGTTTGTCGAAGATTAGCCGGTGCTTTTGGTATCTTCGCTCGTTTTAAGCCTTTAATAGGTCAGAAAACAGCTAGAGTGCTTTTTCGAACTGCGTACACTCGGAGATCAGACTATGCTTTTACTATCTTCGCTCGCTCCGTTTTTAATAGCTATGAAAACAGAGGGCTTTTCAAACTGTAGACTCTGATCACAATGAAAGATTTACAGGTTATTAAGTCGTTGAAGGTATCACAACGACAGATGCAGGCTGATCATATAAAATAATAACATCGTTCAGTATTTAATAGCTCAGAAAACAGGGGGCTTTTTTCAAACGGTGTAGACTCTGATCAAAATGAACAGATTTATAGGTTATTAAATCTTTGAAGGTATCACAACGACAGCATCAGGCTGATTATAAAAAATAATTACATCGTTCAGTTTTTAATAGCTCAGAAAACAGGGGGCTTTTTCAAACTGTGTAGACTATGATCACAATGAACAGAGGTATAGGTTATTAAGTCTTTGAAGGTATCACAACGACAAATGCAGGCTGATCATATAAAATAATTAGGCTACATTTAACAAATATTTCGCATGCTGTTCTCAAAATGTGCGTGTCATTGATACTAGTACAGTAGAATTCCGCTTAAAGACCACTCCTATATTAGGACCACTCCGCTATTAAGACAGGTTTTCGTCAGACCCAAATTATTTCTTATAAAATTAATCAAGACCACCCGCTATTCAGTATTAAGACCGCTTTCAAAATACCGAATCTACCGTTACTGTTCTTTATTGAGACCACTTTTTGGCCAAGTCAAGTTAATTTGTATCTCTCAGTTCATTGGTCAATATAATTTTTTGCTGGATTCCTCATCATTACAACAGATCTTGGTAATGTTCACACATTTCTCTAAAGGTGTGAAAAACACCAGTTTACCTGTTCTTATCAGTGTGTTGTTTTGACAAGATTTTTTTATGCTTTGTAAATAAATAGTTTTAATAATTTTGGTAATGTGCAGCTCTGTTTTCTTCAGAAAGACAATTATTGTGGAACAATTGTTATCATTAATTTGATTTTTATTGGTGTAATATTGCCTATAATTACATATAATGAGGAAAAGACAGTAAAGTTAAAGACAGCAAGATTTACTAAAAAGCAATAAAATAGGCACAGTGCACATAAAAATTATATTTAAATCAGTCTTGCCAGCAATGTGTTTTTCACTAATTTCATTATAAGGGACCATCCCGCTAATAAGACCACCTTTTAGAAGTCTAGAAAGTGATCTTAATAGCGGAATTTTACTGTAAATACTGATCATTCTCAGACAATAATCAAGTCCTAGTCACACGTACCACCTCGTTGGTGCTAACTGGAAACATGGTTATGGATAAAACTTTTAAAACACTGTATTTGGGCTATCATAACCATGGCTAACGTGACAGGTCGTTGAAATAATATTCCAAATTTAAATGATAATTACTATTCAATGTTTTATACATAAAAAATGCTAATAAAATCGGACCGAAACGACCCATGCCGAATCGACCCAGGGCCGAAACAACCCACGACATAGGCCGAAACGACCCAGGTCCAAATTTGGGCCGAAACGACCCAGGCCGAAACGACCCGGCCGAAACGACTCAGGACCGAAACGTCCCGGATTCCGACTACACCTCTCCACCATGCAAGTTCGAACATCAGAATGAGACCTACGCCGAAGTTGCGAGAGTAACCTACAGGGGCCCAGCTCATCCAGACCGCCACGGGAAGATCGCCTACCTGATGTTCGACAAAGCGACGGCGACAAGCGGCCAGTACTACCTTCCACAAACCAAGACAATGCCCGAGCATGGACTGGCCGAGTACTACTGGACCTACGGCAACGATCAAGACCCGGCGCAAATAAAGGGCTTCAGGCTGGACTGGGAAGACGGCGAGGCCTACAACATCCACCCACCAGAGTGCTGGAAGTAGGCTGCTGCATCCTCCACTGATCGTGAACTTAGGGCCGCATGTCCGAAAACCCTGTTTTCCATGGGTATTGCATGGCTACTTCATGTGTACCCAGACCGAAAGCCAATCGCGCGGCCCTAAGAGAGAGCAACATGACCGATTTTGCTCTCGGGCAAGACAGAGAAATCGTGTTTTGCAGCCGAAATTGGCATTGATTTCTCTGTTGTTTTATGCCCACTTTCGACATGGCGTTCAAAATTCAAAATTACAGTGCTTCCAATTTACTTAGATTAATTAGGGAAAGGGCACTGGTAGATCAGCACGATTGACACACCGCTGAACTCAACCGCGATTTGCAGTCCAGAAGCACTTAAACTTTACGTCCTGCTGTGGGGTAATGCTAACGCGCCTGACCGTAGCGGACGTAAAATGCTAAAACTTTACAATGCAATACAATTTTATGCATCACTGCACTTTAATATGCAAAGTTTTATATCGAATATTGTGCTGTATTATACATGTTATGTCGTCGTGATGGAAAAGAATTTCAGCCTTTGGTTCTGGTTTTGGAGTTGATTTTCATTTACTAAATTAAATATAGAAGAAACGCAGCCACTATAAAGTAATAGGCAATTGTTAACAAGGTTCATTGGACCTGCTATTCAGTAGCGTGAAATAACTGTATTGTTGGATTCTCTGCGATTTCAAACATTCTACAAATCTACTTGAGTCAACACACAAGAACTGCTACAATAAGATTTGTGTGACCAGCGAAATGTCATATGAGCCCGCACATTCATACAGTCTGATCAAAGTCTTCGCTGGTCGTATGTGTCTTCTTCAGCCTCGGCCGGAGGAACCCTTACCACACGGGGAGAATACGTTTGTAGTCTGATCTGAATCTTCACTGGTCGACTTATTGTAGGTTTTATCATTGCCGCCACTTCTATTTTGCAGTGTGCTTGTCAGTCTATTTAGATTTTTTCTTTGTATTATTCTAATACCTTTCCAGCAATAGTTAACATTATTATTAGGAACTAGTATGCTCAGCATTTAATAAGATAACATACATGTACATAGGGAAAAGCTTTTGAAAAAAATAGTCTAGTCTGTAGCCAGAAGGCCCAGGGAACCACCGACTCATATGTCTGGAATTAATGTGGATATTCATTATTCGGCTTATGGATATCTATAATTCGAATTATGGATATCCATTATTCGGCTGATGTATGGATATCACAAAATTCGAATAATAGATATGTACAAATACTGATTAAACAATAAAACGGCACCCCATATGTAATGTATTTCATTGTTTCACTAGGCACTCATAACTACCATCCTCTTAATCTTCAAACTTCTTTGCGGTGACGATAACCTGTCAACACAAGAGAATTATAGAAAATTGAAGTGAAGGCAATAGAGCCTACTTCTCTCTTTCTTTTCAGTCCAAAACTACATAAAAAGTTACAGGTAGATTTGCTAATACATGTATTGATTAATGTCACAATCGCAAAAACTCAACCCACTGCACTTTTTATTTGCAATAAAATATGATTAAATTAAATAAAAAAAAAATATGTTTTTCCAATGTGTTTTTCTCTTTTCTTTTTACTGATACTGAGATTGGTCACATTTGACCATTACTCGCAGGTGTACATAGACGCCTCCGTGGTGTAGTGGTTACGCTACTCGCCTTGTAAACCAGGGGTCGCAGATTCGATCCCGGGCTTCTCCAGACTTTCGGATGAGTCTTTAAACCGAGGTCCCGTCTCCGTATGACCTTGGCTTTTGGTGGGACGTAAAACTCAAACACTCACTCACTCACTCGCAGGTGTATGTTACATACAGTCCAGTATTTTGCAGGATGAAAGCCTACACAGCAATCATGTAATTACGGTAGGGTTCTTTAAACTGCACTGCATTGGGGGCCTCCAGTTAACGTCCCGATCCGAAGGGCGGTGCGCTTTATGGCATTCATCCCTGCATATGATGCCAATGGAGCATGTTCTGTCGCCGCTGCCGGGACCTCTACTAACCACTTAGCTATCACGCAATACTCGTTCACGATTAACAGATAACGGACTTAAACGGAGAGTTACGAGTGTTTCACGGAAGTGATCGAATAAACACGGAAGTGAGGCAAATTAAGTGATGGACCGAAAGTTGGACACGGACTCAGACTCCACTTTCGCTGATAATCCAATCGATGGACACAGTATTTTACCCGCGACAGGTAGATATCAAGAGATGCCAATATTACTGACCGAAATGGCTTTTAAGATGCATTAAAACGAGGATAAATTTCATTGTTTACATGTTAAACATTTGATTTCGATAGGTATATAATTTCGATCATATACTGCGATCTTTCTTTCTTTCTACTTATAGACACATCCAAACACTACGTCATCACTCAATAATACTATTTGCCGGGACTGACCGGTGGTTGGCAGAAAACGTTTTTGGCCGTTTATCGCCATTGTAAATGCGATGTTATTTTCTCTAAATTTGTTTGGAATCGAAATGACAAAACTGACCTTTAAACTTTTATAATAGACATGTCTTGGCTAGCAATTATTGGTTTCTAGAAGATTTGAGGATGTTTCGATGAATAAATTACCTGTTAAACTTATACAGGTAACTAGAAATGAAAATCACTACCTTAACCTCCCTACTGTCAAATGGCCAATTTATTGGGGAACCATTTGCGTAACGACATCGTTTCTAACAGGTAACTAGGCGGGACGGTCTTAATTATTTGTAATAAAAATGCGCAAAAAGAATGACTAAACGCGGAGGATGCACGAATGAGCTCTGTAATATATTTATCTACTCATTTTAAGTGTAATTCGATAGTTTTTCTGTGACTGTCAACTAAAATATGCCCGTAATATTGAACCTATTTACAATGTGTTTATATGGAACCAGGGGCTTTTTGCCAACCACGAAAGATTGTAATCAAAAGGAAAAGTAATTTTGCGCATGCGCAATGACAGGTAAACAAGGTCACGTGTCAAAACATTGGATCCGTCTATACTGCGATCGGTCACATCTGACCTTTACTGGAAGGTGTACATTACATGTACACCAGGTTTACATGTACACCAGGTTTGCAGGATGAAAGCCTACACAGTAATCATGTAATTAGGGTAGGGGTCTTTAACCTGCACAGGGTCTCTTCCTGCCCAGGGGGCCTCCAGTTAACGTCCCGATCCGAAGGACGGTGCAGGACATTCATCCCTGCAAATGATGCCAATGGAGCATGTTCGGACACAGAAATTTTATTGCCGCTGCTGGTGATCGAACCCCGGCCCTGTAGCATCAGAGGCAAATGCACTAACCACTGCGCTATCACGCTCCGATAGGTCATATTTAGAATCAGAATTGTTACTGGTGACACGTCAAATGACATTCATACACCGGGACATATTTGACGTGATCGGTCATATGTGACCATTACTGGTAGGTGTACATTACCGGAACACCATCTGAAGTCCTCTGAGGAGGTTAAGATAAACTTCCCATCACAGGTCCTGGTGTCGTGTCGTTCTTCCCCAGAACCATTAGAGATTGGAATGCCCTTCCCAATTCGATTATTTCGACAGCTGAAGGTGCTGATGATAGTGTAGCTAAATTTACCTCTTTGGTTAGAGCTAGGGACTAACTTCCCACATCACAGGTCCTGGTGTATGAATGTCATTTGATGTGTCACCAGTAACAATTCTGATTCTGTATGAATGTTATTTGACGTTAGTCCCTAGCTCTCATAAAAGAGGTAAACTTCGCTACACAATCCTCAGCACCTTCAGCCGTTGAAATAATCGTATTGGGAACGGCATTCCAATCTCTATGCTTCTGGGGAAGAATGATTCTTTATAAATGTCAGTTCTTGCAGCAAGGGTCTGAAACGCCATTGAATGATGATTTCTAAAGTGCCTAGCAGGGGGAACAAGGTCATCTGTTGGGATACTGGCAGCACCTTTTAGACCTTTGTATAAAAGTATGAGCCTACTGTCTTTCCTCCTTTTCTTGAGAGACTCCCATCTTAATTTTCCTAGTATTCCAGTCATGCTTCCAGTTTCAAAGCAGTAATTGCTTGTTACAATAGTGTTTCCCCCAGCTCCTATAAAGGGCATGGTGCTGGTCAGGAAAAGAATGTAGGAAAGAAAGTATCAGGAAAAAAAGTATCCGGAAAAAAAGTATCGAAAGAAAGAATCCGGAAAAAAGTATTCGGGAAAAAAATATCAGGAAGAAAGTCTCAGTTTCATGTAAAAAGAATAGATAAGAGGCTATGTAGTGTCATCCTAATTAATCTTTAATTGCATTTTGATCATTCAGTACCAAACTTCAGTGCCTTCCATAATCATGTTAATCCTGATTGATGATAAAGTTTTTAATTGCATTTTGATAATTCAGTCCAATTTGTGGGACTTTTACCCAACAGTGAGATGAAATGATATCTCAAGCCCTGCCGCCCAATGAAACCAAATAGGGTTCATGAGCATAGAGGTCCAACTTGCACACTTTAGCTTGTTTAATTGGAGGTTTAACATCCCTGTCTACACTATATAGGTCATTTTGGAGACGTTGCTTCCAACTTGTGGGACTTTTACCCGACAGAGTTGAAATGACATCTCAAGCCCTGTCACCCAATGAACCCAAATAGGGTTCATGAGCATGGGGGTCTGACTTGCACACTTTAGTTTCTTTAATTGGAGGTTTAACTACCCCGTCTACACTATATAGGTCATTTTGGACTTTTACCAGACATTGAGATGAAGTGACCTCGCATCCCTTTTATAAGGTAAGGATTACAGAGATAGGTTGCAAAAATGATTAATTGATTATTAAACTGAAAAACAAATCAAAACATACAAAAGTATCCTAATCATCATATTATTGTAACATCAGAAGCGGATCTGATTAAAACTGATACTTTTTTTCCTGATACTTTCTTTCCGATTACCCAGAAAAAAGGACACTTTTAGTGCGCAAAAAATATGTAAAAAGGGCACTTTTGATACGAACAGCCGAAAAAGTGCACATTCACATTCAGCACCTTGCTAAAAGGGCACATCTCTCAACTTGAAATAAAAAGGTCCTTCTCTTACCCTTTTTCCTTCAATGCTATATTATACTGCCTGGTTTTTGTCATGCCTGGTACTAGCATGGCACGATATAGGCCCCCGGTTTTCCGTTCGTTCGTCCATCCATTCGTTCATCAAGGCATCACCATTTGCGACCACCGCTAATGGCCAAGTTTATTTCTCAAGAATTATAAGAGCTTCATTAATGATACTTGGTACAAACTTGTGTCTGGGGATGACAACTTACATGCAAGCATCCATATTTGACCTTGACATACATTTCATGGTTCACTGACTTTGTAAAATATTGCGACCATCCTAGCATTCACCCTAATGGTCAAGTTTATTTCTCAAGAACCATTAGAGCTTCATTAATGATACTTCATACAAACTTGTGTCTGGGGATGGCAACTTACATGCAACCATACATATTTCACCTTGACCTACATTTCATGGTTCACTGCCTGTGTAACATATTATGACCACCCTAGCGTTCACCCTAATGGTCAAGTTTATTTCTCAAGAACTATAAGAGCTTCTTTAATGATATTTGGTAAAAACTTGAATCTGTGGATGGCAGCTTCAATGCAAGCATCCATATTTGACCTTGGCCTAAATTTCATGGTTCACTGACTTTGTAAAATACTGTGACCACCCTAGCGTTCACCCTACTGGTCAAGTTAATTTCTCAAGAACCATAAGAGCTTCATTAATGATACTTGGTACAAACTTATATCTCAGGATGTCAACTTAAATGCAAGCATCCATATTTGACCTTGACCTATATTACATGGTTCACTGACTTTGTAAAATATTGCCACCACCCTAGCGTTCACCCTAATGGTCAAGTTTATTTCTCAAGAACTATAAGAGCTTCTTTAATGATATTTGGTACAAACTTGAATCTGTGGATGGCAACTTCAATGCAAGCATCCATATTTGACCTTAACCTAAATTTCATGGTTCACTGACTTTGTAAAATACTGTGACCACCCTAGCATTCACCCTACTGGTCAAGTTAATTTCTCAAGAACCATAAGAGCTTCATTAATGATACTTGGTACAAACTTATATCTCGGGATGTCAACTTTTAAAAATGCAAGCATCCATATTTGACCTTGACCTACATTACATGGGTTCACTGACTTTGTAAAATATTGCCACCACCCTAGCGTTCACCCTAATGGTTAAGTTCATTTCTCAAGAATTATTTGAACTTCATTATGCAAGCATCTATGTTTGATCTTGTCCTAGATGTCATGGTTGTTGACAGTGCGCCCCCACAGGCGCGACATAGCCTTCAGCGGAATTCTTGTTATGCTAACTGAACAGAATCTGATATGTTACATTAACCATTGGTGACAAGAAGTTGATGTTTTGCAAGCAAGCTAAACAGGATAAGTTTGGTACATGTTTGGGCCACAACTTCCATTCTGTAATACATACAAACACTGACATGACACTGGTCAGGCACACTTTCACACTTCATTTGTTTAATTGATGTCACTCAAACTTGTTATCAAAACATAATTATGACTTCTTAAAGTGACATAATTAAGTACAATTAACAGGGGGATTAGCCGTCAACCATAAAGGTGGACTGTCAAATAGGCAACAATTTATTGCTATAGACACATCCAAACACTACGTCATCGCTCAATAATACTATTTGCCGGCACGTACCGGTGGTGGGCAAAAAACGTATTTGGCCGGTTATCGCCATTGTAAATGCGATGTTATTTTCTGTAAATTTGTATTTTGTTTGGACTCGAAACGACAAATTTGAGCTTTAAACTTTTATAATAGACATTTCTTAGCTAGTAATTATTGGTTTCTAGAAGATTTGAGGATGTTTTTGATGATAATTACCTGTTAAACTTATGCAGGTAACGAGGCGGGACGGTCTTAATTATTTGTAATAAAAATGCGCAAAACGAATGACTAAATGCGGAAGATGCATGAATGAACTGTAAAATATATATATCTACCCATTTAAAGTGTAATTCGTTCGATTTTCTGTGACAGTCAACTAAAATATGCCCGTAATATTAAACCAATTTACAATGTGTTTATATGGAACCAGGGGCTTTTTGCCAACCACGAAAGATCGTTATCGGATGGAAAAGTAATTCTGCGCATGCGCAATGACAGGTAAACAACGTCACGTGTCAAAACATTGGATCCGTCTATAAGTGTCTGAAATAGTCCTTATTTTATAAATCAGGCATAACTTTGTTAACTTTTGGCCAATTTCAGTGATTTTGGTACCAAAATGTAGGGCAACATTTACACTATCTGAAAAAAGGGCATGGCACTAGAGTTTGTTTGTTTGATTTGAGGTTTAACATCCCCATCAACACTGTAAAGGTCATTTTGGAGATGTTGCTTCCAATTTTGTGGGACTTTTACCCGACACTGAGATGAAATGACATCTCAAGCCCTGTCGCCCGATGAAACCAAAAGGGTTTATATACATGGACGGGCCGACTCGCACCGCTTTGCCTGGGCAGGCTTACATCCTCTAAGCGGTTTACCAGTACTAGTGTGCGGGTCAGTTTCCGCTCTGCGTGGAAGCATCATGCAGCCCATGTATTTCTTCAAGCCCCGATCATGGCGCGAGAGAAAAGGGGCATGGCGCCGCGCCATGCTAAATAGGGCTGGGGGAAACACTATATAAATCTAGCAGCTCTATTCTGAACTTTTTCAATTTCTTCGTTAAGGACCACTCCGCTGGGGTCCCAGATACAACTACCATATTCCAAGATTGGGCAAACAAGTCCTTTATATGCTGCCTCTTTTACATCCTGAGGACACTGATGAAGATTTTGGCTCAGGAAACCAAGCAAAGCATTCTATTTGCCTTTGTACACATGTTGCTCATATGTGAGTGAGTGTTTGAGTTTTACATCCCACCAACAGCTAAGGTCATTTGGAGATGGGACCTTGATTTAAAGACTCATCCGAAAGTCTGGAGAATTTTGGTATCGATCCTGCGATCCCTGGTTTACAGGGGGAGTAGCGTAACCACTACACCACGGAGGCTTCTATGCTAATATGTGTATTCCATCTCAAATCATGTGTGAGTGTCAAGGTATTTAATGGAATACACATTCTCGAGGACAGTTCCCTCTAAGGTGTAAGAAGCTTCAATTTTATTTGTTCTCTTCCCAGTTATCTGCATAGTATTGCATCTTGAGGAGTGTTCCAGGCTAACTTAGATTCCAGATCTTAGATTCCTGACATGTATTGATTCCTGATCATTGCCTTCACTTCTATTTTAGAACCTCTACTATTACGAAAAATGCCTGTTCAAATATATTGAAAATTGACTTATTCCAATAACAGATTCCAATATTTTTCCTATTTCTGCTCAAAAACATAGATTGTGGGTATGGAAGGATAATTAACTAGAACAATTTAGAGCATTAGAGCAAGGGTGATTTTTCCGGTGGGGATTTTGTTTTGTCCAACCTGACATACAGCGAGGGGGATTTTGTCCAGGGTGGGGGGGGGGGGGTTGTTCGCCTTTACAAAAAGGGGGATTTTGTCCGGGGGGGGGGGGGGGGGGGGGGGGGGAATATTGACATCAAAAGTAACTAGGACTTTATGATTTCTTACACATAATTTGGCCTTTGCACCTAGGCTAGGCAGACAAAGGATGTTGCATATAAAACATGGGTTCGCCCTCAACTTGAATATGCATCACCCATTTGGCATCCCTATGTTAGAACTCAGATTCAGCAGTTGTGAAGGTGCAAAGGACAGCTGCTCGATAACTAAATGGATTTGCTGTCAATGGTAAAACAAGTAGCGTCAGTGTCTTGCTTAACGGGCTACAGTGGCTGTCACTAGAGGCCCGTCGTGAGCAGTCCTCTTTAACCTTCTTCTACACGGGGTGCAACATATTCAAATTTTTATGGTCAATAGGTCTTGAAATATACCGTAATCAACCTTTTTACTGCACATGCTCCTATAAGCGCACACCAAAGCTATTTTTGGAAAGAAAATGCACAAGGGCACACTTTACAGTAACCTAGTTATTTCTCCTCCTGAATTCTTATTATCCCCACGCTTTTCGAAGAAAAAGTGGGGATATTGTAATTGTCTCCGTCGTCCGTACGTCCGTCCGTCTTACCGGACAACTCCTCCCACACTTTTACAGCTAAAAACTTAAAACTTTGGGAACTGATAGGTCTTTGGTCTGAGAAGTGCATGACACTTTTGGAATTTTGATCCTACCCCTAGGGGCCAGGCCAGGGGGTGGGGTGCCCCGGGGGTAAAAAATCAAAGTTTTCAGAACCTGGTCGTGTGACATATCAAATCGAATGGCATAATGTGTAGAATATATAACAATCAAAATTTGACCCCTAGGGTCAGGTGTGAGGTCACCAGAGGTCAAAAACTTGGATTTTCACCCCCATAACCCCCTTTTTAACGATTACCGGATAACTCCTCCTACGCAGTTTCAGATAAAAACTTAAAACTTTGGGAACTGATAGGTCTTTGGTCTGAGAAGTGCCTATCCAATGACAGGTAAACAAGGTCACGTGTCAAAACATTGGATCCGTCTATACTGCGATCGGTCACATCTGACCTTTACTGGAAGGTGTACATTACATGTACACCAGGTTTGCAGGATGAAAGCCTACACAGTAATCATGTAATTAGGGTAGGGGTCTTTAACCTGCACAGGGTCTCTTCCTGCCCAGGGGGCCTCCAGTTAACGTCCCGATCCGAAGGACGGTGCAGGACATTCATCCCTGCAAATGATGCCAATGGAGCATGTTCGGACACAGAAATTTTATTGCCGCTGCTGGTGATCGAACCCCGGCCCTGTAGCATCAGAGGCAAATGCACTAACCACTGCGCTATCACGCTCAGATAGGTCATATTCAGAATCAGAATTGTTACTGGTGACACGTCAAATGACATTCATACACCGGGACATATTTGACGTGATCGGTCATATGTGACCATTACTGGTAGGTGTACATTACCGGAACACCATCTGAAGTCCTCTGAGGAGGTTAAGATAAACTTCCCATCACAGGTCCTGGTGTCGTGTCGTTCTTCCCCAGAACCATTAGAGATTGGAATGCCCTTCCCAATTCGATTATTTCGACAGCTGAAGGTGCTGATGATAGTGTAGCTAAATTTACCTCTTTGGTTAGAGCTAGGGACTAACTTCCCACATCACAGGTCCTGGTGTATGAATGTCATTTGATGTGTCACCAGTAACAATTCTGATTCTGTATGAATGTTATTTGACGTTAGTCCCTAGCTCTAATAAAAGAGGTAAACTTCGCTACACAATCCTCAGCACCTTCAGCCGTTGAAATAATCGTATTGGGAACGGCATTCCAATCTCTATGCTTCTGGGGAAGAATGATTCTTTATAAAATTATGTCAGTTCTTGCAGCAAGGGTCTGAAACGCCATTGAATGATGATTTCTAAAGTGCCTAGCAGGGGGAACAAGGTCATCTGTTGGGATACTGTCAGCACCTTTTAGACCTTTGTATAAAAGTATGAGCCTACTGTCTTTCCTCCTTTTCTTGAGAGACTCCCATCTTAATTTTCCTAGTATTCCAGTCATGCTTCCAGTTTCAAAGCAGTAATTGCTTGTTACAATAGTGTTTCCCCCAGCTCCTATAAAGGGCATGGTGCTGGTCAGGAAAAGAATGTAGGAAAGAAAGTATCAGGAAAAAAAGTATCCGGAAAAAAAGTATCGAAAGAAAGAATCCGGAAAAAAGTATTCGGGAAAAAAATATCAGGAAGAAAGTCTCAGTTTCATGTAAAAAGAATAGATAAGAGGCTATGTAATGTCATCCTAATTAATCTTTAATTGCATTTTGATCATTCAGTACCAAACTTCAGTGCCTTCCATAATCATGTTAATCCTGATTGATGATAAAGTTTTTAATTGCATTTTGATAATTCAGTCCAATTTGTGGGACTTTTACCCGACAGTGAGATGAAATGATATCTCAAGCCCTGCCGCCCAATGAAACCAAATAGGGTTCATGAGCATAGAGGTCCGACTTGCACACTTTAGCTTGTTTAATTGGAGGTTTAACATCCCTGTCTACACTATATAGGTCATTTTGGAGACGTTGCTTCCAACTTGTGGGACTTTTACCCGACAGAGTTGAAATGACATCTCAAGCCCTGTCACCCAATGAACCCAAATAGGGTTCATGAGCATGGGGGTCTGACTTGCATACTTTAGTTTCTTTAATTGGAGGTTTAACTACCCCGTCTACACTATATAGGTCATTTTGGACTTTTACCAGACATTGAGATGAAGTGACCTCGCGTCCCTTTTATAAGGTAAGGATTACAGAGATAGGTTGCAAAAATGATTAATTGATTATTAAACTGAAAAACAAATCAAAACATACAAAAGTATCCTAATCATCATATTATTGTAACATCAGAAGCGGATCTGATTAAAACTGATACTTTTTTTCCAATTCTTTTTTTCCTGATACTTTCTTTCCGATTACCCAGAAAAAAGGACACTTTTAGTGCGCAAAAAATATGTAAAAAGGGCACTTTTGATACGAACAGCCGAAAAAGTGCACATTCACATTCAGCACCTTGCTAAAAGGGCACATCTCTCAACTTGAAATAAAAAGGTCCTTCTCTTACCCTTTTTCCTTCAATGCTATATTATACTGCCTGGTTTTTGTCATGCCTGGTACTAGCATGGCACGATATAGGCCCCCGGTTTTCCGTTCGTTCGTCCATCCATTCGTTCATCAAGGCATCACCATTTGCAACCACCGCTAATGGCCAAGTTTATTTCTCAAGAACTATAAGAGCTTCATTAATGATACTTGGTACAAACTTGTGTCTGGGGATGACAACTTACATGCAAGCATCCATATTTGACCTTGACATACATTTCATGGTTCACTGACTTTGTAAAATATTGCGACCATCCTAGCATTCACCCTAATGGTCAAGTTTATTTCTCAAGAACCATTAGAGCTTCATTAATGATACTTCATACAAACTTGTGTCTGGGGATGGCAACTTACATGCAACCATACATATTTCACCTTGACCTACATTTCATGGTTCACTGCCTGTGTAACATATTATGACCACCCTAGCGTTCACCCTAATGGTCAAGTTTATTTCTCAAGAACTATAAGAGCTTCTTTAATGATATTTGGTAAAAACTTGAATCTGTGGATGGCAGCTTCAATGCAAGCATCCATATTTGACCTTGACATACATTTCATGGTTCACTGACTTTGTAAAATGCTGTGACCACCCTAGCGTTCACCCTACTGGTCAAGTTAATTTCTCAAGAACCATAAGAGCTTCATTAATGATACTTGGTACAAACTTATATCTCAGGATGTCAACTTAAATGCAAGCATCCATATTTGACCTTGACCTATATTACATGGTTCACTGACTTTGTAAAATATTGCCACCACCCTAGCGTTCACCCTAATGGTCAAGTTTATTTCTCAAGAACTATAAGAGCTTCTTTAATGATATTTGGTACAAACTTGAATCTGTGGATGGCAACTTCAATGCAAGCATCCATATTTGACCTTAACCTAAATTTCATGGTTCACTGACTTTGTAAAATACTGTGACCACCCTAGCATTCACCCTACTGGTCAAGTTAATTTCTCAAGAACCATAAGAGCTTCATTAATGATACTTGGTACAAACTTATATCTCGGGATGTCAACTTTTAAAAATGCAAGCATCCATATTTGACCTTGACCTACATTACATGGGTTCACTGACTTTGTAAAATATTGCCACCACCCTAGCGTTCACCCTAATGGTTAAGTTCATTTCTCAAGAATTATTTGAACTTCATTATGCAAGCATCTATGTTTGATCTTGTCCTAGATGTCATGGTTGTTGACAGTGCGCCCCCACAGGCGCGACATAGCCTTCAGCGGAATTCTTGTTATGCTAACTGAACAGAATCTGATATGTTACATTAACCATTGGTGACAAGAAGTTGATGTTTTGCAAGCAAGCTAAACAGGATAAGTTTGGTACATGTTTGGGCCACAACTTCCATTCTGTAATACATACAAACACTGACATGACACTGGTCAGGCACACTTTCACACTTCATTTGTTTAATTGATGTCACTCAAACTTGTTATCAAAACATAATTATGACTTCTTAAAGTGACATAATTAAGTACAATTAACAGGGGGATTAGCCGTCAACCATAAAGGTGGACTGTCAAATAGGCAACAATTTATTGCTATAGACACATCCAAACACTACGTCATCACTCAATAATACTATTTGCCGGCACGTACCGGTGGTGGGCAAAAAACGTATTTGGCCGGTTATCGCCATTGTAAATGCGATGTTATTTTCTGTAAATTTGTATTTTGTTTGGACTCGAAACGACAAATTTGAGCTTTAAACTTTTATAATAGACATTTCTTAGCTAGTAATTATTGGTTTCTAGAAGATTTGAGGATGTTTTTGATGATAATTACCTGTTAAACTTATGCAGGTAACGAGGCGGGACGGTCTTAATTATTTGTAATAAAAATGCGCAAAACGAATGACTAAATGCGGAAGATGCATGAATGAACTGTAAAATATATATATCTACCCATTTAAAGTGTAATTCGTTCGATTTTCTGTGACAGTCAACTAAAATATGCCCGTAATATTAAACCAATTTACAATGTGTTTATATGGAACCAGGGGCTTTTTGCCAACCACGAAAGATCGTTATCGGATGGAAAAGTAATTCTGCGCATGCGCAATGACAGGTAAACAACGTCACGTGTCAAAACATTGGATCCGTCTATAAGTGTCTGAAATAGTCCTTATTTTATAAATCAGGCATAACTTTGTTAACTTTTGGCCAATTTCAGTGATTTTGGTACCAAAATGTAGGGCAACATTTACACTATCTGAAAAAAGGGCATGGCACTAGAGTTTGTTTGTTTGATTTGAGGTTTAACATCCCCATCAACACTGTAAAGGTCATTTTGGAGATGTTGCTTCCAATTTTGTGGGACTTTTACCCGACACTGAGATGAAATGACATCTCAAGCCCTGTCGCCCGATGAAACCAAAAGGGTTTATATACATGGATGGGCCGACTCGCACCGCTTTGCCTGGGCAGGCTTACATCCTCTAAGCGGTTTACCAGTACTAGTGTGCGGGTCAGTTTCCGCTCTGCGTGGAAGCATCATGCAGCCCATGTATTTCTTCAAGCCCCGATCATGGCGCGAGAGAAAAGGGGCATGGCACCGCGCCATGCTAAATAGGGCTGGGGGAAACACTATATAAATCTAGCAGCTCTATTCTGAACTTTTTCAATTTCTTCGTTAAGGACCACTCCGCTGGGGTCCCAGATACAACTACCATATTCCAAGATTGGGCAAACAAGTCCTTTATATGCTGCCTCTTTTACATCCTGAGGACACTGATGAAGATTTTGGCTCAGGAAACCAAGCAAAGCATTCTATTTGCCTTTGTACACATGTTGCTCATATGTGAGTGAGTGTTTGAGTTTTACATCCCACCAACAGCTAAGGTCATTTGGAGATGGGACCTTGATTTAAAGACTCATCCGAAAGTCTGGAGAATTTTGGTATCGATCCTGCGATCCCTGGTTTACAGGGGGAGTAGCGTAACCACTACACCACGGAGGCTTCTATGCTAATATGTGTATTCCATCTCAAATCATGTGTGAGTGTCAAGGTATTTAATGGAATACACATTCTCGAGGACAGTTCCCTCTAAGGTGTAAGAAGCTTCAATTTTATTTGTTCTCTTCCCAGTTATCTGCATAGTATTGCATCTTGAGGACTGTTCCAGGCTAACTTAGATTCCAGATCTTAGATTCCTGACATGTATTGATTCCTGATCATTGCCTTCACTTCTATTTTAGAACCTCTACTATTACGAAAAATGCCTGTTCAAATATATTGAAAATTGACTTATTCCAATAACAGATTCCAATATATTTTTCCTATTTCTGCTCAAAAACATAGATTGTGGGTATGGAAGGATAATTAACTAGAACAATTTAGAGCATTAGAGCAAGGGTGATTTTTCCGGTGGGGATTTTGTTTTGTCCAACCTGACATACAGCGAGGGGGATTTTGTCCAGGGTGGGGGGGGGGGGGGGGTTGTTCGCCTTTACAAAAAGGGGGATTTTGTCCGGGGGGGGGGGGGGGGGGGGAGGGGGGGAAATATTGACATCAAAAGTAACTAGGACTTTATGATTTCTTACACATAATTTGGCCTTTGCACCTAGGCTAGGCAGACAAAGGATGTTGCATATAAAACATGGGTTCGCCCTCAACTTGAATATGCATCACCCATTTGGCATCCCTATGTTAGAACTCAGATTCAGCAGTTGTGAAGGTGCAAAGGACAGCTGCTCGATAACTAAATGGATTTGCTGTCAATGGTAAAACAAGTAGCGTCAGTGTCTTGCTTAACGGGCTACAGTGGCTGTCACTAGAGGCCCGTCGTGAGCAGTCCTCTTTAACCTTCTTCTACACGGGGTGCAACATATTCAAATTTTTATGGTCAATAGGTCTTGAAATATACCGTAATCAACCTTTTTACTGCACATGCTCCTATAAGCGCACACCAAAGCTATTTTTGGAAAGAAAATGCACAAGGGCACACTTTACAGTAACCTAGTTATTTCTCCTCCTGAATTCTTATTATCCCCACGCTTTTCGAAGAAAAAGTGGGGATATTGTAATTGTCTCCGTCGTCCGTACGTCCGTCCGTCCGTCTTACCGGACAACTCCTCCCACACTTTTACAGCTAAAAACTTAAAACTTTGGGAACTGATAGGTCTTTGGTCTGAGAAGTGCATGACACTTTTGGAATTTTGATCCTACCCCTAGGGGCCAGGCCAGGGGGTGGGGTGCCCCGGGGTAAAAAATCAAAGTTTTCAGAACCTGGTCGTGTGACATATCAAATCGAATGGCATAATGTGTAGAATACATAACAATCAAAATTTGACCCCTAGGGTCAGGTGTGAGGTCACCAGAGGTCAAAAACTTGGATTTTCACCCCCATAACCCCCTTTTTAACGATTACCGGATAACTCCTCCTACGCAGTTTCAGATAAAAACTTAAAACTTTGGGAACTGATAGGTCTTTGGTCTGAGAAGTGCATGACACTTTTGGAATTTTGATCCTACCCCTAGGGGCCAGGCCAGGGGGTGGGGTGCCCCGGGGGTAAAAAATCAAAGTTTTCAGAACCTGGTCGTGTGACATATCAAAACGAACGGCATAATGAGTAGAATACATAACAATCAAAATTTGACCCCTAGGGTCAGGTTTCAGGTCACCAGAGGTCAAAAACTTGGATTTTCACCCCTATAACCCACTTTTTAACGATTACCGGATAACTCCTCCTAGGCCGTTTCAGATTGAAACTTTGGGAACTGATAGGTCTTTGGTCTGAGGAGTGCATGACACTTTCGGAATTTTGATCCTACCCCTAGGGGCCAGGCCAGGGGGTGGGGTGCCCCGGGGGTAAAAAATCAAAGTTTTCAGAACCTGGTCGTGTGACATATCAAATCGAATGGCATAATGTGTAGAATACATAACAATCAAAATTTGACCCCTAGGGTCAGGTGTGAGGTCACCAGAGGTCAAAAACTTGGATTTTCACCCCCATAACCCCCTTTTTAACGATTACCGGATAACTCCTCCTACGCAGTTTCAGATAAAAACTTAAAACTTTGGGAACTGATAGGTCTTTGGTCTGAGAAGTGCATGACACTTTTGGAATTTTGATCCTACCCCTAGGGGCCAGGCCAGGGGGTGGGGTGCCCCGGGGGTAAAAAATCAAAGTTTTCAGAACCTGGTCGTGTGACATATCAAATCGAACGGCATAATGAGTAGAATACATAACAATCAAAATTTGACCCCTAGGGTCAGGTTTGAGGTCACCAGAGGTCAAAAACTTGGATTTTCACCCCCATAACCCACTTTTTAACGATTACCGGATAACTCCTCCTAGGCCGTTTCAGATAGAAACATGAAACTTTGGGAACTGATAGATCTTTGGTCTGAGGAGTGCATGACACTTTCGGAATTTTGATCCTACCCCTAGGGGCCAGGCCAGGGGGTGGGGTGCCCCAGGGGTAAAAAATCAAAGTTTTCAGAACCTGGTCGTGTGACATATCAAATCGAATGGCATAATGTGTAGAATACATAACAATCAAAATTTGACCCCTAGGGTCAGGTGTGAGGTCACCAGAGGTCAAAAACTTGGATTTTCACCCCCATAACCCCCTTTTTAACGATTACCTGATAACTCCTCCTACGCAGTTTCAGATAGAAACATGAAACTTTGGGAACTGATAGGTCTTTGGTCTGAGGTGTGCATGACACTTTCGGAATTTTGATCCTACCCCTAGGGGCAAGACCAGGGGGTGGGTGCCCCGGGGGTAAAAAATCAAAGTTTTCAGAACCTGGTCGTGTGACATATCAAATCGAACAGCATAATGAGTAGAATACATAACAATCATAATTTGACCCCTAGGGTCAGGTTTGAGGTCACCAGAGGTCAAAAACTTGGATTTTCACACCCATAAGCCACTTTTTAACGATTGCCGGATAACTCCTCCTACGCAGTTTCAGATAGAAACATGAAACTTTGGGAACTGATAGGTCTTTGGTCTGAGGAGTGCATGACACTTTTGGAATTTTGATCTAAAGATTGGGTGGGAGTTGCAATTGAGAACTTATATAGTGGCGTATCTTTAAAAAAGCGTGGGGATATGCGATGGCGTGCCATCGACTGCGCGATTCTAGTTGAGTTTTGGTGCATTTTTGACCCAGACAATCATATAAGATGAACCCCTCTGCTGAAATTCAACTCTACAAAATAATCATCTTGGAAGCTATTTTTTCGTATTTTCTTCGTATCGAGTGTGCGCTTATTTGGTAGATTTTTCACCATGATTTTTTATACAATTTTGAAAAAACTAAGCGCACTGTGCCGTAAATGGGTCGAATACAGTATATTGTTTTTGGTCAAAAATGGTGACATTTTGCATTCTCAAACTGAAGTGAAGCTCGATCACTGGCGAAGCTCGAATCGATGGGAAATTCGGAATAGATGTTGACCTGCACAGAATCATGCTTAACAGCGAAGTTCAGATTAGTTTAGATTTATTTTCAGGGTCTACATCACTAAAGCAATAAATCACAGATTCTGGTTCGATATTTAATCTCTGAAAATCCCTCCAGCCCGAGGATTCAAGGTATAAGTCATTATCCCCACGCTTTTCGAAGAAAAAGTGGGGATATTGTAATTGTCTCCGTCGTCCGTACGTCCGTCCGTCCGTCTTACCGGACAACTCCTCCCACACTTTTACAGCTAAAAACTTAAAACTTAGGGAACTGATAGGTCTTTGGTCTGAGAAGTGCATGACACTTTTGGAATTTTGATCCTACCCCTAGGGGCCAGGCCAGGGGGTGGGGTGCCCCGGGGGTAAAAAATCAAAGTTTTCAGAACCTGGTCGTGTGACATATCAAATCGAACGGCATAATGAGTAGAATACATAACAATCAAAATTTGACCCCTAGGGTCAGGTTTGAGGTCACCAGATTTGTTTTTGTTTGATTTGAGGTTTAACGTCCCCGTCAACACTGTAAAGGTCATTTTGGAGATGTTGCTTCCAATTTTGTGGGACTTTTACCCGACATTGAGATGAAATAACATCCCAAGCCCTGTCGCCCAATGAAACCAATAGGGTTTATTTGCATGGACGGTCCGCCTCACACCGCGGTTCCTGGACAGGCTTAGATCCACCTAAGCAGTTTACCAGTACTAGTGTGCGGGCCGGATTCAGCTCTGCGTGGAAGCATCTTGCAGCCCATATATTTCTTCAAGCCCCTATGGGCGCCAGAGGTCAAAAACTTGGATTTTCACCCCCATAACCCACTTTTTAACGATTACCGGATAACTCCTCCTAGGCCGTTTCAGATAGAAACATGAAACTTTGGGAACTGATAGGTCTTTGGTCTGAGGAGTGCATGACACTTTCGGAATTTTGATCCTACCCCTAGGGGCCAGGCCAGGGGGTGGGGTGCCCCAGGGGTAAAAAATCAAAGTTTTCAGAACCTGGTCGTGTGACATATCAAATCGAATGGCATAATGTGTAGAATACATAACAATCAAAATTTGACCCCTAGGGTCAGGTTTGAGGTCACCAGAGGTCAAAAAATTGGATTTTCACCCCCATAACCCCCTTTTTAACGATTACCGGATAACTCCTCCTACGCAGTTTCAGATAGAAACATGAAACTTTGGGAACTGATAGGTCTTTGGTCTGAGGCGTGCATGACATTTTCGGAATTTTGATCCTACCCCTAGGGGCAAGACCAGGGGGTGGGTGCCCCAGGGGTAAAAAATCAAAGTTTTCAGAACCTGGTTGTGTGACATATCTAATCGAACAGCATAATGAGTAGAATACATAACAATCATAATTTGACCCCTAGGGTCAGGTTTGAGGTCACCAGAGGTCAAAAACTTGGATTTTCACCCCCATAACCCACTTTTTAACGATTACCGGATAACTCCTCCTACGCAGTTTCAGATAGAAACATGAAACTTTGGGAACTGATAGGTCTTTGGTCTGAGGAGTGCATGACACTTTTGGAATTTTGATCTAAAGATTGGGTGGGAGTTGCAATTGAGAACTTATATAGTGGCGTATCTTTAAAAAAGCGTGGGGATATGCGATGGCGTGCCATCGACTGCGCGATTCTAGTTCAATGTTGTTTTTGGTCAACTTATCGTGATTCTATGCAGGTCAAAATCTGCTCCGATCTTCCCATCGGTTCGAGCTTTGCAGGTGATCGAGCTTCACTATAGTTTGAGAAAAGGTCAGCAAATATGACCATTTTTCCAGGAACACTGTATAATTTCTCCACATCCTGCACCAGGTGACATAATCAGAGCCAGCGGTTTTCCATCTTCGAATGTGAAAGGTCACCAAATTTGACCAAAATTGATACATTTTTTACCTACTGACCATAAAAACTGTAATACCTTGCACCCCTTGTTCTATAAGATACACTCTGATACAGTGTCTATTGATAAAGATAGATACTTGTCCCCTGCAACAGCACCAACCCAAACAAGGACATCAAAAGTAAACAATTCACAATATCGTCGTACCAGTCTGTTAGGCACTTTGAAAAACTCCTTCTTTCCTAGAACTATTCCTAAATGGAATAATCTTTCCTCTTGTGCGGCAAATCCTAAGACCACAGAGGAGTTCAAAGCCTGTACAATGTAAGATTGAGACTCAGAGGTATGCATTTTATGATACCTCTGTTATTCAGATTGCAAATAGTTTTAAGGACTAATCCAGTGACTTTTTTTAGCTCACCTGACAGAAGGTCATGGTGAGCTTTTGTGACCGTGAGATGTCCAGTGTCGTTATGTTATGCCTAAACATTCTTGTTAACATGCTAGAGGACACAGTTTTGATCCAATCATGTTCAGACTTGGTCAGAATAATTGTCATGACAATATCTCAGTCAAGTTCGAATATGGGTCATGTCAGGTCAAAAAGTAGGTGAAAAGGTCAAATCATACAAAAGCCTTGTTAACACTCTAGAGGCCACAATTTTGGTCCAATCTTAAATTTGCTCAGAATGATCATCTCAACAATATCTAGGTGAGGGTCAAATATGGGTCAGGTCTGGTCAGAAAGTAGGTCAGTAGGCCATATCATCATAACAATATCTAGGACAAGTTTGAATATGGGTCTTGTCGGGTCAAAAGGTAGGTCAGTAGGTCAAATCATAGAAAAACCTTGTTGACACTCTAGAGGCCACATTTTTGTCCAATCATCATTAAACTTGCTCAGAATGATCATCATGACAATATCTCAGTCAAGTTCGAGTATGGTTGATGTTGGGTAAAAATGTAGGTTAGTAGGTAAAATCATAGAAAAACATTGTTACCACTTAAGAGACCTCAATCTTGGTCCAGTCATCATCAGACTTGCTCAGAATGATCACCATAACAATATCTACATGTATATAGTACAAATCCATTTCAAAATTTAGGGGTGTCTGGTTGTGTTTTTAGCTCACCTGACCAAAGGTCATGGTAAGCTTTTGTGACTGTGAGATGTCCGGCGTCGTCGTGCGTAAACTTTTCTTGTGAACACAGAGGCCACAGTTTTGGCTCAATCATCATCAAACTTGGTCAGCATGATCATCAACTCAGTCAAATTCGAATATGGGTCATGTCGGGTCAAAAATTAGGTCGGTAGGTCAAATCATAGAAAAACATTGTGAACACACTAGATGCCATTGTTTTGGTCCAATCATCATCAAACTTGCTCAGAATGATCATCTTGACAATATCTCGTTCAAGTTCGAATATGGGTTATGTCGGGTCAGAAAGTAGGTCAGTAGGTCAAATCATAGATAAACCTTGTGAACACACTAGAAGCCACAGCTTTGGTCCGATCATCATCAAACTTGCTCAGAATGATCAGCTTGACAATATCTTGGTCAAGTTTGAATATGGGTCAAGTCGGGTCAAAAAGTAGGTCATAGAAAAACCTTGTGAACACACTAGAAGCCATAGTTTTGGTCCTAGCTCAGAATAATCATATTGACAATATCTCAGTCAGGTTTGAATATGGGTCATGTCGGGTCAAAAAGTAGGTCAGTAGGTCAAATCATTGAAAAACCTTATGAACACACTAGAGGCTAGAGTTTTCATCCGATCATCACTAAACTTGCTCAGAATGATCTTTTTTACAATATCTTGATTAAGTTCCAGTGTGGGTCATATCTGGTCAAAAAGTAGGTCAGTACACATGTAGGTCAAATCATTGAAAAACCTACATGTAAGTCCTTGTGAGCACACTAGAGGCGACAGTTTTTGTCCAGTCATCATCAAGCTTGCTCAGAATGATCATCTTGACAATATCTGGGACAAGTTTGAATATGGGTCAAGTCGGGTCAAAAAGTAGGTCAGTAGGTCAAATCATAGAAAAAACGTTGTGAACACTAGAGGCCACAGCTTTGGTCCATTCATCATAAAACTTGCTCAGAATGATCACCTTGAAAATATTTTGGTCAAGTTAGAATATGGGTCACGTCAGATCAAAAAGTAGGTTGAATCATAGAAAAACCTTGTGAACACTCTAGAGGCCACAGTTTTAGCCCAATCATCATACATGTAAATCTTGCTCAGAATGATCATCTTGACAATATCTTGGTCAAGTTCGAATATGGGTCATGACAGATCAAAAAGTAGATTAGTAGGTTATTTTGTCATAACTTTTGAACCATTTGAGATAGAGCCTTCATATTTGGCATGTATGTTCCTCGTGACAAGGGCTTCCCACTCATACAAGAAAATTGACCTCTTACCATTACCTTGACCTTTGACCTTTATCATATCTTTTGAACCATTTGAGATAGAAACTTCATATTTGGCATGTATGTTCCTTGTTACAAGGTCTTCCCAACCATACAAAAAATTGACATGTGACCTACTATGTCATAACTTTTGAAGCATTTGAGATAGAGCCTTCATATTGGGCATGTAGATGCCTTGTGACAAGGGCTTCCTATTCATAAAAATAAAATGACCTGTGACCTTGACCTTGATATGTGACCTACTTGATCATAACTTTTGAACCATATGAGATAGAGCCTTCATATTTTGCATGTATGTTCCTTGTTACAAGGACTTCCCATGCATACAAATAGTTTGACCTTTGACCTATTTTGTCATAACTTTTAAACCAGATAGAATCTTCATATTTGGCATGTAGGTTCTTTGTGACTAGGACTTCCCCCAAAACAAACATTTTGACCTATGACCTTGATCTTCAACCATTTGTCATACAGCCTTCATATTTGGCATGTTAGCTCCTTGTGACAAGGGCTTCCCACTCGTACAAAATGTTTGACCTTTGGCCTACTTTGTCATAACTTTTTAACCATATGAGATAGGGCCTTCATATTTGGGATGTATGTTCCTTGTTCCTTGTTCGAGGGCTTCCCACTCAGAAAAATATTGTGACCTTGACATGTGACCTACTTTATCATAACTTTTTGACCATTTGAGATAGACCATTCATATTTGCATGTATGGTCTTTGTGACAAGGGCTTCCCACCCATACAAACATAATGACCTGTGACCTACTTTATCATAACTTTTGAACCATTTGAGATAGTTTGTTTATTTGTTTGTTTGATTTGGAGATAGAGCCTTCATATTTGGCATGTATGTTTCTTCTAACATGGACCTCCCACCCATACAAATTTTGACCTGTGACCTTGACTTTTGACCTTCTTTGCCATAACTTTTGAACAGTTTCAGTAGAGCCTTCATATTTGGCATGTAGGTTCCTTGTGACAAGGGATTCCCACCCATACAAAAAGTTTGGCCTGTGACCTTTGACCTACTTTATCAAAACTTTTGAACCGTTTAAGCTAGAGTCTTCATATTTGGCCGTTAGGTTCCTTGTGACAATGTCTACCCACTCATGTAAAACATTTTGACCTGTGACCTTGACCTGTGACCTTAATCATTACTTTTGAACAATTTAAGATAGAGCCTTCATATTTGGCTGTGACAAGGGATTCCCACCTATACAAAAAGTTTGACCTGTGACCTTGACCTTTGACCTACTTTATCATAACTTTTGAACCATTTGAGATAGAGCCTTCATATTTGGCATGTTTTTGTTTGTTTGTTTGATGATGATGTTTGAGTTGAGGTTTAATGTCCCCTCAAAACATATTTGGCATGTATTTTCCTTCTGACAAGACACCTCACTATATTACCTACCATTTTATTTCTACAGTGTATATCAGGTGAGCGATCCATGGGCATCATGGCTCTCTTGTCTTCAAATTTTATTTGGAAAATGGCTGAACTTTTTGCAAGCAGTGTAGGCCCTGATCAGATGCCGCATTCCACGGCATCTGATCTGGGCCTGCACTGTTAGCCAGTTACCCATTTTGGGGTTTCCAGTACAAAATGGGTTAAACCATGTCATACCCAAAAGCATGTTATAATGAGCAGTGCTATAATAATGTTTAGGTTTATGGCTGTGTTAACTGTAATGATCCTAAGTATTGGGACAGATATGCCTAAGCAAACAGTGCACACCCAGATCAGACTGCTCATGTTTGATCAGGGTCTTCACTGTTTGCCATTCCATCTGCACCTTTTGAACTCCTTGCTGGATCTTGAAAGTAATTTGTTAATATGTTAGGCGAATTACAGCATCCAAAATGTTACGATTTTTACGGTATTGTCTTTTCAGATCAATTCAGTTCCAGTTTATCTGATGTTAGCCAGTACTCCCTATCAGGCCTAGTAGCAGTCTCCTTGATACAACTGTTTGAAGATGAATGTCACAGGTAACAGTATTTATAGGGTATTGCCTTTATATTGTGAAATATTCGGCACAAGTTCATAAGGCAAAGGACGCACTAGTTTGCGATTGCGTCTCTGCCATATGAACGAGTACCTTTTTATAAGCTCACCTGTCACATAGTGACAAGGTGAGCTTTTGTGGTCACTTTTTGTCCGTCGTCCGTCGTGCGTGCGTCCGTCCGTGCGTGCATCCGTAAACAATTTCAAATAAGTATATCTCTAATACCCCATGGTCAATCTTGATCAAATTTCATGAGAAGCATCACCAGGTAGGGGGAAAGGCTGCATAAGGTTTTTGGGCTGATCAGATTGGAATTCTGGTTGCTATGGCAACATACAGCTCCCATAGACTTACAATGGGAAAAAATTAAAATATCTTCTTCTCTGAAACCACAGGGCCCAGAGCTAAGATATTTAGCATGTAGCAACGGCCAGTGGTCACCTACATAATTCCTGCCAATCATGCCCCTGGGGTCCACATTGGCCACGCCCTAGGGCCCCTTCGCTCCGATAGACTCACAATGGAACAAAAAGCTTCAAAAATCTTCTTCTCGGAAACCACAGGACCCAGAGCTTAGATATTTAGCATATAGCAAGGGCAAGTGGTCACCTACATAATTCCTGCCAATCATGCCCCTGGGTTCCAAAAGGGCCACGCCCCGGGGCCCTTTAGCTCCTATAGACTCATAATGGAAAAAAGCTTCAAAAATCTTCTTCTCTGAAACTACAGGGCCCAGAGCTGCGATATTTGGCATGTATTAACGGCAAGTGGTCATCTACATAATTCCTGCCAATCACGCCCCTGGGGCCAAAATTGGCCACACCGCGGGGCCCCTTCGCTCCAATAGACTCATAATGGAAAAAAAGCTTCAAAAATCTTCTTCTCTGAAACCACAGGGCCCAGAGCTTAGATATTTAGCATGTAGCAACGGCCAGTGGCCACCTACATAATTCCCGCCAATCATGCCCCTGGGTTCCAAATGGGCGACGCCCTGGGGCCCCTTCGCTCCCATAGACTCATAATGGAAAAAAAGCTTCAAAAATCTTCTTCTCGGAAACCACAGGGCCCAGAGCTAAGATATTTAGCATGTAGCAACGACAAGTGGTCACCTACATAATTCCTGCCAATCATGCCGCTGGGGTCCACATTGGCCTCGCCCCAGGGCCCCTTCGCTCCCATAGACTCACAATGGAACAAAAAGCTTCAAAAATCTTCTTCTCGAAAACCACAGGACCCAGAGCTTAGATATTTAGCATATAGCAAGGGCAAGTGGTCACCTACATAATTCCTGCCAATCATGCCCCTGGGTTCCAAACAGGCCATGCCCCGGGGCCCTTTAGCTCCTATAGACTCATAATGGAAAAAAGCTTCTAAAATCTTCTTCTCTGAAACCACAGGGCCCAGAGCTGCGATATTTGGCATGTAGCAACGACAAGTGGTCACCTACATAATTCCTGCCAATCAAGCCCCTGGGGTCCAAATTGGCCACACCGCGGGGCCCCTTAGCTCCCATAGACTCATAATGGAAAAAAAGCTTCAAAAATCTTCTTCTCTGAAACCACAGGGCCCAGAGCTTAGATATTTAGCATGTAGCAACGGCCAGTGGCCACCTACATAATTCCTGCCAATCATGCCGCTGGGGTCCACATTGGCCACGCCCCAGGGCCCCTTCGCTCCCATAGACTCACAATGGAACAAAAAGCTTCAAAAATCTTCTTCTCGAAAACCACAGGACCCAGAGCTTAGATATTTAGCATATAGCAAGGGCAAGTGGTCACCTACATAATTCCTGCCAATCATGCCCCTGGGTTCCAAACAGGCCATGCCCCGGGGCCCTTTAGCTCCTATAGACTCATAATGGAAAAAAGCTTCTAAAATCTTCTTCTCTGAAACCACAGGGCCCAGAGCTGCGATATTTGGCATGTAGCAACGACAAGTGGTCACCTACATAATTCCTGCCAATCATGCCCCTGGGGTCCAAATTGGCCACGCCCCAGGGCCCCTTAGCTCCCATAGACTCATAATGGAAAAAAAGCTTCAAAAATCTTCTTCTCTGAAACCACAGGGCCCAGAGCTTAGATATTTAGCATGTAGCAACGGCCAGTGGCCACCTACATAATTCCTGCCAATCATGCCCCTGGGTTCCAAATGGGCCATGCCCCGGGGCCCTTTAGCTCCTATAGACTCATAATGGAAAAAAGCTTCAAAAATCTTCTTATCTGAAACCACAGGGCCCAGAGCTGCGATATTTAGCATGTAGCAACGGCAAGTGGTCATCTACATAATTCCTGCCAATCACGCCCCTGGGGTCAAAATTGGCCACACCGCGGGGCCCCTTAGCTCCCATAGACTCATAATGGAAAAAAAGCTTCAAAAATCTTCTTCTCTGAAACCACAGGGCCCAGAGCTAAGATATTTAGCATGTAGCAACGACAAGTGGTCACCTACATAATTCCTGCCAATCATGCCGCTGGGGTCCACATTGGCCACGCCCCAGGGCCCCTTCGCTCCCATAGACTCACAATGGAACAAAAAGCTTCAAAAATCTTCTTCTCGAAAACCACAGGACCCAGAGCTTAGATATTTAGCATATAGCAAGGGCAAGTGGTCACCTACATAATTCCTGCCAATCATGCCCCTGGGTTCCAAACAGGCCATGCCCCGGGGCCCTTTAGCTCCTATAGACTCATAATGGAAAAAAGCTTCTAAAAACTTCTTCTCTGAAACCACAGGGCCCAGAGCTGCGATATTTGGCATGTAGCAACGACAAGTGGTCGCCTACATAATTCCTGCCAATCATGCCCCTGGGGTCCAAATTGGCCACACCGCGGGGCCCCTTAGCTCCCATAGACTCATAATGGAAAAAAAGCTTCAAAAATCTTCTTCTCTGAAACCACAGGGCCCAGAGCTTAGATATTTAGCATGTAGCAACGGCCAGTGGCCACCTACATAATTCCTGCCAATCATGCCGCTGGGGTCCACATTGGCCACGCCCCAGGGCCCCTTCGCTCCCATAGACTCACAATGGAACAAAAAGCTTCAAAAATCTTCTTCTCGAAAACCACAGGACCCAGAGCTTAGATATTTAGCAAATAGCAAGGGCAAGTGGTCACCTACATAATTCCTGCCAATCATGCCCCTAGGTTCCAAACAGGCCATGCCCCGGGGCCCTTTAGCTCCTATAGACTCATAATGGAAAAAAGCTTCTAAAATCTTCTTCTCTGAAACCACAGGGCCCAGAGCTGCGATATTTGGCATGTAGCAACGACAAGTGGTCACCTACATAATTCCTGCCAATCATGCCCCTGGGGTCCAAATTGGCCACACCCCGGGACCCCTTAGCTCCCATAGACTCATAATGGAAAAAAAGCTTCAAAAATCTTCTTCTCTGAAACCACAGGGCCCAGAGCTTAGATATTTAGCATGTAGCAACGGCCAGTGGCCACCTACATAATTCCTGCCAATCATGCCCCTGGGTTCCAAATGGGCCATGCCCCGGGGCCCTTTAGCTCCTATAGACTCATAATGGAAAAAAGCTTCAAAAATCTTCTTCTCTGAAACCACAGGGCCCAGAGCTGCGATATTTAGCATGTAGCAACGGCAAGTGGTCATCTACATAATTCCTGCCAATCACGCCCCTGGGGTCAAAATTGGCCACACCGCAGGGCCCCTTAGCTCCCATAGACTCATAATGGAAAAAAAGCTTCAAAAATCTTCTTCTCTGAAACCACAGGGCCCAGAGCTAAGATATTTAGCATGTAGCAACGACAAGTGGTCACCTACATAATTCCTGCCAATCATGCCGCTGGGGTCCACATTGGCCACGCCCCAGGGCCCCTTCGCTCCCATAGACTCACAATGGAACAAAAAGCTTCAAAAATCTTCTTCTCGAAAACCACAGGACCCAGAGCTTAGATATTTAGCATATAGCAAGGGCAAGTGGTCACCTACATAATTCCTGCCAATCATGCCCCTGGGTTCCAAACAGGCCATGCCCCGGGGCCCTTTAGCTCCTATAGACTCATAATGGAAAAAAGCTTCTAAAATCTTCTTCTCTGAAACCACAGGGCCCAGAGCTGCGATATTTGGCATGTAGCAACGACAAGTGGTCACCTACATAATTCCTGGCAATCATGCCCCTGGGGTCCAAATTGGCCACACCCCGGGGCCCCTTAGCTCCCATAGACTCATAATGGAAAAAAAGCTTCAAAAATCTTCTTCTCTGAAACCACAGGGCCCAGAGCTTAGATATTTAGCATGTAGCAATGGCCAGTGGCCACCTACATAATTCCTGCCAATCATGCCCCCTGGGTTCCAAATGGGCGACGCCCTGGGGCCCCTTCGCTCCCATAGACTCATAATGGAACAAAAAGCTTCAAAAATCTTCTTTTCGGAAACCACAGGGCCCAGAGCTTAGATATTTAGCATGTAGCAACGGCAAGTGGTCACATACATAATTCCTGCCAATCATGCCCCTTGGGTCCAAACAGGCCATGCCCCGGGGCCCTTTAGCTCCTATAGACTCATAATGGAAAAAAGCTTCAAAAATCTTCTTCTCTGAAACCACAGGGCCCAGAGCTGAGATATTTGGCATGTAGCAAGGGCAAGTGGTCACCTACATAAATCCTGCCAATCATGCCCCTAGGTTCATAATGGGCCACGCCCCGGGGCCCCTTAGCTCCCATAGACTCATAGTGGTAAAAAAAGCTTCAAAAATCTTCTTCTCTGAAACTACAGGGCCCAGAGTTTAGATATTTAGCATGTAGGAACGCCAATTGGTCACCTACATGATTCCTGCCAATCATGCCCCTGTGTTCCAAATGGGCCATGCCCAGGGGCCCCTTAGCTCCCATAGACTCATAATGGAAAAAAGCTTCAAAAATCTTCTTCTCAGAAACTGTGAAGCACAGAACTTAGATATTTAGTGTCTAGCAACATAAAATAGCCAGCTACATAAATCCTGCTTACCCTGCCCCTGGGGTCAAAATTGGCCACGCCCGAGCTCATCACCTCCAATAGACCTATAATGGAAAAAAAAATTCTTCTTCTATGAAACCATAAGGCCCAGAGCTTAGATTTTTAGTATGTAGCAACGTTAAGTGGCCACCAATATAAATCCTGCCAGTTATCCCCCTGGGATCCAAATTGGCCACACCCCAGGGGTCTTTAGCTTCCATAGACTTACAATTGGAGAAACTTCAAAAATCTTCTCCTCTGAAACCACAGGGCCCTTATAATTAAAAAAAAAAAACAACAACCTAAAATGGGGGAAAAAAATCTTCAAAAATCTTCTTCTCTGAAACCATAAGTCCCAGAGCTTAGGTATTTAGCATGTAGAAATGTTGAGTGGTCGCCTACATGAATCCTGCCAATCATGCCCCTGGGGTCCAAATCCTGTGGCCCCTTAACTCCAACAAACTTATAATGGAAAAAAAGCTTCAAAATTCTTTGAAACCATGAAGTACAGACCTTAGATATTTAGTATATAGCAACACAAAATGGTCGCCTACATAAATCCTGCCAACCGTGCCCTTTGGGTCAAAATTGGCCAAGCCCAGGGCTCATTAGCTCCTATAGACTTATACTGGAAAAAACTTAAAAAAAATCTTTTTCTCCAAAACCATAAGGCACAGATTTTGTTTGATTTGAGGTTTTACATCCCCGTGAACACTGTAAGGTCATTTTGGAGATGTCTCTTCCAATTTTGTGGGACTTTTACCCGACATTGAGATGAAATTACATCTCAAGCCCTGTTGCCCAATGAAACCAGTAGGGTTTATAAGCATGGACACCGCTTTGCCTGAGCTTAGATATTTAGTATATAGCAATGTCAAGTGGTCTCCTACACTAATGATTTTCTGGTACACAGGTGAGCGATATAGGGCCATTGGGCCCTCTTGTTATATACCCAAATCTTGGACTGTCTGTCAGAAATCAGGATTGCCTGGCACAGAAATCTGAACGTAAAATCAGATTATAAATCTTTAAGTGGTTTGAAATGGAAAATAATGCAGATCGTTAAGTGTCTTCATACACATTGAAAAAACACGCCCAATGGCGCCAAAGTGAAGATAACGTCAACATTGGTGCATGTGACGTCATTAAAACATTGATGTTTCCCAACGCAGGATGCCATTTTTTCTGAAGTGTCCATTGTATTATTTCTTTTAAAATACTCCTGATTTCCTGAAAGAAACTATTGAATATGTAAACAGATTGCAAGTAGCCTATATTTGTTTTGTTTTACGTTCCTTCAGCCGATACGCATGACAAGATGGCTGCCAATTTATAGTATCTGGACAAATTTGAAAGTAGTTTTATTGTGAAAGAAACTGCTTATCTATGGGCAATATGAACTTGACAACAGGCAATATGGAAAAGTATTAACCAGTAACTTCGGTACAAAGTAAATGTGACATTGTCTGGGTACATAATAAGACAAATGTATACACTTAAGGAAAAGGTTTAAAGGTACACACTTAAGATTTTCTGTCATTTGTTATTTGGGTGGGGCATGGGGAGAGGCAAAGGTGTCTTGTATCTTATATCACAGCTTTCAGCTGGGCAAATAAAAATCAAAAATGAGTTCCTTTAAGAGCAATGAAAACATTCATAAGAAAGAAGATGGGTCATACTACGTAGTTTCGGCTAATAAAGCCTCATCAGTGACCCTGTAAAGATCCGGCAAAGAAAGCCAGAGGAAACATACTGCAATTTTGCGAATTTCGAATAGGCAGTCGATTCAAAGACTGATATAAATCAAAATGGGGTCCAAATAATGTAAAAACCTGTCTAGAATGAGTCTAAACCAATAATTTGTTTGATTTCTCAGAATATTTACGCTGATCTCAAAGGACCAAAATTAAAATATAAACTGCACTATGGTTGATGTACGGGGAGACGTTTTACGGCCGCCACACGGCACAACACCAGCTGCAGTGAAGGCAAATAAAAATCAAAAATGAGTTCCTTTAAGAGCAATGAAAACATTCTTAAGAAAGAAGATGGGTCATACTACGTAGTTTCGGCTAATAAAGCCTCATCAGTGACCCTGTAAAGATCCGGCAAAGAAAGCCAGAGGAAACATACTGCAATTTTGCGAATTTCGAATAGGCAGTCGATTCAAAGACTGATATAAATCAAAATGGGGTCCAAATAATTAAAAACCTGTCTAGAATGAGTCTAAACCAATAATTTGTTTGATTTCTCAGAATATTTACGCTGATCTCAAAGGACCAAAAGTAAAATATAAACTGCACTATGGTTGATGTACGGGGAGACGTTTTACGGCCGCCACACAGCACAACACCAGCTGCAGTGAAGCCTTCTGTCCTCATCTTGTCAATGCCAATCATGACAATTGTCATCTGCTTTGTCGCCTGCCGGTCACTTTAAAAGTCATTCTTGCAAACAGTGTGGACTCAGATCAGACTGCTCCTCCAGGAGCAGTCTGATCTGGGTCCACACTGTTTGCCTGTATGCGAAAATATTTTTAAATGTCGCAAAAATATTCAGCAGATGTCATAGGCAGACGACATTTTCAGAGGTAGTTTTTCTCGGCTTCTTAAGTGTTAACAGATCTGTGTATTGAATGCCCCTCTAACCCCTACTTTGTATAGAGAAAACTGGGGTTTACAGGGTACATATATACACTATTTAGGTTACATGTATTTCTACTTCAAGACATAGATTGTGGGTACTCGTGACGTTAGAACCTCCTCAATAAGCTGACCTAACAAGCACCCACAATCGCCCCAGCCCATCAGAGCTTGAAGAAATAGATGGGCTGCATGATGCTTCCAAGCAGAGCTGAAACCGACCCACACACAAGTACTGGTAAACCGCTTAGAGGATCTAAGCCTGCCCAGGCAAAGCGGCGTGGGTCGGCCCCTCAGTGCCTTATAAACCCTATTAGTTTCATTGGGCGGCAGGGTTTGAGATGTCATTTCATCTCAGTGTCGGGTAGAAGTCCCACAAAATTGGAAGCAACGTCTCCAAAATGACCTTTACAGTGTTGACGGGGACATTAAACCTCAAATCAAACAAACAAAGCAAAAACAGCAGGAAAGAGTAGAGAGCAATGCTTTTATTTCTTCTGTTTTCCACTTTCATTGTTTCCTGTTGTTCTTTCTCCTCTACCATTTCTTTTCTCCCTTTCTCTAATAAACAACACAAAATGACTCACAAGGGTTGATGGGCCATTAACCCCAACACAAATCAACTGTTACAAGAGAGACAGTCAGAGTCCTTTCACTTGGCTTTACCGTGAGAAAAAACGCTGCTGGAGACTGATGTGCAGTCTCATTCTTAACTGCATAGCTCCAAATAGCCGAAAAGTACTGATATTGCACGACCCGCAGAAAAAGCAACCAACTGAAGTCGGTTTTTTCTAAGAGTGCCCTAAAATCACCATGTCATTCTGTCATTCTGTCATTCTGTCAGTCTGTCAGTCTGTCATTCTGTCTGTCCGTCCGTAACCCGTTTGTGAAAATTGGTGATAGTGACTTAACCGCTTGGAATATTTAAACAATTTTTGGCATACTGATAGATATCAATGAGATCTAACCAAAGAACTTACGAAATATTACATTCCATTTAGTATAGCCTCGCCGAGGCGAAAAATGTGAAAATTTTCGAACATTTTTGAACTGCTTCTCCTCGGAAACCGTCGGGCCGATTGAAGTCAAATTTCATATGGAGCCTCTATGGGATGGGGGAAACCAAAATTTGCTCATGGGGTCAAGGTCACATGACCAAAATGGCTGCCAAGCCATATATGGTTTGTCTGTCTGTCCGTCCGTAACCCGTAAGTGAAAATTGGTGATAGTGACTTAACCGCTTGGAATATTTAAACAATTTTTGGCATACTGATAGATATCAATGAGATCTAACCAATGAACTTGCGAAATATTACATTCCATTTAGTATAGCCTCGCCGAGGCGAAAAATGTGAAAATATTTGAACTGCTTCTCCTCGGAAACCGTTGGGCCGATTGAAGTCAAATTTCATATGGAGCCTCTATGGGATAGGGAAACCAAAATTTGCTCATGGGGTCAAGGTCACATGACCAAAATGGCCGCCAAGCCATATATGGTAAAAACCCTTCAAAAATAGTCTTCTCCAGAACCACTGGGCAGATTTCCACGAAACTTGATAAATAGCATCTGGGATGTAGGCCTATCATAAATTGCTAAAATGGTGACCCTGGGTTGACCTTGACCTTCTTTGGGTCCGTCTGTAACCCGTTTGTGAAAACTGGTGATAGTGACTTAACCGCTTGGAATATTTAAACAATTTTTGGCATACTGATAGATATCAATAAGATCTAACCAATGAACTTACGAAATATTACATTCCATTTAGTATAGCCTCGCCGAGGCGAAAAATGTGAAAATTTTCGAACATTTTTGAACTGCTTCTCCTCGGAAACCGTTGGGCCGGTTGAAGTCAAATTTCATATGGAGCCTCTATGGGATGGGGGAAACCAAAATTTGCTCATGGGGTCAAGGTCACATGACCAAAATGGCCGCCAAGCCATATATGGTTTGTCTGTCTGTCCGTCCGTAACCCGTTTGTGAAAATTGGTGATAGTGACTTAACCGCTTGGAATATTTGAACAATTTTGGCATACTGATAGATATCAATGAGATCTAACCAATGAACTTGCGAAATATTACATTCCATTTAGTATAGCTTCGCCGAGGCGAAAAATGTGAAAATTTTCGAACTGCTTCTCCTCGAAAACCGTTGGGCCGATTGAAATCAAATTTCATATGGAGCCTCTATGGGATGGGGGAAACCAAAAATTGCTCATGGGGTCCAGGACACATGACCAAAATGGCTGCCAAGCCATATATGGTCTGTCTATCTGTCCGTCCGTAACCCGTTTGTGAAAATTGGTGATAGTGACTTAACCGCTTGGAATATTTAAACAATTTTTGGCATACTGATAAATATCAATGAGATCTTATCAATGAACTTGAGAAATATTACATTCCATTTAGTACAGCCTCGCCGAGGCGAATAATGTGAAAATTTTCGAACTGCTTCTCCTCGGAAATCGTTGGGCCGATTGAAGTCAAGTTTCATATGGAGCCTCTACGGGATGGGGGAAACCAAAATTTCCTCATGGGGTCCAGGTCACATGACCAAAATGGCCGCCAAGCAAAAATAGTCTTCAAAAATAGTCTTCTCCAGAACCACTGTGCAGATTTCCACGAAACTTGATAAATAGCATCTGGAACGTAGGCCCATCATAAATTGCTAAAATGGTGACCCTGGGTTGACCTTGACCTTCTTTGTGCCTAGGTCAATCTTTGACATTTATGCTTTTGTGTTGGATTTTATCCTGCAAACGATTCAGAATACAGTATTAAAGTATAAGATATATTTTTGCTCCTTACGATAAGGCGCATTTATTGGGGGAACCGTTTTATGTCCAGGTCACATGACCAAAATGGCCGCCATACCCATATATGGTAACACTCATAAAGCTAAAAGCATCCGGCGGGTCGTGCACTTCAGCTGAAGCACTGGTTTTTTCTTATTTCTGCAAATGAAAACATATGTTGTGGGTCTCATTAGAAGCGCCTTGGTGAAATTACTTGGCACAAATGTTAACCATCATGAGATGATGTGTCGCTCGCAAAAAAACAGATCCATACCTCCAAGGCCAAGGCTGTACTTAGTTTATACTAATTTGTTTTAGTTCAATTGCGATGAAAGCTGCAAGCTTATTGAATAGCTCTCGAACACTCATTTTGTGTGTTTCATGCGTGCGCGAGAGAGGCAGTGGCTTTTAACACCACTGCCACCCATTTACACCTGGGTGGAGTGGAGCAGTGTCATGACGTGTCTTACCCAAGGACACCCCTCGATACCGGTGGCCGGTTCGAGCACACAACCTCTCGATCATAAGTCAAACGCGTTAACCACTGCGCTATCGAGGCTGACTTAGAGGGCAAAGGTCAACAAAAGTGTCCAAAACATAAACGCGGTCAATAACTTTCTTATTTCTGGATGGATTTTGAAATTACCTGACAGAAATGTTAGCCATTATGAGACAATCTGTCTCACACAAAACCCAGATCCATACCTCCAAGGTCAAGGCTGCAAGAAAAAGAGGGCAAAGGTCACCAAAAGTGTCCAAAGCTTAAACACAGTCAATAACTTCCTTATTTCTGGATGAATTTTGAAATAACTTGGCAGAAATATTAACCATCATGAGACGATGTGTTGTGCACAACCACAGATTGGTACCTCCAAGGTCAAGGTCATACTTATGGGTCAAAGGTAAAGAAAAATGTCTTTTTCTTGTGTCTGGATATTCTGAAATGGATTTTGAAATTACTTGGTAGAAATGTTAACCACCATGAGTTGATGTGTCATGCACAAAACCCAGGTTGGTACGTCCAAGGTCAAGGTCATACTTAGAGGTCGAAGGTAAAGAAAAGTCTTTTTATGCTCCCCGAAAAATTTCGGGGGAGCATATAGTCGCCGCTTCGTCCGTGTGTCCGTCCCGCTCTTGTCCACGCGAATTCTCAGAAACTACTGGTGAGATTTCAATGAAACTTCATGGGAATATTAAGTATCGAAGGTGGATGCGCATATCACCTGCTTGTTTTGGTTCGATGATTTTTCCAACAGTTATGGCCCTTTGATGAATTCTACATGAATATATAGGGTACTGTTCGTGTCCATGCGAATTCTCAGCAACTACTTGCAGAAATTCAACGAAACTTCAATGGAATCTTAAGCAGCAATAGGGGATGCGCATATTATCCGTGCTATCTGATTAGATGATTTGTCACATCTGTTTAAAGCTGCAGTGTAAGGTCACTGTGGCTATTTTTAGAGAAACTTTGTCATCACTCTGGTGCCTACATTTATTGATGGATTTTAATATAACTTCACACAAATGTTGGGTATGATAATATCTTGAGCATATTCGACTTTCAGGGTCCTGGGCCCAAGGTCAAGGTCACCGTGGCTATTTTTAGAAAAACTTTGTTTTCGCTCTAGTGCCTACATTTGCTGATGGATTTTAATATAATTTCACACAAATGTTGAGTATGATAATATCTTGAGCATGTTCAACTTTCAGGATCCTGGGCTCAAGGTAAAGGTCACTGTGGCTATTTTTAGAAAAAACTTTGTCATCGCTCTAGTGCCTACATTTATTGATGGATTTTAATATAATTTCACACAAATGTCAGGTATGATAATGTCTCGATCAAGTTTGACTTTCAGGGTCCTGGGCTCAAGGTCAAGGTCACTGCGGCTATTTTTAGAAAAAACTTTGTCATCGCTCTAGCATCGTCCTTTGCTGATGGATTTTAATATAACTTCACACAAATGCTGGGTATGATAATATCTTGAGCAAGTTTGACTTTCAGAGTCCTGGGGTCAAGGTCAATGCAGCTATTTTTAGAAAAAACTTTGTCATCGCTCTAGCGTCTACATTTGCTGATGGATTTTAATATAATTTTCTAACCCGTCTGATATTTTATATGCATGTAAAGGTACTCAATACTGAACCATACCTGGAGACAGACCTATGAGGATTGCCTCTGTGTACAAGAGTAAGTTTTCAATAATAAACAGTTTTACCCAATTAATATTGCTTAACTACCACCCAGGATCTTGGGGTATGGTATCATACCTGAAGACACTTCCTTTCATTTATTCCGACTTTTGTGTTGCTGATGTTTGTATGACAGTGCCATCAGGCAAGCTTATCTCTCCACCGACAGGTTTTGTTGTCCCCTGCCTTTTCGAAGAAAAGCGAGGGGACATAGTATTCGGCTTTCCGTGGTGCGTGATGCGCGGTGCGTGGTGCCGAGCTTGTAGTAGGTACCTTGTGAGCACAACTTCTCCTACAGTTTTAAACCGATCGTTCTGAAATTTTACAGGTGTCTTTATCATGGTTTGAAGTTGTGCATATGCTTTTTTCAGAAACCTTGAAGTAATTTTTTTCACTTTTTTCACATTTTTAACTTAGACTTTTTTTGCATGGTTCCGAATTCATAGTAGGTACCTTGTGAGTGCAACTCCTCCTACAGTTTTATACCGATCCTTCTGAAATTTTACAGGTGTCTTTATCATGGTTTGAAGTTGTGCATATGCTTTTTTTTCAGAATTCTTTAATTATTTTTTTTTTCATTTTTTCACATTTTTAACTTAGACATTTTTGCATGGTTCCAAATTCATAGTACCGTATTCGCCCTAATTACCGCACATGCTCCTATAAACACACACCAAAGCTATTTTTGAAAAGGAAATGCATAAGCTCAAACTTTACAGTAACCTTCCCCTTGAAACTCTCACAATAAATCGCTAAAAAACTAACCGTGTTTTCATCAACAGTGAAGGCAATGCTTTAGTATCATTTTCCGTCCCATTAAATATCAGTATGCATAAACTCGGTGGCTAATGTTTTCGCATCGAGTGTGCGCTAATTAGGTAGATTTTTCACTGTGACATTTTTGACATGATTTTGAAAAAACTAAGCGCACGGTGCGGTAATTAGAGCGAATATGGTAGGTACCTTGTGAGCGCAACTTCTCCTTCAGTTTTATACCGATCCTTCTGAAATTTTACAGGTGTCTTTATGATGGGTTGAAGTTGTGCATATGCTTTTTTCAGAATTCTTTAATTAATTTTTTTCACTTTTTTCACATTTATAACTTAGACTTTTTTCATGCATCAATTCTATTAAAGAGTATAATGTAGTAGGTACCTTGTGAGCGCAACTACTCCTACAGTTTTATACCGATCCTTCTGAAATTTTACAGGTGTCTTTATCATGGTTTGAAGTTGTGCATATGCTTTTTTCAGAATTCTTTAATTAATTTTTTTCACTTTTTTCACATTTTTAACTTAGACTTATTTCATGCATCAATTTTATGAAAGAGTATAATGTAGTAGGTACCTTGTGAGCACAACTCCTCCTACAGTTTAATGCCAATCCTTCCAAAAGTTAAAAGTTGGTTGAATTATGGTCTGAAGATATGCATTTGCTTTTTACAGAATCTTAAAATAATTCTTTTCACTTTTTTCACATTTTCAACTTAGAGTTTTTTTTCTCGCCCATCTATAATATGAAACTGGATATGTAGTAGGTACATTGTGAGTGCAACTCCTCCTACAGTTTAAAACTGATCCTTCAGAAGCTTTACAGGTGTTTTGATATGGACTGAAAATGTGCATGTGCCTTTTACAGAATTCTTTAATTATTGTTTTTCACTTTCCGTATTAAGTGATACCAATGGTTGCCTGGTTAACTTACTTATTTTTTAACCTCACAAATGAAAATAATAAGGCGGGGGACATAAATTCTCTTTGGAATTTGCTTATTATTCTCCATTTTGAAGTACAGTGAGTATACACAGTGTACCGCTCTTTAACTAGGATAATGTTTCCTGTTCCAACTATTGCACCTTCGGGGAGCATCCATCGGTTTCACCGATATTCTTGTTTTATTGTGTCCGCTCAATATTTTTGTTTTTCCTTGATAGATTTGGAAATTACTTGGCAAAATGTCAACCATCATGAGACAATTTGTTTCACGTAAGGACCCTACGTGTAAGGTCAAGGTCATACTTAGCAGTCGAAGGTCTTTACAGAATTGTTTTCTTAATGAGTATGTATCATTAATCCATTTGGTACCGGAGACCCCAAAACGGGTACCCTGGCAAACAGTGCAGGACCAGATCAGACACCGCAGAACGCGGCGTCTGATCAGGGCCTATACTGTTTGCAAAAGGTTCAGCCATTTTCCAAATGAATTTTGAAGAAAACACAATCTGACACCCCTAAATTTTGAAATGGCCTCCTGCTATATATAAGGAGGAACATTCCATTTGTTACATAAAGGGTTAAATTGTGATCAATTTCTATGCATGTCTAATAGTCTAATATTACTTTTATTTCAGAGAATTCAGAAAGAAAACGCTTGAAAAGATTTTACAAGATCTTAAACAGCCCAAACAGGTATGTTTTAATGTAGGATTTAAACATTTAATAATAATATCATCATGTTAATAAGTCTTTGTAATGACTTCACTTGAAAACCCCACTTTATACATGTATAACAGCCCCAGCCCATCGGGGCTTGAAGAAATAGATGGGCTGCATGATGCTTCCACGCAGATCTGAAACCGACCCACACACGAGTACTGGTAAACCGCTTGGAGGATCTAAGCCTGCCCAGGCAATGCGGTGTGAGTAGGTTCGTCCATGCTTATAAACCCTAACAGTTTCATTGGGCCGCAGGCCTTGAGATGTCATTCATCTCAACGTAGAGTAAAAGTCCCACAAAATTGGAAGCAACATCTCCAAAATGACCTTTACAGTGTTTACAGGGACGTAAAGCCTCAAATCAAACAAACAAATTATACATGTATAGCAAAAAGTGGGTTGTTAGGGGTATATATTATTTCCCTTATTTTGCACAAAACAGATTGTGCATACCAGTTAGAACCACCTCATTGAGGCTGTTCTAACAAGCACTCACAATCTATCTTTGGACCAGAAGGAAGAAAAATGTTACAATTTTTCAGCCGAAAAATGGTATTGTTGGCGACATTTATCACCAACACATGCCTATGTAAGTTTCATCCCCTTAAACCCCACTTTTATATATTAGAACTGGGGCTTACAGGGGAATACATTATTTTTCTTATTCTGCTGAAAAAAAAATAGATTGTTTGTATATGTTAGAACCACCAGTTCGATTTTTGAGCAGAAATATGAAAAAAAATAAGAAAATTTTATCTGAACATTTATATTGTTTGGTGGTAAAATGATCAACATATTTGAAAAGGCATGTTTTCATAATGTTTGTTGGCAGTGTAACACCCCAAACTCCATATTAGCTGCAAGTGTGTACATGTAGTTGGGTGGGGCAAAGGTGATGTGTATCTTGCGTCACTGGGGTGTCCAACTGATATTGGATTACATTTTGACAAGGCCTGCAGTCCTTGCAGCAGGTAGGGGTAAATGAGGGCATTGTTACTTCTCCTGTCTCTACACTTCTGTCGCCGGGTGAGCACCAGGGGTTTAAAGACTAACCCAACAACGGTTAGGACTGAGGGTTTTAATGTTGGTTGATGAAAAAGGGTGTCCTACAAACAAACAAACACGATTGACAATACACTATTTACATGACATTACAATACAAAATAACTACACGTACTGCTATATATGTAGTAGTACAATAATTATTTATCCACCATTAACATGGATGAATGACAGCAGTAGACATTTACAGGACACAGTACTCAACATGACAGACTCGACAGGGATGAAATGCAGGGATGAGTGGGGATGTTGGGCCGTGAATACACCCGTAAAGGCACCCCGAGCCAGATGAAAGGTTGACAATGAAGATGGCGGCTTAGCGGGAACTCTGAAGCATGTGAAGAATGTCATGGCAATGGAATTCTGACACATGTTGAGGCAATAGAGCACTCGAGAATAAAATTACAGAATAAGCTAGGGAAGAAGCCCTAATAAGCTTGTAAACGCTGTATTGTGTGAATGCAAATAGCATGGCGAAAGGTTCAATAGTAAAACATGAACAACAGCGGAAATATGCAAGTAAGAGCAAAATGGCAAATTACAGAATATGCACAATATTCAGAATAAAGAACAGGGAAAGAGCAATAAAATAAACTAGCTAAGGAACAAGAAATTCATACCTGGCTATGACATCTTTAAATGATACTACCAGATAGACAATGACTGTCTATCAGAGATAGTATTGGAGTGAGCCGGTTGAGCCAGTTGAGCAATTGAACTGCTCTCTTTGCTATCTGAAGTCCAACTGACTTGACGCGGTAAAATTTGTGGTGAGAAGTGTGCAGAAGGTCACATGCAGGGTTAGAGAATTAAAACAGCCAACCATACACAAGCATTCACCCTGGCAACGCTAAAAACATGATAATGATAGGTAAAAACAAGATATTTACCGTTACTGGCATTTAAAGCATGCCAACGTGTTTCGGTTCTAAATTTATTTGCAAGGTGAAGGTCATTACATCAAGCTAGTGACCTAGCTACCGTGCGTCGGAAACGCGAAACACAGAACCGAACCGAAAAAACTACATCTATGACATTCTCCCCTGTCAGGGAAAAATGTCTCCTGACATTTCCAATTCAAAGCATGACACAGACAATAGCTGAGTGTAATCACAATTTAAAAATCATAAAATTATCAAGTCTTATTATCACAGCTTGCTTTTCATATTTACAATTTTATTCAAAACTATGCAGCAGATGTTCCATGACGAAACATACATATATATCTTATAAGAGAAATTGCTCCTCTTGCCAAACATGGTCACTAATAAGAGCAATACATCAATATCAATACATAACAAATCTGCCACAATGCAAAGATATTATTTCTTTGCACATGACTACATGTCATGCAACTTAAACTACCTTGAATTGTAATATACATGACATGTCAAGGTAACATATCATGTTATTTCATATAAAAAATAAATTGCTGCACAATTCATAGCACCACACATAGAAATTGAACATGAAATATTTGTGTAGTGCAACAATTAATATATCATTCAACTAAATTACACTCAGCATATTGTTTTGTGTATTAAAAACAAACACAGAAAAGAATCTATATGGCATTCTCCCCTGTATACATATTTAAAAAAATGAGAATGTCACAACACCACTAATAAAATAATCAAACAAACCACTCCTGTAACTCTGAATCAGTAACAGTACTCTGATTCATCAGCCAATCGCCATAACGGTTTGGCGGAAGACGAACACGACCAGAACGTCTGGGCTGAGGAGTGGAAATCGGTGACGGAGATTGAGTATACCCAGATTGGATATTGGTACCAGTCTGAGAAACAGACTGTTGTGTATCGTTAGGTACACTCCTACCTCCATCACCTGTATCTGTATTTGTAACAGGAGTACTACCAAAATTGGAAGTAGATTGTCTGTTAGAACTGGCTGACTGGGTATTATTTCCAGTTTCCACACTACTAGATGTATTATCGAAACTGGAAATATTAACAGGACTGGGAGATTTCCTCCTTGCGGGAACAATGTATTTGCCCGATGACTGGGAACCAGACTCTGACTGGTCAGAATCTGATTCCTCAGTATCAGAATTGATTTGGGGCTGTACACTTTTCCTAAGAGGACGCTTTGGCGTAATCTTTGGTTCTGGAACCTCAGATTTAACAGGAATGACCGAAAATGGGAGCAGCATATTCCTATGAAGGGTGCGTATGCAGGACTCGTCAGATTCTTTCTGCACCTTATATACAGGGATATTGTCATTAGGTTTTGAAATAACAATATAAGGGCTTTTCTCCCACTTATCAGCCAATTTCTGTTTGCCTCTCAGACCAACCAGCCTGACAAGGACACGGTCTCCAATGTCCAAAGTTGCTTCCCGTACTTTCTGGTCGTAACCTGCTTTGCTACGGGCGGCGCTTCTGTCTGCTTCCTTTGAGGCAACTTTATATGCAAATTGGAGCCTCTTCTTCAATTTGGTAGTGTAGCGCTCCTTAGATTGAATAACTGGATCTTGATCACTATTCAGACCAAGATACGCATCAACAGCCAGCCTGGGATGTCTTCCAAACATTAAAAAGAATGGTGAATAGCCAGTGCTATCATGTTTAGTGGCATTATATGAGTGCACTAATGGGGCGACATACGACTTCCAGTCTTGCTTCTGATGTTCTTCCAAGGTGCCTAATATATTTAGGAGAGTCTGGTTGAATCTTTCTGTCATTCCATTCCCCATAGCATGATATGGGGTAGTCCTGGACTTTTCCACACCAGCTAGACTGCAGAGTTCTTTGATGACATGACTTTCAAAGTTCCTCCCTTGGTCACTATGAAGGCAAGCAGGGAAGCCGTAGTGAACGATGAAATTCTCAAAGAGAACCTTTGCAGTTGTTTTAGCTAGCTGATTCCTAGTGGGAAAAGCCTGTGCATATCTGGTGAAATGGTCTGTTATAACCAGAATATGCTCATGACCCCCTTTTGACCTTTCTAATGATAGAAAGTCCATGCAGACTAGTTCCATTGGCTGGTGACTAACAATGTTCACCAGTTTAGCACTAGGTCTAGATGGAGATTTGCGTTTAATGCATATTTCACCGGACTTGACTTTGTTTTCAACATCAGAATCTAATCCTGGCCAAAAGAACCGAGAACGAACTAATGATAATGTACGATAGTGGCCTTGATGACCGACATCATCATGCAAATGTTTAAGGACAATATCCTTAAATTTAGAGGGTAAAACTAACTGTCTTGTCTGTTGGCCATCAAGTACAGTATTTCTGTACAAGACAGAATCAACTAAACAGAGTTTTTTCCACTCTTTAACATATCTAAGGACCTCAGGAGATTCCTTAGACAGTTCGTTCTTCGCCGGACAAAAACCATCATGCAAAAACTGAATGACCCTTTTCAGAGTAACATCAGCAACCTGTTCTTTGGCCCAATCTACATTTTGAATATCAGTTGATTGCAAAACTGTATCTGCTTGAACATCAGAAGACTGTTCAATCTGAGATGCATTAGTAATCACTAATGTCTCAGCATAAGGGCAAGAATCCCTTTTTACAGTATAAGCCTGACAAATGGCATTTACCACGTCAGAAAACATTTCTGTTTGCTCATGCGGACGTCTCGAAAGACCATCTGCATCCCCATTAGCCTTGCCACTTCTATAGGTAAGTTTAAAATCATAAGAGCCAAGAGCTGCTAGCCATCTGTGACCAGTAGCATCTAGCTTGGCAGATGAAAGTACATACGTAAGGGGATTGTTGTCTGTGACAACATCAAAATGATTACAATATAAGTAATCATGGAATTTCTCTGTTACTGCCCATTTTAAGCAGAGAAATTCTAACTTGTGAGCAGGATAGTTCTTTTCACTGCTCCGAAGTCCTCTACTGGCATAAGCAATTACATGTTCAAGTCCATTATGAACTTGATACATGATACAATACTGCACCAAGACCTTCGGTCGAGGCGTCAGTATGTACAATAAAAGGGCGTTTAAAATCAGCATATGCCAGGACCGGAGGAGATGATAATTTCTCCTTCAAAGTGTCAAAAGCACTTTGTTGTAATGCACCCCACTGCCAAGGGACTTTGTCTCTCTTCTTCTTCTTCTTGTCTGAACCAGGATTTGTGGGGTGACCAACTAAAAGATCATTTAAGGGCTTGGCTAGACGAGCATAATCTTTAATAAAACGACGGTAATAACCCGTAAAGCCAAGAAATGATCTTAGTTGCTTAACATTCTGTGGTACAGGCCAAGATGTTAAAGCCTTCAACTTGTCAGGGTCTGTTTCGACACCATCTTGACTGACGACATGTCCTAGGTAACTAACACTAGTTTTGAAGAATTCACACTTAGACGGCTTTTAAAAGCTTTAGACCGTGTTGTTGCAGTCTACTGAAAACTGCTTCTAGCCGGTCTAAGTGGTCTTCAAATGTCTCAGAAAAAATAAGTATGTCGTCCAAGAAAATCAGGCATTCTTTGAGGTTCATGTCACCCATGCAACGTTCCATTAGACGTTGAAACGATGCCGGTGCATTGGTTAATCCAAAGGCCATGCGCTGACACTCAAAGAATCCTAGATTTCCTACAGTGAAGGCCGTTAAATGCTTATCTTCTTCCTCTACCTCAACTTGCCAGTATCCACTACGGAGATCTAGCTTTGAAAAGTATTTAGATCCTATTAAGTTATCTATTGTATCATCGATACGAGGTAGAGTGTAAGCGTCCCTTATGGTACGACTATTTAATTTACGGAAGTCGAAACAGAATCGTAAACTTCCATCTTTCTTCCTAACTAAAACTACGTTGGAAGAGTGAGTGTTTGAGTTTTACGTCCCACCAACAGCTAAGGTCATACGGAGACGGGACCTCGGTTTAAAGACTCATCCGAAAGTCTGGAGAAGCCCGGGATCGATCCTGCGACCCCTGGTTTACAAGGCGAGTAGCGTAACCACTGCACCACGGAGGCTTCTACGTTGGAAGAGAAAGGACTTTCAGAGGGTCTGATAGCATCAGCCTCAAGCATTTCTTTAATATGAAGCCTTACTTCTTCATACATTGAAGGAGGTATCCTTCGGTAGGGATCCTTAAAAGGAGTATAATCTGTAAGCGTTATCTTATGCTTAACCAGATCTGTTCTACCAAGATCGGTTGGACTGGTAGAAAATACGTCAGACCAATTCTCCAAAACCTGCTTAGCTTTTGTAAACTGCTCAGAAGACAGATTTTGTTTATCTATCTGGTCACTCAAGTTAGGAATAGTTGCAGTGTATTTTTCCTGTTTCGGAGAGGAATCAGGTGTCCATGCATCAACAACATTCACACTTGTTAAAGTACACAGAATAGATTTAGGGGGAATTTCAATAACCTTGGCCGACAAATTACAAACTCTTACAGGAACCCTAATAGTCGTACCTGGGCCTTTAAGTGAAACAACCCTTGGACAAATTGTCAAATTTCCTGAAAGGGAACCATTGGTATGCTCTGTCACTGCACATTCTATGCCATTAGATTTTCTTACAATCCCATGGAGTGTTTTTATTTCCCCAGGGTTGATACGAATGCTGTAATTGCATGTTGTTTTGACAGGCAAACCATCATCGCACATGCTATCAAAGGCAGTTTGCCATTCTACAGGCACATCCGATTGTGGCTTATCCTGCTTGAACAGTCTGATCACATTCGTACCAATGATTGCTGGCACTTTACTGTTATAATCAGTGTCTGATACAATCAGAAGAGGAACAGTAAGTAAAGAATTACCTAAAGAAGGTACTGAAATATTGGCTTCAATATAGCCTTTGTATGGAAGTTGGCTACCTCCAGCACTGACAACAGAAAGACCAAATTCAGAAATATCATGCAACTCTGGCAAAGGGTCTAGAGAATTATAAAAAGATTCTGAAATTGATGAAATCATTGAGCCTGAATCAATCAAACCAGATGTTATAACACCTTGTATACTTATTTGCCCCTTGTATTTTTAAATACTGTATATAATATATAGAAAAATATAATCAACATATAAACATCACAAATGACATGTCATTCATCACACAGTGGATATAACATGTATAAATATTAGGATTTATGAAAAATCCTTTAATCACTGGAGAAAAAAATCACTTATGAAAAAAATCACTGGATATGCCAGTGTCCATATATTGTCCATGAATAAATCACTGGAAATACCAGTGTCCATGCAAATGAAAATCACCGGCCATTCCAGTGTCCATAATTACACGATAAGACGGGGGGGAAAAATAATTGTGTGCACACTTGAAAAAAAATAATGGCCATATCTTCACCACTAACACATGAAGTGACACAAGTTCCAGCATGGTCATGATGATGATGATAGAATCCTGAAGATTGTAGCCCAGAACACATCTATAGTAAGTTCGAATCTGTAGTGGGCGCCATGTGTCGCCGGGTGAGCACCAGGGGTTTAAAGACTAACCCAACAACGATTAGGCCTGAGGGTTTTAATGTTGGTTGATGAAAAAGGGTGTCCTACAAACAAACAAACACGATTGACAATACACTATTTACATGACATTACAATACAAAATAACTACACATACTGCTATATATGTAGTAGTACAATAATTATTTATCCACCATTAACATGGATGAATGACAGCAGTAGACATTTACAGGACACAGTACTCAACATGACAGACTCGACAGGGATGAAACGCAGGGATGAGTGGGGATTTTGGGCCGTGAATACACCCGTAAAGGCACCCCGAGCCAGATGAAAGGTTGACAATGAAGATGGCGGCTTAGCGGGAACTCTGAAGCATGTGAAGAATCTCATGGCAATGGAATTCTGACACATGTTGAGGCAATAGAGCACTCGAGAATAAAATTACAGAATAAGCTAGGGAAGAAGCCCTAATAAGCTTACGCTGTATTGTGTGAATGCAAATAGCATGGCGAAAGGTTCAATAGTAAAACATGAACAACAGCGAAAATATGCAAGTAAGAGCAAAATGGCAAATTACAGAATATGCACAATATTCAGAATAAAGAACAGGGAAAGAGCAATAAAATAAACTAGCTAAGGAACAAGAAATTCATACCTGGCTATGACATCTTTAAATGATACTACCAGATAGACAATGACTGTCTATCAGAGATAGTATTGGAGTGAGCCGGTTGAGCCAGTTGAGCAATTGAACTGCTCTCTTTGCTATCTGAAGTCCAACTGACTTGACGTAGAAGCCCCCGTGGTCGAGTGGTTACGCTACTCGCCTAGTAAACCAGGGGTCGCAGGTTCGATCCCGGGCTTCTCCAGACTTTCGGATGAGTCTTTAAACCGAGGTCCCGTCTCCGTATGACCTTAGCTGTTGGTGGGACGTAAAACTGAAACACTCACTCACACTCACTGACTTGACGCGGTAAAATTTGTGGTGAGAAGTGTGCAGAAGGTCACATGCAGGGTTAGAGAATTAAAACAGCCAACCATACACAAGCATTCACCCTGGCAACGCTAAAAACATGATAATGATAGGTAAAAACAAGATATTTACCGTTACTGGCATTTAAAGCATGCCAACGTGTTTCGGTTCTAAATTTATTTGCAAGGTGAAGGTCATTACATCAAGCTAGTGACCTAGCTACCGTGCGTCGGAAACGCGAAACACAGAACTGAACCGAACCGAAAAAACTACATCTATGACACTTCCATTCATTTTCCTCTTTCTCCTCTGTCCCTCACTTTCACCTCTTCTGCTGTCTCTTCTATCCCTTTTCTCCCTTTCTCTGAAAGACGACACAAAATGAACCACAAGGGTTGACATGTCGTTAAACACAAAACATCCATTCAATCCATATGAGCTGCAATGGATGATATGGTGTCTTAATAGTAGGATAACACACCCTTGTGACATACTTGTTAAAAATGGCATTTTTCTAATACTGTAGAAAAATAAATAAAAATTCTGACACCATGAGGACTTGCTGCAATTCTCCTAAAAAATTAACAGATTTGTTTCATGATCCAGCAAGGTCAGTCCAAAAGATGCAGACAGAATGGCAAACAGTGTAGACCCTGATCAGACTGATCAGTCTAGTCTGATCTGGGTCTGCACTGTTTGCTTAGGCCTGTCTGTCCATTACTCTAATACAAATATGTGACACTTTTTCAAATGTTTGCTTTAAACATAGAATGTGTGTGCTGATTAGAACTGCCTCATTGAGATGGTTCTAATAAGTACACACAGTAAATGGTTTTTGAGAAGAAATAAAGATATTATTGATGCTCATTTTTTTATATTATCTATGAATTTTTGTTTAGTACCAGGTTTTTATCTTTAGACCCAAAACCGTAGTTTTATATCAAAGGATGTGATTGGATCTGTGGCATTCATCTGTGTATGTTTGTGTGTTTGGGTTTTACATCCCACCAAAAACTAAGGTCATATGGAGATGGGACCATGGTATAAAGACTCATACAAAAGTCTGGAAAAACCCAGAATCGATCCAACAGCCCTTGGTTTGCAAGGCGAGTAGCTTATCCACTACACCACGGAGGCTTCTAGCATAAAATTTTGTCTGTAAACAGCATTATATTTACAACTGTGTTATAAAAAAACTGTTATAAAGGGGTTTAGGTATGGACATGTGAAGTGGTCGAACCTTAATAGTCATATATATAACCCTGTAAACCCAAGATGTCTCTTTATAAAGTGGGGTTTACAGGGGTGCTCAATACAAGACAAGTAAAGGAGGTCATAGTGGCCACCTTTTTAGCAAGCAACCTGTCTTAAGCAAGCATGCATTGGTTCCCCAAAAAGTCAAATATATTAAATTTCATCTGTATTAAGCAAGCACCTGTCTTAAGTCAGCATATTTTGGTTATCCCTCAGGTGCTTGCCTAATACAGGTTGGACTGAAGTTGGAAATGTGAGTAGATGTGTGCACAGAAAAGGAGATCAGCCTGCGCATATGCACAGTCTGTTCGTATTCTTTACTGTATGCCCAATGAATGAACTTTGATCCAATGCTTCTTCAACCAGTCGGGAGAGGCTGTAACTTTGACAGAGTGGGACCGCAGACTGATCTGAGGCTTTGCTGAGTGCACATGTCTGAAGATTATAGGAATCTTACTTGGGTGTGAGGGGTGGATAGAAAAATCTGTTCAGAGGGTCACAGTCAGGCATCACAAGGCTTGCCGAGTGATGCCAGACTGTGATCCTGAGGGACGGATTTTCTGTCCACCCCTCACACCCATGTTTGATTCTTTTTCTTGCATACCTTTCATTTCTGCATGTTGATTTTTGATAATGCAATCACTGGATTGCCGCTGTCCGCTATATGGTGATGGCAAAGGTGTGATTTTAGTGACGTCAAGTAACACGCTGTGACGTCAACCTTAATGATGGGGCATATGAGGTCATATTCAACCAGTACTTATCAAATACGTGAGAATATTTGACTTTTACCCTGTCCCTGGGTAAGAACATCAGGGTAAGAACAATTTCTATCCTAGGCTAAAATCACGGATTTCCTTATCTGGTGTGCAAGAAATATTTTTCCATGTCACAGCTTATACAAAACTTTTGGTGGGATACAAAACAATATCAGTTAACCCATAAGATGCCTAGATTGAAGAAAAACTGCATCTAAAAATGTTGTCTGTTTATGTCATCTGCTGCATATTCTTGGAAACTTTTATAATCTATTTTTGCATACAGGCAAACAAGCACCTGAAGCCTATTTTTGGAGTATACAAAAGAAAAATATCACAAATTTTCTGGAAGAAATTTCTCCAGAACTACCCTTTGAATGTGTTATCATAATGGTTGAATGAGTTGTCTCCCCTGTTATTTTTTAAATGAGTTGTCTTCTCTGAAAGTGAATGAATTCCAATTTCTTTATTCTATACCAGGTGACAGAGTCTATGTTGATGATTATTGACGGAGAGATCATTAATGATAGCAGTGCCTTTGTTGACACTCTTGTAAGTGACGAATGCCTTAAACAATCTAGACAGCCTGTTATTCTCTACCTCATTTCATTGGCCATCAGGGATGGTAAGTTGCATTTTTGTCCACCCTGCTTTAAGCATGGCCCGATATGACCTTGAACTACATGTATTATAATAGACATATTTAAGCTTGTTATTCATGATTTTTAGAAAATTTTAGGATGTTTTGATGATATTTACCTGTCATATTTACGCCGGTAACAAGGCAGGACAGTCTTAATTATATTTTGCAGACAAAATTTGCTTAACCAATGACCAAAAGCAGAAAATGCATGAATAAACACTTAAATTTATTTAAGGGGGATGAGTACACCTTCAAGGGAGGCAACTCCTGCAAAAGTATTTTTGTCTCCCATGTCAATAGGGGTCAACTCTTAAAGGAAAGGATTTGCTCCTGAGGAGCAAATTGTTTCCTTTTAGATTAGACCCCTTTTCCAGTGGGCCAGAGAATAGAGAAAAGTGAACAGGAAGTCCTGAAAGTTGTTGCCCTTTGTTGAAATATGGCGGGAAAATCTGCCAGGTGTTCCCAATCCCCTTAAATATTTAGCTACCCATTCATAGTGTAATTCAACAGATGTTCTGTGATATAGTCAACCAAAATATGCCCGGTATGGAACTCTTGTTTGCAGTGCATTTATATGTAACCAGACGCTTTTTATGCTAGGTTCCCACTGTCGTGCGATCCGTTACGAACGCCACGAATGGCCATTCGTAGCTGGTCGTGGAATATTCTCTGAAAGTTCAGGTTTCGATACGAGTTGATGAGAGTCGATACATTCTGGTACAATTCGTTGCGCTCGGATGCAATCCAATCACGATTTGTCAAATTCAGATATCACGATCAGCCACAGTCTGCTCTCACGTTCAGATACGATCAAATGCGTTCCGATAGGATTGTTGCGATCGAGTCTATGACTTGGTCTCGATCTGAAACGATCATCACGACCGAGTACCCCGAATAGGGACGATCTGATACGTGCAGATACGTTGTTATACGCCCATCACGAGCCGATGCGCTCTGTTACGATAGCATACTACTGTCGTCTCGAAGTTTTTCACGATCATGATCGAGGGCGATCACGATTTGAGCTACGATTGACCCCGACTGGTATAAACAGCCGGACTGACCATAGACAACTGTTTCTTGAACTTTTAAAGCATAAACACTGACCCTCAACCATTGATGATGGTAGGAGTTGCGAATGGTGACAATGTTGCAATTTCTCTGCATATGGCTGGAATGGTTCAGACTTGCCTTTTCCATTCTCAGCTTCCATTACCCTTGGGTAGCATCTTTCAAAGGCTTTAAAATACTAGCAAAGGTCTGTATAAACCAGGGATTGCATGATCAATCCCGAGCTTCTCTAGACTTTCGGATGAGTCTTTAAACCGAGGTTCCGTCTCCGTATGAACTTAGTTATTGGTGGGCCGTAAAACTGAAATACACTCACTCATGAGCAGATCGCTGAATGAGTCACATTAAATCTTGAGAACTCGAAATAGATCGTGAACTTTCGTATAAAAACGTAGCCTACTCATATCTAATCGCATTTACTCATATCATCTCGTATCTGATCACGAGTCTTTCGTGAGAGGTCTTGAGCAAGGGGACCCGACAGAGCGTAACAAATCGTGACAGATCTTGTGAGATCGCAACATATCTCAACAGAACATGGTGTTTGTTTTGTCCAAGATTGGCCCCGATCAACGCAATTTGGAAGCACGATTAGAGGCGATCCGTCGCGCTTTGTTACGATGCAACATGATGTGATACGATGATCCAGATTTGACAATCGATGATCGTGGAAAAATTTTGAACCGTTCAAAAATTTTCTACGATTAACACGATTGTCACGAATGACCTCAAGATCTGATAAGATCTGATAGGATCACACGATTAATCCACGATTAAGATCACGATTGCAATCGTGGCGCGAATCGTGATAGTGGGAACATAGCATTACCAACCACGAAGGACTTACTATAAGCCCTGTATCACTAAAAAAGAGGTCTACTCTGCAAGGAAAGAATTTGCTCCTGAGGAGCAAATTCTTTCATTGAAGAGTTGGCCCCTATTGACATGGGAGACAAAACTACTTTTGCAGGAGTTACCTCCCCTGAAGGTGTTCCCATTCTCCTGAAGAGGGGTAAAAACGATAATGAAAGGATAATTTTTACTTTATTTCTTGATAAAAACATATGTTTTGGCCTTGTGGGTATTTGTTAGAATCGCCTCTTTGAGGCTATTCTTACAAGTTGCCACATCATATGGTTTGATAGAGAAATGAGAAAAAAACATACTAAGGCCAAAAAAAAAAATAGGTGTGTTTCAGGTTTCCCGACCCTACCTAAGTTTTAGGCCCGACCCTAAATTTTTTATTGCCAAAAAAAAAAAAATCGCGGGGCGAAACGACTCGTAAAAAAAATCGGAACTACGCGAGCGATTGCGTGCGGTTTATTTGTTCTAATTCGGTCAGTTTCCGAGCGTTTCAGTGTTTACTACTACTATTTCCGCAGAAATGCTCTATACAGTGTATAAACAAAATAAAAAATTAAGATAAAAAAAAAAATTAAATCGACCTTCCCCACCTAATTTTTTTCAAGCTGAAACCTGAAACACACCTATTTTTTTTTTGGCCTAAATTATCATCAATGCTCCTTGATTTATTTGTTTGTTTGATTCGAGGTTTACCGTCCCCGTCAACACTATAAAGGTCATTTTGGGGACGTTGCTTCCAATTTTGTGGGACTTTTACCCGACATTGAGATGGAATGACATCTTAAGCCCTGCCGCCCAATGAGGCCAATAGGATTTATAAGCATGGGCGGTCTGACTCGCACCGCTCTGCCTGGGCAGGCTTATATCCTCTAAGCGGTTTACCAGAACTGGTGTGCGGGTCGGTTTTAGCTCTGCGCAGATGCATCATGCAGCCCATCTGCTTCCATGCTGAGCTGAAACCAACCACACTTTTGAGTACTGGTAAACTGCTTGGGAGGTATAAGCCTGCCACAAGAAAAGTGGTACAAGTTGGTCCATCCCTTAAGCCCTAGCTGTTTCTTCCGGTGGTAGAGCATCTCAGTGTCAGGTAAAAGTCCCACAAAATAAGAAGCATTGTCTCCAAAATTACTTAAATACATATAGTGTTGATGGGGATGTAAAACCTTAACACGCACAAACACTTATTAGACACCCCCCCCCCCCCCCCCCCAAACCCCAAACGAAGTTTAGGCCGGCCTCAGTGGCTCAGTTGGATGCGCTTCTGACTGGTGATCAGGAGGACGCGGGTTCGACTCCCGCCGGGGTCGGCAACATTCTTTCGTGGAGATTGATCATGAAATCTTTTCTACGGTCATTCTCTCCCTTCCACTGATTCAAGAAGGGCAGTTGTCAGTTTCTGGCGAAAGAATGTGCACTGTACTGGTTAACCGCTTTCGTATAAGCCTGTTCAGGAAAGTGTTGATAGGTAAACTGACCGGCTCAAAAATGACCTAAATAGTGTTGACTGGGCCGTAAAACTCCAATACAAACAAACCAAACAAAGTTTAAAGGGGGTATACTGTTTTCACTCTGTCCGTCCGTCCCTCCGTCTGTCCAAAACACTTTGGTTTTTCCTGCATATCTTGCTTAATAGTTTACAGAATCTTATCATTTTTTGCATAAGTATTGATATTGATGAGATGCTGCAGCTACATGAAAATAAAGGTTCAGCGATCAATACTGTTAAAGTTATTCCCCTTTGTAATTCTTGAAAACTTGTCCGTGACACTTTTGATTTTCCTGTATATCTTGCTTATTAATTGTAATAACTTTTGTATTTATTGCTCTAGATTAATGAAACTTATATCACACCTGATGCCTGAGGTAAGGAATCTGTTGTAGCAAAATATTTATCAAGGGCCCATAACTCTTGGAGTTATGTCCCTAGATCGGTTTTCATTTAACAATAATAATAATAATGTTAAAGTGTATAGGGAGTAGGTACCTTGTTAGCGCAACTCCTCTCACAGTTTAAGGGTGATCATTTTGAAACTTTGCAGTTTGCAGGTGTTTTCATATAGGTCTGAAGATGTGCATGTGGTTTTTTCTTACTCCTAAAATTATTTCTTTCACTTTTTTCGTCTTTTTCAACTTAGCCATTTTTAGCTCACCTGAGCCGAAGGCTCATGTGAGGTATTAGTATACCACGAGCCGTCGTCCGTCGTCGTCGTCGTCCGTCGTCGTCGTCCGTCGTCCACACTTTCAAAGAAGTATATCTCCGGAACCAGTGGGCCAATCTTGATCAAATTTCATGTGAAGCATTATCAGGTAGGGGGAAAGGCTGCATACTGTTTTCGGGCAGATCGGATTGGAACTCTGGTTGCCACGGCAACAAATAGCTCCCATAGACTTAACATAGGAAAAAGTTTGTCATCACTCTAGCTCCGTCAATTTTTTTCTGATCGACTTCATTCTTGCAGATAACGAGGACAGGCATGAAATCTCGATCAAGTTCGATTTCGGGCTGAATCGGATTATTCACTCAGGAGTTACGTGCCCTTGAGCGTTCTTAACATAGGAAAAGGCTTGTCATCACTCTAGCTCCGTTAATTTTTTTCTGATCGACTTCATTCTTGCAGATAACGAGGATAGGCATGAAATCTCGATCAAGTTCGATTTTGGGCTGAATCGGATTATTCACTCAGGAGTTACGTGCCCTTGAGCGTTGAAAAAATTGCCTATTGACTTAACATGGGGAGAATGTTGTCATCACCGTAGCTGCTTCAATTATTTTCAGATTGGCTTTATTCTTGCAGATAACCAGCACAGCCATGAAATCTCGGTCAAGTTCGATAACTGGCAGAATCGGATCATTCACTTAGGAGTTACATGCCCTTGTGTGTTTTTGCATTAGGGTTAATGGGAATTTAAAAAATGTATATCTTAAAGACTACTTGGCCAACTTTGATCAAATTTCATGTGTCGCATTATTGGGCAAGTGGAAAGGCTTCATTAGGTTTTCAGGCAAATCTGAGTGGAACTCTGGTTGCCATGGCAACATCTGGCTCCCATAGACTTCACATAGGAAAAAGCTTGTCATCACTCTAGCTCCGTCAATTTTTTTCTGATCGACTTCATTCTTGCAGATAACCAGTACAGGCATAAAATCTCGGTCAAGTTCGATTTTGGGCCGAATCGGATTATTTGCCTTGGAGTTACCTGCCCTTGAGCATAAAAAAATACGTTGTGACCACGATAGCAACTTTATTTTTATTCAGATCAGCTTCAAACTTGTCGGCTTCATTCTTGCAGATAATAAGGACAGGCATGAAATCTCGGTTAAGTTCGATTTTGGGCAGAATCGGAATATTGACCTCGGAGTTACATGACCTTGAGCGACAAAAAATTTGCCCATAGACTTAACATAGGGAAAATGTTGTGACTACGATAGCGACTTGAATTTTTTTCATATCAGCTTCAAACTTGCAGGTAACGAGGACAGACATAAAATCACGGTTAAGTTCGATTTTGGGCCGAATCAGATTATTTGCCTTGGAGTTACCTGCCCTTGAGCATGAAAAAATATGTTGTGACCATGATAGCAACTTTATTTTTATTCAGATCAGCTTCAAACTTGCAGGTAACGAGGACAGGCATAAAATCCCGGTTAAGTTCGATTTTGGGCCGAATCGGAATATTGACCTCGGAGTTACGTGACCTTGAGCGACAAAAAATTTGCCCATAGACTTAACATAGGGAAAATGTTGTGACTACGATAGCCACTTGAATTTTTTTCAGATCAGCTTCAAACTTGCAGGTAACGAGGACAGACATAAAATCTTGGTTAAGTTAGATTTTGGGCCGAATCGGATTATTTGCCTTGGAGTTACTTGCCCTTGAGCATAAAAAAATACGTTGTGACCACGATAGCAACTTTATTTTTATTCAGATCAGCTTCAAACTTGCAGGTAACGTGGACAGGCATAAAATCTCAGTTAAGTTCGAATCGGAATATTGACCTCGGAGTTACATGACCTTGAGCGACAAAAAATTTGCCCATAGACTTAACATAGGGAAAATGTTGTGACTACGATAGCGACTTGAATTTTTTTCAGATCAGCTTCAAACTTGCAGGTAACGAGGACAGACATAAAATCTCGGTTAAGTTCGATTTTGGGCCGAATCGGATTATTTGCCTTGGAGTTACCTGCCCTTGAGCATAAAAAAATACGTTGTGACCACGATAGCAACTTTATTTTTATTCATATCAGCTTCAAACTTGCAGGTAACAAGGACAGGCATAAAATCTCGGTTAAGTTCGATTTTGGGCCGAATCGGAATATTGACCTCGGAGTTACGTGACCTTGAGCGACAAAAAATTTGCCCATAGACTTAACGTAGGGAAAATGTTGTGACAGAAATAGCGACTTGAATTTTTAGCTCACCTGAGCCAAAGGCTCCAGTGAGCTGATAGTATACCAAGGCTCCGGAGTCCGTCGTCTGTCGTCCGTCCATCCGTCGTCCACACTTTCAATGCAGCATATCTCAGAAGGCAGTCGACCAATCTTGTTTAAATTTTATGTGTAGCACCATTGGGCAAGGGGAAAGGCTGCATTAGGTTTTGGAGCTAGTCTGGTTCATTTGTTCCTTCATTCTTCTTTCTCTCCATATAGAGATAATAGACCAATGTTAAATTTTAATCAAAGATTTCTCAGGAACTATAAAAGCTAGAAGCATCAAATTTGGTATTCAATAGAATAATGATGACTTATTTTGTGTAAGAGACATTGGGCTTTCTCAGCTTATTTGTTCATTTGTTCTTTCATTCTTCTTTCTCTCCATTTTGACCAATGTTAAATTTACGTCAAAGATTTCTCAGGAACTATAGAAGCTAGAAGTCTCAAACTTGGAATGCAATGCAATAATGATGACTTATATCCTGTAAGGGTCAATGGGCTGGATTCTATTAGCAGATTTAGTAGTCAAGTCTGTGAATTGTTAAAACTTAAGTTCCTCAGGTGAGCGGTTTAGGCTCATTGAGCCTCTTGTTTTAGGTCTAATAATGTTAAAGTGTATAGGGAGTGGGTACCTTGTTAGCTCAACTCCTCTCACAGTTTTAGGATGATTGTTTTGAAACTTTGCAGATGTTTTCATAATTATAGGTCTGAAGATGTGCATGTGGTTTTTTCATACTCCTAAAATTATTTCTTTCATTTTTTTTTTTTTTTTAACTTAGCCATTTTTTTAGGTCTAATTATGTTAAAGTGTATAGGGAGTGGGTACCTTGTTAGCGCAACTCCTCTCACAGTTTTAGGATGATCCTTTTGAAACTTTGCAGGTGTTTTCATATAGGTCCGAAGATGTGCATGTGGTATTTTCATACTCTAAAATTATTTCTTTCACTTTTTTCATCTTTTTTAACTTAGCTATTTTTTTAGGTCTAATAATGTTAAAGTGTATAGGGAGTGGGTACCTTGTTAGCGTGAAGTTGAACAGATGCTTAAAACTCATCAAATAGATTTTGTGTTTCATTAATTTTGGGCCAAGTTGCGGCTATGAGTTCAACTTCTTTTTAACATGTCTGCTCTTTTTTATTATTGACCATTGTCATGCGGGGGGTATCTAATCAGCAATGCTTATTCACTTTTTCCATTTTTTCAGAACACTACAACTCGCGGGTATGTATGCTGATCAAGCATAACACTTATTTTTTCATGAGACTACGACTCGCGGGTACGTATGCTGATCAAGCATTACATTTATTTTTTCAGGTCACTACGACTCGCGGATACGTATGCTGATCAAGCATATTGCGTGGCAGCTCAGGGTTACGTGGGAGCAACTGGAAGAAATAGAGACTGACTTGGCAGAGACACTGGAGTATAATACCTATGTTATGTCAGAGTAAGTGCACTTTGACATATTAATCCATTGCATACGGGAAACCCCTACAGGGGTACCTTGGCAAACAGTGCAGGCCCAGATCAGACGCCGCGGCGTCTGATCAGGGCCTGCACTATTTGCTAACAGTATTTTTCATCAAAAATAGATAAAAAAAAAAAATAGGCCTGACACCTCTTATATAACAATTGGACTTGTCCAGAATATGGCAATGGAAGCGTCCACTAGCATACAATGGGTTAACCATTATCCTGCTGAATATTTAATTTTGCCACACCCATTTCTGATTATCAACCAATCAAATTACCAAGTTCAGCCCCTTGGGCATGACCTAGGGGTCAAAGCCAAAATCCTGTTCAGTATGTTTTACATATTTCATTACTCATTACTTCTGCAAAGTTTGACATCAAAATCTATAAAATTGACTTTGTAATCAAATTTTATTGACATTGACCCCTCCCCAGGGCCCCAGTCTGACCCCAGGGTCAAAGGTTTACTTGTATCATATTCCACTAATCATCCCCTTTGATTTGATGTGCTGTCAGAGCTCAGGCTTATACAACTTTTTTCATGCTCAACTCAGCTGAGCATGAAATTTTTTATGCTCATAACTTTTAAAATCCAAACAGATCATGCAATTTTCCTGCTCAGATCAGCACAGAATGTCATTTATCTCACTCATAAATTTTAAAATGCCAACTGAGCATAAAATTTTTAATGCTCATAACTTTAAAAATACAAACAGATAGGCAATTTTCCTGCTTAGATCAGCACATATTTGTTTGAATTTGTTTGAATTGAGGTTTAACGTCCCTGTCAACACTATTTTGGTCATTTTGGAGCAGTTGCTTCCAATTGTGTGGAACTTTTACCCGGCATTGAGCTGAAATGATATCTCAAGCCCTGTCACCCAATGAAACCAGTAGGGTTTATAAATATTAGATGTACCGGTGTAACAGTTTATCTTTACCCCCTGGGTAGCTTTACCCCCGGGGGTAAAGATATCCCGGGATATCTTTACCCCCACCCTGGATATCTTCACCCCCGGGGGTAAAGATATCCCGGCTGGGATATCTTTTTCCCTGGGGGTAAAGCTAAACTGGCTAGGATATCTTTACCCCCACCCCAACTTTTGGGTATAAACTATTTTCTTAATGCCCAATTTCTTCTTATATGTAAGAGAAGCGAGATAGTGGACTCAATGTTTCACTTTAACATTTTTTCGTTTCAATCATGACTCGGACTAATAGGACTACCCTTAGTATAAAATATGACCATATTATGGAGGCGAATGATTATTTAATACTTTCTTTTTTGTATATTTTCTTATTCAAAATGTTGCTTATGACAATCTTTCATAATCTTGCATAATCCCCGTCAGTCGTGAAATGGGTGGTGGTGGTGAGTGGAAAGGCGGCCCGGGGGTAAAGCTAAACTGGCCAGGATATCTTTACCCCCACCCCAACTTTTGGGTATAAACTATTTTCTAAATGCCCAATTTCTTCTTATATGTAAGAGAAGCAAGATAGTGGACTCGATGTTTTACTTGCACATTTTTCGTTTCAGTTGTGACTCGGACTTATAGAACTACCCTTAGAAAGAAATACTACCATATGATGCAGGCAAATTATTATTTAATAACTTCTTTTTGTATATTTTCTTATTCAAAATGTCCCTTATGACAATCTTTCATAATCTTGCATTATCCCCGTCAGTTGTGAAATGGGTGGTGGTGGTGAGTGGAAAGGCGGGGGTAAAGATATCCCGGCCGGGATATCTTTACCCCCGGGGGTAAAGCTAAACTGGCCAGGATATCTTTACCCCCACCCCAACTTTTGGGTATAAACTATTTTCTTAATACCCAATTTCTTCTTATATGTAAGAGAAGCAACATAGTGGACTCGATGTTTCACTTGAACATTTTTGGTTTCAATCATGACTCAGACTAATAGAACTACCCTTGGTAAGAAATACGACCATATTATAGAGGCAAATGATTATTTAATAACTTCTTTTTGTATAGTTTCTTATTCAAAATGCCCTTATGACAATCTTTTAAAAACTTGCATTATCCCTGTCAGTTGTGAAATGGGTTGTGGTGGTGAGTGCAAAGGCGGGGGTAAAGATATCACGGCTGGGATATCTTTACCCCCGGGGGTAAAGCTGAACTGGCCAGGATATCTTTACCCCCACCCCAACTTTTGAGTATAAACTATTTTCTTAATGCCCAATTTCTTCTTATATGTAAGAGAAGCAAGAAAATGGACTCGATGTTTCACTTGAACATTTTTCGTTTCAATCATGACTCGGACAAATAGACCACCCTTAGTAAGAAATCTGACCATCTTATAGAGGCAAATGATTATTTAATAACTTCTTTTTGTATAGTTTCTTATTCAAAATGTTGCTTATGACAATCTTTCATAATCTTGCATTATCCCTGTCAGTTGTGCAATGGGTGGTGGGGGTGAGTGGAAAGGCGGGGGTAAAGATATCCCGGCTGGGATATCTTTACCCCCGGGGGTAAAGCTAAACTGGCCAGGATATCTTTACCCCCACCCCAACTTCTGGGTATAAACTATTTTCTAAATGCCCAATTTCTTCTTATATGTAAGAGAAGCAAGATAGTGGACTCGATGTTTCACTTGAACATTTTTCGTTTCAGTTGTGACTCGGACTATTAGAACTACCCTTAGTAAGAAATATGACCATATTATAGAGCCGAATGATTTTTTAAGAACTTCTTTTTGTATATTTTCTTATTCAAGATGTCCCTTATGACAATCTTTCATAATCTTGCATTATCCCTGTCAGTCCTGAAATGGGTGGTGGTGGTGAGTGGAAAGGCGGGGGTAAAGATATCCCGGCTGGGATATCTTTACCCCCTGGGGTAAAGCTGAACTGGCTAGGATATCTTTACCCCCACCCCAACTTTTGAGTATAAACTATTTTCTTAATGCCCAATTTCTTCTTATATGTAAGAGAAGCAAGAAAATGGACTCGATGTTTCACTTGAACATTTTTCGTTTCAATCATGACTCGTACAAATAGACCACCCTTAGTAAGAAATATGACCATCTTATAGAGGCAAATGATTATTTAATAACTTCTTTTTGTATAGTTTCTTATTCAAAATGTTGCTTATGACAATCTTTCATAATCTTGCATTATCCCTGTCAGTTGTGCAATGGGTGGTGGGGGTGAGTGGAAAGGCGGGGATAAAGATATCCCGGCTGGGATATCTTTACCCCCGGGGGTAAAGCTAAACTGGCCAGGATATCTTTACCCCCACCCCAACTTTTGGGTATAAACTATTTTCTAAATGCCCAATTTCTTCTTATATGTAAGAGAAGCAAGATAGTGAACTCGATGTTTCACTTGAACATTTTTCGTTTCAGTTGTGACTCGGACTATTAGAACTACCCTTAGTAAGAAATATGACCATATTATAGAGCCGAATGATTTTTTAAGAACTTCTTTTTGTATATTTTCTTATTCAAGATATCCCTTATGACAATCTTTCATAATCTTGCATTATCCCTGTCAGTCCTGAAATGGGTGGTGGTGGTGAGTGGAAAGGCGGGGGTAAAGATATCCCGGCTGGGATATCTTTACCCCCGGGGGTAAAGCTAAAGTGGCCAGGATAGCTTTACCCCCACCCCAACTTTTGGGTATAAACTATTTTCTAAATGCCCAATTTCTTCTTATATGTAAGAGAAGCAAGATAGTGGACTCGATGTTTCACTTGAACATTTTTCGTTTCAGTTGTGACTCGGACTATTAGAACTACCCTTAGTAAGAAATATGACCATATTATAGAGCCGAATGATTTTTTAAGAACTTCTTTTTGTATATTTTCTTATTCAAGATGTCCCTTATGACAATCTTTCATAATCTTGCATTATCCCTGTCAGTCCTGAAATGGGTGGTGGTGGTGAGTGGAAAGGTGGGGGTAAAGATATCCCGGCTGGGATATCTTTACCCCCGGGGGTAAAGCTAAACTGGCCAGGATATCTTTACCCCCACCCCAACTTTTGGGTATAAACTATTTTCAAAATGCCCAATTTCTTCTTATATGTAAGAGAAGCAACATAGTGGACTCGATGTTTCACTTGAACATTTTTTGTTTCAATCATGACTCAGACTAATAGAACTACCCTTGGTAAGAAATACGACCATATTATAGAGGCAAATGATTATTTAATAACTTCTTTTTGTATAGTTTCTTATTCAAAATGCCCTTATGACAATCTTTTATAAACTTGCATTATCCCTGTCAGTTGTGAAATGGGTTGTGGTGGTGAGTGCAAAGGCGGGGGTAAAGATATCCCGGCTGGGATATCTTTACCCCCGGGGTAAAGCTGAACTGGCCAGGATATCTTTACCCCCACCCCAACTTTTGAGTATAAACTATTTTCTTAATGCCCAATGCCCAATTTCTTCTTATATGTAAGAGAAGCAAGAAAATGGACTCGATGTTTCACTTGAACATTTTTCGTTTCAATCATGACTCGGACAAATAGACCACCCTTAGTAAGAAATATGACCATCTTATAGAGGCAAATGATTATTTAATAACTTCTTTTTGTATAGTTTCTTATTCAAAATGTTGCTTATGACAATCTTTCATAATCTTGCATTATCCCTGTCAGTTGTGCAATGGGTGTTGGGGGTGAGTGGAAAGGCGGGGGTAAAGATATCCCGGCTTGGATATCTTTACCCCCGGGGGTAAAGCTAAACTGGCCAGGATATCTTTACCCCCACCCCAACTTTTGGGTATAAACTATTTTCTAAATGCCCAATTTCTTCTTATAGTAAGAGAAGCAAGATAGTGGACTCGATGTTTCACTTGAACATTTTTCGTTTCAATCATGACTCGGACAAATTGACCACCCTTAGAAAGAAATATGACCATATGATACAGGCAAATTATTATTTAATAACTTCTTTTTGTATATTTTCTTATTCAAAATGTCCCTTATGACAATCTTTCATAATCTTGCATTATCCCTGTCAGTTGTGAAATGGGTGGTGGTGAGTGGAAAGGCGGGGGTAAAGATATCCTGGCTGGGATATCTTTACCCCCGGGGGTAAAGCTAAACTGGCCAGGATATCTGTACCCCCACCCCAACTTTTGGGTATTTTTTTTTTTTTTTTTTTTTGGGTTTGGGTTTTACGGCCCTTTCAAGATTATTTCACTCATATCGAGCCAATCATTAATCAGAGGTGGGCGAAAACCGGTGTACCCGGAGAAAAACCACCTGACCTTCCATTGCAGAACTTGGCGTCTCACACGTGGGCCGAGCGAGGCTCAAACCTACGGCGGTGAGAGACCTAATGAGTAAGAGTCAGCGCTCTTATCCACTAGGCCAAGGAGGCCCGTTCAACTTTTGGGTATAAACTAATTCTTAATGCCCAATTTACATGTAAGTGAAGCAAAAAAAAAAAAAAAAAAAAACAAGCATAATTAAACCGTACAGCTTGCAAGAATATTTTTATGCCCCCGCATCATATGATGCCGGGGGCATATAGTTTTTGGGTTTTCCGTACGTGCGTACGTGCGTACATGTGTACGTCCGTCTGTACGTGTGTGTGTACGTACGTACGTACGTACGTACGTGATCCTGTAACCTCAGGTTAAAGTTTTTGTAACAGGTAGAGCCTGAACTTATAGAACTCATATTTTCCTAACCATTTGATGGAACTGGTTCATCTTTGGTATGATGATAGATATAGGTCCAAAGTTTTATTAAGCAATACCCCCACCCATGCCTGTGACCTCAAGGTCAAGGTCAAGGTCACAGACTTAGAAATTTTCAATGTTAAAGACTCAGGTTAAGGTTTTTGTAACAGGTAGACTTGAACATTTTAGAACTCATATTTTCCAAACCATTCGATGGAATTGGTTCATATTTGGTATGATTATAGATATAGGTCCAAAGTTTTATTCAGCGATACCCCCACCCATGCCCATGGCCTCAAGGTCAAGGTCACTGTGCCTATTTTTAGAAAAACTTTGTCATTGCTCTAGCGCTTACATTTCTTCACCGATTTCAATATAACTTCACACGAATGTTCCTTATGACAATATCGCTAGCGAGTTCCACTTTCAAGGTCAAGGTCACTGTGGCTATTTTTAGAAAAACTTTGTCATCGCTCTAGCCCTTACATTTCTTCACCAATTTCAATATAACTTCACACAAATGTTCCTTATGACAGTATCTCGAGCCATTTCGCATTTCAAGGTCAAGGTCACTGTGGCTATTTTTAGAAAAATTTTGTCTTCGCTCTAGCGCCTGCATTTCTTCACTGGTTTCAAAATAACTTTACACAAATGTTCCTTATGACAATACCTCGAACGAGTTTGACTTTCAAGGTCAAGGTCACTATGGCTATTTTTAGAAAAACTTTGTTATTGCTCTAGTGCTTACATTTTTTCACCAATTTCAATATTACTTCACACAAATGCTCCTTATGACAATATCTCTAGCAAGTTCCACTTTCAAGGTCCAGGTCACGGTGGCTATTTTTAGAAAAAAACTTTGTCATCGCTCTAGCACTTACATTTCTTCACCGATTTCAATATAACTTCACACAAATGTTCCTTATGACAATATCTTGAGCGATTTCGACTTTCAAGGTCAAGGTCACTGCGGCTATTTTTAGAAAAACTTTGTCATCGCTCTAGCAAACTTTACACAAATGTTGCATATGATAATATCTCAAGCAAGTTGGACTTTTGCCTTTTCCGTGTTTTCCTCACACGAAGTTGTCTTGTGCGAGGGGATTTGTATCGCATGCGATGCCTTGTTTATGAATGGCATTTGGCGGGGGCATCCGTGTCCTATGGACACTTTTTCTAGTTTTCACATCTTATACCATTGCTCAAGGTTGGGGGTGAAGATTTCCTGGCTGGGATAGGGTGCCCCTCCCCCCCTCTCCCACCACCCCGAAAAAATCAAGACTTTGGAAAACCCAGACAAGCACACTTCTCAACAATGGAAGGTACTACTGATGTCCAATGGTCTATGGTTGACATAACATTACCACAAGCTAGCTTGCATGAATCAGGATTTCACACCTCTACCATTGCTCGTGGGTGGGGGTAAAGAAATCCCAGCTGGGATACCTTCACCCGGGGGGCAAAATATCCTGGCTGAGGTAGCTTGACCCCCACCCTTCCAGCATTTTGGAAAACACAAACAAGTTCACTTATACTGTATAGTGTGCATTAATCAGTTTTTCACAAATTGTACCATTGCGCATAGGTGGGGGTGAAGATAGTGTGACCCCCACCCCACCCCAAATCCAGACTTTGGAAGACCCAAACAAGCACACTTCTCAATAATGAAGGTACTACTGATGTACAATGGTCTATGGTTGACATAACATCACCACAAGATAGCTTGCATGAATCAGGATTTCACATCTCTACCATTGCTCATGGGTGGGGGTAAAGATATCCCAGCCGGGATACCTTCACCCCCGGGGGCAAAATATCCTGGCTGGGTTACCTTCACCCCCACACTTCCATTATTTCGAAAAACCAAAACAAGTACACTTATACCCTATAGCTTGCATAAATCAGTTTTTCACAAATTCTACCATTGTTTATGCGTGGGGGTTTTGTTCAAACATCGCTTTTTGCAGCATCTGATCTGATGCCACACTGTTTGCAATTTTGGGTTTCCCATCGGAAATGGGGTAAATGTATTGTTCAGCATGAACTTAGGACAATTAAAGAGCAGACAAAAGAACTGTATCTGGAGTTATATTCAACAACAATATAGAGTCGGCCCCCGCCCATCGGCGCTTGAAGATAGATGGGCTGCATGATGCTTCCACATAGAGCAGAAACCAACAGCACACAAGTATTGGGTAACCGCTTAGAGGCTCTTAGCCGGCCCTGGCAAAGCAGTGCAAGTCTGACCATCCATGTTTACAAACCTACTTGGTTTCATTGGGCGACAGGGCTTGAGATGTCATTTCATCTCAATGTCAGTTAAAAGTCCCACAGAATTGGAAGCAACTTTTCCACAATGACCTCTACAGTGCTGACAGGGATGTAAATCCTCAAATCAAACTAACAAAACAACTACAATATAGAAAACAAGAGGCAGGATGATACAGTGTTGCTTACATGAGTTTAAGCATGTCTATTGTACACATGTGACATTGGTACCTCTGTTAAAACATGGGAAGGAAGTGTATCATAACATGCAAGGTGTTCCTATTTAAATTATGAAATGTGAAGAAAACTCAATAGCCTGTATTAACACACTTATCTGGTAGCACTTTTTTTTAATAATAGAGAATCTTATAATAAAATATGGTCTGGAAACTTGCTTTCATTTCACTGTCTATGATTTTACTATAGCCAGATGTAAATAGAAAAAGCACATCATGAACCAATAGTGAACACACTGAGTATTTGGTAAATGGTCCTCAGAAACTAGCACTTTTGCATTGTAACCACTACAACTTTTAAAGCTGAGCTCAATGTAATACATAACAACCCATTTATAATACTACTCTGTGATCCAAAGCAGCTAACACGCAGAGCTGAACCTGACCGCACACAATTACTGGTAAAAACACTTTCCAGGCAAAGCTGTGCGAGTCGGACCTTCCATACTTATAAACCTTATTGGTTTCATTGGTGCGACAATGCTTGAGATGTCATTTCATCTCAATATTGGGTAACAGTCCTACAAAATCGGAAGCAATGTCTCCAAAATGACCTATACAGTGTTGACAGGGCAGCTTAACCTAAAACAAGACAAAAAACAATCTACCTCAAACACAACAAAACAAGAAAAAAATCTACATGTGTCTGGGTTCCATCTTTGAACAGTATTATAAAGAGTTAACATGTATTTGTTTTCACAAAACAAGGAACAGCTGTCATTAACCCTTCTCCTGCTGTTCACCACAAACCTTGGCAAACAGTGTAGAGCAAATCGTAGCAAAAGATATGTTGAGTATTTTGCGATAATTGAAGGATAGTTTTCCATATATCTCCATATATACCTATGTGTGGCAGTTCTAATGAATACCCAACAACATAGGTTATTCGTTAGAGGCAGTTCCAACACAGGTTTTTAGGGAGAATTGACAACAACTATCCCTCAATTATCACAATATACCAGACTTATCTGTCGCTATGAGCCAAATTAGATGAGGTTTTGATTTGAAAGATTTTTGTGTATTGCGTGATATGATCGGCTGATAGCTGGTTATGGCTTAATATATCCAGCAGGATAAGAGTAAATACTGCTTGTTCCAGCTGTAACCTATTGTTCACTGACTTCAGACCATAGTTCATAGTATACCAAGTTTTGCATTTATTTTTAAATTTTTAACACAGGGACAAAATGATCACTCAAGTTACTGATGTACATTTTTCTCTTAGATCTTGCGATGACCTTTTTTGCCCCTTTCAGTGGCCCATACTTTATCCACTTATGCCCTTTTCCATACGAACTGTATACATAAATGTCTGTGGCCAGCAGGGATGCTGTGGCAATAATTTCCACCTCTGTTGCCCATTCCCCAGGACTATTCATACATGTTTCATTAATGTAGTTTTCTCTAGAATGGATCCTTTGGAAGATTTTGGAATTCTCCTGAAGATAATTCACAACTAAATCTCTGACCCTAATATGGCTCTTTTGGCCAGTGATGAGGTAACTAATTGTTCTGAAAAAACAATTGCCGTCACCTTTGATTCTCACAGTAGATTTTGGTGGTGCAGTTATCCCAACTTCTGATTTCAAACAAGCAATTGATGCACTACTGCTGAATGTCAATGAGAATTCGTTACACATCTTTTCTTGCCATTCCTGATCTACTGGATAAAACTGTATCAGTGTTGGTTCAGAACGAGTGTCACTACAATATCAGTGTCTTCAGTTTTGGTGGATGGTTTCTGTCTTTGTGATTTCTACACCCAGTGTCTCCTAATAAGAGGCCACCTTTGGAAATGTTCTTAAATTGTATTAACCCTTATCTTGCTGAATATTCATTTAAGCAACACCCATTTCTGTCTTTCAACCAATCAAATTGCTTGATGTTATTTATTCCTACAAATCCATAAACTGAATGTCAAACAGTGTGGATCCTGATCAGATGGCTTCTTCAGAAGCCATCTGATCTGGATCTACACTGTTTCCAAAGACATGTCTTGTCATAAACAGAAAGATAAGGGTTAAAAAACACTTCAAAACAAATACAACTGTGGTCTTATTGCATGAATTTCATTGAATGAACCTGCCCTGAGAAAAAATGTGTTCGGGTAAAATGAAAGGGCTGTTTACAAATGTCATTGACTAATTGGCATCCAGCTGGTAAATGAATTATTAGTTAATATTCTGACTTACCAATATATTTGAAGCCTTCAGTTGTCTCAGGTAAGGGGCCTAATAAGTCTATACCAATCTGTCTCCATGGATGGGCTGTGACAGGAATACTGTTAAGCTGAGAGGGCACCTTCTCAAAGCGTCTGTTTACACGCTGGCAGGCATCACAATGGTCTATGAAATGTTTTACATCTCCTGTGATCCCAGGCCAGAAGTACCTCTCTGTTAGTTTCTTGCAAGTCTTGTCTCTCCCATGGTGACCGCCCAGTGCTTTTGACTGTATCGTTTCTCCAAGACCTTCATGGCATGCTTTTAATATCCTCAGTCTCTCCTGTTCATCCAATATGACTCGAACTAGGTTACCTTTAAAAATGCAGTTACAAAATACACTTTTTTTGCAACAAATAGTATTCAAGATAGATGGCAAAATATATGTTTTAAGGATAATCATTGGATCACATGGCAAAATTTCCCAGGTATCAAAAGTCTTGGAGTTAAATGGCAAACTCTTTGGCCCATTAAATATAGGTTACACTGATCTAGATATGTTTCTATGTCAAGCATCAGGACACCTGGAATTTAAAAAACAAGAACTCTGCAAGAAGGGCATTATACACCCGTGGCAAATTCATATTTGTTGGACTGAAACCTGAAAACAGTATTCACTGCTACATCTTGTTGCTACTACTTTTCAAGTTTCAGCCTTAATAAATGGAAAATGATTACATGACCAAATCTTCCACACCTTTAGGCACATCTCCACCTCAGTCTTGCTATCCACAAAGTTTCAGGTTAATCAGATGAAAACTGTAGGAGGAGTTATACGGAAATGATAATGTTTTTAGCTAAATTTATCAAAGGGGCATAAGTCTATAAAGTCTATAAATATTTGGTGTACCATTAAACCTGAAACTTTACGCATATTTCCCCATCAAAGTCTTGCTATCTGCAAAGTTTCAGGTTGATCAGATGAAAACTGTAGGAGGAGTTATCCGTGGATGATAATGTATACCTTGTATGGTTAACCTTGAAACTTTACGCACATGTCCACCTCATAGTCTTACTATCTATAAAGTTTCTTGTTAATCGGATGAGAATTGTAGGAGGAGTTGGCTGGAAACAAAAAAGTTTACAGACGGACGGAAGGACGCCGACCCCATAACATAATACGACTGTTTTTTCAAAACGCGAGTATAAAAAGGGGCATAACTCTATTAAATATTTTCGGAATTTTGTCAATAGTTAATCAGATCATCTACACATTAGACCCAAACTGTATGCCAAATATCATGAGCCTAGCTCAAGTGGTTCTCCAGATTCTTTGTTCACAAGGTTTCCCCATAGCCACAATGCTTAAGTTGAAAAAGGTGCATAACTCTGTTAAAAATTTTCGGAATTTGGTCAAAAGTTAATCAGGTCATCTACACTTTAGACCCAAACTGTATGCCAAATATCATGAGCCTAGCTCAAGTGTTTCTCCAGATATTCTGTTCAAAAGGTTTCCCCATAGCCACAATGCTTAAGTCGAAAAAGGCGCATAACTCCGTTAAAATTTTTCAGAATTTCGTTAAAAGTTAATCAGGTCATCTACACATTAGACCCAAACTGTATGCCAAATATCATGAGCCTAGCTCATGCGGTTCTCCTGATATTCTGTTCACAAGGTTTCCCTATAGCCACAATGCATAAGTCCAAAAAAAGGGGCATAACTCTATTAATATTTGGTGTATGGTTAACCTTGAAACTTTACGCACATGTCCACATCATAGTCTTACTATTTACAAAGTTTCAGGTTAATCAGATGGAAACTGTAGGAGGAGTTATTCGAAAACTAAAGGACAGATGGACGGAAGGATGCCGACCCCATAACATAATACGACAGTTTTTTCAAAACAGGCATATAAAAAGTATTAACTGAACCATGAAACATAGGTCACTCTGGCCTAGATATATTTTACAAGTAATTAATATTAAGCCATATTATATATAACATTGAACCAACAGCCCAGGTATGACATTTCTCCATCAAATAGTCATGGTCACACTGACCTGGATGTATTTTGAGTCAATCATCGTGTCACATGGAATTTAGAATCAAGGTACTCCAATACATTAGGATTCAATATATTAGGCAACATCACTGAACCATGAAATATAGGTCACAATGACCTAGATATATTCTACAGTCAATCATCTGGTTGTATGGATCTCATAATATCCCAGGTATGACATTTCTCCATCATATAGTCTTTGGGTTATATTGCCAAATTATTGAACCCTGACATATAGGTCACAGTGTCCGAGATTTATTCTTATGTATATCATCGGGTCACATGGAACTAAAAATCCCAGTATGAAGTTTCTCCATGAAAAATTATTCAAGATATATATTGTTGGTCAATCAGAGTGCAGCAGGGAACTAATATTCCAGATTTGACAATTCTCCAGCAGATAGTCTTCAAGATATGTTGAAAATCAGTGGACTGTGAAATGGAAGTCACCCTGACCTTCACTCATTTACACTTGAACCAATGTCACATGGTTTGCTATGTATAACCCGTTGTATCTATATCTTGTTTACATAATGGAAGTATGTATATAACAACTTACAAAGCGGTCATAGATTTTGACCCCTAGCTCCACCCCCAGGTATAAATGGAGCATGATATATAGGTCAAGGTCAAGAGTCAAGGTGATTGCGTAGTCAGTATGTCAAGAAGAAACCTCAAGGCCATGCTACCCAAAAGGGACTGGTGATAATTAAACCTTTAGACCTTTGTTTTAATTGAGGTTTACCGTCCCCGGCAAGACTGTATAGGTCATTTTGGAGAAGCTTCCAATTTTGTGGGAATTTTACCTGGCACTGAGATGAAATGACATCTCAAGCCCTGTCGCCCAATGAAACCAATAGGATTTATAAGCATGAGCAGTCTGACTCGCATGGCGTTGCCTGGGAAGGCTTAGTTCCTCTAAGCGGTTTACCAGTACTCGTATGCGGTCGTTTTCAGCTCTGCGGGAAAGCATCATGCAGCCCATCTATTTCTTCAAGCCCCAATGGGTGGGGCCGTAGACCTATATTTACCACCAATCAAAGGATATTTATAATATTTGATACAATCTTTGTCACAAAAACTTTGACCCTTGTTCCACAAATGTGAGGGACAGACAAATGAATTAACCACCATACACATGGATGAATCAACATAACAAACAGACGAAGGAAAAAGGCATAAACAATACACCCTTTGGCTTGAATGCCAGGGGTTTAAAAATTATGACAAATATTGTAAACTTGAAGGTTATTATGACATAGATTGCGTTTATTTATTCTCCTCACTGAGGCGGTCTAAATGAGAACCCTTGTCTGGACTAGAAATAAGAACAATTGTCATATATTTTCTTCCGACAGTTATGGAGATACAACACCATTTTATCATAGTACATTTTGTAATCGTGTTCTATTAATTAACTATCCTGTATTGTTCATAGATCATCCGTATTAACACTTGGATCAAAAATCAATAATCATGTTTTTAATGGTGTCAATTAATAAAATTGTCATTAATCAAGTGATTTCTTATTGGCCCAGTTACAGGTTCTTAGTCAGCTGTATTGGCCTGGGCCTTCAGCCTCGGGCCAATACAGCAGACCTCAAACCTGTAACTGGGCAAATACCAAATCACTTGATTAATAACATTATATTATTAATAAACTATCCTGTATTGATCAGAGATCACATTAGCACCAGGTAAGCCAATATTAACCAGAGGTTAAGTGATATGGGGCTGAGGTCAAAAATCATGTTTTATTTGTGTCATTTAATAAAACTGCCATTAATCAAGTAATTTTGAATTAGCCCAGTTGCAAGTCCTCCGGCATCTGTATTGGCCTTCTGCCTAAAGGCCTATACAGCAGACTTCAACCTAAACTGGGCCAGTACTGAATTAATTATTTTTTAAACATGCAGTAATAACATTTGCTTCAATCAAGTAATTTCATATTGGTCCTGTTCGGCATCAGGCCATTACCGCAGAACTGGGAGCTGTACATTGGCCAATTCGAAATTGCTTGATTAATGGCATAATATTTTTGTTTTTTGACCACTGCCTAATATCACATGACCTCCAGTTAAAATTGATTTTCTGTTTTTTGGTGGGGTTTTGGTTTTATGGCCCTTTCAAGATTATTTCATTCAATTGAGCCAATCGTTAATCAGAGGAGGACAAAAATCGAGAAAACGGAGAAAAACCACCTGACCTTCCATTGCAGAAATTTGCATCTCACATTTGACCCAAGCCGGGCTCCAGACCACCACCACAGTGGGATGCCTAATAATTAAGAGTCAGCGTTCTTATCCACTAGGCCACAGGGGCCTGTTTAATATTGGCAGACATAATGTTATTACAGATGACCCAATCGATATAGGATAGTCAATAATGTTGCTGGCCTCAGTAGCTCAGGTGGATGCGCGTATGACTGGGGACGAGGATGGGGGTTCGATACCTGCCCGGGTCAGCAACATTCGTAGATTGATCATGTAATATTTTCTATGATCAGTCCTTTCCACTCATTCAAAAAGGGAAGTTGTCAATTTCTGGCCAAAGAATGTGCACTGAATGGGTTAAAGCCTTATTTTTACCATGTAAAGTGTGGTGTACAAAGTGGGATTGCTAGTATCATTTCTGCTGTAATTCACACTGAACATTTCATTACAATATACCCAGCCAAACAATGGGGATTTAGTTAGTGGTTATGTATACCCCAGTAATGCCCTTTTTTCACCCTATAAAGTGGGATTTTCTGAGCGGGATTGCTAAAATCTTTTTCTGCTGGAATGCACACTTATCTTTTCAATGCCATGTTCCTGGCCAAACGATGGGATTTGACTAGCAGCTATGTATACCCCTTGTGATGCTTTTCTTTTCACTATATGAAGTGAGGTTTACAAAGTTGGATTGCTAATATTGTTCCTGTTCTTATTTACACTGAACTTTTCAATGCCATCTTCATAGTTAAACAATGGGGATTTGCTTAGTGGTATGTATACCCCTAAATGCACTATTTGCACTATATAAAGTGGGGTTTACCAAGCAACATTGCTGTAATTCACACTTAACTTTTCAATGCCATGGTCTTGGCTAAACAATGGAGGTTTGCTTAGCAGCTATGTATACCCCTGTAAAGCTGTATTTTCACTACATAAGAGAGCTTTACAAAGTGGGATAGCTTACATCGTTTTCTGGTGTAATTCAAACTAAACATTTCCATGTCATGTTCCTACCCAAAATGGGGGATTTGCTAAATATTTATGTATACCCCTGTAAAGCTCTATTTTCACTACATAAAGTGAGCTTTACTATGTTGGATTACTTACATATTTTTCTGGTGTAATAGAAAGTAAACATCTAAATGCCATATTTGTAGCCAAACAATAGGGGATTTTCTTTGCATTTGTTCGTTGGATTTGATGTTTAACTAACATCGCCGTCAACACTAAATTGGTCATTTTGGAGATGTTGCTTCCAATTTAGTGCGACTTTTACCTGACATTGAGGTGATTTTACATCTCAAGCCCTGTTGCCAAATGAAACAAATCGGGTTTATAAGCATGGACGGTCCGAATCGCACCACTTTGCCTGGGCAGGCTTAGATCCTCTAAGCGGTTTTCCAGTACTCCTGTAAAGCTCCAGTTTCACTGCATAAAGTGAGGTTTACTTAGTTGAATTGTTAATCTGTAATGCACACTAAACTTTCACTGCCTTGTTCATAGCCAACCAATGTGGATTCAGTAAACAGTTTGTATACACATGTAAAGCCCTATTTCACTATATAAAGTGGGGTTTACTATGTGGGATTGCTAGTATCATTGTTTTCTCAGTTGGATTGCTAATTTGTTATTTGTGCTGTAAATCACACTAATTTTCACACTGATGTCATGCTCCTTGCCACACAATTGGAATTAGTGGTATGTATAACCTATTAAAGCCATGTTTTCACTATACTATATAAAGTGGGGTTTACAAAGTGGGACTGTTAATGACTTTTGTGCTGTAAATCACACTGAACATTTCAATGCCATGTTCCTATTTAGGTCTAGCAGTTATGTACTCCCCAGTAAAGCCCTATTTTCACTAAATAAAGTGAGGTTTACTAAGTGGGCTTGCTAAAATCTTTATCTGGTGCTCACACTAAACATTTCAATGCCATATTCCAAGCCATACAATGCCGATTTGGTTAGCACTTATAAACAAAATGTATACCCCAATAAAGTTCTATTTTCAATATATTTAAGGTGAGGTTTACTAGTAGGATTGCTAAGATATGTTTCTTTTGTAATTCACACTTAAAATTTCAATGCAAGATCTTAGCCAAACAATGGCGATTTGGTCAGCAGTATGTATACCCCCATAAAACACTACATGTTTTGACTGTATGAAGTGGGATTTACTAAGTTTGAATGCTAATATCTTATTACTTGATAGCCGTTTGGCTACTTTGATGGGTAAGTATCTGTGAATTTGCATTTAGTTTGCGACTTTCCCCTTAGGTGTCTAGTCTGGGAGGTGTGAGGTTTTCTTTTATTTTGTTTGCTGTTGGTTTTGCAGTCCTTTCAAGATGATTTCACGCATTTTGCGCCAGCAGTGAGTGAAAACTGGAGTACCCAGAGAAAAACCAACTGACCTTCTGTCGCTCACATGGCCTGAATCATGAACCACAGTCAGAAACCTATTGATTTAGAGTAATCGCTCTTACCCATTAGGTCATAAAATGTAAAAGCTTGGTGAGCATGAGCTGCCCATTACGTAGTGTGCATTTAAATGAAAATCTATTCAAAGTGCAAATAGACACAGACTGGATGGATGGAATGGATAGACACTGAAGTGCCTGACAGTTGTTTGAAAGTTCACAACATCACATGAACAAGTCCGTGAAATGAAGACCCCACTACACCCCATTTTATATAGAGAAAACTGAGGTTTACGGGGATATACATTATTTTTCTTGCTTGCTTTAAGACAGGTTGTGGGTACTCATTAGAACCACCTCAAGGAGGCGGTTCTAACGAGCACCCACAACCTATGTTTGCAGTATTTATAAGGAAAATATCCAGGATTTTCATCAGAAAAATGACCATTTTTGGAGATTTGAAAAATGCACCATGTCGTACGGGTGTGTTATCGTAATGAATTAAAGGGTATATTTATTTAAGTACATTACCATTCAGTTGGTAAAGCAGTGTGGAGTCTTGAATGACAAATTTCTTGGCTTTTCTTCTCAGGTTCTTCCTGTCATCACGGCTGAAGTTTGCAGGATATGCTTTGGCACTCATATAATTGAACACATCTTCTAAATTATCAATGAAACCAAGCTTAGCCTTTTCACTAGATTCAGTGTCAGACTCCATTGCATATACCCCAAAACACACTTTAATATTATGGAAAACAAAACTGATTGTTCTGTGCTTAAATGCTGTAAATTTTTAGACTTAAAATTGAAAAGCTTAAATACTTTTTATAACTTCTATTTGACAATACACAATGTTAAAATGACAATAACCTGTGAAATCTTCACACCTACACCTTTATGCCAGCCTTTAGGTGTGATTTTTTACAGTGTCACTTAACCCCTGTAGACTTATTGGCTGCAATGAAACCTGTATGAGTACCCGAGAGGCTAAGACGAGATGAAGCGTTGTGGTTGCGGCCTACTGGCTTTGCACTTATGAGCGCTGCACCAAAATCCTAGCTGATCGGGAGCCACACTGCCCAAAAGAGGATCACACGAGAACACGCCGGGACTGGGCGTGGATCCACCACAAGGAAAATCCATCGCCCGGCCTCTCCGGAGGGGGTGAGGCAAACGGGAAATCAGGACGAGATGTAACGCTGGGGTTTGCGGTCTTAGGACTTTGGCACTGAGCAGCGTTGCGTCAAAATCCTGGCTGATCGAGAACCACACAACCCAAAGGAGAACGGCACACAAACACACTAGCAAACAAAAAGGCTCTCCTTCAGGAATGCACATAGATGAGTGGGACAGAAATAAGAAACAATAGGCCTTATCACATCTCTTTGTTTTTCTCTTTTTTTTTTTTTTTTTTTTTTTTCGCAAATTTCGATTTCGAATAAAGGATGTACATTATAAGGTTACCCAAACGGAATGATCTGGGGGCCCACAAAAGGACATTTTATAAACACCCGACCAGCAGAAAAATCGCAGGAAGGCCCTTTCTAAGCACACATGGTATTGCTTCTGTCCCTCCCTTGACAAATGAATACGGTCCCTATAATAGTGCCTGTGGAGACGACCATCGCTGTCCCAATTTTGCCCTCGGAAAATATGAACCGCTGTCCCACAAGTCAACATCATAGCTCGCCACGCGCATACCACCACGGCCGAAAAACCGAACCTCGCCTGGTACATCAAACAGCCCTCGGTACTGCCCTTGTCGTTTAACATAAGTATCATCAAAGACAGTAAATCGCGCCATGACCGTAATTAAAACGGACGGTCAAGACGGCCAAATATTTATACAGATAAGGGAAATTAACTAACTAACTAGGGCATGACTAAGCGCGACCCTGAAGGAGGGCATCAACACACAACCACCCACGCAAAACTAAAACAACACACATCCACCCACGCAATGCTCAATTAGGTAGATATAGCGATAGTTGTAGAATATTTGTAGAGTAGGAATCCCGTAGAGAGGATAGTATAGAAAAAGAGAGATCAAAAACCTGGAGATAGAAGAAGAAGAAGAAGAGTTTTTTCCCAAAAAGCGATTTCAAACATTGTTAACTGTAAATATGACACATAAAAACAAGATCGCATAGGAGTGCTCGACTGCGCACATGCGCTGGCGGACGCTTGTATGCGACCTACATGATTATATGAATTTGTACTAACTACATTGCTAACAAGATCGGCACACGATATCTCGGGCCCTCAAACGACTAGGTAGGAATACAATTCCTCCTATGGTGCCTTCCTTCACGTAGGTTCGATAATGACATGTAAACATGGCGACTCAGAATGACCCACTTACGGCCCCACAGAATATGACATCCTACGTGGAGGAGGCCTAGCAAGGGGCACCACATTTTCCTAACTTAAACAAAAAAATGCAGAAAGGGGATTGCCCTACTTCCACATCCTCCGCGATAGAGGTCACCCACTAACTAAAATAAACACAAACTTGGGCCCGAGACGGCGGAGGCCATCATACTATACTATATGTTGTATGTACAGAATAAACAAAAATCACAAAATATAATCTACAAGCACAACCTTGCAGGTACAAAAACTGTCCTACCCAGCAATAGAGAGCGGGTGGGCTTGCCCCAAAACGGACAACACCATCTTTAAAGCACAAGAAAAACAAACATGACAGGTCCGTGGCGGGGCGAGCACATCCGCCCACATATATACTCAATAAGCTGGGGGCACAGACCAAATAATGTAAAAATGTACATACGTTACAAAAATATGCAAAAATCAAACAAAAAAATAAAAAAAACAAAATACCAATATCAAAATTGATACAAAAAGCGTAGACGACATCCATAGACATGGTGCTGGCGTGAGGGTGTAGATGCGGCTGAAGCTACAAGCTAGAAGAAAGAAATGGATGGACTCTACAATTTTGTTGTGCAAATAAGCACCACAAAATGGCTAAAAACTTTGTCTCGAATCCCCTGATTGGATATAAGGTGCATAACACGTAGCATGGAAACGTGTATAGCAATCTTTAGAAACGTCTTCCAAATTGCAATGAAACTTTCAAACATAATTAACTGCTAAACGATCCCCTTTATGATAAGGTCAAACTCGGAGCCTACCCTGTTACACAAAACAACCCACACCCCTTTGCGGCAAACCGCAAAAACCCAAGGCACAGCACTGCTATAACTTAAACGCAGTGCAATCACGTAGCCAAACCTTTAGAATGGAGTTCCAAATTACTACAACTAAACTATGTTGCACAAAAACAAAGGCTCACATTGGAACTGTTCAACATATCCACAGCCCTTGAAATATGAAGCACGCCTAGCCCAGAAACTCCTGCATATAAAGATGCCCTTTAGCGACAGGACACATGCACTCCTGAAGCAAACGGGAAGACAAAATATAAGCCCCACCGAGACCTGGAAAGGTCACGGCACCGTTTCACAAACCTCTCAGGACGGAGCTCGGCGATTGGCTACAGGGCAAGGGGATGCCCGTGGGCTCAGAGACCCTGAGACGTGAGACGACAAACATGGACGGACGGGGCTGGAGCCGAGCGATGGTCTCCCTGTTCACCGGCAACGGGGAATAGGGGTACCACCGAACGGCTACGGTGTAGTGCCAGCATGGATTCGTTCCCTGGGACCCCACCAGCTGACGACCCGCGACACGGGGAAACTGGAAAACAACAACAAGTATGAGTACCTGCGATTTCAAACATTGTTAACTGTAAATATGACAATAAAAACAAGATCGCATAGGAGTGCTCGACTGCAAAAAATTATAACGTCGAGTAGAAGACAAAATGGACCGACTGCAGCGGACTTACGATAGACACGGACGGACGGGGCTGGAGCCGAGCGATGGTCTCCCCATTCACCGGCAACGTGGAATGGGGGTAGCACCGAACGGCTAAGGTGTAGTGCCAGAATGGATTAGTTCCCTGGGGCCCCACCAGCTGACGACCCGCGACACGGGGAAACTGGAAACAACAACAACAACAGTGCTCGACTGCGCACATGCGCAGGCGGACGCTTGTATGCGACCTACATGATTATATGAATTTGTACTAACTACATTGCTAACGAGATCGGCACACGATATCTCGGGCCCTCAAACGACTAGGTAGGAATACAATTCCTCCTATGGTGCCTTCCTTCACATTAGGTTGCGATAATGACATGTAAACATGGCGACTCAGAATGACCCACTTACGACCCCAAAGAATATGACATCCTACGTGGAGGAGGCCTAGCTAGGGGCACCACATTTTCCTAACTTTAACAAAAAATGCAGAAAGGGATTGACCTACTTCCACATCCTCCGCGATAGAGGTCACCCACTAACTAAAATAAACACAAACTTGGGCCCGAGACGGCGGAGGCCATCACACTATACTATATGTTGTATGTACAGAATAAAAATCACAAAATATAATCTACAAGCACAACCTTGCAGGTACAAAAACTGTCCTACCCAGCAATAGAGAGCGGGTGGGCTTGCCCCAAAACGGACAACACCATCTTTAAAGCACAAGAAAAACAAACATGACAGGTCCGCGGCGGGGCGAGCACATCCGCCCGCATATATACTCAATAAGCTGGGGGCACAGACCAAATAATGTAAAAATGTACATACGTTACAAAAATATGCAAAAATCAAACAAAAAAATAAAAAAAACAAAAATACCAATATCAAAATTGATACAAAAAGCGTAGACGACATCCATAGACATGGTGCTGGCGTGAGGGTGTAGATGCGGCTGAAGCTACAAGGTAGAAGAAAGAAATGGATGGACTCTACAATTTTGTGGTGCAAATAAGCACCACAAAATGGCTAAAAACTTTGTCTCGAATCCCCTGATTGGATATAAGGTGCATAACACGGTCTCCGGACGTTAGCCCCCCAGGACGTTTGCCCCCCAATGACTTAATCTAGAAATGGACATTTGCCCCCCAGTTGAAAATGCGACCTGGACATTTGCCCCCCAGAGCTTATTTTTGGAATGGACATCTGCCCCCCAGTGCTTATTTTTCAGGTGGACAATTGCCCCCCACTGCTTATTTTAGAAAGGGACATTTGCCCCCCAACCTGGCTAGACAAGGATATTCATTACACAGACTTGTATATAGCTACATAATTGCTACCAAAGTTTTACAGCCCATTCAAGATCATTTCAATTTCTTCAAGAATTAACCATCAGTGTATCCAGTGTAAAAACCACTTGAGTATAGGCGTCTGACACTGGACCCTCAGTGAGGCACAAACTCAATATATGGTTCTGTAGCTGACTTTCTTAACCGTTATCCTGCTGAATAAATTAAGCATCTCCAATTGTTGACTATTAACCATCACAATCTTGGTTAGTTTTAATTTTGAAGATTTCAATTTTCAAGAATTAACCATCAGTGTATCCAGTGTAAAAACCACTTGAGTATGGGCGTCTGACACTGGACCCTCAGTGAGGCACAAACTCAATATGTGGTTCTGTAGCTGACTTGCTTAACCCTATCCTGCTGAATAAATTAAGCCTCTCCAATTGTTGACTATTAACCATCACATTCTTGGTATATTTTTGTTAACTTAACAAATTGCATGATAAACAGTATAGATCCCCATCAGATATGGCATCTGATCGGGATCCATACTGCTTTCTAACGTAGGGGTTGTCCATAACAGCAGGTTATTATGGGATTCATATTTATATAGATTGGGTAATTTATTGCTTAACATTTTGTATTTCTGATGATAATAAACCAATAAATACATTGTTTTCCTCCTTTGTGTTAGCCCTGGTCTATCTGGGGGGCAAATGTCCCTTTCTGAAATAAGCAGTGGGGGGCAAATGTCCACCTGTATATTAAGCACTGGGGGGCAGATGTCCATACCAAAAATAAGCTCTCGGGGGCAAATGTCCGGGTCGCATTTTCAACTGGGGGGCAAATGTCCATTTTTAGATTAATTCATTGGGGGGCAAATGTCCTGGGGGGCAAATGTCCTGGAATCGCATAACACGTAGCATGGAAACGTGTATAGCAATCTTTAGAAACGTCTTCCAAATCGCAATGAAACTTTCAAACAAAATTAACTGCTAAACGATCCCCTTTATGATAAGGTCAAACTCGGAGCCTACCCTGTTACACAAAACAACCCACACCCCTTTGCGGCAAACAGCAAAAACCCAAGGCACAGCACTGCTATAACTTAAACGCAGGCAATCACGTAGCCAAACCTTTAGAATGGAGTTCCAAATTACTACAACTAAACTATGTTGCACCAAAACAAAGGCTCACATTGGAACTGTGCAACACATCCACAGCCCTTGAAAAATGAAGCACGCCTAGCCCAGAAACTCCAACAAATAAAGATGCCCTTTAGCGACAGGACACATGCACTCCTGAAGCAAACGGGAAGACAAAATATAAGCCCCACCGAGACCTGGAAAGGTCACAGCACCGTTTCACAAACCTCTCAGGACGGAGCTCGGCGATTGGCTACAGGGTAAGGGGATGCCCGTGGGCTCGGAGACACCTGAGACGTGAGACGACAAACATGAGACGGACGGGGCTGGAGCCGAGCGATGGTCTCCCTGTTCACCGGCAACGGGGAATGGGGGTACCACCGAACGGCTACGGTGTAGTGCCAGCATGGATTCGTTCCCTGGGACCCCACCAGCTGACGACCCACGACACGGGGAAACTGGAAAACAACAACAACAACTGTATGAGTAAATTAAACTTTCCAAGGCAGGTGAAGTAACACAGATGATATGGAAAAGCTAAAATAAAGTCTTGAGTATACTGAAGATATAACTATTGAAAAAAAAAAATTTCATTAGAAATACTTGTGATGACAATCCTTCTAAAAAATATTTCCCCTGGAAATATATCACTACTGCAAAAAGGGGCCTTCCTCACATCAAGTGAACAAGTCCATGAATAAACACCCCATATAGAGAGCAAATTGGTGTTTATGGGGGTATTCATTAGTTTTCTTATGTCTGCTCCAAACATATGTTGTAGGTGCTCATTAGAGCCAGTACATAGGTTGTGAGTGTTCTAATGAGCACCCACAATATTTCTTTGAAGTATAAATAAGAAAAATATAACAGATTTTCATCAGAAAGGCAATTTTGGAATTTATGAAAATTCTCTGTCGCACGGGTGTGTTAGGGTAATGCCCCCCCCCCCCCCCCACCCCCACCTCCCCCAAAAAGCATTTTGCAAAACAAACTGTCATCAAAGTGCATGTTAAAGTGAAACATCGAGTCCTCTATCTTGTTTCTCTTAAGAGAAGAAATTTGGCATTTAGAAAACAGTTTAAACCCAAAAGTTGGGGTGGGGGTAAAGATATCCTGGCCAGTTTAGCTTTACCCCCGGGGGTAAAGATATCCCAGCCGGGATATCTTTACCCCCGCCTTTCCACTCACCCCCACCACCCATTTCACAACTGACAGGGATAATGCAAGATTATGAAAGATTGTCATAAGGGACATTTTGAAAAAGAAACTATACAAAAAGAAGTTCTTAAATAATCATTCGCCTCTATAATATGGTCATATTTCTTACTAAGGGTAGTTCTAATAGTCTGAGTCATGATCGAAACGAAAAATGTTAAAGTGAACTATCGAGTCCACTATCTTGCTTCTCTTACATATAAGAAGAAATCACTCACTCACTTTTACATATAAGAAGAAATTGGGCATTTAGAAAATAGTTTATACCCAAAAGTTTGGGTGGGGGTAAAGATATCCTGGCCAGTTTAGCTTTACCCCCGGGGGAAGTGAAACATCGAGTCCACTATCTTGCTTGTTTTACATATAATCAGACTTTCGGATGAGTCTTGAAACCGAGGTCCCGTCTCCGTATGACCTTAGCTGTTGGTGGGATGTAAAACTAAATCACTCACTCACTTTTACATATAAGAAGAAATTGGGCATTTAGAAAATAGTTTATACCCAAAAGTTGGGGTGGGGGTAAAGATATCCTGGCCAGTTTAGCTTTACCCCCGGGGGTAAAGATATCCCAGCCAGGATATCTTTACCCCCGCCTTTCCACTCACCCCGACCACCCATTTCACAACGGACAGGGATAATGCAAGATTATGAAAGATTGTCATAAGGGACATTTTGAATAAGAAACTATACAAAAAGAAGTTATTAAATAATCATTTGCCTCTATAATGTGGTCATATTTCTTTCTAAGGGTAGTTCTATTAGTCTGAGTCATGATCGAAACGAAAAATGTTAAAGTGAACTATAGAGTCCACTATCTTGCTTCTCTTACATATGTGTGTGTGTGTGTGTGTGTGAATTTGGGTTTAACGTCGCTTTCAACAATTTTTCAGTCATATCACGACGGTGTCTGGTTGCGACAGGGAGCTCAATGCTCACGTTTATAGTGCTGCCTCACTGAAGTATCATGTCCCAGACACATTACATGATACCACACCCAGTCACATTATCCTGACACTGGATCGACCAGTCCTAGCTCTACCCCGTAAATCTGAGTGCCAAACGAGGAGCAGCTAGTACCATTTTTAACGACTTTGGTATGTCGCGGCCCGGGATCGAACCCGAGACCTCCCGTTCCCCGGAGCGGACACTCTACCAACTGAGCTATCGGGGCCGGTCTCTTACATATAAGAAGAAATTGGGTATTAAGAAAATAGTTTATACCCAAAAGTTGGGGTGGGGGTAAAGATATCCTGGCCAGTTTAGCTTTACCCCCGGGGGTAAAGGAATGTAGGACGATTTGGCCAGCGGACGATTTGGCCCGGACGATTTGGCCTAGGACAATTTGGCCAGCCAAAAATATTGGGTAGGACAATTTGGTCAGATTAATATAATGACTAGTTTAAACTGAAAATTTAATATTTTAGGTTTGTTTTAATATACAGTAATGTTTGAATATGTGAAAGGAACAGTTTAAAGGAGATTTTAAACAATTAGATTTTTTTCATTGTTGTTTTTAAACTTTTATAACTTTTTGCCCGAGATATTCTTTAAGTGCAAATTAAATACAAATGCTAAACTATAATCCCCAAACACAAAAAATACAATAAAATAAATAAAATAATAAACAAATAAATAAACTTTATGGTGTTGTTTAAATTGGCTGGAAAACAAGATTAATTACATGTTTTTGTATTCATGGTTAATTGGCTAACTGAATTGCTGACTGGTCTTAGTTCCTTGCTTTCTTAATTAGCTATTCCACACTTATTTTGTTTGTGTATGCATTGTGATTTTAGTTAAATTTGCTGGAATACAAGATTAATTGGCATGTTTTCTTGCATGCATGGTTAATTGGCTGATTGATTTTTTGACTGGTCTAACGAGTACCCACAACCTATGTCTTGGAGCAGAAATAAGAAAAATAATGTATACCCTCATAAACCATAATTTTCTCTATATAAAGTTCATTTTATGGACTTGTTCACATGATGCCTGCCTGGTTCAAGAATGTGCACCACACTGGTTAACCACTTGCACTTAGGGAAACTGATCTGCTCAATATGACCTCAATAGTGTTGACTTGGCTCAAATACTATAAATGTGCAGAAAATATGTAATGATGTGTGACAAAAATATTTTGTCAAATTGAGAAACTGCTCAAACTATGCAATTTCCTCTTATGTCAACATTTGATTTTCACTCATCAAAGCCAAGAAATGACAGATAAAATCACTGGAAAAAAACAAAAAAAACATGAAATATTTGATGAAAATATGAAACCAAATGAAGAAAAAAAATGCTAATGAAATGATTGATAGAATAAGAACTGGTAAAACAGCTAGGAGAAATCAGTTTGGCCAAATTGTCCTACCCCGTATTTTTGGCTGGCCAAATTGTCCTAGGCCGAATTGTCCTAGGCCAAATCGTCCGGGCCAAATCGTCCGCTGGCCAAATTGTCCGCCCACCGGGGTAAAGATATCCCAGCCGGGATATCTTTACCCCCGCCTTTCCACTTACCCCCGACACCCATTTCACAACTGACAGGGATAATGCAAGATTATGAAAGATTGTCATAAGGGACATCTTGAATAAGAAAATATACAAAAAGAAGTTCTTAAAAAATCATTCGGCTCTATAATATGGTCATATTTCTTACTAAGGGTAGTTCTAATAGTCCGAGTCACGATTGAAACGAAAAATGTTAAAGTGAAACATCGAGTCCACTATCTTGCTTGTTTTACATATAATCAGACTTTCGGATGAGTCTTGAAACCAAGGTCCCGTCTCCGTATGACCTTAGCTGTTGGTGGGACGTAAAACTAAATCACTCACTCACTTTTACATATAAGAAGAAATTGGGCATTTAGAAAATAGTTTAAACCCAAAAGTTGGGGTGGGGGTAAAGATATCCTGGCCAGTTTAGCTTTACCCCCGGGGGTAAAGATATCCCAGCCAGGATATCTTTACCCCCGCCTTTCCACTCACCCCCACCACCCATTTCACAACGGACAGGGAAAATGCAAGCTTATGAAAGATTGTCATAAGGGACATTTTGAATAAGAAACTATACAAAAAAGAAGTTATTAAATAATCATTTGCCTCTATAAGATGGTCATATTTCTTACTAAGGGTGGTCTATTTGTCCGAGTCATGATTGAAACGAAAAATTTTCAAAGAGAAACATTGAGTCCATTTTCTTGCTTCTCTTACATATAAGAAGAAATTGGGCATTAAGAAAATAGTTTATACTCAAAAGTTGGGGTGGGGGTAAAGATATCCTGGCCAGTTTAGCTTTACCCCCGGGGGTAAAGATATCCTGGTCAGTTTAGCTTTACCCCCGGGGGTGAAGATATCCAGGGTGGGGGTAAAGATATCCTAGGATATCCTTACCCCCGGGGGTAAAGCTACCCCTGAGTAGCTTTACCCCCGGGGGTAAAGCTACCCAGGGGTCAAGATAAACTGGGACACCACTTTACCTGGGCAGGCTTAGTTATCCTAAGTGGTTTACCAGTACTTGTGTGTGGTCAGTTTCAGCTCTGCGTCATGCAGCCCAATCTATTTCTCCAAGCTCCGATGGGCGGGAGCAAGAGATCAGCACAGAATGTCATTTATTCTGTTCATAATTTTAAAATGCCAACATTTGTTGGCATTTTAGAATTTATGAGCAGGATAAATTTCTTGCTCAGGTAAATTGAGAATTAAAAGTTTTATAACCTCGAGGCCAGGCTGCCCAAATGTGCAGTCTGGCCAGAGCTTATGGCAGTCGCCTATGCAATTTACATAGTACAGTAAAATTCCTGTATTAAGACCACCTTTGGGACTGTTCAAAAGTGTTTTTTAAGTTCAAAAGTGGTCTTTAAGACAACTTTTGAACAGTTCCAAAGGTGGTCCCTGACCAGAGGACTTTGTGTTCAGGAAATTCGAAGAAAGAATGACTGCATGCTTCTAAATAAGCTTTTTAAAGCAGAATTAGTCTTAATTTTAGGTGGTCTTAATAGCGGAATTTACTGTACCCTGTTTTTATCAGCTGGATGATATATTTACAGGTATCATGATGTACCCCTGCTTAAGGGACTTTGAGAAATAGATTGGGCTCAATAGTGCTTCTGTGCAGAGCTGAAATCCACCAAGCTTTTGAGTACTGGTAAACTGCTTGGAAGGCCTAAACCTGCCCAGGAAAACTAGAGTAAAAAAAAACATCAATTGTACTCTAACAGTTTCTGTGGGTGTTAGGGCTTGAGATGTCATTCATCTCAATATTGGGTATAAGTCCCACAAATTTGGAAGCAACATCTTTCTCAAACAAAATATTTATCATAATGATTATATAATATGTGTACGGTCCAACCTGTATTAAGCAAGCACCTAATGGATAACCAAAATGTGCTTGCTTAGGATAGGTGCTTGCTTAATACAGATGAACTTCAGTGCATTTGTCTTTTTCGGGAACCAAAAGTTTGCTTGCTTAAAACAGGTTGCTTGCTTAATAGAGGTGGCCACTATGACAGGTTTTACTGTACATGAATTGTCAGATCAGCAGGAGAGAGAGGATTATCGTTCACATACATATTGGCTGAAACATTCATAATGTAGTGTTGTTGGCCTTGGTCGCTCAGTCAGGTGTGGGTCTGACTGCTGATCAGAAGGTTCCTAATTAACCCTTGTCCTGCTGAGCCCGGATATGCCTTATCTTTGAAACAATGTAGATCCAGATCAGATGGCTTCTGAAGAAGCCATCTGATCAGGATCTTCATTGTTTGCCATCCAGTTTATGAATTTGTTGCAATAATTTGCATCAAGTAATCTGATTGGCTGATAATCAGTAGTGGGTGTGACATATTTAAATATTCAGCAGGACAAGGGTTAAGTCCCCACTGGGAATGGCAATATTCATGGAGATTGATCAAGAGAAGAAAGAATGCACTGTCTTTGTTAACCCTTTTTGTACCAAATGGAATCTTCCACCTTATATATAGCATTAGCCCATTTCAACATTTAGGGGTGTCAGGATGTGTTTTCTTCAAAAAGTATTCGGAAATGAGCTGAACTTTTTGCAAACAGTGTAGGCCCTGATCAGACGCCGCGTTCTGCGGCGTCTGATCTGGGCCTGCACTGTTTGCCAGCTTACCCGTTTTGGGGTTTCCGGTACAAAATGGGTTATCCCCTTAGGCAAAAGCATGCCCAGGAAAAGGGTAGTAAGGCAAAGTGACCAGCTCGAGAGGATCTAAATAGTGTCGGCAGGGCTTTTAAACTTCATTGTTTATGGAGATTACTCATATAAAATATTTTCTGCGATCATTCTCTCCCTTCCAAAAAGTGTAATAATCTTGAAAAACCAAACCAAAACCAAAATAAAACAAACTAGAATCGCGCAGTCGATGGCAAGCCATCGCATATCCCCACGCTTCCCCGCTGGCAGCACCCCCTGGGCCATCCCCAAGGTGTGGTTGACCTGAGGGGTAAAATTTTGATTGTGATGTATTCTACTCATCATGCCATTCGATTTAATATGCTACACGACCATGTTCTGAAAACTTTGATTTTTTTATCCCCAAGGTGCCCCACCCCTGGCCCCACTCCCAGGGGTAGGATAAAAATTCCGAAAGTGTAATGCACTCCCCAGACGAAAGTTTTATCAGTTCCCAAAGTTTCAAGTTTCTATCTATAACGGTCTAGGAGGAGTTATCCAGTAACAGTAATGTATGGGGGTAAAGGGGTCAAAATCAGTATTTGACCTCTGGTGACCTCAAAATTGACCCCTGGGGTCAAATTTTGGTTGTAATGTTTTCTACTCATCATGCCGTTCGCTTTGATATATTACACGGCCATGTTCTGGAAATTTTGATTTTTGACCCACGCGGGCCCCACCCCCTGGGCCCACCCGTAGGGGTGTGATCAAAATTCAGAAAGTGTCATGCACTCCCCAGACCAAAGATCTATCAGTTCCCAAAGTTTCAAGTTTCTATCTATAACCGTCTAGGAGGAGTTATCCGGTAAAGGGGTCAAAATCAGTTTTTGACCTCTGGTGACCTCAAAATTGACCCCAGGGGTCAAATTTTGGTTGTAATGTTTTCTACTCATCATGCCGTTCGCTTTGATATATTACACGACCATGTTTTGGAAATTTTGATTTTTGACCCACGCGGGCCCCACCCCCTGGGCCCACCCGTAGGGGTGTGATCAAAATTCCGAAAGTGTCATGCACTCCCCAGACCAAAGATCTATCAGCTCCCAAAGTTTCAAGTTTCTGTCTATAACCGTCTAGGAGGAGTTATCCGGTAAAGGGGTCATATCAGTTTTTGACCTCTGGTGACCTCAAAATTGACCCCAGGGGTCAAATTTTGGTTGTAATGTTTTCTACTCATCATGCCATTCGCTTTGATATATTACACGACCATGTTCTGGAAATTTTGATTTTTGACCCCCGCGGGCCCCACCCCCTGGGCCCACCCGTAGGGGTGTGATCAAAATTCCGAAAGTGTCATGCACTCCCCAGACCAAAGATCTATCAGTTCCCAAAGTTTCAAGTTTCTATCTGTAACCGTCTAGGAGGAGTTATCCGGTAAGACGGACGGACGGACGTACGGACGACGAAGACCATTACAATATCCCCACTTTTTCTTTGAAAAGCGTGGGGATAAAAACAACTCTCAAGTGAAATTTCTTTTTATTGTATACACACTGTACCTACAAAAATCCTGCTGTCTACCACCAGTTTCAGAATAACAATACAGGCTCTTATATCACCATACTGGCATTTTCTGATCTGATAGCCAGCCTTTAAGGGGAATGGGTACACTTTCAGGAAAAGTAACTCCTGCAAAAGTATTTTTGTCTCCCGTATCAGTAGGGCTCAACTCTTTAAGGAAAGAATTCTTTCCTTTAGGAGTAGATCCCTTTTTCAGTGAGACTGAGCCTAGAGAAAAGTGAACAGGAAATCCCAGACCCAGAGTGACTTAAGGGCAATGGGAACGCTTGCCAGATTTTTCTGCCATTTTTCTAAGGGAGACAACTTTCAGAACTTTCTGTTCGCTTTTCAATAAGCCCTGCCCCAGGGAAAAAGGGGTTTACTCTTAAAAGAAAGAATTTGTTCCTGAGGAGCAAATTCTTTCCTTGAAGAGTTGATCCCTATTGACAGCGGAGACACAAATACTTTTGCAGGAGTTGCCTCCCTTGAAGGTGTTCTCACCTTTTAATATTTGGTTATGTGGCTGCTAGTCAGAGGATAGAGGTGGTTGCTCATAGTGAAATGCTCCTCAGGCATTCGGTTGTGGCTGCTGAAGAGAGGTGGCTGTTAAAGACAGTTGACCATTAGTGGAGGTTTCATTTAAATCTTTTTTATTTCAGTCCATCCAAAAAGGAAAGGTTTGTCCTGATGTTGGTTTGATTGATGTTGTACGTGAATGTTTGCATGAATTTGTTGATTTGATGATATTTTATGATAATTTTGTGATAAATTTCTTGATATATTCATTAACCCCTTCAATCCTGCATACCATTACAGATACATTATCAAACAGTGTAGATCATGTTGAGAATACTCACAATGAGTCACCTTATCAGGATCAACACTGTTTTTGCCATCCCCTGTTGATGATTTTGACTAGACCCCCTGTTTACAAGAACAGACTTGTCCAAAATCAAATGTGGAAGAGTGAGTGAGTGTTTCAGTTTTACATCCCACCAACAGCTAAGGTCATACGGAGACGGGACCTCGGTTTAAAGACTCATCCGAAAGTCTGGAGAAGCCCGGGATCGAACCTGCGACCCCTGGTTTACAAGGCTAGTAGCATAACCCCTCGACCACGGAGGCTTCTTAAATGTGGAAGAGTCCATTTCAGAAATTGAGGAGTGAAAGGGTTAAAATACCTTTTTGGTGCCCATTAGAAATCACTTGCTGTGGCAGTTTCTATGTGTGCCTGCATACAGCATGTGTTTTTTGAGTCATGAAAAAAAATCTTCAAGTTAACTGTGTATACCGTAAATATCCTAAAAATTCAGACATTTTGAGGACTTGCTGTTATTCTCCTAAACTTTTAACAAATTTGTTTCACAGAATGGCAGACAGTGTAGACCCTGATCAGACTGCTTCTTCAGGAGCAGTCTGATCTGGGTCTTCACTATTTGCTTAGGTCTATCTGTCCCAATACGTAGGATCATTATGGTATACATATATAGTCCGGTGAAACAGCAGTGACTTCATTTACCATGGTAACCATATTTACCGAAGTATTCAGACTCCTTACCATGCCTGTTCCTTACCATACTTGTTCTAAACGTTTTACCGCCCCCGCCCATAGGGGCTTGAAGAAATATATGGGCTGCACGATGCTTCCACGCTGAGCTGAATCCTGACCGCACACTAGTACTGGTAAACAGCTTAGAGGATCTAAGCCTGTCCAGGAACCGCGGTGCGAGGTGGACCGTCCATGCTAATAAACCCTATTGGTTTCATTGGGCGACAGGGCTTGAGATGTCATTTCATCTCAATGTCGGGTAAAAGTCCCACAAAATTGGAAGCAGCGTCTCCAAAATGACCTTTACAGTGTTGATGGGGACGTTAAACCTCAAATCAAACAAACAAAAAACTAAACGTTTTACTACCAATCAAAGTACTGAAAGTACTAATAGAAGGTGATGGTAGATAACTGTTAGTTTTTACATTGGGCCATTTCATTTCAATATCATTTTTTTTTTTTTTTTTTTTTGTTGTTGTTGTTGTTTTTTAATTTTTAAACAGTTAATGGTTTTGTATGATTGTAGTTAGGCGAGGAGCAGACAAATGAAATGTCAAAAACAAAATTGAGGATCGAACGGTACATGTTGTGAATCCCTTCTTGTGGCAGTGAGAATAATTCTGGAGACAATTACATACATAGACTCTAGCAAACAAGATAATTTGCTCAACACTCTGTACGTGCTAGCAAATGGCTTTCTTACACCAATATTCCGGGACACTGGCTGGTTTTTATCTGAGGCTTCGATCACAAGTTTAAAAGTTTGTTGGTTCCTATGTTTGTCAAGTGGTCGACCCATCGAAACCTGGATTAAACAAGAGGGTTATAATGGCCTTGGAACGCTCACCTGATCCTTATTGTACAGATAAAGTGGTAGGTAATATAAGGTGGAGTGGATGGTTTGAGCCATTTTGGTTGAGAGTGACCAAAGGAACATTCCTGTGAAATTATTTCAAAATCAGTCTACCTATTTAGTAGAACATCACGCGAACAAGTCCGTGAAATGAAGACCCCTCCTAACCCCACTTCATATAGAGAAAACTGGGGTTACGGGGTGGGGGTATACATTATTGTTCATATTTCTTCTCAAAGACATATGTTGTGGGCACTCGTTAGAACTGCATCATTAAGGCGGTTCTAACGATCACTCACAGCCTATGTTTTGATCATTGTTTAGAAAAATATCACGGACTTGCATCAGAAAAAGAGCAATTTTGCGGATGGTAAAAATGCACAATATCGCATAGGTGTGTTATCGTAATGAGAAGTCTTATTGTTTCGTTTGGTGTCTTTTGTGTTCAGTGGAGCGAAACTATTTTGAGCAACTTTGTCAGAGGGTCACCCATGGAACATTCCTTCCAAATTATTCTCTTTCTGCATGAGGATGAAGTCTTTTCAAAATTCCCTTCTAAAGAGCTGACTTATATGTTACTATCTGGACATTTTCCGGACATTGAGGGTCATGTTCTAGTGCATGGAGATGAATTTGCTCAGAATCACGTGAACAGGTCCGAAAAACGACCACCCCCACCCAAACCCCCTTTATACGGAGAAAACTGGGGTTTAAGAGGGTATACATTGTTTTTCTTATTTCTGCTCCAAGACATAGGTTGTGGGTACTCGTTAGAACGGCCTTACTGGGGCGGTTCTAACGAGCACCCTCAACCTGTTTTGAACATTTATATAAAAATATCATGGCTTTTCATCAGAAAACTAGCCGTTTTGGAGATGTGACAAATGCTCTATGTCACAAGACTGAGTTATCGTAATGGTCTAACTTACAATGTCTCGCTGTGACAACTGGGGGGGGGGGGTCAAGAATTGTCATAAAATGCTGGACAAATGAGTCATTGGTTCCCTTTGACAATACACAGCTAACTTGTATGTAACTATCTGGACATAATTGTGGACATTGAGAGTCAGGTCTTAGTGCAACAGAAGGAAATGAAGAGGCTCAGTTTTACTAATACTGTCACATGGTGACAAAGGGTGTATGTGTGTGTGTGTGGGGGGGGGGGGGGTATGTGTCAGTGGTTCCCTTTGACAATACAAAGCTGACTTGTATGTCACTGTCTAGGCACCTTGTGGACATTGAGGGTCAGGTCCTAGTGCAGCAGAAGGAGATGAACCGGCTCAATGAACCGAACTTTAAAGGTCATTTTGGAGACGTCGCTTCAATTTTGTGGACTTTTTACCCGACATTGAGATGAAATGACAGCTCAGCCTCTGCCGCACAATGCAACCAATAGAGTTTATATGCATGGATGGTCCAACTCGCACTACTTTTCCTGGGCAGGCTTAGAATCGGAACCTTTAAGCTGTCTACCTGTACTCATGTTCGGTCGATTTCAGCTCTGCGTGGAAACAGCATGCAGCCCATTCTGTTTCCTCAAGCCCCGGTGGGCGGGGGCCGTTATACAGTCTTGACGGGGACTTTAAACGTCAAATCAAACAAATCAAATACACCTCAGTAAAAAAGGGAAATATTCAGATACAGAAGAAGAGGAAACAAAGTCTGATAGTTTCTGACCTCGCCCCCCCCCTCCCCCACCCCCCCCCCCCCCCCAAAAAAAAAAAAAAATAAAAATAAAAAATAAGCACCCACCGCCCGGTATAAATATGTATTACCCCGTTCTTCCCTTTGACAATACAAAGCTGACTTGTATGTCACCACTGTCTAGGCACCTTGTGGACATTGAGGGTCAGGTCTTAGTGCAGCAGAAGAAGATGAACCGGCTCAACCTTACCCCTATATAAAACCAGAGTGCTCCGGGCAGGTCTAGTTTTGACCCGGTGGGGTTATAATTTGGACAATCTTGGATAAAGGATCAAGAGGAAGTATTATTCCAAATATCAAAGACTTGGACCTTCTGGTTTCAGACGATAAGGTATTTAAAGGTTTTCAGTACGTAAGTCTATGTGAAACCAGTGGGCCCTGAGGCAGGGCCATTTTTGACTTCAGGGCTTTGATTTGAATAATCTTGGTAGAGGTCACCCGCATGAAACTTATAGCAAAATGTCAAAGACCTTGGCTTTGGGTTTTTTAGAAGTCCATATATGGCTATGTAAAACCGGTGGGGCCTGAGGCGGGGCAACCTTTGACCCCAGGGCTATAATTTACACAGCATAGTAGAGGACAACCAGATGAAGCATCATACCATATATCAAAGACCTTGGCCTTCTGGTTTCAGACAAGAAGCTTTTTAAAGGTTTTCCATATATAAGTCAAAATAAAACCAGTGGACCCCAGGGCAGGGCCATTTTTGACCCAAGGGCTATAATTTGAACAATCTTGGTAGAGGTTTGCTAGCTGAATCTTCACACCAAATATGAAAGACCTGCTGGGCCTTGCGTTTGCAGAGAAGTTTTTTAAGGTTTTCCCTATATATCCCAATGTAAGACCAAAGGGCACCCGGGGGTGGGGGGGGTGGGGGTGCAATTCTAGCACAAGGACTATAATTTGAAAATCCATTGGTCTCATAGTGCGGCAAGGCTTTAAATGCCATTTCATCACAATGTTAGGTAAGAGTCCACCAAAATTCGAAGCACGTCTATACAGTTGTGTTTATTTGTTTGATTTTATGTTTAACGCCCCCGTCAACACTTTAAAGGTCATTTTGGAGACGTCGCTTCAATTTTGTTGGACTTTTACCCGACATTGAGATGAAATGACAGCTCAGCCTCTGCCGCACAGTGCAACCAATAGAGTTTATATGCATGGATGGTCCAACTCGCACTATTTTTCCTGGGCAGGCATAGAATCGGAACCTTTAAGCTGTCTACCTGTACTCATGTTCGGTCGATTTCAGCTCTGCGTGGAAACAGCATGCAGCCCATTCTGTTTCCTCAAGCCCCGGTGGGCGGGGCCGTTATACAGTCTTGACGGGGACTTTAAACGTCAAATCAAACAAATCAAATACACCTCAGTAAAAAAGGGAAATATTCAGATACAGAAGAAGAGGAAACAAAGTCTGATAGTTTCTGACCTCGCCCCCCCCCCCCCCCCCCCCCCCCCCTCCCCACCACCAAAAAAAAAATAAGCACCCACCGCCCGGTATAAATATGTATTACCCCGTACTATAAACGTTAAGATTAAGGAGTATAAGTTTTAAAGTCATATTTTCCTGATGATTCACATAAATATATATCCATGCAGCAGTGAATCGGCCCCCGCCTATGGGGGCTTTAAGAAATATATGGTTGCACGATGCTTCCACGCAGAGCTGAATCCGACCCGCACACGAGTACTGGTAAACCGCTTAGAGGATCTAAGCCTGCCCAGGCAAAGCGGTGCGCACGAGTCGGACCGTCCATGCTTATAAACCCTATTGGTTTCATTGGGCGAAAGGGCTGGAGATAACATTACATCTCAATGTCAGGTAAAAGTCCCACAAAATTGGAATAAAAGTTTCCAAAATGACCTTTACAGTGTTGACGGGGACGTTAAACCTCAAATCAAACAAATGCAACAGTGAAGGTAACTGCGCTCTATCCGCACCCCCCCCCCCCCCCCCCCCCGCCCATGGAGGCTTGAAGAAACATATGGGCTGCATGATGCTTCCACGCAGAGCTGAAACCGGCCCGCACACTAGTACTAGTATACCGCTTAGAGAATCTAAGCCTGTCCAGGAACCGCGGTGCGAGGCGGACCGTCCATGCTAATATAAACCCTATTGGTTTCATTGGGCGACAGGGCTTGAGTAGTCATTTCATCTCAATGTCGGGTAAAAGTCCCACAAAATTGGAAGAAACGTCTCCGAAAAGACCTTTACAGTGCTGAGGGGGACGTTAAACCTCCAATCAAACAAACAAACAAACAAAACTTCGCTCTATCTGTAGTATAGCAAGTCGTAGTATTCCATTCATACTGTCAACTCATTCATTGAATTATTAATCCGCGATCTAGATTTTGAGCGAGTTCAGTTGACGTACTAGAGTTAACAAGAGTTGACTTGCTCCAAAACGCGCCGTGTAGAAATATTGCGACTGCTAGAGTTAGCTTGGTATGAGAGTTGGAAGCCTTGCCTAGTGACAACGAATACGATGGAAAGTGGAAAATTGTAAGTTGAATGCAATTCGAAAATCGGTTATTTCCAACTTTTTTAAATTTTGGCCACGTGTTGGAAAAATCACGTCCAACTTGAAAACATTTTTATACTTTCTATTTACTCAAGGGCAAACGATGACATTTTCTTTACGTCAGTAGAGTTCTGAATCTGAATCGTTACTGGTGACGCATCAAATGATATTTGATGCTTCCTGTCGCTTCTAATTTGGGGATCGTGAAGTAGGGTGGGGGTGGGGGGGGGGGGATAAAGTTATTGTACAACCTTGTACAAGAGTATGCCTACTGTCTCCCCTACTTTTCTTGAGTTAACTTTAGTTGGTCAACTGAACTCGCTCACAGCAAACTAGGTCATAACAAAGCTGCGAATCGAGACCAATTTGAACTCTAGGGTTAATTTTATGGTATTTTATTCTGAAGTTAGTTGTTTATGTAATTGGCTTCCTCAGTTTGACAATCTGCATATCATTTTCACTTATCAAATGATACATGCGCGTCTGTTGATAAATATATGGAGGCTTACTTTTCTTGAAGCATAGGATTGATTCGTCATCGAGGGGCCCGGGTGTCGATTAGCATAAGAAGGTGAGTGAAGGGTCATCACCTTCTAATAAGTTTACATTCATTTCTTAATTAACCTATGATTACCCCCCTGCCGTCGTGTTTTTTTGTTCTTGCTAGACAGAACTCCCAACTCCCAAAGCAAGCTTGGTTGAACTCAAGTTAACTCTAGTAGTGCGGCACGAGCCATAACGCGCGTGTTTTGGTGTAACTATAGTTAACTCTAGAAAGTCAACCGAACTCGCTCTCAATAACTAGGCCAGGTCAGCTGCGAAACGAGACCATTTTCAAGTCTAGATCAATTTTATGACATTTAAAACTGAAATTCATTGTTTGTGCATTTTGCATCCACAGTTTATTTTTCAATCTGCATATTATTTTCATATATCAAATGATACAGGCGCGTCTCTTCACTGATTTATGAGGACCTATTTTTCTTGAAACAGATGAGTGATGCGGTGTCGAGGGAATTCTCTGAGTGTTGCCATAAGAAGGTGAGACCTGAAAGGTCATCACCTTCTAAAAATAGTCTGATGTGTGACAAACAATGTAGACTCGCATTCTGGGGCATCTCATCTAGGTCTACACTGCTTAGGCATGTCTGTCCAAATACATGTGGTAACTACAGTAATTTTGATGCTCTTAAGGGGAATGGGAACACCTTCAGGGGAGGCAACTGCTGCAAAAGTATTTTTGTCTCCCATGACAGCAGGGGTCTACTCTTAAAGGAAAGAATTTGCTCCTGAGGAGCAAATTCTTTCCTTTAAGAGTAGACCCCTTTTACAGTGGGACAGGCTATATAGAAGAGTGGACAGGAAGTCCAGAAAGTTGTCTCCCTTTGAAAATTGTCGGAAAAAGCTGTCAGATCCAGTCCCTTCATTAGTCCCAAGAGAATTCTTCCCATAGCTCCAGATATTCTTTGGGATAATTTAGGGAGTTTTGGTATTTTGTGTGTACTCATTAGTCTGTTGAAATGTACAGTCAACCCTCTTTATACAGACATTTGATATAACTACAAAACTCATAACGGCAGTATTAATGGAAGGAATCCTTAGCTCAGAAAGAGACGTTTACTAAAGATATTCAAGAATATTGTCATTATTTAAATACTCCAAGTAACAAATGTTTGTGGATATTTGTTAGAATTGCCTCAGCGAGGCAATTCTAACAAATGTCCACAACATTGTTTCTTTGAGTAAATAAGGGGAAAAAATCCTTTATTACCTATTATACTACTCCTTATCGGGATTCTTTATAGCAGCAAATTTGCTATAGTGCCAAAGCATTAGGGAACATATACTATCATTATAACGAGGGCCCTCTGTTGATAGATAGCCAATTTATTTGAAACAATTGCTAAGTATTGACAGGTCCTGTGCAGCCAATGAGTGTTTCACTGTGTGTTACACAAAGCATCTGAGTATGGACTTAGTCAAAAACATAAACTTCATCCAAACCTCTTATAACACTATTGTTGGGGCCCAAAGCAAAAGCTGTGTTAGTTAAACAACCATGTTATATCCAAAACATAATGTATACGAGGGCTGATTGATATGTTGTGAGCTTCATATTGAAGAATTTGAATTTTGTTGCGTATATTGTATTATTTTTCAACATAATCCCCTTCAGTATCTATACACTTTTGCCAGTGGTGTTTAAGAGCCTCAATGTCACTTTTATAGAACTCCTTTTCTTGGCTGGTCGGAAAGTCATCCACTGCATACTATATATGACATCATCATTGGACTGAAAGTGGGTGACTGAAATAGCCGTTTTCAGTTTTGGAAATAGATGAAAGTCTGATGGAGCAAGATCAAGTGAATTAGGCGGATGCCCAGTCAATTTAAAGCGACAATTGTGAATGGCAGCCATAGCAATGACAGACTTGTGAACAAGAGCATTGTCCTAATGGAACAACACACCGTTTGTGAGCTTTCCGTGACAATCATAAGTTTAATATTTTCCCGTAACTGCGTCAGAAGTGAAGCATAATATGAGCCATTGATTGTTTGTCCCTTTTGGAGATAATCTGATCAGCAGAATACCATCTGCATCCCAGAAAATCAAAGCCATAACCTTCTCAGTTAATGGAACAATGTTTGCCTTCTTTGGCAGGGGTGAGCCAGTGTGCTTCCACCATTCCGATTGTTGTTTGGCCTCTGGGGTAAAGTGATGGACCCATGTTTCATCTATAGTAGCAAATCTCAGAAAAAAGCTCAAAAAGGTTAAGATTAGCATGCGATAATGTGCGTCTGGTGTCCTTCTGATCAACTGCCGGAAGTGTTGGTATTCATCGGGCCGAAGCTTGTCTCATTGCAAGATCCTCTGTCAGAATGGAATGTTCTCTTTCCTGTGAAATTCCAACTGTACTGGCTTTATATCTTTCTGTAGCACGTCAGTCAGTCATAACAATTTCATGGACTTTATTGGCCATTCTTGGGGTTGCAACACTGACAGACCTTCCAGGACTGGGGTCATCCTCAAGGCTCTGTCTGCCACGCTGAAATTCTGCCACCCACCTTTTCACTGTAGCATATGAAGGGGCATTTTTCCCTAGTGTTGGTACCATATCATTATAGACATCCTTAGGTGTTAAACCTTTTTTAATGCAAATATTGGATCACTGCTCTTTTACCGATTTTGTCCATTTTGCAGAAGCTGCTTGTCTTGTTTACTTTAGAGTGCTATCTCATTGATATAAATTGTCTAAATGAGACCAGTCCTTGGGTACACGGCCCTATAAAGTCAGAGAATAGTAGGACTTAAAAACAACATCCCTGAGTACCTCCTTCAATAAAAGGCTCACAACATATCAGTCAGCCCTCGTAACAAGAAAGTGATATACAAGAAAGTGATATACAAGAAATGATCAACAGGATTTGAAAACAAGCAACTTGTTATACCAATCATGGCCTACTATAAATGGGTTAAATATACTGCTTCTGATATTCTGAAGATAATAAAATGCAGCAATAACTAGCTCATTGTATTTACGGTAAGCACTACATTACGATAACACACCCGTGCGACATTATGCATTTTCTCACATCTTTGAACTGGCTACTTTTCTGATGAAAATCCTTGATATTTTTCTTATTTATACTGCAAACATAGGTTTTGGGTGCTCGTTAGAACCGCCTCATTGAGGCGGTTCTAACGAGTACCCACAACCTATCTCTTGGAGCAGAAATAAGAAAAATAATGTTTACCCCTGTAAACCCCAGTTTTCTATATATAAAGTGGGTTTAGGGGGTTCTTCATTTCACGGACTTGTTCACGTGATGTTATTATGCTTACTATTTGGATTTTCTCTGGTGGGCAAAACACTTCTGTACTCTACCGTTGATATTGCACAAACAATTTTTTGTAATAACTAGTGTTTAATCATCATCCTATTAAAATTGTTTGGCATGAATCCTTTTGGACATTCAACTGCTTCTTTTTATGCCCCCGGAATCTAAGAGATTTGGGGCATATAGTTTTTGGTCTGTCTGTCTGTTTGTCTGTCTACAAAAACCTTAACATTGGGCATAACTTTTGAATGGTAATAGATAGAGCTTTCATATTTCACATGTGTATACCTTATCACAAGACCTTTCCAGTGGTACCATAATTTTTGATCTTGTGACCTTGAACTTGACCTTTGACCTATTTTTTACAAAATTTTTCCGTTTGTCTGTTTGTCTGTCTACAAAAACCTTAACATTGGGCATAACTTTTGAATGGTAATAGATAGAGCTTTCATATTTCACATGTGTATACCTTAACACAAGACCTTTCCAGTGGTACCATAATTTTTGATCTCGTGACCTTGAACTTGACCTTTGACCTATTTTTTTACAAAATTTTTAAAAACATTAACATTGGCCATAACTTTCGATTGGTAAGTGATAGGGCTTTCATATTTCACATGTGCATTCCTTATCACAAGACCTTTCTAGTGGTACCATAATTTTTGACCTTGTGACCTTGACCATGATGTTTGACCTACTTTTTAAAAACTTTAACATTGGCCATAACTTTCGATTGGTAAGTGGTAGGGCTTTCATATTTCACATGTGCACTCCTTGTCACAAGACCTTTCTTGTCGTACCATAAATTTTTACCTCGTGACCTTGACCTTGACATTTGACCTACTTTTATAAACTTTAACATTGGCCATAACTTTCGATTGGTAAGTAGTAGGGCTTTCATATTTCACACGTGCACTCATTGTCACAAGACCTTTCTAGTGGTACAATAATGTTTGTCCATCCAGACACCCCCCCCCCTCAAGGTCAAGGTCACTGTTGCTATTTTTAGAAAAACATTGTCTTCGCTCTAGCGCCAACATTTCTTTACTGATTTCAATATAACTTCACACAAATGTTCCTTATGACAAAATCTCGAGTGAGTTCGACTTTCAAGCTCATGACCTCAAGGTCAAGGTCAATGTGTCTATTTTTAGAAAAACTTTGTCATCGCACTAGCGCCTACATTTTTTCACCAATTTCAATATAACTTCACACAAATGTTCCTTATAAAAATATCTTGAGCGAATTCGACTTTCAAGGTCATGGCCTTAAGGTCAAGGTCACTGTGGCTATTTTTAGAAAAACTTTGTCATCGCTCTAGCGCCTACATTTCTTCACCGATTTCAATATAACTTCACACAAATGTTCATTATGACAATATCTCAAGCGATTTCGACTTTCAAGGTCAAGGTCACTGTGGCTATTTTTAGAAAAACTTTGTCATCGCTCTATCGACTACATTTCTTCACCTATTTCAATAGAACTTCACACAAATGTTCCTTATGACAATATCTCAAGCGATTTCGACTTTCAAGGATAAGGTCACTGTGGATATTTTTAGAAAAAACTTTGTCATCGCTCTAGCGACAACATTTCTTCACTGATTTCAATATAACTTCACACAAATGTTCCTTATGACAATACCTCGAGTGAGTTTGACTTTCAAGGTCAAAGTCACTGTGGCTATTTTTAGAAAAACTTTGTCATTGCTCTAGCGCTTACATTTTTTCACCAAATTTTAATATAATTTCACATAAATGTTCCTTATGACAATATCTCGAGCGATTTTGACTTTCAAGATCAAGGTCACTGTGGCTATTTTTAGAAAAACTTTGCCATCGCTCTAGCACCTACATTTATTGATGGATTTTAATAGAACTTCACACAAATGTTTCTTATGATGACATCTCGAGTTGCTTTGACTTTCAAGGTCATGACCTCAAGGTCAAGGTCACTGTGGCTATTTTTAGAAAAACTTTGTCATCGCTGTACCGCTTACATTTATTAACAGATTTTAATATAACTTCACACAAAAGATGCTTATGATAATATCTTGAGCAAGATCTACTTTCGCAGTCAAGGTCACTATGGCTATTTTTAGAGAAACATTGTCATCACTCTAGTTTTACCTCGTTACCTTGATGTTTGACCTTTTTTTTTTAAATTTAACATTGGCCATAACTTTCAATTGGTAAGTGATAGGGCTTTCATATTTCACATGTGCATACTATGTCACAATACCTTTTCATCAATCCCATAATTTTTTACCTTGTAACCTTGACCTACTTTTTTAAGACTTGAACATTGGCCATACCTTTTGATTGCTTAGTGATACTGTTTTCATATTTAACATGCGCTGTCCGGGGGCATCAGTGTTTCACAAACACATCTTGTTCGTATAAATTTAGACAGAAAATATATCTTCTTTAATTTTATTTCTGTTCATCAGATGAGGTGCATCAACTACGTTTCGTCATAATGGCAACAAAATGTGTGATAAAATGCCAGAAGAGACTGGTTGTATATCATTTAATACTTCAAAAACACAAATTGTCTACGATTACTTAATTTAATTAGGAACAAATTACTTTAATTATACGTTGAATCAGCAGGGGAGATAATTGGTGCATGCGGAATGAAGTGTAAACAAACTCATATGTCAAAACATTGGACATGCAAAGTCACATAATCATTACTAGTAAGTGACATCAGATTGAAGCATGGTTTTCTCTAATATGACACGATGTTTACAACATTATTTTGACTATGGCACTGTTATGCTGTTAATAGAAAAAAAAAACTGTCTAAATAATTTCCTAATAACCAGTTAATCCTCAAATTATGGATGGAAGTACTTTTACCCTTCTCCTGCTGAATAATTTGGTTTAGCCACACCCATTTCGGACTTTCAACGAATTAGACTACTTGATGTAATTTATTCCCGAAATGACTGTCAAACAGTGTAGATACTAATCAGATGGTTTCCGATCAGTATCTACAGTCGACCTTCGATGGCTCAAGCACCGATGGCTCGTTTACTAGGGCTGAGTCGAACCTGTTCTTGAGTCCCTATGGAATTTCTCTACATAAGAAATAGGGAGGGTAAAATGTTGGATATTTTCGTCTTTTATCTTGCAAATGGATACTGTGTGTACTCATTAGAATCGCCTCGATGAGGCGATTCTAATGAGTACACACAGCATACATTTTTCATTATAGAACAACGAAAAGATGTCCTAAAGTATATCGTTATGCCTCCTGGCAGTAACCCTCAGTGGCTCGAACTACCCCTGTCTCGAACAGATTTTCGTGGTCCCAAAGGTGTTCAAGCCATTGAAGTTTGACTGTACATTGTCTGCAAAGGTAGAGCATATTCTGGCTTGTCTGGACAAGTGTAAAGTGTTAGTAGTGCATTTTATTTTTTTGATCTTCATTGAATTATGAACAACATTTGGGTAATGTTTGAAGTACACAACCCAGTGTTGCTCATACTTTACCAAACATCAGAAAAATTAAGTTTATTTCTAAAAATTAAGCTGCAGGTATTTGCTGTCTCTTTGCATGCTTTCCGTGCCCCAGGCTAAAGCTATATTTCTTCTGTTTGCAGAGAAGAAGCAATGGAAAAAGCAAAGAAAGCAAAGAATAGGAAGATTAAACGCTATGCTTTGATTGGTCTAGCTACAGTAGGAGGTGGAGCCTTAATAGGTATGGACTAATGATAAGAGTTTATCTATCAGGGTGCAGTTGTTTTGTCTCATTTGCTCAACAACCTTGTTAAAGGCCATTTTGTTAACTGAACCAGCAAGTACAATATTTTTTTACGTTGGTATTTTTGCTGGAAAAACATCAGTACTTTTGCATTTGCATTTGCAAAAGCCAGCAATAAATTTTTGCATGCAGTATTTGCTGTTTTAAATGATCAGACCTTTAAGGTTACGGTAGCTGAGAGCACCACTAGTTTTGAACAACTATTCACAGTGCATGTAGATCAATTTGAGCAGCATAACATATCATCAACCATTTTTGTTTTGGATTCGAAAAATGTCATACCTGTGCTATATCCCTAAATTCTGTGACATTTTATCCTTCCATGTTGAAATTTTTCCTCAAATTTCTAGAGTCCAAGAATTATGCTCAATAAGTTGGTTTGTTTGGAGTTTAACAACTCACACAACACTATTTAGGTCATATCAAGACAGTTAGTTTTCCTTACCACACTTGTCCTGAACAGGCTTGTCATTACTGACAATGACCAATCTTAATCATATTTGAGAAATATTACTATTTGTGAGTTCTAAGATGGCTGATGAGACCGATTCTAGCTCTGAACTGTCTCTTGCAGATAGAGCAACAGAGGCTAGAGGAAGACAGCTCTGTTGGCGATGCCTTAGTTCTTGCTTTGCGCTGTGTGCCTTTCTGCGCAGCTTCACTGATTCTTTTTGCCTCGTATTCACTGGCACCCCTTCTGATGAGATCTCGCCACTTTGCTCTGAAAACGGCTTGTACATAAGCAGTTAACAAGTACAGTGCACATTCTTTTGCCAGAAACTGACAACTGCCCTTCTTGAATCAGAGGCAGGGAGAGAATGATGGAAGGAAAGATTTAATAGTCAGTGTCCATGAACAAATGTTGCCCACTTGGCAGGTATCAATTTCATTACTTCCTGATTGCCTGTCAGACCAAATCCAACTGCCCTATAGATACAGGACAAAAGGAATCCTTTATCACATGTAGTTTACTTATATCGGGTACCAAATGTAACAGGAGCAGGAAAAGAAAACCCAAACAAATCTCTATAGAAGCTAACATGTACCAGAAGTACAGGTGTGCTATATACATATACCTATACGGTGTGATTGAAGAGATATTCCAGAAGCTTCTTCTTTGTCTGTTTATAAAACTGTTGTGTTTGGATTTAGCTGAAACTCCCAAAGCTTGTTATAATGAATACATGTAGTTATAAAGAGGTCCGGTCCAGTTCTTTGAAGCATTGTTTGCATATTAAATAAGCTCATTTTTGGTCCAGGGCCAATTGTTCATAGCATTATTCGCTTAACGAGCTTAGTCATCAAATTGTTAACTGATCTAAAAAGTACAATATCTAATATATAGAGGATCTTACATGAGTGTTCATGTATTATTGAATTTATTAAATGAGTTGAGGAAAAGGGATAAAATGCGAGGCTTTGCCGAGCATTTTATCCCTTTTCTTCAACGAGTTAAATAAATTCAATAATACATGAGCACGAATGCAAGATTCTATTTATCATATGACATTTAAAACACATTTTATTCACGATTGTTTACAAAAATGTCAATATTCTGCCGTTAGTAAACGCGACGTCGTAAAGGACGTCGTACATGTAACGTTAAAGGGACGTATCTAGCTAATTTGCATATTTAATCCACTAGTGGATTATCGAGTTTATTACATGGCGTTATTACACTCTCAGACGCGACGTCATATGATAAAGTGTTATTTTTGCTGAAACAAAATGAGAGCAGCCTCACGTTTTTTTTTCAGCAAAAAATATTAGCATATTTGCCATATTAAATGATCAACGTTTTAACGGTACATTAACTGAAGACATCATTAATTTTGAACAACTGGCCCAAGTTGTTAACTTTTAACAAGTACAATACCTTACACTCTTGTACTTTCGCTGAAAAAATGTTAGCATATTTGCCATATCAAATAGTCAGTGTTTCAAAGATATGTTAGCTAAGAACCTCATTTGTTTTTAACAAATGGGATCTGATATATTTGATTGTAGGTCTAACAGGGGGTCTAGCAGCCCCACTGGTAGCAGCAGGGGCAGGAGTGATCATAGGAGGGGCTGGGGCGGCAGCATTGGGGTCTGCAGCAGGTGTAGCTATCATAGGGTCCCTGTTTGGTGTGGCCGGGGCTGGTCTTACAGGTGAGTGTTACTGCAGTATAAATTTACATTTCAGCTCTGTCAGGAAAAATGTGTCTTCAAGGTTTCTGTAAATTTCAAGACTCTAGCTAGGCTGTGTAGCAAATAGGCTCACAAGTGTCTTGAAATTAACTAGAAGTATCATACTGTCCAAGCAGTTCAAAAAAATTAAGCACTATACAATCTTTTCTCCCTTTCTCTGGGAGACGATGCAAAAAGATCCACAAGGAGTTGATGCAACGTTAAACCACAAACAGTCATCACATTTTCAGTATTTCCTCCAGAACAGTATTTCAGATTGAGCTGATACTTAGTGGGAGGCATTGAGGAGACATGGAGATTCAGAATTGCTAAAATCTTTACACTCCAGTATACAAGATGGCTGCCATGGCCGCAATCCTGAAATTCGCTATATGAGATCTCCTCCCTGCCAAGGTTGAGAGTGAGGTGAAACTTGATGGGAGGCATAAGGGTGAGTTGGAGATTCAGAATTGCTAGAACAGCAGTTGTGAAATTCTTCAAACAACATCTCCTTCCAAACCAAAAGTCAGATTGAACTGAAACTGGATGAGGGGGCATCAAGGTGACATAGTAGTTTCAGAATTGCTTAAATCCTTCTGTCTCAGTATCCAAGATGATCATGGCAACATGGTGATTTAGAATTGTTCCAATCGGATATCTAAGCTGGCTGCCATGGGGGCAACCATAAAATTTTTCAACAACATTTCTTCCTTAACCGAAAGTGGCTTGATCGGATATTTGATGGGAAGCATCAGGGTGACATGGAGATTGAGAATTGCTTAAACAAATCAATTCCTTCAGGACATCTCCACTCTTCACTCTGTACCTACAGTACATCTTCTCAACCTGAATTCTGAAGTTGATTTGAGCTATTTAGAAAGTTAACTGGGACATGAAGGCAACATTCAGATCCAGAATTGCTATAGGCAATCCGGTTTGATAGCCAAGATGGCCACCATGGCACAATGTAACCAATCACAATCATGATCAGCCTCATCCAGCTGGCTCACCTGGGCCTCTTGTTTGATTTTGATCTTTATCATGGCATGAATAGAACAAACAAAATGAAATATTACAAAAAGAATTCTATTATTGGAATGAATTTCATTTTTGATGATTTTATTGATGTGTAAACTCCGGCAAATCATTCTCAAAACTGCATGAAGCCCAAAAATGATAGTAATTCATTCCTTATAATTCTAACTTTGTGTGTCATAGAAATGTTACACTTGCCACAAAAATGGTAAAATTTAGGAATCTTTTGCAAACGTAAGAATAAACTTATCAATGGCCATGGCAGAATGATAATTCAATTAGAAGCTGCCATCTTTGATAGAAACCCAAGCGAAAAAAATGTCAAGTTTTAAAATTCAGTTTATTTGTCTTCTAACATTTACGTTTTCATTTGTTTCAAAACTTAAGCAAACGCTGTTGATGTAACTTATATACAATGACGAAACATGCTTGTTCTAAACATGCTCTTTGACATATCTTTATATTACTACCTATCGCTGTGTCAAATAGTTCTGAGATTCTTGTTCAAGGAATTTATCAAGTATAAAACTTTTATTTCAACCAATCAAATCGCTCGAATTCAACCAATCAAATCGCTCGAATGTACATAATGATGGAGAATTGGAATTATATTGAGATGATAACAAAGTATTTCTTAGCCTGTGTCTTTGCAGGTCACACATGTCTTATTGTCGGTTTTGTCATATCAGCCACACTCATTACTAACTATCCACCAATCAAATTACTTGATATAATGTACTCGTTCAATTTCACAATGCATGAAAACAGTGTAGATCCTGATCAGATGGCTTCTGAAGAAGCCATCTGATCAGGATTTACACTGTTTGCATAGGTAGGAGTTGGCTGTTCAGCCGGATAAGGGTTAGAATAATTATGGTGTTATTTGACAGGTTACAAAATGAAGAGAAGGGTTGGTGCAATAGAAGAGTTTTCCTTTGATTCACTGACATTGATTGGCAGTAGACTACAGGTCCACAAGACTGTGAAGCAATTACATATCACCATAGCTGTTACTGGTTGGCTGAATGATAAAACACCAGGTAGGTAGAACCACTGACATTGATTGGCTTTAGACTACAGGCCCACAAGACTGTGAAGCAATTACATATCACCATAGCTGTTACTGGCTGGCTGAATAATAAAACTCCAGTTAGGTAGAACCACTGACATTGATTGGCTATAGACTACAGGCCCACAAGACTGTGAAGCAGTTACATATCACCATAGCTGTTACTGGCTGGCTGAATGATAAAACTCCAGGTAGGTAGAACCACTGACATTGATTGGCTTTAGACTACAGACCCACAAGACTGTGAAGCAATTACATATCACCATAGCTGTTACTGGCTGGCTGAATGATAAAACTCCAGGTAGGTAGAACCACTGACATTAATTGGCAGTAGACTACAGGCCCACAAGACTGTGAAGCAATTACATATCACCATAGCTGTTACTGGCTGGCTGGCTGAATGATAAAACACCAGGTAGGTAGAACCACTGACATTGATTGGCTGTAGACTACAGGCCCACAAGACTGTGAAGCAATTACATAACACCATAGCTGTTACTGACTGGCTGAATGATAAAACACCAGGTAGGTAGAACCACTGACATTGATTGGCTGTAGACTACAGGCCCACAAGACCGTGAAGCAATTACATATCACCATAGCTGTTACTGGCTGTCTGGTTGAATGATAAAACACCAGGCAGGTTGAACTACTGACATTGGTTGGCAGTAGACTACAGGCCCACAAGGCTGTGAAGCAATTACATAGCCCCATAGCTGTTACTTGCTGGTTGAATGATAAAACTCCAGGTAGGTTGAACCACTGACATTGATTGGCATAGAGGATCTTACATGAGTGCTCATGTATTATTGAATTTACACTCCAGTATACAAGCCGAGCATTTTATCCCTTTCCCTCAACGAGTTTAATAAATTCAATAATACATGAGCACAAATGCAAGATTCTATTTATCATATGGCTTTTAAAAGGTATTTTATTCACGATTGCTTACAAAATTGTCAATATTCCGCCATTTGTTAACACGACGTCGTTAAGGACGCCGTACATGTAACGTTACGGGACGTATCTAGCTAATTTGCATATTTAATCCACTAGTGTGGATTATCGAAAATATTGCATGGCATTATTACACTCAGACGCAACGTCATATGATAAAATAGACTACAGGCCCACAAGACTGTGAAGCAACTGATGTACATTGCAAAGGTAGGGGTTGTTGTTTTTTTAGCAGGACAAGCACGCCTCTATAAGCAATGGAAAGGAAGTGTGATTTATTCAGCAATAAATCACAGAGAAGAAGAATGTGATGTGAATAGCTGCCATTTTATAACATCACCATTAGATTCTTTGATGTTAGATGGTACAACATCATTTTCTTACATAGAAAATGTTACAAAAAGACATTCTTTTTTGTACCCAATGGAATCTTTCTTCCTATATACAGCAGGACTCCATTTCAAAATTTCGGGGTGACAGATTGTGTTATTTTCAAAATTGATTTGGAAAATGGCTTAACTTTTTGCAAACAGTGTTGGCCTTGATCAGATGCCGCATTCTGCGTCATCTGATCTGGTCCTGCACTGTTTGCCAAGGTTCCTGTTTTGTGGTTTCCGGTACCAAATGGGTTAAATGCATGTGTTTCAGTCAATAATTCTGGCAGGGTTTCTTCTAACAATGGTGAAAGTTTGAAGAATTTGAAGAAAATCAACAACATTATTGTTGATTTTCAGTGTATCAGACTCAAAGGCTAATTGATTTTACATTGAACAGAACCATGTCAGTCGTAATACTGCACAGATAAAGATGTGTATTGGGAATGGCTATAGTTTGGGGTAAGAGTAGGCAAATCTCAACTGAAACACTATTTTATTGAACATTCAATCAACGAGCAAGTGATCTTTGATCAATATTTGTTAGTGGCATCTTTTCAATGACCACAGTAATTGGCCATAACATAACACAAGCATTGCCGCAGATTATACTTGTATTACTTCCTTCACCCTTATTTTTAAGGGAAGTAACCAATGCAAAACGGTATTGTTGGACTGTTGAAGATTATTGCTGCTACATTTGCCCAAACTTAGAGAATATTTTGCTGGTTTTAATTTTCGTGGATCAAGACCGACTGCGAAATTCCGCAAAGATTGGGCGAATTCGAAATTTTCAAGAATACTATAAATCATAGTTTTTCAGTCAGTTGTAAATACACAAGTCACTCGTGTTCAACTATCCAAGCAGAAACAGTATGTTGTTGATCAGACTGCACAAACTGCAACTTTATTGTCACAAAAGGCATCAACCAGTTTTTCTCACGTTATGACACATATATTTTACACATGAACATTTTATATGATATTAACCTAACCCTTATCCTGCTGAATAAATTAATTTAGCCACACCCAATTCTGAATATCCACCAATCAAATTACTCGATACAGTGTATTCTTTCAGTACAGAAACTGCATAACAAATAATGTAGATCCTGATCAGATGGCTTCTTCAGATCATCATCTGGATCTATACTTTTTTGGTTAGCTAGGGGTTGTTCAGCAGGGTACTGGCGCTGAGTTCTCTATCTAAATTTACAGACTGCCTGAGGCCATACCAGCTTAGGGATCTTGACCTCTGCCCACAGGCTGTCCATAAACCTAGGTAGAGCCAGAAACATACATGTACATTGTATGTTACTTTTTTATCCCCCGACCGAATAGGTTCGGGGGATAAAGCGATCAGCCTGGCGTCCGTCCGTCTGTCTGTCCGTCCGTCCGTCCGTAGACGCAATCTTGTGATGGCCCTAACTCCTATACCCTTTGAGATTCATTGATGGTTCTTGGCACAATTGTTCACAAGGCTGAGACGGCGTGTCATGCACAAGAACCAGAACTCTGGATTGCATACATTTTGAGTTATCTCCCCTTTTAATAAAATAGAATGACTACTTTGTGATGGCCATAACTCCAATACCCTTTGTGGTATGTTGATGGTACCTGGCACAGTTGTTCACAAGGCTGAGACGGCGTGTCATGCACAAGAACCACAACTCTGGTTGTCATGGTTTTTGAGTTATCTCCCCTTCCAATAAAATTGAGTGACTACCTTGTGATGGCCATAACTCCAATACCCTTTAAGATATATTGATGATACCTGACACAGTTGTTCACAAGGCCGAGACCGTGTGTCATGCACAAGAACCACAACTCTGGGTGCCATGGTTTTTGAGTTATCTCCCCTGACAATATAACCTTGTGATGGCCATAACTCCAAAACCTTACAGATCCCCACTCCTAAACCATATATATTATTGTTCCTTATGATAAGACACATTCATTGACACCAACCTGGGGGCCCCCCCCGGATGCGCTGGGGCCTTGCCCCACCCCCTCCACTTCATAAAAGGCCCAATATCTTGGAAACCGTACAGATCCCCACCCCTAAACCATATATATTCTTGTTCCTTGTGATAAGACACATTCAGTTACACTAACCTGGGGGCCCCAGGATGCGCCGGGGCCATGCCCCACCCCCTCCACAACATAAAAGGCCATATATCTCAGAAACCGTTTAGACCCCCACCCCTAAACCATATATATTTTTGTTCTTTATGATAAGATGCATTCATTGACACCAACCTATGGGCCCCCGGGATGCGCCGGGGCCTTGCCCCACCCCCTCCACTTCTTAAAAGACCCAATATCTCAGAAACGTTACAGATCCCCACCCCTAAACCATAACATTATTGTTCCTTACGATAAGACATATTCAATGACACCAACCTGGAGGCCCCCTGGGATGGGTCGGGGCCCTGCCCCACCCCCTCCACTTCATAAAAGGCCATATATCTGAGAAACCATTGAGATCCCCAACTCAAAACCATATATACTCTTCTTTCTTATGATAAGACGCATTCAGTGATACCAACCTAGGGGTCCCCCGGGATGCGCCATTGCCCCACCCCTCCACTTCATAAAAGGCAATATATCTCGGCAACCTTTCAGATCCCCACCCGAAAACCATATATATTCTTGTTTCTTATGATAAGACGCATTCAGTTACACCAACCTGGGGGGTCCTCTGGGATGTGCCCGGGCCATGTCCTACCCCCTCCACTCCATAAAAGGCCCCAAATTCTCAGAAACCCCCACCCCTTATCCATATATATTCTTGTTCTTTATGATAAGACGCATTCAATGAGTCCAACCTAGGGGTCTTCAGGGGTGTGCTGGGGCCATGCCCCACCCTGCCACTTCATAAAAGGCGATAAATCTCAGAAACCTATCAGATTCACATCCCTAAACCATATATACATTCTTGTTTTTTATGATAAAACGCATTCAGAGACACCAACCTGGGGGTCTCTTGGGATCTGCCCGGGCCATTCCCCATCCCCTCCACTTCATAAAAGGCCCAATAACTCAGAAACAGTTAAGATCCCCGCCCCCCACCCATAAACCATATATTTTCTTGTTCCTTATGATAAGATGCATTCAATGATATCAAATTGGGCTCTGTTGGGTCATCTACCCCTCCACTTCATAAAAGGCCTAATATTTCAGATACAGAGTCCTCATGAAATAGGGGTTCATTTGGGAGACTTTATAATCAATAAATTAAAACCATACATGGCTGCCAGTGGGCAGTGCCTGCCTGAGCTCTTGTGAGCATCTTGGCCCATGGGCCTCTTGTTTCGTTATCTCCCCTATCACTATAATCTTGTGATGGCCATAACTGCTATACTTTGGTGATGTATTGCTGGTTTAATTCTGGTGCACTTTCTATTGAACAATCTTCTGAAGGCCATATTGGCCTTTGGTCGGGGGATTTGCCATCTCTTCCGATGGCTATTTTTATTTAGTGCATTGATCCTTTCAGTTTAATTAATGTGACTGTATCCTCACCAATGAAAATGCTTGTTTCATCTGTGATATGCTCTAATGCAGATTTTATTTTGCAGATTTCCGAATGCCTTGGAGTGCCCTAGCAACATCTAGAGAGCAGTATAGCTTACGTTGGGAATCAAAATATCTGTATCAGTTAGGAGAGGCATTTGACTACCTTCTACAAACAGGGATCACTATGGCAACCACAGAGGCCTTGAAATATACTGTACTCTCAGGTATGCATTGAAACAGATAAGGTGGGGGGTGGGGTTTTTCTGAGAAATTGAGAAATAAAGGATAATTTTTGTCAATGCTCTATAAAAAATTATGTTGTGGGTATTCATTTTAACCTATTTAGTACCAGAAACCCCAAAATGGGTACCCTGGCAAACAGTGCAGGCCCAGATCTGACGCCGCAGAACGCGGCGTCTGATCAGGGCCTTCACTGTTTGCTAAAAGTTCAGTCATTTTCCAAATAAATTTTGATGAAAACACAACCTGACACCCCTAAATTTTGACTCCTGTCATATATAAGGAGGAAGGTTCCATTTGGTACAAAAAGGGTTAACCACCTCAGCGAGACCACTTTGCTGAGGCGGTTAAAATGAATACCCACCACCTAGGTTTATATGGAGTAATAAGGGAAATTATCCTTCATTTATCATCAAATACTCATCTTGGCAGAAAATTCTGTAAGCAAATAGTGCAGGCCCTGATCAGAAGCTGCATTCTGCACTGTTTGCCAAGGTATCCCTTCATCTTATCTATGGCTATGGACTGTAAGTAATGAAATATTGTAGGGTGGGGTAGCTCAGTTGGATGCACAACTGAGTGGAGACTAGTAGGTTGCGAGTTCAATTCCCATCAGGTCCATTGACATTACTTAGTGTAGACTGATCATGATATGGTTTCTAGAGTCATCCTCTCCCTTAAGCTGATCAGAAAGGACAATTGACCCCAAGTGATATTTTTGAAAGAGTTTCTTCCCCTGGAGGTGTACAGGAGCAGTCTGATCTGGGTCCACCCAGTTTGCAAAAAAATACTTTTAAGGTAACCGGCAGATGGCAAAGCAGACGACAATAGTCATGATTGGCATTTTATGGGTTAATATTACATGCATACACATATCAGTTAAGGAGATAACTGTTTTCAAAATTCTCTCATCAGGAGGTAAATCATTAGTTTTACAGTTGCAGATATTGTTTTTAGCTCACCTGTCACATAGTGACGAGGTGAGCTTTTAGGATCACTTTTTGTCCGTCGTGCGTGCGTACATGCGTGCGTAAACTTTTTCTTCAAACGACATCTCCTCCTAAACCAGTGAATGGATTTTGATATAATTTCACAGGAATGTTCCTTGGATGACCCTCTTTCAAAATTGCCTAAATCATTCCGCACCGTTAAACAAAATGGCCACCAGAGCCAAAAATAGAAAAACCTTTAAATGACTTCTCCTCCTAGGCAATGGTCTGATTTGAAAATAATGTCACAGGAATGTTCCTTGAGTGACCCTCTTTCAAAATTGCCTAAATCGTTCTGCTCCATTAAACAAAATGGCCACCAGAGCTAAAAATAGAAAAACCTTTTTATGACATCTCCTAGGCAAATGGCCTGATTTGAAAAGAATTTCACAGGAATGTTCCTAGAGTGACCCTTTTTCAAAATTGCCTAAATCGTTCTGCTCCGTTAAACAAAATGGCCACCAGAGCTAAATATAGATAAACCTTTAAATGACATCTCCTAGGCAAAAGGCCCGATTTGAAAATAATGTCACAGGAATGTTCCTTGAGTGACCCTCTTTCAAAATTGCCTAAATCGTTCTGCTCCATTAAACAAAATGGCCACCAGAGCTAAAAATAGAAAAACCTTTTTATGACATCTCCTAGGCAAATGGCCTGATTTGAAAAGAATTTCACAGGAATGTTCCTAGAGTGACCCTTTTTCAAAATTGCCTAAATCGTTCTGCTCCGTTAAACAAAATGGCCACCAGAGCTAAATATAGATAAACCTTTAAATGACATTATCTCCTAGGCAAATGGTCTGATTTGAAAATAATGTCACAGGAATGTTCCTTGAGTGACCCTCTTTCAAAATTGGCTAAACTGTCTGCTCCGTTAAACTAAATGGCCGCCAGAGCTAAAAATAGAAAAACCTTATAATGACATCTCCTCATAGGCAAATGGCCCGATTTGAAAAGAATTTCACAGGAATGTTCCTAGAGTGACCCTCTTTCAAAATTGCCTAAATCGTTCTGCTCTGTTAAACAAAATGGCAGCCAGAGCAAAAAATAGAAAAACCTTTAAATGACATCTCCTGCTAGGCAAATGGCCCGATTTGAAAATAATATCACAGGAATGTTCCTTGAGTGACCCTCTTTCAAAATTGCCTAAATCGTTTGGACACTGTTAATGGGGTCCAAAGCAGAAAACATTTTCGTTAACCCATTTAGTACCAGAAACTCCAAAACGGGTACCCTTGCAAACAGTACAGGCCCAGATCAGACGCCGCAGAATCAGGGCCTTCACTGTTTGCTAAACGTTCAGGCATTTTCCAAATAAATTTTGATGAAAAAACAACCCGACACCCCTAATTTTTTAAATGAGCTCCTGCTATAGATAAGGAGGATGATTCCATTTGGTACAAAGAGGGTTAAACAACCATTTATTCTATTATAATCTATATATTTTTGTGGGATCCATCTGGAAACTTTGTTATATTCAAAACCTTGTTATAACAAACAGTGTTATAGTGAGGTAATGGTGTACCTGAAATAATTTTGAAAGGGCTAGAAGACTCAAATAAAAAATAAACAGATAATAATTATAATAATAATAATAATCAACCTTATTTATAGAGGGTAACACATTTAGTACAAGTACTAATCTTCCATGTGGCCCTTTTTTCCTGGGTAGAAACCAGTACTAAGCAATGTGGATAAAGTCTCTTGCTCAAGGAAACAACACTTCGCACTTGCGGGGATCGAATCGGCTACCTCTCGATCTCAAATCGGATGCTTTACCACTGCACCATTGCGCCCCACTAATGGATAGAACCAGATGTATGTCCCCCATAGGACCTTATGCTAAATTTGCAAGTTCAGGGAGACTGGGAGATAAAATTGTTATTATTTAGGTATATCTTTTTTGATGTCCTATAAAATTGTACTCATTACAGTTGATTCTAATGATTCACAACATACATTTACAGTTTAAAAGAACTGTTTGGTAAAGTAGACAACTTATGGACATACAACACTCAAGGTATCTTCATTCCAAGCCTTTTATTTACATTTTGTTTTCAAATTCTAGGTCTTATAGCAGCCATCACATGGCCTGCAGCTCTGATATCAGCTTCCGGTGTTATAGACAATCCTTGGCATGTTTGTACACAGAGGTCAGAGGCAGCCGGGAAACAGCTTGCTGAAGTTTTATTAGCTAGAGAACAGGTGAATTCTGGGCCCAATTGTTCAAAGCATCGTTTGCTTAATGAGCTTGTTAGAGGTCAAAATGTTAACTGGTCTGGTAAATACAATACAGCAAAATTCCTTTTTTAAGACCATCTTTGGGACTGTTCAAAAGTGGTCTTTAAGACCACTTTTGAACAGTCCCAAGGGTGGTCCTTGACCAGAAGTCATAGTGTGCAGAAAGCACAAAGCAAGAATAACTGCACCCTTCTAAATAAGCTTTTCAAAGCAGAATTAGTCCTAATTTTAGGTGGTCTTAACCCTTTACCACTCAGACCCGTGTTTCGCCGTATCTATCCATTACCACACCGACCCGTATATTTACGTATCTATCCATTACCACTCCGATCCGTATTTGCCCGTATATCGGCCATTTGAACAAATACGTGTTTTCCCGTGTCTCAAAATCAATCGCGTCATTTTTACCTTTTTCCTAAATATAAAAACGCCGGATGTTTATTAATGTTAAGTTTGGTCTTTTGCCAACAATATTTGCGAAAAAAACAAATATGTTTCTATACAAAGTTTTTGTGTAATTTACAACCAAACACACCAGGGGTTTCTTCTACTGAATCACGATGACCTTGCCTAACCGTAATGGAAAATTACTGGGTTGAGTTACTGAATGACGCAATATTTGTGTGTCGGTCGCGCATGATTTGCATGATTTAGGTAGAGACAATTAGCGCTGTATAATCAGTTAGATTCAAGGGATTTGTGGTTCAAGATAATTAGTTAATTGGGGATTATGATACCCTAGGAATGTTTATACAGCGGATGCCACCCGGAGCGTGCCGAGCATTGAGCCGCAATAAATTACGTAACAGTACCCAAAAGTGTACCCAGGTGGTCATCGGAAGGGCAATAAAACCCACAGATGGGTAGAAGGCCTTTCATTGGTCAATAGTTTCAGCCCTTTTAATGAATATTAATGTCTAAAAAAAAAAAATATGCGACGTCTGATCAGGGTCTCACCGCCGACACGTTAACAGACAAACAGATGCAATTATTAAGCGGCACCTGATCAGGGTCTTCAGGTTTTTGGACCTTATAATGCTACGGCACCCGGATCAGACCCTCCACAATTATTGCCGCGACGTCTGATTCAGCTCCAACCGCCGACGGTTCATTTTATTTTATTTTCCGCGACCGAATAGGTTTGGAGGATATAGCGACCGTCCAAATGTCCGTCCGTCCGTAGACACAACAGACAGATGCAAACAATGCAGACTCGGATCAGACGCCGTACTATTATTGAACGGCGTCTGATGAGGGTCAGCATGTTTGTACAAGGCATCTGAGACTGCGCAGACCCAGACAAGACGCTGCGCAACGGTTATGCGGCGTCTGATCAGGGTCTTATCGGCGACGGTGGTGTTTTTATCCCTAGTCTAAACAGGTTCGGATCCTGGCGTCCGTTCATTCGCCCGTTCGTAGACACAAAATTATGAGTGACAAGACGCTGCGCAACGGTTATGCGGTGTCTGATCAGGGTCTTATCGGCGACGGTGTTGTTTTTTATCCCTAGTCTGAACAGGTTCGGAGCCTGGCGTCCGTTCAAACGTCCGTCCGTAGACGCAATAGACATATGAAAACAATGCAGATCCGGATCAGATGTACAATTATTAAACGGGTCTGATGATGGTCTACATGTATGTAGACGGTATCTGAGACGGCGCAGACCCGGACAAGACGTTGCGCAACGACGCGGCGTCTGATCAGGGTCTTATTGCCAACGGTGGTGTTTTTTTTAACCCTAGTCTGAACAGGTTCGGGGGATATAGCGATCAGCGTGGCGTCATTCACCCAACCGTCTGTATAACAAAAGACAGAACACAAAGGTGCAAACAGTTCAGATTTGAATCAGACGCCATACAATTATTATACGGCGTCTGGATAGGGTCTACAAGTTTGTAGACGGAATATACGACGGCACAGACCCAGACCAGACGCTGTACAATGATCATGCGGCGTCTGATCATGGTCTGACCGCCGCCGGTGCGTTTTATTTTTATCCCCTGACCAAATAGGTTCGGGGATATAACTATCAGCCTGGCGTCCGTCCGTCCGTCCGTCTGCCAACAAAATTATGAGTCTGGCGTCCGTTCACATGTCCGTCCGTTCGTCCGTAGGCACAACAGACAGATGCAAGCAATGCAGATAAGAATCAGACCTGTACAATTATTAAACGGCGTCTGATGAGGGTCTACAGGTTTGTAGACGGCATATGGGTTGGCGCAGACCCGGACAAGACGCTACACAACAATAATGCGGCGTCTGATCAGGGACTAATTGCCGACGGTGGTGTTTTTATCCCTAGTCTGAACATGTTCGGGGGATATAGCGATCAGCCTGGCGTCATCCACTCAACCGTCTGTATAACAATAGACAGAACACAAAGGTGCAAACAGTGCAGATTTGAATCAGACGCCATACAATGATTATAAGGCGTCTGGATAGGGTCTACAGGTTTGAAGATGGCATATGCGACGACACAGACCATGCGACGTCTGATCATGGTCTGACCGCCGCCGGTGCGTTTTATTTTTTATCCCCTGACCAAATAGGTTCGGGGATATAACAATCAGCCTGGCGTCCGTCCGTCCGCAAACAAAATTGAGTCTGGCGTCCGTTCACATGTCCGTCCGTCCGTAGACACAACAGACAGATGCAAGCAATGCAGATTCGAATCAGACTTTAACAATTATTAAACGGCGTCTGATGAGGGTCTACAGGTTTGTAGACGGCATATGGGTCGGCGCAGACCCGGACAAGACGCTGCACAAAGGTAATGCGGCGTCTGATCAGGGACTCATTGCCGACGGTGGTGTTTTTTATCCCTAGTCCGAACATGTTCGGGGGATATAGCGATCAGCCTGGCATCATCCACCCGTCTGTGTGTATAACTATAGACGGAACACAAAGGTGCAAACAGCGCAGTTCGGGATCAGAGCCCAGAAAATTATTATAAGGCATCCGATCAGGGTCTACAGGATTGTAGACTGCACAGACCCAGACCAGTAGCTATCAACCTGACGTCATCCACCCGTTAGTCTGTATGACAATAGACAGAACACAAAGGTACAAACAGTGCAGATCGGTATCAGAGCCCAGACAAATATTATAAGGCGTCTGATCAGGGTCTACAGGGTTGTAGACAGCACATGCGATGGACAGACCCAGACCAGACGCTGTACAATGACCATGCGCATCAGATGTCATTGCACCTCAGTGTTGGGTAAAAGTCCCACCAAATTGGAAGCAATATCTCCAAAATGTCCTAAATAGTGTTGATGGGGATGTTATACCTCTAATCAAACAAACAAATCTTATTTATAAAAAAAAAAAAAAAAAAATACAGAGACGGTTCTTTGGGGTGAGCTGGCTATGGGCTGGTTGATACATTTATTAAAAAAAAAAAAAAGGGTAAAGTTGGGGAAGGGGGTTCAAAAAAGGATAGATAGGCTGTAATAGTTATTTTAATCTTATGCAAAAGTACTGATTTTTTATGCCCCCGCATCATATGATGCCGGGGGCATATAGTTTTTCGGTTTTCCGTACGTGCGTACGCGTGTACGTCCGTCTGTACGTGTGTGTGTACGTACGTACGTACGTACGTACGTACGTACGTGATCCTGTAACCTCAGGTTAAAGTTTTTGTAACAGGTAGAGCCTGAACTTTTAGAAGTCATATTTTCCTAACCATTTGATGGAACTGGTTCATCTTTGGTATGATGATAGATATAGGTCCAAAGTTTTATTAAGCAATACCCCCACCCATGCCTGTGAGCTCAAGGTCAAGGTCACAGACTTAGAAATTTTCAATGTTAAAGACTCAGGTTAAGGTTTTTGTAACAGGTAGACTTGAACATTTTAGAACTCATATTTTCCAAACCATTTGATAGAATTGGTTCATATTTGGTATGATTATAGATATAGGTCCAAAGTTTTATTCAGCGATACCCCCACCCATGCCTATGGCCTCAAGGTCAAGGTCATGGACTTAGAAATTTTCCATGTTAAAGACTCCAGTTAAGGTATTTGTACCTGGTAGAACCTGAACTTTTATGATGGCTTTGGTTCATATGATCATAGATATAGGTACAATGATTTATTCAACAATACCCCCACCCATGCCTATGACCTCAAGGTCAAGGTCACAGATTTAGACAATTTTAATGTGAAAGATTTTAAAGAGCTCAAATTTTCCAAACTATATTATGGATTTGGCTTATGTATGCTATGATGATAGATACAGGTCCAAATGTTTATTTGGCAATACCCCCACTCATACCTATGGCTTCAAGGTCAAGGTCACAGACTTAGAAATTTTTAATTAGATATTTTAAGAGTTGATATTTTCCAAATCGTGCAATGGATTGAGTTGATATTTGGTATGATGTTAGATACCTGTCCATATTATTCAGCGATACCCCCACCCATGCCCATGAGCTCAAGGTCAAGGTCACAGACTTAAAAAAATTTAATTATCCCCTCGCACAACATAGCTCTAGCGTCTATATTTCTTCACTGATTTCAATATAACTTCACACAAATGTTCCTTATGACAATATCTCGAGCGAGTTCATCTTTCAAGGTCATGACCTCAAGGCTCAAGGTAAAGGTCACTGTGGCTATTTTTAGAAAAAACTTTGTCATCGCTCTAGCGCCTACATTTCTTCACCAATTTCAATATAACTTCACACAAATGTTCCTTATAAAAATAGCTCGAGCAATCAAGGTCATGGCCTGAAGGTCAAGGTCACTGTGGCTATTTTTAGAAAAACTTTGTCATCGCTCTAGCGCTTACATTTCTTCACCGATTTCAATATAACTTCACACAATTGTTCCTTATGACAATATCTCGAGCCATTTCGACTTTCGAGGTCAAGGTCACTGTGGCTATTTTTAGAAAAAACTTTGTCATCGCTCTAGCGCCTACATTTCTTCACCAATTTCAATATAACTTCACACAAATGTTCCTTACAAAAATAGCTCGAGCAATCAAGGTCATGGCCTGACGGTCAAGGTCACTGTGGCTATTTTTAGAAAAACTTTGTCATCGCTCTAGCGCTTACATTTCTTCACCGATTTCAATATAACTTCACACAATTGTTCCTAATGACAATATCTCGAGCCATTTCGACTTTCGAGGTCAAGGTCACTGTGGCTTTTTTTAGAAAAACTTTGTCATCGCTCTGGCGCCTGCATTTCTTCACTGGTTTCAAAATAACTTCACACAAATGTTTCTTATGACAATACCTCGAACGAGTTTGACTTTCAAGGTCAAGGTCACTGTGGCTATTTTTAGAAAAACTTTGTCATTGCTCTAGCGCTTACATTTTTACACCAATTTCAATATTACTTCACACAAATGTTCCTTATGACAATATCACTAGTGCAAGTTCCACTTTCAAGATCAAGGTCACTGTGGTCATTTTTAGAAAAACTTTGTCATCGCTCTAGCGCTTACATTTCTTCACCGATTTCAATATTACTTCACACAAATGTTCCTTATGACAATACCTCGAGCGAGTTCGACTTTCAAGGTCAAGGTCACTGTGGCTATTTTTAGAAAAACTTTGTCATTGCTCTAGCACTTACATTTTTTCACCAATTTCAATATTACTTCCCACAAATGTTCCTGATGACAAGGTCACACACTTAGAAAATTTTTTTGCAACATGGATTTTCGGGGTGAGGCGGGGCCCTTGGCGGGGGCATCTGTGTCGTCTGGACACATTTCTAGTTTCATAAACAAAACACACCCATGTGTCATAGCACATTCTTTAATTTCTCCAAAATGGCTACTTTTCCATTGAAAACTTTTATATTTTTCTTATTTATACTCAGAACATAGGTCGTGGGTGCCGATTGAGGCAGTTCTAACGAGTACCCACAACCTTGGTCTTGGTGCAGAAATAAGTAAAATAATGTATACCGGGTTCAGATAGATGTTCATTTCACAGACTTATGAACATGATCTTATTTCTGCATAAAAAGTATGTTATGGAAACTTGTTGGAAGACCCTCAGTGACATGCCCTAATGATTACCTACAAATACGTTTTTTTCGCGGAAATAAGAAAAATAATACGTGGATACCCCCTCTTTTCTGGGGCTATGGTGGTTAAAAATACTTTCTCTGACCAACCCAAAACAGAAATTTTTGCTAACGAAAATATTTTGCTTACTTTGACTTTCAAAACGCAAAGAGAAACTATAATAAATTTAGTACCATTGGAAAGAAAATTTAATTTCCTAGAAACTTTACATGTACATAAATATTGTCAAATGTACAGAAAATACTAAAATAATCATTTTTGTAACATAAGGGTGAAAATCACACAAAAATGCCAATATCTCTGTTCAGATAAGACTGTCAGGCCTATCAGCCAGATATGGACTATTGGTTATTGATTTACCTATATCAGTGTTCTGTTAAGATGCTGTATTGGATAATTTTCTGAGTGGTAAAGGGTTAATAGCCGAATTTTACTGTATGTAATACATTGGTATTTTTGCAGGAAAAATGTAAGTAGCTTTGCATTTGCAAAAGATACTCACTTTTTCAGCAAAAGTATTAGTATATTTGCCATATTAAATGATCAAATATTTAACAATATCTTAACGTTAGTTTTGAACAGCTGGCCTCTGATGTTCTGTTTCAATATGTTAACTAACCGCAACATTAATTTTGAATAACTGGCCTCTGAAGTTCTATTTTTTTTCCTAAAAAAGATGGAACCATTAAATCTATTAAAGCTAAGCTTGGACCCAAGGCAATAAAACTTTTTTCATCCTCAATTTGCTTCAGCATGGATTTAAAATGACAAACAAATAAATCTTGTTTCATGCATTGATCAGCAGAGAAAAAATAAGCAGAGTGGAGACATGTCCTGTTCATATATACTAAAATGCCAACAATTGTTGGCATTTTAGTATATATGAGCAGGACAAATTTCATGCTCAGGTGTGTTGTGTCAAGGGAGTTGAGCATGAAAAAATTCTGTAACCTTGGGGCCTGATGCTGTTTTATATAAGACTTAATTGTAATTCACTGGAGAATGTAATGCAATGTCTTTGTTCGTTTGTTTGATTTGAGGTTTAACGTCCCCGTCAACACTGTATAGGTCATTTTGGAGACCCTGTTTCCAATTTTGTGGGACTTTTACCCGACATTGAGATGAAATGACATCTCAAGCCCTGCCACCCAATGAAACCAAAAGGCTTATTTATATGCACTGGACAGTCTGACTCACATCACTTCGCCTGGGCAGGCTTAGTCCTTCTAAGCTGTTTGCCAGTACTTGGGTGGTCAGTTTCAGCTCTGCATGGAATTTGACTGGTCAGTAAATAATTTCAGAAAGGAAAGTGATTTTTTAAAGTTCATTGACGTATATGAACAACATCACAAGCAAAGTAAGTGAACCCCGAATGACATTAAATTTGAAGACTCTACCAGGGGCCAGTTGTTCAAAGCATCGTTAGCTTAACGAGCTCGTTAGTGGTCATATTGTTAACTCTTCTAGCATGTACAATAGCGTAAATTTTGGTATTTTTGCTAAAAAAATGTGAGCAGCTTTTGCGTCCGCAAAAGCTGCTCACATTTTTTCAGCAAAAATTTCAGCATATTTGCCATATTTAATGATCAAAGTTTTAACGATACGTTAACTAACGACGTCGTTAGTTTTGAACAACTGGCCCCAGTTTTTGTAGGGTTAGAAATCAAAGTAATTTTACAATTTGTTTTCACAGGGTAACAGACCAGTTACACTTATAGGATTTAGTATGGGAGCAAGAGTTATCTTTTACTGTCTAGAAGAACTCTCTAAAAGAAAAGGTAGGCAGCTGGAGTGGAATGATTGACTTCTTGATTATTACTTAAAGATCACCATTTTTTTTTTTTTTTTTTTTTTTAACACTTTCCCAAACGCCAACTTTTCAACTTATCCATAATTGAAAGCACCTGTAGACAACAAATTTGAAATCGGTTCAAATGAGCTGAAATTCTCTGATAAGGAAGAAAACATTGTAGGAAAAGAAGAAAATGCTGGTTACCAGCATTTTCTCCTTTTTCTACAATGGTTACCAGCATTTTCTCCTTTTTCTACAATGTTTTCTTAGGGTTGTTAAAAGTTGGGATTGCACGGTAAAGGTTTAAATTAATTTTCAGAGAATGTAAAGCCGTGATATTACAGTCCTATGAATGGTATTCTGGCTGATGATTCACATGTTATGTCAAGCCTTACTTTCTCTAAAAAAAGACAGAAATTTTTTAAAAGAATGTCTGCAGATGTCATGATTGGCAGTTCAAGGATAAAAATGAATTTTATGTAATACATCCTTTTGTGTTTTGAAGCTTGCCTTTCTAAAATGACAGAAATATCGGCAATAGTGGAATAGGTGCGAAATGAGTCTGTTTACCAATTTAGGTAGAATATAAGAATCTGATATGGGGTTCTGTTGTAGATGAGCGTTTCCAACTCGAGGGATGACCGTGCTGAGCGGAACCGAGGCTATGCCGAGGTTCCGCTCAGCACGGTCATCCCAAGGGTTGGAAACGCCCATCTACAACAGAACCCCATATTGGATTCTTTTTCTTGCACAACACCTCCGGTTAGTTTTGACAGCTCGCACATGTATATTATTTACAAAATAAAAGTAGTGCGGAAGAAGTTCCGGCAGTTGAATAGAATTGAAGTGCATTTATGTTAGTTGCCTGGGTCGGAACACCAGAGTCAGAACATAAATTTCTATCCCAGGGTAAAATCACGGATTTCCTGGTCTGGTGTGCAAGAAAACAACAATCCCTGACTGCTTGAAGACGCTCTGTGACCATGACGCTACAAAAAAGCACACATCAAAGACTGATCAAACTGTGCAGATGCACAGGCTGATTTGATTTTCAGGTGGACACACATTCTCAAAGAGCCCTTTTCGTTGGCACTGCCAAATTATATATTCTGATTTAATTAATATCAAGTGCATGAAAGGCAGCAACTTAGAGAAAATAACTGTCTTCAAAATCATTACTTTGTTGAGTTTAGCTTTGGTCACAACCCCTTCCGATTAGGCTTAGAATGTGCTCTCGGCATGATTTTTAGCCATTTTGGCCCTGTCCCCGGCCGGACACCAGACACGGGGAGGTGCCCGAAGAGTTTTAACTCGAAGTTAAAATTTTTCCTGTGTCCCATTCATTTTCATAATCGGCCACATATCCTTCACACATTGTTTAAGTATAGTCCAATATCCGGCCGGGAATCGAGCGGTAATCGACCCTTGTATGTAGCCTCAGAGGAGAAATTTTTGGGACCAGACATGGGCTGATATCCGGCCGATGTCTGTATACACATTGGAAAGTAACCCACCGATGTCTGATCAGCTCAAACGGTTGTGGACCAGATATGTTACAGACATTGGCCAGTCACCGGCTGGCTAGAACCAGACATCGGCCGGGCATCGGGCGGACTATATAAACCCCGTCAGCCGCCGTGTACAACATTATAGCGTGTTTTCCATCACACCGCCCGACATTCGGCCTGTCACAAGCATCGTTCATTGTCCGTAGGATACTCAAACGATATTCGTACGATGTCCAGTGAATAGGCCGGTTATTGCCCGGACATCATAGGATAATCGGCCGATTAGTATTAGATGTTCGGTCCGTATTCACTGCCTCGCCGGCTCCCAAAAAATTTCTCTTTGGAAACAGACGCCGTACGATTACCAGATGGTCTTCGGATGGCCTCCGGACGGGCCATTTGTGTAAATGATCTTTAACAAATTTTTTGACCGGTGTTGTCCGATGTCAGAAAAAAGGCCAAACCAGCGGTGTAATCCTGATTACCCCCTATCCCCGGATACCGGCCGATCTTTGTGACCATAGCATTAAATTCCAAACTTTGCTGTAAATCAAAGTTGCGGCCATTTAACAAATGCTCTGCTTCCAAAAATGACAGTTTGCAATGCAGGCCCGATACTTATGCACCTTCTTTGTTTTAAATTGTTTAGGTCAACCCTCTGTATAGAGACATGCCATAAAATACAAAACTCGTTAAAATGACAATTGCAGTGCAAGAAATCCTTAGCTTAAGATGAGACAGATTATAAGATATTCAACAATTTTGTTTTTAGTACACCAAAAAACAAATACTGATATTTGTTAGAATTGCCTCAGCGAGGGCAAAAGCCCTTATTCCTATCATATTATTCATTGGAATTCTTTATAGAGCCAAAATCTTTATACCAGAAAATGTTATGGATCAAATACTTCGTAATATCAAGGATTCTATGTATAGTTGCTTATAGGGCAAGAACTGTCATTAGCCTACACCCAAATGTCCACCAATCAAAAGTGCCAATGCATGTTGATGTCGGGTTTCCTGCAGTGTACAGCAAAAATCCTAAAAATTTGGACACCTTCAGGACTTACTGTAATTCTTGTAAAATTTCAACAATTTTTTTTTTCATGATCCAGCAAGGTGTCCATAAAGTGAAGATAGAATGGCAACAGTATAGACCCTGATCAGACTGCTCCTTTATCTGGGACTGCACTGTTTGCTTAGGCCTGCCTGTCCCAATAATTCGGACACTTTGAGGACTTGCTGTAATTCTCCTAAAATTTTAACAATTTTGTTTCATGATCCAGCAAGGGGACGAAAACGTTCAGACAGAATGGCAAACTGTATAACCCCTGATGATCTGGGACTGCACTGTTTGCTTAGGCCTGTCTGTCCCAATGCTTAGGATCATTACGGTATTGTGAAATATGTTGTCTCAAAGTTTTGATGTTACTCAGTCAGACATCCTGTTACATCCCCAACTGTACTGGACTTAATTATCATTACAGGCAATGAGGGTCTACTAGAAGATGTGATATTGCTTGGTGCTCCTGTGTCTGGTGACCCCAGGAACTGGGAACCATTCTCCAAGATTGTGGCTGGCAAACTTGTCAATGGATACAGCAGGTATAATGTAATTCTGTGAAATTACTTCTGCCATACTTCCCTTTCTGCTGTTTAAAAATATGTGTTTATCAGTTATTGGAGAATACAGCTAAATTCCCTTTTTAACAGTCCCAAAGTTGGTCTTGAACAACAGTATACTGGGTATTAAATAAGTGCTGTCATTAGTGTAACTCAACAGGAAGTCATGGGTAAAGGTGGGGATATTGCTGAATAAACATTTAGACCTTTATCTATCATTATGCCGAATATGAACCAAATCCATCATATGGGCCCCGTCAAGCGATTTTGGTACTTATCGCCTATGCGGGCAGCGAAGGTTCAGGCGAGCCTGCGCATCCGCGCAGTCTTGCCAGAACCTTCGCTTCTCGCTCATACAAGCAGTGAATCAAGAGGAACCTTTAGACAGAAAGCCATATCCCTGGCCCTTCTGAATGGCTGGGCATGCGCTGTTAAAATTTGTCATGACGGAATGCTCAAAGACACTAATTCGCTTGGCGGGGCTCATATGGTTTGAAAAATATGCAACACTGATGCCGATGCTGATGTCAGAGGTTGTGCAATTTTTTTCTGGACTTTATCCAGATCAGCTAAAACAAATAACTGGAATATAAATATCTTTTATTAGATATGACTTGAAAGAAGAATTACGTCCCGCTCATCAGGGCTAGAGGAAAAGATTTGGCTGCATGTTGCTTCCATGCAGAGCTGAAACTGACCGCACATGAGTACATGTACTGGTAAACTGCTTAGAAGGTCTAAGCTTACCAACGCAGAGTGGTGTGAGTACCTGCATATGAACCCTTTTGGTTTGTTTGTGGGGTAAGGCCTAAGATGTCATTCATCTCAATGTAGGGTTTAAGTCCCACAAAATTGGAAGCAGCATCACCAAAATGACATAGTGTTGACCGGGATGTAAAACCTCAATTCAAAGAAACAAACAGCGTTATCCTGTGATAAAGCAGTTTGTTTTTAGCTATAAATATTAAATGGTTAGAAAATAAATGCAATAAAATCCAAAGAACACTCATGCTGATATCACTTGGTTTAACCCATATATGACAATGGAATCTTCCACCTAGTAAATTTGGAGTGGTCCATTTCCAATTATAGGAGTGTCATGTTTGTTTTTGTTTGTGGCATATTTTACGAAAAATGCATGTTCTTTAAGCAGACAGTGCAGACCCAGATCAGACGTCTGATCTGGGTCTGCACTGTTTGCCAACCTTCCAGTAAAGGGCAGCTAGCCATATATGGGTTAAACATATTTATTTCAGAGTCAATGTAAAATATACAAGCAAGTAAATACAAACAAATCATTGGATAAGAAGAGAGTAAAAGTACTGATAGACTTCTGCTAATAAACCTTAAGGAGACTGGGAACACCTAGCAGATTTTCCGCCATTTTTCAAAAGGAGACAACTTTCGGGACTTCTATACGCTTTTCTATAAGCCCTATCCCACTGAAAAAGGGGTCTGTTCTTAAATAAAAAAATTTGCTCCTTAGGAGCAAATTCTTTCCTTTAAGCGCTGACCCCTATTGAGATGGGAGACAAAAATACTTTTGCAGGAGTTGCCTCCCCTGAAGGAGTACCCATTCCCCTTAAGATTCCAAAAAAAAAAAAATTGATCTGAAAATGTTTATTTCATATGCTGCATCTTCTTGTAAACTTTTTAAAAATACTTTTGAAGACAAGCAAGCAGTGGACCCAGACCAGACTGCTCCTAGGGGAGCAGTGTGATCTGGATCCACACTGTTTGCTACAGCCCTTGGGGCAGTCTGATCTGGGTCCATTGTGTTTGCTACAATGACTTCAAAAGTAACCACAAGACACAAAGCAGTGGCAGTTGTTGTGATTGGGATCTTAAGGGTAGATATCGCTTGATACCAGCACTCCAACTCGATATTGCATGCTTAGTCCGATGTCTTCAAATTTTCCTGTTAGGCAAGGATGTGTGCCCCCAACCATCAATACTTTGAGAAATAGATAGGACTGCATGGTGCTTCCATGTAGAGCTGAAACTGACCAAACATGAGTACAGGTAAACTGCTTAGAAGGTCTAAGCCTACCCTGCAGGCAGAGTGGTGCTAGTCCCTAATTATAAGGTAGGGCTTGAGATGTCATTTCATCTCAGTATCAAGTGAAAGTCCCACAAAATTGGTAGCAACATCTCCAAAATGACCTAAATAGTGTTGATTGGGGATGTAAAACCTCAGCTCAAACAAAATAACAAAATCTGATGTCACATGTATGCTCATGTATTCTTATATAATGCATATTTTGAGGCTAAAACTACTGGTAATGATGCAAAATATTTACATAACGATAACACACCCATGCATCATAGTGCATTTTTTTACATCTCAAAATGGCTAACGGTACTTTTCTGATAAAAATTCATGATATTTTTCTTATTCGTATTGCAAACATAGCTTGTTGGTGCTTGTTAGAGCCAACTCAATAAGGCGATTCTAACAAGCACCCACAACCTATGTCTTGGAGCATCATAATACAAGGGTCATTACACGGATATTGGTGAATTTTATCCTTCTTTGGATTATCAAAGAACACTTGCAAGCTTGTGTCTTTTGATATTCCAATGTGGCACAATACAGGAACCATCACTACAACAGTATTTTTTACCTGACAATTTGCCCCTATAACAAGTTTACCGCTTTAAAGAATGCCTATAAGGAGTAGTATAATAGGTACATAATAAAATACTTTTTCCATTAATCACTCCAAGATGCAAATGTTGTGAACATTTGTTAGATTCACCTCGCCAAAGCGATTCTAACGATGTCCACAACATTTGTCCACAACATTTGTGTCTTGGAATAAAATTATTACAATATTATTAATCCTACTAATCTTGCATTGAAATTGTCACTATAGCGTTTTCTCATTATATCAAAATGTCAGTATAAAGATGGTTAACTGTATTCACAAATATCAGTGCAATAATCCTATTGGGAGAAGAACTAAATAAGCTTTTAGCTTCCATTCTAATCCTTTATATGTCATGACTTTGTTTGTAATGTTTATGTGTTTGAGATAAATAAAATAGGTTTAAACTAATAATCCTATCATATAACAAAGAAAATTATGTTAATGCATACAAGAAGCTTCCATATTATGGATCCCTCCATTATAGCTGTGAAGTTATTTTCAGGGGAGACTGGTTACTCAAATTCCTGTACAGAACAGCCAATGTAAAATTGAGAGTTGCAGGCCTAGGACCAGTCAAGTGGGACAATAGAAGAATGCATAATGTTGATTTGACTGATGTGGTTAGTGTGTTTACCATAATAAAAAGTTATAACATTGGAGCAAACTCATAGTACCTTTAGTTTAGACAAACAGCATAGGCAAACAGCAAAGGCAAACAGCAAAGGCAAACTGCATAGGCAAACAGCAAAGGCAAATAGCAAAGGCAAACAGTATAAGTAAAAGCAAAGGCAAACAGCATAGGCAAATAGCAAAGACAAACAGCATAGGTAGGCAGCAAAGTCAAACAGCATAGGCAAACAGCAAACAGGCAAATGACAATTGAAACAGGCAAACAGCATAGGCAAGCAGGCAAACAGCAATGTCAAACAGCATAGGCAACAGCAAAGGCAAACAGCATTGGCAAACAGCAAAGACAAACAGCATAAGCAAACCACATAGGCAAACAGCAAACAGCCTTAGGAGGGGCAGTCTGATCTGGAATCACACTGTTTGCAACAATGATTGTAGAAGTAACCAGCAGACATCAAATCAGATCACAAATATCTTGATTGTCATCTTAAGGGCTCAGAGTACCCTCCGTTTTTTAGCTCACCAGAGCCGAAGGCTCCGGGGAGCTTATAGGATAGGCAGTTGTCCGTCATCGTAGTCGTCGTCTGCGTCGTCGTCTGCGTCGTATGTCCGTCGTCAACACTTTCAAACGACTTCTCCTCTGAAGCCACTTGGCTGATTAGGCCAAAATTTTATCTGTAGCATCCTTGGGTGGGGGGATTGAAAGTTTGTGGTTTTTTTTATGAAAATCGGCTCATTAGTTTGGTTGCTATGGCAACTTAGAGTTCCCATAGACTTATAATGGGGAAAATTGAAAAATGGCATTTACTGCCAAGCCTCTGCAGATATTTTGACAAAACTTTCACAGAAATGTTCCTTAGACAATCTACTCTCTGCCATATGAATTTAGGGCTGCTGCTCATTTGTATTGGTTGCCATGGAAACCAAAGTGAAAAAAAATAGAAAAAAAATACTTAAAAAATCATCTCCTCTTAAACCGTATGCTCTATGAGACTGAGAGTTTATGGAAATATTCACCATATTTGCCTTTACAGGTTTTGTGTTTTTTATGAAATTTGGCTCATTAGTTTGGTTGCTATGGCAACTTAGATTTTCCATAGACTTATAATGGGGAAAATTGAAAATGGCATTAACTACCAAGCCTTTGCAGATATTTTGACAAAATTTTCATAGAAACGTTCCTTGAGTAAACTTCTCTCAGCCATATGCTTTTATGTCAACTTTTGGGTCCCGTATGTTGTGCCAGGGCCATGCCCCGCCCCCTCCACTTCATAAAATGCCTTATATCTCAGAAACCTTACAGATCCCCACCCCTAAACCATATATATTCTTGTTCCTTATGATAAGACTCATTAAGTGACACCAACCTGGGGGTTCCCCCAGATGTGCTGGGGACATGCCCCAACCCCTCCACTTCATTAAATGCCATTTATCTCAGAAACCATTCAGATCCCCACCCCTAAACCGTATATATTCTTGTTTCTTATGATAAGACGCACTCAATGACAGCAACCTGGGGGTCCCTCGGGATGTGCCAGGGCCATGCCCCACCCCCTCCATTTCATAAATTGCCCAATATCCCAGAAACCATACAGATCCCCACCCCTAAACCATATATATTCTCGTTCCTTATGATAATTCGCATTCAGTGACACCAACCAGGGGGACACCCAGGATGTGCCGGGGCCATGCCCAACCCCCTCCATTTCATAAAAGGCCAAATATTCCAGAAACCTTACAAATCCCCACCCATAAACCAAATATATTCTTGTTCCTTATGATAAGATGCATTAAGTGACACCAACTTGGGGGTTCCCCCAGATGTGCAGGGGACATGCCCCACCCCCTCCACTTAATAAAATGCCATTTATCACAGAAACCATTCAGATCCCCACCCCTTAACCATATATATTCTTGTTCCTTATGATAAGACGCACTCAGTGACACCAACATAGGGGTCCCCTGGGATGTTCGGGGGCCATGCCCCATCCCCTCCACTTCATAAAAGACCAAATATTCCAGAAACATTTCAGATCCCCACCCCTAAACCATATATATTCTTGTTCCTTATGATAAGACACATTCAGTGACACCAACCAAGGAGTCACCCAGGGCATGCCCGGGCCATGCTCCACACATCAACTTCACAAAAGACCATATATCTGACAAACTGTTCAGATCCCTACCCATAAACCATAATATATTCTTGTTCTTATGATAAGACACAATCAGTGACACCAGCTTGGGGAACTCCCTGGATGCCACCGGCCATGTCCAACCCCTTTACTTCATTAAAAGCCATATATCTCAGAAACTGTTCATATCCCCACCCCTTAACCATATATATTCTTCTTCCTTATGATATGTACCCACTTCATAATAGGCCATATATCTCAGAAACCATTCAAATCCCCACCCCATAATCACATATATTCTTGTTCACTGTTATTAGACACATTCAGTCACCCCCATCTTGGGGGGTCCGCAGGGGCCATTTCTCTCCCATCCACTTCATAAAAGGGCCTCATATCTCAGAAACCGTTCAGCATTCAGTGACAGCAATCTTGGGCTTTTCTGGGATCCACCATGCCCGAATCCCTCCACTGCTTAAAAAGCCTTACATCTCAGGAGCCATACATATCCCTACCGCTAAATCATGTCTCTGTTCCTTTTGATAAGATGCATTTAGTGACACCAACGAGGGCTCCATTGGGTTCATGCCCCACCCTCTCTACTTTATAAAACACCTACTATTTCAGATACAGTCCACATGAGTGCTCATTTGGGTATGGGGTTTGTTTGGGAGACTTTATAATTGGTAGATTAAAATCATATCCTGTTAAAAGACAATGTCATGGGCAGTGCCCACCTGAGCTATGGTTTATGAAATTTGGCTCTTTGGTTTGTTTGCTATGGCAAGTTAAGAATTTCCATTGACTTATAAATGGGGAAAATTGAAAAATGACATTTATGCCTTTCAAGATATTTTGTCAAACTTACTTAGAAATGTTCCTTTAATAATGTTCTTTAAGGCCTATTAGTTGCCACAGATGGGAAATTGTCAATTGTCATCTGTTGTCCTGCAACAACACATTCAAGCGACATCAGACCTCTGAAGCCACTAGGCTGATTGGGTCCAAATTCTATTTGTAGTATCCTTGGGCGCAGGGCTTCCATGATTAATTAAAATGCATTGCTGCCAGTGGGCAGTGCCCCCTGAGCTCTGCTGAGCATAGTGGCCATGGGCCTCTTGTTTTTTTTTTTTTTTTTTTTTTTTGTGGTTGGGTGAGTCAAACGTGACATGTATCTTGCGTCACTGAGGCGTCCAACTGATATTGGCCTACAGTTTGGCAAGACCTGCTGTCCTTGCAGCAGGTAAGGGTAGATGGGGAGTGTTGTTAGTTCTTCTGTTTCTACACTTCCAATCATCTTCCTCTTTCTCCTCTGTCCATTACTTTCATCTCCTCTGCTATCTCTTCTATCTCTTTCCTCCCTTTCTCTAGGAGATGACACAAAATGACCCACAAGGCTTGACGTGTTGTTACACCAAAAGAATCAGTCAATCAAATAACAGACAGTTTCAATGAAATCTCAAGCCTAGGCAAGTAAGTTTTATAAAAAAATTTTTGTTTTTGTCATGGCTTTACATCCCCATCATCACTATTGAGGTTATTTTGGAGACATTGTTTCCATTTTTGTGGGACTTTTACCTGACATTGAGATGAAAAGAAACCACTAGGGTTTGCACCTTCTAAGCGGTGTACCAGTAGTACACGTTTTCAGACTGTTTCAGCTCTGCATGGAAGCCCGATTGGCCCAATCTATATCTCCAAGCCCCAAAAAGGTATGCAAATATTTATCCCCACGTTTTTAAAAAAAAGTGGGGATATTGTTATTGCCTCCGTCCGTCTCTCCGTCTGTCCGTCTGTCTGTCCGGCTATCTCCTCCTAAACCGTTAGCCGGAATTCAACCAAATTTGGTATGCAAGTTGCTTACATGAATAGCTTGCACAAGAGCACATTTTTTTTTGTCCCCGCCCCCAGGGGCCCTGGGGAGGGGTCAAAAGGTCAAATATCAATAAAATTCAATTACAAAGTCAATTTTGAAGATTTTGATGCCAAACTTTGCACATGTACTTAGTTATGAAAAAAGTAAAAGATATTGAACGGGATTTTGGCTGTGACCCCTAGGTCACGCCCTGGGGGTCGGACTTGGGGGGGTCGGGGTCAAAATTAAAGTTTTTCAGAACATAGTCATGTTGCATATCTATGCGAAGGGGATAATGGGTAGAATAAACTACAAGTAAAATTTTGACCCTGGGGTCAGATTGGGGCCCTGGGAGAGGGGTCAGAATGTCAAAATTTAAGTTTTTTGGAACATAGTCATGTGGCATATGAAATTGAAGGGCATGATTAGTAGAATATAATACAGGTAATATTTTGACCATGGAGTCAAATTAGGGCCCAGGGTGAGGGGTTTTCGGTACTTGGCCCCTCTGTAGAAAGCGTGGGGATTTGCGATGGCGCGCCATCGACAGTATTCTAGTTACAATTAGAATCAAATGCCCATTTGTTCAAGTAATAAAGAGCTTAAGACATTTGTTAGCAATGAAAAGGTTAAATGATCCAGAGAGTGCAATTTCTTATACCAGACTTAATCTTGTAACATTGCTTTTCATTGTCTGAAGTTTGGATTTACACACTGCTCATAGCACCTTCTTTTCTTTGAAGACAGTACAATTTTGAAGCATAATAAATGAATTAGTACATTAGAATGGCCATGGCTGTTTTTAAAATTGTCATTTTGGGTGATAAACTATTTATTACTATTGCAAATTGTGTTTCACATCTTTGCTGATGCCTTACCATCAGATAAATTTTTTCCCAAAATGACACATTTAAAGGTGCATTATTGAGCTTCCGGGTCTCAAAAATTTGTTTTCTGTTTTTTTATCTTCAATGCATACTCCTTTGTCATGTGTACACTTTTGGAGCCAAATACAGCTTCAGAGCTTTGTGAAAATGGTCGTTTTCATTAGTGTTTACCCTTAGCTCTGAACATGTGTTCGGAATTTCTGTTCTAAAAATAAATCTGTCACTTTACACATAAATGGCGACAGTATCGTCTCTGAGTGTCGTTACTTGCGGCATGGTATTTAGCATCATGTTTCTTCTGATTCAGGCATGGCCTAAGCAAACAAGGCCAAAAATGAACGTCGCATAACGTCATATATGGGGATTCTATTTTTGTCACAAACTAAAAATAGATCTAACTAGTGTGCGAAACCTAGTTAGGGAATCCCTCTCAAACTCGTTTACCTGTCATCATAATTGTTCGCATTTTTGCATAAAATGCATTCATTTGTATTGTTTTAAAGAAAAATACCGGCTATATGTATTTAATTTTTGGAAGCATTTTTTCCAGATAGCTCAATAATGCACCTTTAAGGACAGTAATTCCCTAAATTGTAAGTAATTTTGATATGAAATCTATGAAGTCCTATTTTTCAGATTGATGGCCATGGAGACTACCTAAAGAACCTTGACATCATCCTGAAAGCTGTAGGTGTTAGGACCAAAGATGAACTCAAACCGTCAGTGCCAAAGTCAGGGAGTAAAACAGACATTCCAAAACGAGGAAAAGAGAGTAGTAGCAATATCATTGGTGGAGATGTTGATCACAAAACTACAGCTGATCAGCAAAGTTCAAGTGAACAGTTAGCAAATGCTTGTAATGATCAGACTGAACCAGATAGACAGACAACAATGGACAGACAAGTTAATATATCACAGAGCAATAGTTTAGTCAGTGGAATAAGTTCAGTTGATGAAGGACATGCTTCAAATTCTGATAGCACTGTAGAAACTGAGCATCTTGCAATTGCAAATAAGAAAGAAGGTAGGAAAGATTCTGTAGATTTCACTTCAAGTGAAAGTGAGAGGTCAAGTAAGGAACTTACACCAGAAGTAGAATCTAGTTATAAAAATATGTTTCTGAATGACCCTAATACTAATGCAACAGAGAATTTAGAAGAAAATAAAGAGGTAAGCAATCAGATTCCTGATATAAACCAACAAACTGACAAGAGACATGGAGAAATAGCTGAAGTGAGAAAAGCTGTAAGGGTTGAGGATGAAATAAGAGAAGAGTTGATGAAATCAAAAGAAGAAGGTGGTTTGGTTAAGTCAGAGAGCTGCTATTTCACAGATTCTGATCCAGAATGAGAAACCTAGGAAAAATAAATAGAACAGAGAAAGGGATGTCAGCCCATTAAGATTATAAAATGGGCAATACTCCAGAAAATATTGATTTCACAAATTATCAGAATACCACATCTCAAGCGCTTTGTATCAAGAAAAGGCTTTAAGTGTCCTTTGATCTAGGCCCTGCTGTCCAAAGAATTGTTAGCTTATTTAACTCAGTAGTGGTCAGATGCTAATTGTTCAAGCACCTTCAAGATCTGTAGTTTTATACTGATGGTACTGTAATCATGGTATGGTTTTGGGTAATATAAAAATGGGATGTCATCTATATGTTCATCATGATTTAAGGGTTTATAACACAAAAACGCCCTTGTTGCTTTATCCCTCAATCCTTATTCTGCTGAAGAAATTGATTCGATTTCTGACTTCGATCAACCAATCAAATTACATAAATAACCATCTCATCAGGATCTACAGTTTGACATTCCATAAACGATTTTGACAAAACTTCTTTTTTACAAGAACGGACGTCATCTTGAAAACACGCTTATATGATTGAATCGGTGTTCCGTTCGACCTGGACGGAATTGGAAAAAAAATAGCTCACTAAAAGAGAAGTTTTTTTCTTGGATATCTGTTTGGTTTCTTGTCTGATTCGTAACAGACAAGCGTAAACCAGCAACATTTTATTGCTGGTTACCCTAGATTGTGATTTGTTTGTCTTGTAGATTGAAAAATTGCGGACATTCTTTCCTGCCATTACCTCACTAGTGGGTGGGGTAACGTAAACTGAAATTCTTAAGATCAAAATTAGGTCGCTTGTCACATTCATTTTTCTGGAGAGCCTGTGTGTTGTCAGATATTTGAGTGTGCTGAGCTGTATATAATTGGACCAGTATACTGATTAGTCCTTTGTAGCTGTCAGTGTGCTGGCTGTGACAAACTCAGAATCAGGATTGTTGCTTGATACCCCATAATAAATCATTAGAAATCATCAAATCACTACCCGGTATATTAAAATGAAGGTCTCCCTGTTTCCCATGGTCTTAATTCTTGGGTTCACTCTTTGGAAAACAACTTATAGAATGCATCCAGATGATGGCAATCAGGAGTGCAAGATAACAATTAAGGAGAGTAGTAGTAGAATTCCCCAGTACTTGGCATTTACAAGGAAGAATGGGAACAGAAGGTGTTCGGAGGGCTTGCGAAACTTCAAGTCCTCGCGCGGTACAAACTTGGCTTTACTTCTAATCTTGGCCGGAGACATTGAAACTAACCCCGGCCCAAGGTTTCGCTGCGGACTCTGCAAAAATTATTGCAAAGGTTCCGAGAAATGGATAGAATGTGAGGACTGTAACAAGCGCTTTCACTCCTCATGTTCTGATTTGGATAACAGTCAATTGTTAGAAATTGAATCTAGAGCTGGAACTTGGTATTGCAAAGACTGCAAAGCTGACTGTGGTCTTTGCAGTGGTGCTGTCCTTAATGGCCACAAAGCCGTTCAGTGTGATCAATGTGAAATGTGGATACACACTGACTGCTCCTTCATTTCAGATGCAGAATATGGCACATTGGTAAATTCAAGCTGCCACTGGATATGTCCAAAATGTGAGGTCTGTAACTTTTCAGACTCCTTCTTTGATGAATATGTAGAACTGAGTAAGCCAAACAGGTTTGAACCTCTGTCAGAGGATAAGAGAGGCAAATCTTCGACTGCTGATGAAACTAAGTCAAATTTTGTGAAAGGTTTGAAACTTTGCAGTATTAAAATAAATGGAATTAGAGGTAAAATTCTTGAACTTTTAGCTTTCCTCGATACATCTCAACCTCATATTGTTGCTATTCAGGAAACAAAGATTGACAGTTCAATTACTACATCTGAGCTTTTCCCTGAAAATTGTCAGTACTGTGTGTACAGAAAAGATAGGAACTCTCATGGCGGTGGGGTGATGTTGCTCATTCATAGAGACATCCCTCACATGCCGTTCATGGAACTTGAAAATGACACCGAATCGGTCTGGGTTAAGGTTTTTGCAAATTAAACTTCCCACTTCGTAGCAAGTTGGCATCGACCACCAAATGGTACAATCGAAAACTTCCAGTTGTTTAAAGACCAACTGGATTGCATTAAATTGCAGCATAAGGGTAAAAAACTCCCGGCTGTACATGTTCTAGGTGACCTCAACTTCAGAGATATTGCTTCGCCCGACAGGCTCAGCAAACAAGGCACAATGCTGAGTCAGTCGGAAGGACAAATATTAATTGACATTATGAACAATCATGGTCTTGAACAAATTGTTAACTTCCCCACTCGTGATAAGAACACATTGGATCTGATCCTTACGACTTTGCCAGGACAATTCAAAGACATTCATTCCCCAGATAAACTAAGTGACCACGATGTTGTCTCCGGATATTAAAAATTCACATCCCACCAATAAAGAAACCTCGGAGGAAGGTGTACTCATATCAGAAAGGTGACTATGAAACTATGAGGAAGGATGCACTCAGATTTGCAAAGGAGAATTACTTTAATGGTCATTCAGATGCTCGGTCTGTACAGGAGAATTTTGATTTGATAACTTCTTTCATTCATACTTCGGCCGAAAATCATATCCCCTCAAAAATTAGTAGGTCTGTATCTTCTATTCCCTGGATCACTCCAGAGATAAGAAGGAAAATTCGAAGAAGGAATAAGATTCATGCAAAGGCAAAAAAGACGGGAAGTGGTAAACTCCGGACAAAATTTGAAAACTTGAGACGTGAAATCAAGACTGATATAAAAAATCAGCATGATTTGTATGTGAATAACTTGGTAGGTGATGTAAAGGCAAATCCCAGAGACTTCTACAGATATATTAATAGCCAGAAGAAAGACAGGCAAGATATCCCGCCCCTTAATAAAAGAGGAGGGGACGGGGTTGCTGAATCAGACTCTGAAAGGGCAGAGGAACTAGTTGGTCAATTCAATGATGCGTTTAATAAAACTGAGTTCACGGAGGTTCCATTAACTGGAAGATCGGCCCCATTCATGAATAATATTGTTGTGACAGCTGCAGGAGTGATCAAATTACTTCAAGGCTTAAACCCCAGTAAGGCCTTAGGACCTGATGAGCTTCATCCTAGAGTCCTGAAGGAACTAGCAAATGAGTTGGTGCCAGTTTTTGCACACTTGTTTCAACAGTCTCTTGATACGGGTGAAATCCCCAAAGAATGGCTCTTAGCAAACATCTGTCCACTTTTCAAAGAAGGAGATAAGGCTCTTGCCCGTAATTATCGCCCTGTGTCTCTGACTTGTGTTCTGTGTAAATTGCTGGAACATATAGTCTGCTCGAACATCATGGCCCACTTGGACGAACATAAACTTTTGTCAGACAGACAACATGCATTTAGGAAAAGGCACAGTTGTGAAACTCAGCTAAGCACAGTTATTAATGACTGGGCAAAAATCTTGGACAAAGGGGGACAGGTGGACACATTTATTCTGGACTTCGAGAAGGCTTTTGACACCCCTCCTCATGAACTACTTAAATCTAAGTTATTTGGTTATGGAATTGGGGGAAAGACCCTCAAATGGATAGATTCCATTCTTTGCTACAGAAAACAGCGGGTTGTTGTTAATGGCGAATCTTCGGAGTGGGCTCCAGTTTTGTCTGGAGTCCCGCAAGGGACCGTTCTTGGTCCACTTTTGTTCTCCCTGTACATCAATGATATTATCTCTGACATTGACTCAGAAATAAGACTGTTCGCAGATGACTGTGTTTGTTACCAGGAAATTAGAGATACAGATGACTCATTGAAACTTCAGGCTGACATAGATAGATTAGGATGTTGGGCATGTAAATGGGGCATGAGATTTCAGCCAGTTAAATGCAATATTATGCAGATAACTAGGAAGAGATCTAATAAAGTTGAGGCTTCTTACACCTTAGAGGGAACGGTCCTCTAGAATGTGGACTCCATTAAATACCTTGGAGTGACAATCTCACACAACTTGAGATGGAATACTCATATTAGCAACATGTGTACTAAGGCAAATAGAACGCTTGGTTTCCTGAGGAGAAATCTTCATCAGTGCCCTCAGGATGTAAAAGAGGCAGCATATAAAGGTCTTGTTCGCCCAATCTTGGAATATGGTAGTTGTATCTGGGACCCCAGTGGAGTGGTCCTTAACGATGAAATTGAGAAAGTTCAGAATAGAGCTGCTAGATTTGTAACAGGCAATTACTGCTATGAAACTGGGAGCATGACTGGAATACTTGGAAAATTAAAAATGGGAGTCTCTCAAGAAAAGGAGAAAAGACAGTAGGCTAATCCTTTTATACAAAGGTCTAAAGGGTGCTGCCAGCATTCCAACAGATGACCTTGTTCCCCCAGCTAGACACTGTAGAAATCACCATTCGTTGGCGTTTCAGACCCTTAGCACAAGAACTGACATTTATAAAGAGTCGTTCTTCCCCAGAACCATTAGAGATTGGAATGCCCTTCCCGATTCGATTATTTCGACAGCTGGAGGTGCTGATGATTGTGTAGCTAAATTTACCTCTTTGGTTAGAGCTAGGGACTAACTTCCCACATCACAGGTCCTGGTGTATGAATGTCATTTGACGTGTCACCAGTAACAATTCTGATTCTGATTCCCAGTTTTATATAGTAAAACTGGGGTTTACAGGGGTAAATCTTATTTTTCTTATTTCTGAAGAAGCCATTTTTCTTATTTCTGAAGAAGCCATCTGATTAGTATCTAGACCGTTTCAATTGATGACATTCAGTTCGTGAATTTAGAGGAATAAATGACATTAAGGGGACTGGATACACCTTCAGTGGAGGCAACTCCTGCAAAAGTATTTTTGTCTCTCATGTCAATAGGGGTCAAGTCTTAAAAGAAAGAATTTGCTCCTGAGGAGCAAATTCTTTCCTTTAAGAGTAGACCCCTTTTTCAGTGGGACTGGGCTTATAGAAAAGCGAACAGGAAGTCCCAAAAGTTGTCTCCCTTTGAAAAATGGTGGAAAAATCTGCCAGGTGTTCCCATTCCCCTTAAGTGATCTATTTGGTTAAAAATCAGTAATGGGTTGGTGCTTGATGGAACTGACTTTTCGAGGTTACACCAGTCCATGTTTGCATCCATGCCCATCAGGGCTAGGAGAAATAGATAGGGTTGCATGGTGCTTCCGCGCAGAGCTGAAACCGACCGAACTTGATTACTGGTAAACCTCTCAGGTCTAAGCCTGCCCAGGCAAAGTGATGCGAGTCTGACCGCTCCTTAAACACTAGCATTTTTTATGGATTGTAGGGCTTAACAAAAACAAGTTGATGTTTATAGCAGGAATAGTGCAAGTACCACAGATTTTCAAGTAAAAAAAAGTTATCCCAACCATGAAACATCGCCTTTTATAGGTTGCACCAAGTGAAAAGTGAAGGCTCAGATCTGCTGCATATACACAATCTGATCAGTGTCTTCATTGTGTACTATACAAATAGCTATTGATCCAGTGTTTCTTCTGGCTGAGAAACCTTCATGGTGTAGTCTTTTGTTTGATTTGAGGTTTAATGTCCCCGTTAACACTGTAAAGGTCATTTTGGAGACGTCACTTCCAATTTTGTGGGACTTTTACCCGACATTTAGATGAAATGACATCTCAAGCCCTGCTGCACGAGGAACATGGACAGTCCGACTCGCACCGCTTTGCCTGGGCAGGCTTAGATCCTCTAAGCGGTTTACCAGTACTCCTGTGCGGGTCGGTTTCAGCTCTGGGTGGAAGCATCATGCAGCCCATCTGTTTCTTCAAGCCCTGATGGGCGGGGGCCGGTTCATGGTGTAGTCACTACAGTGGATAAGGTACTTGTCTCATAAACCAGGGATCCTAGGTTTGATTCCAGGCTTCTCTAAACTTTTGGAAAGAGTCAGTAAAGGGAGGTACTAGCTCCACACCATTTTGTACCGTAAACGCCAAAACTGATACCCTGGCAAACAGTGCAGGACCAGATCAGATGCCGCAGAATGCTGCATCCGATCAGAATCAACACTATTTGCAAAAAGTCGATCCATTTTCCAAAATAATTTTTGCAGAAATAACAACCTGACAGCCCTAAATTTCGAAATGGACTCCTGCCATTTATAAGGAGGAAGATTCCATTCGGTATAAAAATGGTTAATAAAAATCATATGGTTGTTACTAAGAGCATAATGACTTTACGCACCAGTAACAATATCATCACGCAAACATGCCTTTATAGTTTTGAACCCCACTTTTATATAGTAAAAATAGGGTTTACAGGGATAAACCTTATTTCTATTATTTCTGCTCTAAAATATAGACTCATTAGAACCGCCTCATCAAGATGGTTCTAACGTGTACTCGCTATCTATATTTTGAGCAGAAATAAGAAAAATATCACAATTTTTCATCTTAAATTTTTCATTTTTACAGGGGTAAAATTTACAATGTATTTGTATAGGCGTGTTTTCATAATCTGTTCTTACAGATGTGGTCATATGATGTTTATATGGCATGACGTTATCCACTAAATCACAGTGATGTTAAATGATAAATAGAGGATCTTACCTGAGTGCTCATGTATTATTATGTCTCCCCCGAAAAATTTTTTTTCGGAGAGACATATTGTTTTTCCCCCGGGCGTCTGTCTGTCCGTCTGTCTGTCTGTCCGTCTGTCCGTCTGTCCGTCCGTCTGTCCGTCTGTCACACTTTCGTGTCCGCTCTGTAACTTGAAAACCGTTAGAGCTATCGTCACGAAACTTCGTATAAATATTAATCAGCATTAGACGACGTGCAGTGCGCAAGAACCATAACTCTCGCATTTATACTTTTTGAATTATCTCCCTTGGAAGTTTGTTGGTATGTATATATGTATGGGCAAATCGTGTCCGGTCAATAACTTTCTTATTTTTTGATGGATTTTAAAATTACTCGGCAGAAATATTAACAACCATAAGACGATGTGTGGTGCGCATGAGGCAGGTTGGTACCTCAAAGGTCAAGGTCATACTTAGAGGTCAAAGGTCAAAAAAGGGGCCTTTTTTTCGTATTTGGTCAATAACTTTCTTATTTTGAGATGGATTTTAAAATTACTTGGCATAATTATTAACAACCATAAGACGATGTGTGGTGCGCATGAGGCAGGTCGGTTTCTCAAAGGTCAAGGTCATACTTAGAGGTCAAAGGTCAAAAAAGGGGCCTTTTTTTCGTATTTGGTCAATAACTTTCTAATTTTGAGATGGATTTTAAAATTACCTTGGCATAATTATTAACAATCATGAGACGATGTGTGGTGCACATGAGGCAGGTCGGTAGCTCAAAGGTCAAGGTCATACTTAGAGGTCAAAGGTCAAAAAGTGGGCCTTTTTTTCGTATTTGGTCAATAACTTTCTTATTTTGAGATGGATTTTGAAATCACATAGCAGAAATGTGAACCAATATAAGGCGATGTGTTGCGCGCATGACCCAGGTTGGTACCTCAAAGGTCAAGGTCATACTTAGAGGTCAAAGGTAAAAAAAGGGGCCTTTTTTCGGGTTTTGTCAATAACTTGCCTATTTTTAAATAGAATTTGAAGTTACTTGGCAAACATGTTAACTATCATGGGATGATGTGTTGCATGCATGATTCAGTTTGGTACCTAAAATGTCAAGGTCATACATAGAGGTCAAAGGTAAAAAAGGGGCCTTTTTTCGTGTTTGGTCAATAACTTTCTTATTTTTAGATGGATTTTGAAATTGCTAGGCAGAAATGTTAACCACCATGAGATGATGTGTTGCACGCATGACCCAGTGTAATACCTGAAAGGTCAAGGTCATACATAGAGGTTAAAGGTAAAAAAGGGCCTTTTTTGTGTTCTGTCAATAACTTTCTTATTATGCCCCCAACTTTGAAACAGTTTGAGGGGCATATTGGTTCTGGTTCGTTCGTCCGTCCATTACGCTTTTGATGCATAGCATAACTAAAGAACCGTGTATGCTAGGGTTTTGAAATTTCATATATGGATTCCTCATGGAAAATTAGCTGACGCGTATTTTTTTTCTCGTCCGGATTATGCCCCCTTCAAGAGTTATTGCCCTTTGAATTTTTTTTTTTAATAAAATCTTGTCAGCAAGCTATCTCAAAAACTATTGGAGCTAGAGCCTTGAAAGTTGGTGATTATATTGATGGTGATGAGTACATGAACTGATTAACTTTTGACAAAATTCGGAAAAATACTTTGTGAGTTATGGCCCTTTGTCATTTTGGTAATTTGTGCCCATTATAATGTATGCTAAAAGTGATGCATAGCATAACTTTAGAACCATGTATGCTAGGGTTTTGAAATTTCATATATGGATTCCTCATGGAAAATTAGCTGACGCGTATTTTTTTTTCTCGTCCGGAATATGCCCCTTTCAAGAGTTATTGCCCTTTGAAATTTCTTTAATAAAATCTTGTCAGCAAGATATCTCAAAAACTATTGGAGCTAGAGCCTTGAAAGTTGGTGAATAGATTGTTGGTGATGAGTAGATGAACTGATTAACTTATGACAAAATTCCGAAAAATACTTTGTGAGTTATGGCCCTTTGTCATTTTGGTAATTTGTGCCCATTGTAATGTATGCTAAAAGTGATGCATAGCATAACATTAGAACGGTGTATGCTATAATTTTGAAATTTCATATATGCATTGCTGATGGAAAATAAGCTGACGCATATTTTTTTTCTCGTCAGGATTATGCCCCTTTCAAGAGTTATTGCCCTTTGAATTTTTTTTAATAAAATCTTGTCAGCAAGATATCTCAAAAACTATTGGAGCTAGAGGCTTGAAAGTTGGTGAATATATTGGTGGTGATGAGAAGATGAACTGATTAACTTTTGACAAAATTCCAAAAAATACTTTGTGAGTTATGGCCCTTTGTCATTTTGGTAATTTGTGCCCATTGTAATGTATGCTAAAAGTGATGCATAGCATAACTTTAGAACCGTGTATGCTAGGGTTTTGAAATTTCATATATGGGTTCCTCATGAAAAATTAGCTGACACGTATTTTTTTTCTCGTCCGGAATATGCCCCTTTCAAGAGTTATTGCCCTTTGAAATTTTTTTAATAAAATCTTGTCAGCAAAATATCTCAAACACTATTGGAGCTAGAGCCTTGAAAGTTGTTGAGTATATTGGTGGTGGTGAGTATATGAACTGATTAACTTTTGACAAAATTCCGAAAAATACTTTGCGAGTTATGGCCTTTGTCATTTTGGTAATTTGTGCCCATTGTAATGAATCCTAAAAGTGATGCATAGCATAACTTTAGAACTGTGTATTCTGTGGTTTAGAAATTTCATATATGCATTCCTAATGGAAAATAAGCTGACACGTATTTTTTTCTCATCTGGATTATGCCCCTTTCAAGAGTTATTGCCCTTTGAATTTTTTTTAATAAAATCTTGTCAGCAAGATAGCTCAAAAACTGTTGGAGCTAGAGGCTTGAAAGTTGGACCATGAGTCATGTGCAAGACCAAGGTCCATACCTCCAATGTCAAGGTCATACCTAGAGGTCAAAGGTAAAAAAAAAGGACAATCAATAACTTCCTTAATCTTTGATGGATTATGAAATTACTTGGCAGAAATGTTAACCATCATGTGACGATGTGTTGTACCGTAAAGGTCAAGGCCATACTTAGAGGTCAAAGGTAAAAAAGTGCTTTTTTGTTTACGGCCAATAACTTTTTTATTTTTCTTTGAACATTTTTAAAGTTACTTTGCAGAAATGTTCATCTTCATTAGATGATGTGTGGCACACAAGACCCAGCTCAATACCTCCAATGTTAAGGTTATACTTAGCAGTCAAAAACGGGGGAGACATCTGTGTTTTTGTAGAAAAACAAATTCTAGTTGAATTTATTAACCCTTATCTTGCTGTTGACGACAACCCCTATCTTTGGAAACAGTGTAGATCCAGATCAGATGGCTTCTGAAGAAGCCATCTGATCAGGATCTACACTGTTTGGCATTCAGTTTATGAATTTGTAGCAATAAATTTTATCAAGTAATTTGATTGGTTGATAGACAGAAATGGGTGTGGCTTAAATGAATATTCAGCAAGATAAGGGTTAAACAAGTTGAAGAAAAGGGATAAAATGCTAGGCTTGCCGAGCATTTTATTCCTTTTACTCAACGACTCGAGTTAAATAAATTCAATAATACATGGACACATGTACTATTGAATTTATTAAACGAGTTGAAGAAAAGGGATAAAATTTGAAGCTTTACTGAGAATTTTATTCCTCTTCCTCAACGAGTTCAATACGCTTCCACCCCTCGGGGCTTTAAGAAATAGATGGGCTGCATGATGCTTCCACGCAGAGCTGAAACCGACCGCACACGAGTACTGGTAAACTGCTTAGATGATCTACCCCTGCCCAGGCAAAGTGGTGTGAGTTGGACCATCCATGCATATAAACTCTATTGGTTTCATTGAGTGGCAGGGCTTGAGATGTCCTTTCATCTCAGTGTCGGGTAAAAGTCCCACAAAATTGGAAGCATCGTCTCCAAAATGACCTATACAGTGTTGACGGGGAAGTCAAACCTCAAATCAAACAAATCAATGAGTTTAATAAATTCAATAAAACATGGACACGAATGCAAGATTCTATTTATTGTATGACATTTAAATCGCATTTTATTCTAGATTTTGGACAAAAATGTCAATATACTGCTATTAGTAAATGCCACATCATTAAGAATGTCCTGGTGTAATGTTACAGAGTGTAACTAATTTGCATATTTAATCCACTAGTGGATTATTGAATTTATTACATGGCATTATTACATCTTCAGATGAGACGTCATTTGATAAATGTATTTTGTACATAGCTCCAGGGGGTTTAGACATATTTGAAAATAGATATATAGAGTAATAAGGATTATTCTGGGATATTAAAACTTATTTCTCCATTATAACATACATTGCGGGTACCTGTTAGAATCGCCTCATGTTGTGGGTATGGCAATTCTAACAGGTACCCACAACTTAGGTTTTAGTGGCTAAATCCTGTTAGAATCGCCTCATTGAGGACTTTGCCTGAGCAGGCTTAGGCCTTCTAAGCGGTTTACCAGTACTCATAGGTGGTCAGTTTCAGCTCTGCCTGGAAGCAACTTAGAATTTTTGTTTAACTAAAAGAAACTGCAGCCCAGCATTGGCACCCACAAGCGGTGCTCTTGTTCTGTATTTTTGGTAACCCTTGGCCTGCTGAACCAGGATCTATTTGGCCCCCGCCTATCGGGGCTTGAACAAATAGATAGGCTGCATGATGCTTCCACGCAGAGCTGAAACCAACCACACTCAAGTACTGTAAAACCACTTAGGGGATCTAAGCCTGCACAGACAAAGCAGTGCGAGACGGACTGTCCATGCTTATAAACCCTATCGGTTTCATTGAGCCACATGGCTTGAGATGTCATTTCATCTTAATGTCGGGTTAAAAGTCCCACAAAATTGGAAGCAGTGTCATCAAAATGACCTATACCGTGTTGACGGGGATGTTATAAGCCCTGATGGGTGGAGGCGAAGGGCACCTGTTAGAATCACCTCATTGAGGAGATTCTAAAAAGTACCCACAACCTTTGTTTTAATAGAGAAATAAGGAAAATATCACTTTACATCACGAAAACAAGCCTATATAATTTTGACCCCCTCGAACCCCATATAGTAAAACTGGGGTTTACAGGGGTAAACCTTATTATTCGTATTTTTCTCTAAAATATAGATTGTGGGTACTCATTAGAACCACCTCGGTGAGGCGGTTCTAACGTGTAACCACAATCTATATTTTGAGCGGAAATAAGAAAAATATCACAATTTTTCATCTAAAAATTATCGATTTTTCGGAGGTAAAGTTTACAATGTATTTGTATAGGCATGTTTTCGTAATGTTACCCTCGTTATTCCTCCTAATCTGGAGCTTTGTTTTGTGTTTTACCATTTCTTGCCATCTTAAGCTGTGATCCAGGATTTTGTATACAATACTGATGATTAATTTATTTTTGAGGCTTATTTGTTTGAATTCTGATATATCCATGAATGATTTTTACTATTTGTTATTGTCTCTTTGTTAATAAATTTTGTCCTCAAACTTTAGTTTGCTGTTTTAATGAGTGAGTAAGTGAGTGTTTAAGTTTCACGTCCCACCAACAGCTAAGGTCATACGGAGACGGGACCTCGGTTTAAAGACTCGTTCATTTTGTTATTGTCACTTTGTTAATAAATTTTTTCTTCAAACTTAACCCTTATCTTGCTGAATATTCATTTAAGCCACACCCATTTCTGTTTATCAACCAATCAAATTACTTGAAGTAATTTATTGCTACAAATTCATGAAGCCATCTGATCTGGATCTACACTGTTTGCAAAGATAGGGGTTGTCGTGAACAGCAAGATAAGGGTTAAGTTTGATGTTTTAATGATTCACCCACTTTCATCATATACAGCCAGCCTGCTTTCTACCCGCATTCAATACAACAACGAAGCTCATTCACAAAAATAAAGACGTGTGTTGAGGTTTTATGTCCCCATCAACTCTATTTAGGTCATTTATGAGATATTGCTTCCGATTTTGTGGGACTTTTACCCAACTTAGAGATGAATCGACATCTCAAGCCTTACCACCCAAAGACACTGCTAAGGTTTATTGAGTGGTCTGACTCACAGTACTTTTCCTTAGCAGGTTTAGATCTTCTAAGCAGTTTGCCAGTACTCAAGTTTAGTCTGATTCAGCTCTGCACATATTAACCTTCAGTATGCTGTAGGAGCATTTATTCGCACAAGGGGGTAGTGCAACTTGAGCAAATTATCATGCTCATAAGAAAGCAAGTACACTCCATCCGATGAGGTTCTATACAGGAGGGATCATTCTTTCTTACAAGGGCACAGGTTTTACCCACATTACTGGCTGTTTGATTTTACACCCAGAAAAATTAAAGGTCTTTCAAGTACCAGTCTTAAACAGGTGCCCATTACCTGTTTTATCACAATTGTGTGCATACTAGACCCAATCAATCTAAACAACTACCGTACTGGTGATAAATAAGTAGCCTTCATATAGGTAGCTACACAAGCCATTAATTTTATTTAAGCATACACAGAGGGCTATTGTCTTGTAGTTCTTTTTTTGTGACTTAAACACTTCCCGGTCAGATCACGTGACTGCCATATTTGGAAGTTACGTGACCCATAATACTTCTGGTACAAATAGCGGAAGATGTCTTGCCTACAATGTATCAAAGAATGAGCAGAATCAGTTCAGGTTTAAGGAAATTATGGCTGCTGAAATAAGGGTACCCCCTCCAAAGAACAAGTATTGAATACTGCTCAGCATACTAAAGAGCCCAGCCTATTTCTCCAAGCCCTTGCTTTTCTACTTTCAGAGTTATCGCCCTTTGTATGTTTTAACTTGCATTTTCGTGTCCGCTCCATAACTTTTCAACCGCTTAATATATTTTCATGAAACTTCACATAAATGTTAAACACCATGAGACGACGTGCAGAACACATGAACCGTAACTCTTGCTTTTCTACTTTCAGAGTTATTGCCCTTTGTATGTTTAAACTTGCATTTTTGTGTCCGCTCCATAACTTTTCAACCGCTTGATATATTTTCATGAAACTTCACATAAATGTTAAACACCATGAGACGACATGCAGAACACATGAACCGTAACTCTTGCTTTTCTACTTTCAGAGTTATTGCCCTTTGTATGTTTTAACTTGCATTTTCGTGTCCGCTCCATAACTTTTCAACCGCTTGATATATTTTCATGAAACTTTACATAAATTTTAAACACCATGAGACGAAGTGCAGAACACATGAACCGTAACTCTTGCTTTTCTACTTTCAGAGTTATTGCCCTTTGTATGTTTTAACTTGCATTTTCGTGTCCGCTCCATAACTTTTCAACCGCTTGATATATTTTCATGAAACTTCACATAAATGTTAAACACCATGAGACGAAGTGCAGAACACATGAACCGTAACTCTTGCTTTTCTACTTTCAGAGTTATTGCCCTTTGTATGTTTTAACTTGCATTTTCGTGTCCGCTCCATAACTTTTCAACCGATTGATATATTTTCATGAAACTTCACATAAATGTTAAACACCATGAGACGACGTGCAGAACACATGAACCGTAACTCTTGCTTTCCTACTTTCAGAGTTATTGCCCTTTGAATGTTATAACTTGCATTTTCGTGTCCGCTCCATAACTTTTAAATTGCTTGACATATTTTCATGAAACTTCACATAAATGTTAAAACACCATGAGACGACGTGCAGAACACATGAACTGTAACTCTTGCTTTCCTAGTTTCAGAGTTATTGCCCTTTGAATGTTATAACTTGCATTTTCGTGTCCGCTCCATAACTTTTAAACTGCTTGACATATTTTCATGAAACTTCAATAAATGTTAAACACCATGAGACGACGTGCAGAACACATGAACCCTAACTCTTGCTTTCCTACTTTCAGAGTTATTGCCCTTTGAATATTACGAGTTTTACCATACACTTGTGTCCGCTCTGTAACTGTAAAACCGTTTGAGATATTTTCATGAAACTTCAAACAAATGTAAAGCAAGATAATAGGATGGGCAGAACACAAGAACCATAACTCTTGTTTGCATACATTACAAATTATTTCCCTTTGAAGATTGTAAATTATGTGTCTGCTAACATCTTCGTGTCTTCTCCATTACTTTTAAATGGCTTGACATATTTTCATGAAACTCCACACGAATGTTGAACACCATGAGACGACGTGCAGAACACACGAATTGTAACTCTTGCTTTCCTACTTTCAGAGTTATTGCCCTTTGAATCTTGAAAATGGCCATTCTATGGAATATGGCCTGTATATGCAAAGAAGCTTTTGACATTGCTATCTTCAGCTGAGGTGATCGCACTGGCCAGGGATATACGTGCCCCACTGGGCACTTTTGTCTAGTTTTTGTAAGTTCTCCATTAAATCCTATGTTGTGGGTATTCATTTGAACTGCCTTGATGATGAATAATGAATACCCACAACAGAGGGTTATATGTAGAAACAAGGAAAATTATCCGTCAGCTATCACCAATTACACACCTTTACTGATCTACGTCATCATAATAACAAGGGTGGTTGGATGAGGCAAAGGTGATGTGTATCTTGTGTCACTGTGGTGTCCAGCTGATACAGGCTTACGGTTGGGCAAGGCATGCTGTCCTCCTCTGTCCCTCACTTTTATCTCTTCTATCTCTTTTCTCCCTTTCTCTGTGAGACAACACTAAATGACCCAGAATGGTTGACGTGTCTTTAACCCTTATCCTGCTTTTCACGGCAGCCCCTACCTTTGCAATTTTCCCGATCCGTACACGAGTACTGGTAAACCCCTTAGAGAATCTAAGCCTGCCCAGGCAATGCGGTGCCTGTTGGCCCGTCGATGCTTATAAACCCTATTGGTTACATTGGGCGGCAGGGCTTGAGACATCATTTCATCTCAATGTCGGCTAAAAGTCCCACAAAATTGGAAGCAATTACTCCAAAATGACCTTTACAGTGTTGACGGGGAAGTTAAACTTCAAATCAAACAAACCTACCTTTGCAAACAGTGAAGAATCCATCTGATCAGGATCTACACTTTTTGACAATCAGTTTGTGGATGTGAACGAAAATATTAGATCATGTAATCTGATTGGCTGATAATCAGAAATGGGTGTGGTTAATTTGAATATTTAGCATGATAAAGGTTAAAGCCAAAATCATTCTAACAACAATTTGAATGGTACAAATACTTAGCCTAAGAGCAAGTCAAGAATACAGTAATTAGTACTCGAAACTGCATGAACAAATGTTGTGGATATTTATTAAAATTGCCTCAGTGAGAAAATTCTAACAAATATCCGCAACATTTGTTTCTTGGTGTAAATTAACCATTCTCTTGCTGAATATTCAATTTAGCCACACCCATTTCTGATTTTGAACCAATCAGATTACTTGATGTAATTTATTCCTACAAATTCATAAATTGAATGTCAAACAGTGTAGATCCTGATCAGATGGCTTCTTCAGACCTTATGGATCTACACTGTTTGCAAAGGAAAGGGTTGTCGTGAACAGCAGGATAAGAGTTAGGGAAAAGGCTCTATATCACCTACTTTAGTACTCCTTTTTCGGATTCTCTACAGCAGTGAATCCTTTATTATGGTATCTAGGCGACATAGTACATGTTTTCACATCTCCAAAATGGCTTCTTTCCTGATGAAATCTGTGATATTTTTCTTATTTTTACTGCAAACATAGGTTGTAATTTCCTATTAGAACCGCCTCATTGAGGCGGTTCTAACGAGTACCCACAACTTATGTCTTGGAGCAGAAATAAGAAAAATAATGTATACCCCCGTAAATACCATTTTTCTCCTTATTAAGTGGGGTTTAGAGGGTCTTCTTTTCACGGACTGGTTCATGTGATGAACTTCAATGGCTTTAACACTTTGGGACCATGAAAAATTGTTTCCGAAACCGGGGTAGTTTGAGGTGGCCCTGATGGTTGTTCATAGTGTCAGCCCAAGAGAATAAATGGGAATAAATCAGGTATATCTTTTTGATGTTAATTTCAATTAAGTATAGTGGTCGCAGATAAGATTGACTAGGCGGAGTTATACAGGTCTTGTCAATATAATTTGTCAAATTAGCTGAGTCCACGAGAAGATTCAGTAGAGTGCCTTTTGCATGCTTTCTGCAAGCGTACAAAATGGCCATATACGCCACGGATTTGATTGTGCTACAGTTGAAGTCACACTCGGGTCACTTGGTTTACCTTATTGATAATAGAACATTTCATAGGCAGGTGCAAACGATAGCTCCACCTCGTCAATTTTACCAGCTACTACTATATGTTGTGTTTCCTCAGCAGAATTGCCTCAATCAGTCAGTGAGGTGATTCATATGAGTTGTTTGTTTTGAGGTTTAACATCCCAGTCAACACTGTATAGGTCATTTTGGAGACGTTACTTCCAATTTTTTGGGACTTTTACCCCACGTTGAGATGAAATGGCAACTCAAGCCTTGTCACCCAATGAAACCAAAAGGGTTTATAAGCATGGGCTTGCACCGCTTTGACTGGGCAGGCTTGGATCCTAAAAGTGGTTTACCAGTAATCGAATGCGGTCGATTTCAGCTCTGGTTGGAAGCATCATACAGCCCATCTATTACTTCAAGCCCGGATGGGCAGGGGCTCGCTCATGAGTACAAACAGCATTCATTATGAAGAACATGTATGCTGTGTGTACTCATCAGAATCGCCTCATTGAACACACACAGCATACATTTTGAAGATAAATGAAGAAAATCTTACAAACGTACTGTAAAAATCCTAAACATTTGGACAACTTGAGGACTTGCTGTAATTCTACTATTTTTCACGATCCAGCAAGGAGTCCAGAAAGTACAGATGGAGTGGCAAATAGTGTAGACCCTGATCAGACTGCTCCAAAGGAGCAGTCTGATCTGGGTCTGCACTGTTTGCTTAGGCCTGTCTGTCCCAATACTAAGGATCATTATGGCATCTGAAGCTAAGGGAAGAATTCTCTACGGACTATATATTAACCTTTTTGTACCAAATGGAATCTTCATCCTTAAATATAGCAGGAGTCCATTTCAAAATTTAGGGGTGTCAGGTTGTGTTTTCTTCAAAATCTATTTGGAAACTGGCTGAACGTTTTGCAAACAGTGTAGGCCGTGATCAGACGCCGCGTTCTGCGGCGTCTGATCTGGGCCTGCACTGTTTGCCAAGTGCCCCTTTAGGGGTTTCCGGTACTAAATGGGTTAATGGAGTGTAGTAGCTCAGTGATTAGTGCACCTGCCTCTGATGCTGGAGGCCTCCGGTTCAATCTCCGGCAGCCAAGATAAAATTTTGGTGTCCGAACCTGCTCAATTGGCATCATTTGCAGGGATGAATGCCACAAAGTATACCATCCTTTGGATAGGGTCATTAACAGACCACCTGTGCAGGGAGAATCCTGTTAAAGACCAGTACTACAATTACATGAATTATGTAGGTTTAGATCCTGCAAATCTGAAGTGTATTTAATGTACACATGCAAGTACAAGTAATGGTCAAATGTGACCGATTGCAGTAACAGAGGATCATAGGTTTACACGTCATACTCTAACCCTTATTCTGTTGAGCAAGACAACCCCTTACTTTGCAAACATAGTAGCTCCAGATAAGAAGGCTTCTGATCAGGATCTACACTCTTTGTTACCGGCCCCGATAGCTCAGTTGGTAAAGTGTCCGCTCCGGGGAACGGGAGGTCACGGGTTCGATCCATGGCCGCGGCATACCAAAGTCGTTAAAAATGGTACTAGCTGCTCCTCGCTTGGCACTCAGATTTACGGGCTAGAGCTAGGACTGGTCGACCCAGTGTCAGGATAATGTGACTGGGTGTGGTATCATGTAATGTGTCTGGGACATGATACTTCAGTGAGGCAGCACTATAAAAGTGACCAGCTCCCTGTCGCAACCAGACACCATCGTGATATGACTGAAAAATTGTTGAAAGCGACGTTAAACCCGTATTCACACACACACACAATACACTCTTTGTCATGCAGTTTGTGTACTGAATGAATAAATTATATCAGGATATTTGATTGGTGGATAGTCAGAAATGGGTGTAGCTATATTAATTTATTCAGCAGGATAAGGGCTAAACTTGTTTTATAAATCTTGTTGACCCATAATATAACACAAAAATAAACAAGGTTCGATTGTTGAAAACAAGCTCACAAATGGTTGTAATGTTACCTGTCCTTGCAGATAAAGAGGATCTTAAACGAGTGTGCGTTTCATATGAAATGTATGAAACGAGGCTTGGGCAATTTCATAAATTTCATATGAAATGACCACGAGTGTAAGAATTTACTTATGTTTGTCATATTACGATTTGAAATTGGATTTTAACACTGAACAAGTTAAAAAGAACACAGTGTTTTCACGGACAATGTCATGATGTTAAGTGCCAGTATGTGTCATATGATTTTTATTACATGAAGTTATTTTCTAAATAACACCGACGTTATATGATAAATAGAGGATCTTTAATGAGTGCTCATGTATTATTGAATTTATTAAACAAGTTTAGGAATAGGGATAAAATGCGAGGCTTTGCCAAGCATTTTATCCCTTTTCTACAATGAGTTTAATATAAATACAATAATACATGAGCACGAATGCAAGATTATATTTATCATATGACATTTGAAATGCATTTTATTCGCGACTTTTTAACAGATATGTCTATATCCCGCCATGAGTAAACGCAACATCATTAAGAACGCCATGGTGTGTAACGTTACGGGGTGTTTCTAACTAATTTGCATATTTAATCCACTAGTGGCTTGTTGACATGACATTATTGCATTCTCAGACGCGACGTCATATGATGAACATGATGTATAATACTCTGGTATTGTTGTGCAAATGTTAGTAGCTCTTGCATCAGCAAAAATATTAGAGTATATATTTGCCATATTGTTCGTCATGAAAACACGCCTATACAAATTGACCGCAAAATATATCTAGGCCAGTGTGATCTATATTTCATGGCTCAGTGATTTTGCCTATTATCTTGAATACTTTTTGATGGAGAGATGCCATACCTTGATTATTAGTTCCATGTGACCCCATGATTGACCTCAAAATATAGCTAGGTCAGTGTGACCTATATTTCATGGTTCAGTGATTTTGCCTATTATCTTGAATATTTTTCGATGGAGAAATGTCATACCTGGGTTATTAGTCCCATGTGACCCCATGCTTGACCTCAAAATATGTCTAGGTCACTGTGACCTATATTTCATGGTTCAGTGATTTTGTCTATTATCTTGAATACTATTTGATGAAGAAATGTTACACCTGGATTATTTATTCCATGTGACCTGATTATTGACCACAAAATAAATCCAGGTCATTGTGACCTATATTTCATGGTTCAGTGATTTTCCCTATTATCTTTATTACTATTTGATGGAGAAATGTCATACCTGGGCTATTAGTTCCATGTGACCCCATGATTTACCTCAAAATATATCTAGGTCACTGTGACCTATATTTCATGGTCCAGTGATTTGCCTATTATCATTAATAATTTTTCATGAAGAAACATCCTGCCTGGATTATTTATTCCATGTGACCCCATGACTGACCTCGAAATTATATCTTGGTCAGTGTGACCTAAATTTCATGATTCAGTGACTTTGCCAAATTGACTACTATTTTTTTTATTTTTTTTAGAAACTTCAGTCCTGAATTATAAGTTCCATGTGACGAGATGATTGACATAGAAATATATCTAGATCAGTGTGACCTATTTTCATGGTTCATTGATTTTGCCTTATAATTCATACACATTGTGATTCTGAAATATAATATTTGGCATATATGTTCCATGCGACCTGGTCACTGACCTCAAAATGTATCTAGGTGTGTGTGACCTATATTTCATGGTTCACTAATTATACCTTCTATGTTGAAAGCGCGAAACAGGCGAGCTATGCTGTCTGGCAACAGCTCTTGTTTTTTGAGGTATGAAAAAATGCAGTATATTACACGGATGTGTTATCGTAATGCTTAGACAATCCTTGTTGATGATAAGAGTACTGCCATTGACTTTTCGACGCACGCAGCTATATCTAGTAAGTATTATACACAAAATAACGACTTTAGTTTTGAACCAGTGGCCCAAATGTTTGTTTCAATGGTGAGTCTGTGTCTGGAGAGATTAATCTATTGTCATTTGCCCAAATCTTACAAAGTTCTTGTACCCGAGTAACCTCGTTATTTTTGTGTTTTCTTTCACGTGCAATGAAATCTCTATATCTTTCATCACTGTTTCCATCAATGTAAAGAAGTAGTTCTGTTGTTGCATTGAGACTACTTGCAGGCTCGTATCGTCGTGGGATGAGAAATTTAGGGATACTGTCATGTTTGCTGTGAAGATGGGTCATTTCAAGAGAAGGTCCATGACCCATGACAAGTCTCACAAAAATGAGAAAACTAGTCCGGTTAGAGGAGAAACTGGAGAAGTGTATCACAATATGTCCCTGTAATAAATATAGAAAATTTACAAAAAATAATAAGCAATCACACTCAAAGAAACAGAAGAATGCAAAATGCCTTAACCCTGAAATCGCCAATCACAACAATTGTCGTCTACTAGTAACTATTCACAATATTTGCATTACATGTATCTGCTGGTTCCTAGTCTGAAGATTATCAGTGTTGGGAAAACAGGTAATGGGTCAGGGGGGTCTGGTTACCTGTTTTTCCTATATTGATAAAGTGAAAGCTGGGAGCCAGCAAATAATGGAAAAAATGATGTTGTTGCAATATGTGCCCTGGTAAGACTGCTTCTAGATCTAGGAGCAGTCCCATCCTATTTGCCTGTATGTAAACAAAGTATGTTTGTAAATCTGTGCAGCAGTCGACAGAAATAAATGAATTTTCAGGTGACGTTTTTCTTGGCATCTTGAGCAGAACAGGTACATGTATAGAAAACAGGATTTTCTTTTCTGCAATTTTTACCAGAATACATTTTTGGGAGACTCCCTGTTTGCTTTCCTATCAAATTAGACCCTCAGAAAAACGTACTGCCCTTAAAGGAAAGAATTTGCACCACAGGTGAGAATGCAGAGTGCAGATTGCTTGGCCTAGTGATTGTTTTGTTTGAATTGAGGTTAAACATCCCCGTCAACTCTATTTAGATCATTTTGGGGACATTGCTTTCAGTTCTATGGGACTTTTTTCCAACATTGATATAAAAAACATCTCAAGTCCTGCCACCAGAACAAACCAAAAGGGTTTATATGTAGGGATGGTCCAACTCGCACATTTTGTCTGGGCAGGCTTGGACCTAAGCGGTTAACCAGTACTCAAGCTCCGGCCCCCGCCCATTGGGGCTTGAAGAAATAGATGGGCTGCATGATGCTTCCATGCAGAGCTGAAAACGACCCGCACACGAGTACTGGTAAACCGCTTAGAGGATCTAAGCCTGCCCAAGCAAAGCGGTGCGAGTCGGCCCGTCCATGCTTATAAACCCTATTGGTTTCATTGGGCGGTAGGGCTTGAGATATCATATCATCTCAAGGTCGGGTAAAAGTCCCACAAAATTGGAAGCAATGTCTCCAAAATGACCTTTACAGTGTTGATAGGGATGTTAAACCTCAAATCAAACAAACAAACAAGTACTCAAGTTCGGTCTGTTTCAGCTCTGCGCGGAAGCACCATACAGCCAGTCTATTTCTCCAAGCCCCGATGAGCGGAGGCGCGTATGTGCTCAGTAGAAACACCTCATCGAGTCCAACATATAAGTACAATAACCTTTTTAGCTCGCCTTACGAAAGTAAGGGGAAGCTATTGCTATACCCAGCATCGGCATCGTCGGCATCCGCATTTGGTTTAAGATTACCTGCAAGCTCTTATTTGTCATGATTTACAAATTTATTTTCAAATAAGATTAACAATTGGTAAAAATCAATATTTTTACATATTCAATTTCCCAGGTTTTTTGGCTTAAATTAGACTTTTTGAGAAGTTATATTTTCCTCTATATTACCTCCCATATTTCCCTTTCTTAAAGTTTACCTGCAAGCTCTATGGTGCAATGGATAGGGCTTTGGACTCTGAATCAAAGGGTCGTGAGTTCAAATACCCGTTGTTTGACTTGCAGGGTCGGGGCTCAAGGTCAAGGTCATTTTGACTAATTTTAGAAAAAAAACTTTGTCATCGCTCTAGCACCTTCATTTATTGATGAATTTTAATATAACTTCACACAAATGTTGGGTACGATTATTTCTCCAGCGACTTAGACTTTCGGGTCGATGACTCAAGGTCAAGGTCACTGTGGCTATTTTTAGAAAAACTTGGCTTACATTTATTGATGGATTTTAAAATAACTTCACACAAATCTGGAGTATGAGGATATCTCGAGTTAGTTCAACTTTAAAGGTCTGGGGCTCAAGGTCAAGGTCACTGTGGCTATTTTTAGAAAAACTTTGTCATCGCTCTATTAATGATAAGTATGATAATATCATGAGTGTTTGTTTGTTTGATTTGAGGTTTAACGTCCCCGTCAACACTGTAAAGGTCATTTTGGAGACTTTGCTTCCAATTTTGTGGGACTTTTACCCGACATTGAGATGAAATGACATCTCAAGCCCTGTTGCCCAATGAAACCAATAGGATTTATTAGCATGGACGGTCCGCCTCGCACCGCGGTTCCTGGACAGGCTTAGATCCTCTAAGCGGTTTCCCAGTACTAGTGTGCGGGCTGGATTCAGCTCTGCATGGAAGCATCATGCAGCCCATATATTTCTTCAAGCCCCTATGGGCGGGGGCTTAATGATGAGTTCGACTTTCAGCACCCGGGGCTCAAGGTCAAGGCCATTCTGGCTATTTTTAGAATAACTTTGTCATCGCTCTAGCGCCTTCATATATTAATGGATTTTAATATAACACCATACAAATGTTGGGTATGATAATATATCGATCAACTTTGACTTTCAGGGTCCTGGACTCAAGGTCAAGGTCACTGTAGCTATTTTTAGAAAAACTTTGTCATCACTATAGCGCTTACATTTATCGATGGATTTTAATATAACTTAACACAAATGCTGTGTATGATAATATTTTGAGCGGGTTCAACTTTCAGGGTCCTGGCCTCAAGGTCAAGGTCACTATGACTATTTTTAGAAAACTTTGTCATCGCATTTTGTTATGTATTTTAAGTCACACAAATGTTGCGTTTGATAATATCTTGAGCAAGTTCGACTTTTAGGGTCACTGAGACTTTTTTTCTTCTTTTTTTTGTGAAAAAAATTTGTCATCACTCTAGCACCTAAATTTATCGGGGGATTTAATGTAACTTTACACAAATGCTAGGCTAGGATATTTATAAGTTGAATCTTGACAGACTGATATAGAATGATGAGTAGTTGAACTGATCAAATTTTGAAGAAAAAAAATCTGAATTTTTTTTTTTCGGCGTAGCTGTATAAGCTTGCTTTTGACCTACTTATTGATATTAGTCTCGATTGAATAAATTGTAATTTTCGATTGGTTAAAAATGTGTAAACTTCTGCAAAAAGTAGCGGTAAGTATAGCGTTTACCAATGTTTGACAAATATATTCGTGGCTGAATAAACACTTAAGTATGACATTATCTATTTAAAGTTGTACAGTACGGCAATGCAGATGTTAAACAATGGAAAAATATCCGTTATCTAATAAAATAGGTGCAATGAAGTAAATCATTATAGACAAAAGCTTTTAATTTTGTACAGTGTACTAGACTGGGATAGGCACTAGGCTATCCCACTCCAGCCTAACCTCGCGTTGTGTGTTGACAGACAGCCTGCATTGAACAACCAAGTTTCATATCACTGGACTTAAGTTGATGCCTGATGGTCAAAAGGGGTGGAAAAATACCACTGAGAGTATTTAAAAGCTCTACAATTTATTAACCAAACATACATGTAAGCTGTATATAAAGCCCCGGTCCCACAGACTTTGCGACTGCGATGCGACCTCTCTGCAACTGATTTCGTTGCAACTGGCCCGCGACCTTTGCAACTGTTGCAACTAAATTTGCTCCGTAAATGTGATTGCCAACTAGTCGGCGACCGGTCGCCGAACGATCGGCGATTAATGTTGTCCAAAGTCGGCGACTGATCAGCGACTTGTCGCCGAAGAATCGCCGTATGATCGGCGACTGACTTGCAACAAGTGAAACATGATCGGGGACTAGTCGGCGATCAATCGGCGACCCTTCAGAGACTGGATAAAACCGATCGGCGACTTGATGGAGACTGTTTTGCGTTTTTTTTGACACAGACAAAAATAAACTAAATTTTCGACTGCTGAGAGTCTTCTCTGGGCTGTTGAAAGTCCTCGTCATCCGAAATTGGTGTCCGAGCCTTGCTTCCCTTTTTTCGGCTGTGCCGCCGTTTTCTTTTGCCCGCCTCTCCGAACCATGTTGCCTCTTTGAAAGCTGTCGTCGAACTGATGCTAGGATGTTAACAGTTTTTTATTGTAGTTGGCGCTATAATCATTCCGTGGTTTTAACAACTTTTTACAGGTTGTCGGCTACCAGTGCAGATCAATCGCAGATCAATCGCCGACTTATCAGTGATTTATCTCCGAGCTATCACCGACCCATCGCCGAACAGTTGCCGACCGATCGCCAATAGGTCGTGGATCGATCGCAGATCAGTTGGCGATTAGTCGGCGATCGGTTAGCAACCAGTCTCCGATAAGTTGCAATAAGGTTGCTAGAAATTACAGCAAAATTTGCATAAATTCGGTCAGGGGTCGATCGGTGACTGTTCGGCGATCGATCGGAGATTGGTCTGCGACGTCTAGAAAACCATTGCAACTAGTCTGCAATCAAAATCAGTCGCAGCCAGTCTTTTGTGCATGCAACTAAATTTGATCGGCGACCTACCCGCGACCTTGCTGCAACCTTTATAAAACCTCTCTGCGACTTCTGCAACCGCTCTGCGATTGCCAATTTTTTTAGTCGTGGAGAGGTCGCATCGCGTTCGCAAGCTCTGTGGGACCGGGCCTTAAGATAACTAAATACTGAATTTAACATATCATTGCAGTACTTTGTTACGATTAATTTATAAATCAACCATGTTTTCATAGATAAACAAGATGTGTTTGTGAAACACGAACATGTACCCGGGCATGGTCATTTTTTATTCAAAGTTAGCGATAGCGGGGACATATTGTTTTTGCCCTGTCTGTTTGTTTGTTTGTTGGTTTGTACGTGGACAACTTTAACATTGGCCATTACTTTTGAACCGTTTGAGATAGAGCTTTCATATTTGGCCTGAAGGTTCCTTGTGACAAGACCTTCACATTCATGCAAAAAAAAAATTGACCTGTGACCTTGACCATGACCTTTGACCTACTTAAAAGAAAAAAATTACATTGGTCATAACTTTTGAACCACTTGAGATTCAGCCTTCATATTTAGCATGTATGTTCCTTGTGACAAAAGCTTTACATTCATGCAAAAAAATTTGACCTGTGACCTTGACCTTGACCTTTGACCTAAATAAAATTAAAAAAATAACATTTTGGTCATAACTTTTGAATGGTTTGAGATAGAGCCTTCATATTTTGCATGTAGGTTCCTTGTGACAAGAGTTTTACATCCACTCAAAATTTTTTGATCTGTGACCTTGACCTTTGACCTACATAAAAGAAAAAGTTAACATTGGTCATAACTTTTGAACCGTTTGAGATACAGCCTTCATATTTAGCATGTATGTTCCTTGTAACATAAGCTTTACATTCATGCAAAAAATTTTGACCTGTGACCTTGACCTTTGACATACTTAAAATTAAAAAAAAAAACATTTTGGTCATAACTTTTGAACGGTTTGAGATGGAGCCTTCATATTTTGCATGAAGGTTCCTTGTGACAAGAGCTTTACATTCACTCAAAAAGTTTGGACCTGTGACCTTGACCTTTGACCTACATAAAAGAAAAAGTTAACATTGGTCATAACTTTTGAACCGTTTGAGATACAGCCTTCATATTTAGCATGTATGTTCCTTGTGACAAATGCTTTACTTTCATGCAAAAATTTTGACCTGCGACCTTGACCTTTGACCTACTTAAAAAATATTCATTTTTATCCCCCGACCGAATAGGTTCGGGGGATATAGCGATCAGCCTGGCGTCCGTCCGTCCGTCTGTCCGTCCGTCCGTCCGTCCGTCCGTCCGTAGACGCAACCTTGTGATGGCCATAACTCCTATACCCTTTGAGATTCATTGATGGTTCTTGGCACAATTGTTCACAAGGCCGAGACGGCGTGTCATGCGCAAGAACCAGAACTCTGGATGCCATACTTTTTTAGTTATCTCCCCTTTTAATAAAATAGAATGACTACTTTGTGATGGCCATAACTCCAATACCCTTTGAGATATATTGATGGTACCTGGCACAGTTGTTCACAAGGCTGAGACGGCGTGTCATGCACAAGAACCACAACTCTGGTTGCCACGGTTTTGGAGTTATCTCCCCTTCCAATAAAATAGAGTGACAACCTTGTGATGGCCATAACTCCTATACCCTTTGAGATTCATTGATGGTTCTTGGCACAATTGTTCACAAGGCTGAGACGGCGTGTCATGCGCAAGAACCAGAACTCTGGATGCCATACTTTTTTAGTTATCTCCCCTTTTAATAAAATAGAATGACTACTTTGTGATGGCCATAACTCCAATACCCTTTGAGATATATTAATAGTACCTGGCACAGTTGTTCACAAGGCTGAGACGGCGTGTCATGCACAAGAACCACAACTCTGGTTGCCATGGTTTTGGAGTTATCTCCCCTTCCAATAAAATAGAGTGACAACCTTGTGATGGCCATAATTCCAATACCCTTTAAGATATATTGATGATACCTGGCACAGTTGTTCACAAGGCCAAGCCAGTGTGTCATGCACAAGAACCACAACTCTGCGTGCCATGTTTTTTTAGTTATCTCCCCTTCCAGTAATATAGAATCACTACCTTGTGATGGCCACATCTCTAACACTCTTTGAGATATATTGATGATACTTGGTACAGTTGTACATGAGGTTAAGCAGGTGTGTCACGTGCAAGAACCACAACTCTGGGTGCCCTGGTTTTTTAATTATCTCCCCTGACAATATAACCTTGTGATGGCCATAACTCAAATACCCTTTGAGATATATTGATGGTACTTGGCACAATTGTATACAACGTTGAGATGGCGCTTCATGCCTAAGAACCACAACTCTGGGTGCTATGATATTTGAGTTATCTCCCCTTCCAATATAACAGTATGACAACCTTGTGACCACCGTACCTCCAATACCCTTTGAGACATATTGATGGTACTTGATGCAGATGAACATGAGGTTAAGCAGGTGTGTCATGCTCAAGAATTACAACTCTGGGTGCTCTGGTTTTTTAGTTATCTCCCCTGGCAATATAACCTTGTGATGGCCATAACTCCAACTCCCTTTGAGATATATTGAAGGAACTTAGCACAATTGTATACAAGGTACAGAAGGGATGTCATGTGCAAGAACCACAACTGTTGTTGCTGTGGTATTTGAGTTATCTACCCTTCCAATATAACAGTATGACCAGCTTGTGATCACTATATCTCCAATACCTTTTGAGACATATTGATGGTACTTTGTGCAGAATTACATGAGCTTAAGCAGGCATGTCATGCGCAAGAACCACATTTCTGAGTGCCCTGGTTTTTTAAGTTATCTCCCCTGACAGTATAATCTTGCGATGGCCATAACTGCAATACTTTTGTGATATGTGGTTTAATTCTGGTGCACTTTCTATTGGTGAACAATCTTCTGAAGGCCATATTGGCTTTTGGTCGGGGGATTTGCCATCTCTTCCGATGGCTATTTTTGGTCATAACTTTCGAATCATTTGGGATAGAGCTTTCATATTTGGCATGTAGGTTCCCTCTGATTAGTGCTTTTCATGCATGCAAAATGTTTGGACCATGACCTTGACCTTTGACCTACTTAAAAGAAAAAATAAAATTGTTCATAACTTTTGAACCGTTTAAGATAGAGCCTTAATATTTGGCATGTAGGTTCCTTGTGACAAGAGCTTTACATTCATGCAGTTTTTTTTTTACCTGTGACCTTGACCTACTTTAAAGAAAAAATATTATTGTTCATAACTTTTGAACTGTTTAAGATAGAGCTTTCATATTTGGCATGTAAGTTTCTTGTGTCAAGGGCTTCCCACACAAAAAAATCTGGTATGTGAGCAACTTTGAACAAAAAATGGCCATGCCCGGGGACATGTTCGTGTTTCACAAACACATCTTTTAATTTTGTACAGTGTACTAGACTGGGATAGGGACCAGGCTATCCCACTCCAGCCTAACCTCGCGTTGTGTGTTGACAGACAGATGTCCCCGGGCATGGTCATTTTTTATTCAAAGTTGCTCACATACAAGATTTTTTTGTGTGGGAAGCCCTTGACACAAGAAACTTACATGCCAAATACGAAAGCTCTATCTTAAACAGTTCAAAAGTTATGAACAATAATATTTTTTCTTTAAAGTAGGTCAAGGTCACAGGTAAAAAAAATGCATGAATGTAAAGCTCTTGTCACAAGGAACCTACATGCCAAATATTAAGGATCTATCTTAAACGGTTCAAAAGTTATAATTTTTTTTTTCTTTTAAGTAGGTCAAAGGTCAAGGTCATGGTCCAAACATTTTGCATGCATGAAAAGCACTTTTTTTTTTTTTTTTTTTTTTTTTTTTGGTTTGGGTTTTACGGCCCTTTCAAGATTATTTCACTCATATCGAGCCGATCGTTAATCAGAGGTGGGCGAAAACCGGAGTACCCGGAGAAAAACCACCTGACCTTCCGTTGCAGAACTTGGCGTCTCACACGTGGCCCGAGCGAGGCTCGAACCTACGGCGGTGAGAGACCTAATGACTAAGAGTCAGCGCTCTTATCCACTAGGCCACGGAGGCCCGTTCATGAAAAGCACTAATCAGAGGGAACCTACATGCCAAATATGAAAGCTCTATCCCAAACGGTTCGAAAGTTATGACAAAAAATCTTTATTTTTAAGTAGGTCAAAGGTCTAGGTCGCAGGTCAAAATTTTTGCATGTAAGTAAAACATCTGTCACAAGGAACCTACATGCTAAATATGAAGGCTGTATCTCAAATGGTTCAAAAGTTATGACCAATGTTAACTTTTTCTTTTATGTAGGTCAAAGGTCAAGGTCACAGGTCCAAAATTTTTGAGTGAATGTAAAGCTCTTGTCACAAGGAACCTACATGCAAAATATGAAGGCTCCATCTCAAACCGTTCAAAAGTTATGACCAAAATGTATTTTTTTATTTTAAGTAGGTCAAAGGTCAAGGTCACAGGTCAAAATTTTTTGCATGAATTTAAAGCTTATGTCACAAAGAACATACATGCTAAATATGAAGGCTGTATCTCAAGTGGTTCAAAAGTTATGACCAATGTTAACTTTTTCTTTTATGTAGGTCAAGGTCACAGGTCAAAAATTTTTGAGTGGATGTGAAGCTTTTGTTACAAGGAACCTACATGCAAAATATGAAGGCTCTATCTCAAACCATTCAAAAGTTATGACCAAAATGTTTTTTTTTTTTTTTTTAATTTTAAGTAGGTCAAAGGTCAAGGTCACAGGTCAAATTTGTTTGCATGAATGTAAAGCGTTTGTCACAAGGAACATACATGCTAAATATGAAGGCTGTATCTCAAGTGGTTCAAAAGTTATGACCAATGTTTTTTTTTTCTTTTAAGTAGGTCAAAGGTCAAGGTCACAGGTCAAATTTTTTGCATGAATGTGAAGGTCTTGTCACAAGGAACCTTCAGGCCAAATATGAAAGCTCTATCTCAAACGGTTCAAAAGTTATGGCCAACGTTAAAGTTGTCCACGTACAAACCAACAAACAAACAAACAAACAAACAAACAAACAAACAGACAGGGCAAAAACAATATGTCCCCGCTATCGCTACCGGGGACATAAAAATGTACGTTTAACAAAGGTTTGACACTTCTTACAAGGGAAAAAAACTACATAAACAATGAGCATAATTGACAAGTTAAACCTTTCTAAATACAATACTCTGTGTCGATAATAAAGGGAATATTATCATGTGCCTTTTATGATATGCTAAAAGGAGAGTAAAATCGCATGTTGTGATTTTGTAAATAAACAGGAACTAGGCCTATGCCTTATGCTTGGTAGAAATATTAGCAACATAATTAACATTGTATGTTTGTTTGTATGGGAGTTTTACGGCCCAGTCAACACTATTTAGGTCATTGTTGAGCCGGTAAATTTACATATCCACACTTTTCCTGGGCAGGCTTATACGTAAGCGGATAACCAGAACAGTGCACATTCTTTTACCAGAAACTGACAACTGCCCTTCTTGAACGACCGTAGAAAAGATTTCATGATTAATCTCCACGAAGGAATGTTGCCGACCCCGGCAGGTACCGAACCCGCGTCCTCCCGACCACCAGTCAGACGCGCATCCGACTTAGCTACCGAGGCCGGCGAATAATATTGTTCATTCCTTACAAGGAAATAGATTAATTGATTGTTTTGTGTTAAACGATACCTCAATTCTTATGGGCCATTTTGTGTCTTCTCCCAAAGGATGGGAGAAAAGAGACAAAAGAGATAGTAGAGGTGATTAAAGCGAGGGGCAGTGAAAAATGAGGAAAATGAATGGAAGTGAAGAGACAGAAGAAAACGCAACATTCCCCCTCTAACTTTACCTGCTGCAAGAATAGCAGGCGTTGTCCAACTGTAAGTCATCTGTAAGTTAGCCCATCAGGGCTTGAAGAAATAGGTGGACTGCATGATGCTTCCACGCAGAGTTGAAATCCGACCGCACACGAGTACTGGTAAACCGTTTAGAGGATCTAAGCTTGCCTAGGTAAAGTGGTGCGAGTCGTACAATCCATGCTTTTAAACCCTATTGGTTTCACTGGGCGACAGGGCTGGAGATGTCATATCATCTCAATGTCGGGTTAAAGTCCCACAAAATTGGAAGCAACGTCTCCAAAATGAGCTATACAGTGTTGACGAGGGCGTTAAACCTCAAATCAAACAAAATAAAACAAACAACTGAAAGTTAGAAGCCCCAGTAACCGCAACACCTTTGCCACTACTCAACAACCCAAAAAGGTTTGTTTTAAATAAATTGAAACCCAGACGTTTATGTTTTTGAAGCGTGTCTACAGTCTGATTTTCCACCCTTTACACTACACATCCTCATAATCTTATAAAAGAAAAACTTAATGATTTAATTGAATGGACATTTCATAGGGAAGATTCCCTCTATTTTGCATGTAACGTAAGAAATATTTTGTTCACTTGAGAAGAGCATGAAAATTAGACGTTAGGGTCATGTCAGAAAGTGTGTGAAGCTCTCACCTTTATACTTGACAATATTTATATAAGATTTTTGTACTAAGTTATTTAAACAAATTTTGGGTATTCCGATGGGTACGAATTGCGCTCTCCTAGTGGCTGATCTGTCATTATTTTGTTATGATAGAGACTTCAATATGTCCCATTCCGTTGGAAACCAATCTGAAATCATTGAAGCCTTTAGCTCGACTTTTAGAGACTTTGCTTCCAATTTTATGGAACTCTTACCCGACACTGAAATGAAATGACATATCAAGCCCTGTCGCCCAATGAAACCAATAGGGTTTATAAGCATGGTCGCTCCGATTCGCACCGATTTGCCTGGGCAGGCTTAGATTCTAAGCGGTTTACCAGTGCACGTTTGTGGTCGGTTTCAGCTCTGCGTGGAAGCATCATGCAGCCCATCTATTTCTTCAAGCCCCGATGGGCGGGGGCCGAGCAAAATTTGTGTTTAATTATTTATTTTGAGGGTTATGGTAAAACCTTCATATCCTTCAAATTGTCTGTTGTGTGTGAATTGTATAAGAAGCACGCAGATTGGTTGTCAGGTTTCTTATGAGCTATGGGAATGCCTTAATCAGTCAAACATGCTAAAATACAAATGATTTTGTCCCAAAACGATGGCTCTGTTTCAGAATCCTCTGAATTAAAATATTATTTTCCAAGCGGAAATGAATGAAAATTATATTTCTGTCAAAACATGCCATGTTTTGAAACATACTCGATTCCAGTCTTTTTTGTAACATACTCGACTCCAGTCTTCTATATCCAGCGTTTAAAATGTCGCTACTTGAATAAATAATTGTAAACTTACTTGTTTTGTCATTGTACAGTGAACTGAGATCTTTTACAGTGGCCTGAAAGTTCTGTGACTTATTGTGAAGAATTAAAAGGGAAGTATTACACAAAATACACCGAAAGATACATGTGCACTCTTTCGACTTTGAAGAGATATTTTAATTCAAGCTTTAAAAGATGAGTTCGGAATCTGTCTTCTCAAATGCTGGGACCAGTTCTTTATTGCATGGGTTCCTACTGAGGCTCATCTCTATGGTTAAGTGTATTTGAAAAGTTTTTTGGAGGTCATGTCCGTTTTCAAAGGGAACTTATTCTGACAAGATTTAGTCTAGTTTAATTGCACACCTAAGGTCGAATCTTTCGGTGCACTAACCGCAGCCTTATTGCAAATGGGGTTTGGAAAGGATTGGGATTTAGTAAGTCTGTAATGCAACTTCAACAGTTTCTTTTTAACAATAAATTTTGATTGCCTTTGCTTTGAGCCGTAATTTTGGCTTTTTCTTTTGTGTATTCGAGTTTGTGCCGTGACGTCACGACGTCACACACATGGTCAATACAGAGCTATCTATCTTATCGAGGGGTTACCGCGGGGCGTAACAATGTTGAAGTTTGGTACAGATGTGGACAGTGGTTCAATATCTTGTATATACCAGAATCAGGCTGCCGCTGCTTATCTGTCCTTTTTCTTGTTAATTTTCTTTATCTCAAAATTTTACACATTAAAAATTTGGGGTCAGAATTTTCCCAGTATCTATAAGGGCTTCAAAGTTGAAACTTAGTACACAAATTGATCATGACGTATACCAGAATCAGCCTGCTTGTGTTTATGTTCCATTAGTTTCTATACCAACCAATTCTTTCAAAATCTCCTCTATGAGAGTTGCTTGGATTTGTTTTTCACAGGAATGTTTCTTCAATAGAAGGTCTTCAAATATTGTTAAAGGAATTCTGTTGGGCAGGCCTGAAGAAATAGATTGGGCTGCACAGTGTTACACTTTGTACTCTTTAACGGGTTTTTAGCTCACCAGAGCCGAAGGCTCCGGGGGAGCTTATAGGATAGGCAGTTGTCCGTCGTCGTCCGTCGTCGTCCGTCGTCGTCGTCGTCTGGCGTCAACACTTTCAAACGACATCTCCTCTGAAGCCACTGGGCCGATTGGGCCCAAATTTTATCTGTAGCATCCTTGGGCTGGGGGATTGAAAGTTTGTGTTTTTATTTAAAATCGGCTCATTAGTTTGGTTGCTATGGCAACTTGTAGTTTCCATAGACTTATAATGGGGAAAATTGAAAAATGGCATTTACTGCCAAGCCTCTGCAGATATTTTGAGGAAACTTACATAGAAATGTTCCATAGGCAATCTACTATCTGCTGTATGATTTTAAGCTTTCTGCTCATTTTTATTGGTTGCCATGGAAACCAAAATGCAAAAAATAGACAAAAAATACTTAAAAAATCATCTCCCCAGAAACCATATGCTCTAGGAGGCTGAGACTTTATGAAAATATTCACCATATTTGCCTTTACAGGTTTTGTGTTTTTTATGAAATTTGGCCTTTCAGTTTTGTTGCTATGGCAACGTAGAGTTTCCATTGACTTATAATGGGGAAAACTGAAAAATGGCATTTACTGCCAAGTCATTGCAGATATTTTTACAAAACTTACATAAACATGTTCCTTGAGTAAACTTCTCTCAGCCATATGCTTTTATGTCAACCTGGGGGTCCCCTAGGTTGTGCCGGGGCCATGCCCCGCCCCCTCCACTTCATAAAATGCCTTATATCTCAGAAACCTTACAGATCCCAACCCCTAAACCATATATATTCTTGTTCCTTATGATAAGATGCATTAAGTGACACCAACCTGGGGGTCCCCCGGGATGTGCCGGAGACATGCCCTGCCCCCTCTATTTCATAAAATGCCATTTATCTCAGAAACCATTCAGATCCCCACCCCTAAACAATATATATTCTTGTTCCTTATGCTAAGATGCATTAAGTGACACCAACCTTGGGGTCCCCCCGGGATGTGCCGGGGATATGGCCCACCCCCTCCACTTCATAAAATGCCATTTATCGCAGAAACCATTGAGATCCCCACCCCTAAACCATATATATTCTTGTTCCTTATGATAAGACACATTCAGTGATACCAACATTGGGGTCTCTCTGGGGTGCGCTGGGGCCATGCCCCACCCTTCCACTTCATAAATGCCATATATCTCAGAAACCATTCAGAGCCCCACCCCTAAACTATATATATTCTTGTTTCTTATGATAAGACGCATTCAGTGACACCAATCTGAGGGTCCCCTAGGATGTGGCGGGGCTTATGCCCCACCCCCTCCACTTCGTAAAAGGCTGAATATCTCAGAAATCGTTCAGATCCCCACCCCTAAACCATTTAAATTCTTGTTCCTTATGATAAGACGCATTCAGCGATACCAACCTTAGGGTCTCCCTTGCCGCACGGGGGCTATGCCCGACCCCTCCACTTCATAAAAGGCCCAATATCTCAGAAACCGTTCAGATCCCCACCCCTAAACCATATAAATTCTTGTTCCTTATGTTAAGATGCATTCAGTGATATCAACCTAAGGATCTCCCAGGCCGCACCAGGGCTATGCCCCAACCTTCCACTTCATTAAAGGTGATATATCTCGGAAACCCTTCAGGTCCCCACCTCAAAACCATGTTTATTCTTGTTTCTTATGAAAAGACGCATTCAGTGACACCAATCTGGGGGTCCCCTAGGATGTGCCAGGGCTATTCCCCACCCCCTGCACTTAGTAAAAGCCCAATATCTCAGAAACCGTTCAGATCCCCACCCCTAAAGCATATAAATTCTTGTTACTTATGATAAGACGCATTCAGTGATACCAATCTAAGGGTCTCCCGGGCCGCACGGGGGCTGTGCCCCACACCTCCACTTCATAAAAGGTGATACGTCTCGGAAACCATTCAGATCCCAATCCCAAAACCATATATATGTTGTTTCATATGATAAGACGCATTCATTGAAACCAACCTGGGGGTCCTCTGGGATATGCCCGGGCCATGCCCAACCCCCTCCACTTCGTAAAAGGCTCAATATCTCAGAAACCATTCAGAACCCCCACCCCTAAACCATATATATTCTTGTTCCTTATGATGAGACACATTCAGTGATACCAACCCAGGGGTCTCTGGGGGTGTGCTGGGGCTATGCCCCACCCTTCCACTTCATAAAATGCAATATATCTCAGAAACTGTTCAGATCCCCACCCCTAAAATATGTATATTTGTGTTCCCTATAATAAGACTCATTCACTCACATCAATGCGTCTATGTACTAGGGCAACATGCTGATGCCATGGCCCACGCCTCTACTTCATAAAAGGCCATATATCTCAGACACCATTAAGATCCCCACCTCATAATCATATATATTATTTCTTATGATTAGACACATTCAGTCACACAAACTTGGTGGTCCACAGGGGCCATTCCTCTCCTCATCATTTCATAAGAGGGCCTCATATCTTGGAAACTGTTCATATCCCCACCCCTAAACAATATATTTTCTTGGTCCTTATTATAAGACACATTCAGCGACAACAATCTTGGCTTTCCTGGGGTCTGCCAGGGCTATGCTCCAACCCCTTCGCAGCTTAAAAGGCCTTATATCTCAGGAACAGTACACATCTCAACCCCTAAACCATATATATTCATGTGCCTTATGATAAGATGGATTCAGTGATACCATTCAGGGCTCTGTTGGGTCCATGTCTCATCCTTCCTCCTCATAAAAGGCCTAATATTTTAGATACAGACTCCACATGGGTGCTCATTTTGAAATGGGGGTTTGTTTGGGAGACTTTATAATCAATAATTTAAAACCTGAAACCATACATGGCTGCCAGTGGGCAGTGTCCGCCTGAGTTCTGGTGAGCATTGTGGCCCATGGGCCTCTTGTTTCAAATACTTTTTATACTGTTTTTGAATTCGTAATAGATCTAAAGTTTATATTTCAAAACAGTTCCTCTTTTCATTCTTTTCATATTGAACCACATAATAGTTTCAATAGTCATATTCCAGTATCCCTTACGCCGTTTATCTCTTTTAAAGATATTTCTTGTTTTAATTATGGCCCTTTGAAAATTTTGGCATTTAGGGTCAAGCATATAGTTGGGGGCATAGTGTTTTACAAACACCAATTCTAGTTTTTTTTTTTTTTTTTTTTTTTTTTGCTTCTTTAGTCAGTGTTAGTATATTTTATTTGAATTGAGGCTTAACATCCCCGTCAACACTATTTAGGTCATTTTGGAGACGTTGCTTCCAATTTTGTGGGACTGTTACCAGACACTGATGGGCCCCCATCAGGGCTTGAAGACATATATAGGCTGCACGATGCTTCCACGCAGAGCTGAAACCGACCCGCACACGAGTACTGGTAAACCGCTTAGAGGATCTAAGCCTGCCCAGGCAAAGCTGTGCGAGTCGGCCCGCCCATACTTATAAAACCAAATAAAACCCGACACTGACATAAAATGACATCTCAAGTCCTATCACCCAAAGAAACCAATAGGGTTTATATTGAGCCTGGGACTGTCCAACTCGCACCAGAGACTGCCTGGGCAGGCTTAGACCTTCTCAGCGGTTTACTATCACTCACCATGCCCAGTGTTTGTATAATGTTAGAAAAGACAATTAGCCTACTCTGTATGTCACAGACCATGCCAACATTGAACGCCGATGAATGTGGGAGTGTCATCCGTTTTTGTTTGGTTTGAGGTTTAACGTCCACGTCAACACTGTAATGGTCATTTGGGGACGTTACTTCCAATTTTGTGGGACTTTTACCCGACATTGAGGCGGTTCTAACGAGTACCCACAATCTATATTTTAGAGCAGAAATAAGAAAAAAAGGTTTACCCCTGCAAACCCCATTTTTTTCTATACAGAAGTGGGGTTCGAGGGGGTCAAAATTATATAGGCGTGTTTTCGTGATGTGTATCGATTCCTGATCATTGCCTTCACTTCTATTTTGCATATCAGGGCTGTTTTGTTCGTGCCAAAGGTCTCCCCGTCTATGCATTTAAGGGGAATGGGAACACCTTCAGGGGAGGTAACTCCTGCAAAAGTATTTTTGTCTCCCATGTCAATAGGGGTCAACTCTTAAAGGAAAGAATTTGCTCCTAAGGAGCAAATTCTTTCCTTTAAGAGTTGACCCCTTTTTCAGTGGGACAGGGCTTATAGAAAAGCGAACAGGAAGTCCCGAAAGTTGTCTCCCTTTGAAAAATGGCGGAAAAATATGCCAGGTGTTCCCATTCCCCTTAATGCTCTTATTTTTCCAATCCTACAATTGCTTTTCAGTGTCTCTGATGGGAGCTGTGGGTTTGTTTGTTTGATTTGAGGTTTAACGTCCCCGTCAACACTGTAAAGGTCTTTTGGAGACGTTGCTTCCAATTTTGTGGGACTTTTACCCGACATTGAGATGAAATGACATCTCAAGTCCTGTCACCCAATGAAACCAATAGGGTTTATTAGCATGGGCGGTCCGCCTCGCTACGCGATTCCTGGACAGGCTTAGATCCTCTAAGCAGTTTACTAGTACTAGTGTGCGGGCCGGATTCAGCTCTGCGTGGAAGCATCATGCAGCCCATATATTTCTTCAAGCCCCTATGGGCGGGGGCCGAGGAAGCTGTGGGTTAATGGTATCGATTCCTGATTATTGCCTTCACTTCTATTTTGCATCAAAGAGGAAGGGGTCTACATTTGAAGATTCAAAACAATGTTGCAATCGATTGGGCTGCACGATGCTTCCACGCAGAGCTGAAACCGACCGCGCACATGAGTACTGGTAAACCGCTTAGAGGCTCTACGCCTGCCCAGTCGGACCATTGGGCGGCAGGGCTTGAGATGTCATTTCATCTCAATGTCTCGTAACAGTCCAACAAAATTGGAAGCAACGTCTCCATCATTACCTAAATAATGTTGACGGGGACGTTAAATCCCTAATCAGTCAATCAATCAATCAAATTTTCTTAGTTAAATGTTTTCGTCTTATAATTCTAAATTTATCATATGACGTCGCATCCGAGAATGTAATAACGCAATGTAATAAATTCGATTTAATATGCAAATTAGTTAGATACGCCCCGTTACGTTACATGTACGACGTCTTTAACAACTTCGCGTTTACTATTGGCGGAATATTGACATTTTTTGTCGAAAAATCGTGAATAAAATGCGTTTTAAATGTCATATGATAAATAGAATCTTGCAGGAGTGTTCATGTATTTTTGAATTTATTAAACTCGTTGGGGAAAAGGGATAAAATGCTCGGCAAAGCCTCGCATTTTATCCCTTTTCCTCAACTCGTTCAATAAATTCAATACTATAAAGCCTCGCATTTTATCCCTTTTCCTCAACTCGTTTAATAAATTCAGTTAAGAAATGAAATTTATTTTTCTGCAGTTCATGGAAGTATGAACGCAGTGGGTCGCGTGCAAAGTAAATGAACCCCAAAGGGGTTCATGTAAACTTTGCTCGCGACCCACTATCGTTCATACTTTCATGAAAAGCAGAAAAATTAAGTTTATTTTTTATATTTACATTATTTGTCCCTCATCAATGGGCGAAAACAATGCTTGTAGGCCAAAACTTTTAAAGCTGAAAAACATTTACACGTTGTTTTTCTACAAAGAGCGGAACGGCGTTGACGTCATCAACGCCCGTAGAGAACAATGGGTTGGATTGACGTCACTTAACGTCACCGTGAAAATCATGTGATCCGATGCGTTCATGGGCGTATGAACGCAATTGTTTTCTACAGGTTTACATTAGACTTTACACTGAAAATGAAAATATTAATACATGAACACTCATGTAAGATCCTCTATATATTGCATAATGTTATTGTGCAGTTACGAAGGCTGTTCAAACGCATGCAGAAATTTACATTCTGATTGACGTCAAAGACGCCCATATCACATTTTTTTTTATTTATATTTACATTTACAGTGTAAAGCCTAATATAAACCCATAGGAAACAATGTAGTTCATACTTCCATGAACGCATCGAGTCGCATGATTTTCAGTGACGTCAGTCTAAACCATGGTTCTCTATGGACGTCAACGCCGAACAGCGTGTAAATGTTTTTCAGCTTTAAAATTTTGCCATATAAGCATTTCGTTTGCCCAGTGATGAGGGTCAAAGATTGTAAAATATAAAAATATACTTAATTTTTCTGCTTAACATTTTGATTATTAATGACGACTGCGGAAAATGATTCATACCAGTGAGAACTTTTCAATGGTATGTTTTTGACGTTTTTGGATGACCACACTAGCAAGTTTGTCGGGGCTTGAAGAAACAGATGGGTTGCATGAGGCTTCCACGCAGAGCTGAAACCGACCCACGCACGCCGAGTACTGGTAAACCGTTTAGAGGATCTAAGCCTTCCCAGGCAAAGCGTTGCGAGTGTCGGACCGTCCATGCTTATAAACCCTATTGGTGTCATTTGGCGACAGGGCTTGGGATGTCATTTCATCTCAATGTCGGGTAAAAGTCCCACAAAATTGGAAGCAGCGTCTCCAAAATGACCTATACAGTGTTGACGGGGACGTTAAACATCAAATCAAACAAACAAAACTAGCAAGTTTGTTGTATGACGGGTGCCAGAAAACTACGTAACGCAATATTGGCCATGACGCTTGTCCAATTTTAACTCTTATCCTGCTGTTGACGACAACCCCTATCTTTGCAAACAGTGTAGATCCAGATCAGATGGCTTCTATAGAAGCCAACTGATCAGGAACTACACTGTTTGACATTCAGTTTATGAAATTGTATGAATAAATTTCATCAAGTAATCTGATTGGTTGAAAGATAGAAATGGGTGTGGTTAAACTGAATTTCAGAAGGATAAGGGTTACAAATGTTTACGGGGTCTAATCCCAAAAGTTTGCCCTATATCTTTGAATGTTTCAGATAAGTTGTAAAATCTAGCACATGTAAAGACATCTCTTTGAAAAGTGTTATAGTACAGTGAAATTCCACTATTAGGACCACCTAAAATTAAGACTAATTCAACTATAAAAAGCTTAATTAGTATGTTGCAGTTATTCTTTCTTTGTGTTTTCTGCCTACAGTGTCCTCTGGTCATGGACCACCTTTGGGACTGTTCAAAAGTGGTCTTAAAGACCACTTTTGAACAGTCCCAAAGGTGTTCTTAATACAGGAATTTTACTGTATTAGAAAACAAAAGGCACTTACCGTTGAAATTCTCTGCAGATATTTTTTCTTTTTGGCAAATAAACGAGGAAATATACAACAAGCGTGCTAGTTTTACATGTAGCTATCCGACTGCTGAGGTGATCTGTACATGCAATTGATGTTTCTTTGTTTTTATTATTATTATTATTATTATTATTATTATTATTATTATTATTATTATTGAACAATAATAAGAATATGGAAATTGTCATTCCAAGTTTCATAAATTCTTTCGTTCATTTCTGAGAATCCATCAAGCATATATATTTGAAGTTAAAATCGAGCCTACGCACAACAAAATATGCCGTTTGGGATGTGTGACCAGGTAGATTCAGTTAGTACTGTGCACTGTGCTTAGGCACCGTCTGATCTGAATCTTCGCTGATCACGAAACACTCACACATCAGAGCCCGAGGTTGCTGATAAAATCGTTTGGGCACCCAGGGGGAGATAAACCCTCACCGTTCGCAATGCTCCGATGTACGATTTCGTGTGTCCATGCTAAAAAAATACAAATGGGTGAGCTTATGAGAAAAGGGTATTTATGGAGGACTAGAAAAGATTCATCCGAGCATGTTCCAACTTGATCACGAGGCAGTGCATTCTTACATATCTATAAAATGGTTATTTGTCTTATGAAAATGTGTGATAATTTTCTTATCAATAACGCAAACATAGTTTGTGGGTGCCCGCTAGAACCATCCCCATTATGCAAACACGCTTATACAGATACATTGCCACCTTTATCGCCGAAAAAATGAAAATTTAATGATGAAATATTGTGATATTTTTTTTATTTCTGCTCCAAATATAAATTGTGGGCACTCGTTAGAACCGCCGTTCTAACGAATACCCAAAATCTATATAAGAAAAATAAGGCATACCCCTGGAAACCCCAGTTTTACTATATAAAAGTGGGGTTCAATGGGGTCAAAATTATATAGGCGTGTTTTCGTGATGCAATGAGGCGGTTCTAACGAGTACCCACAACCTATGACTTTGAGCAGAAGTAAGAAAATAACGTATACCACCTGTAAACTCCAGTTTTCTCAATATAAAGTGGGGTTTAGAGGGGCTGTTCATAACACGGACTTATTAAACATAAAGAGTAGGACTACCAAGCATGCCGCCCCCGCCCATCGGGGCTTGAAGAAATAAATGGGCTGCATAATGCTTCCACGCAGGGCTGAAACCAACCGCACATTAGTACTGGTAAACCGCTTAGAGATTCTAAGCATGCCCAGGGAAAGTGGTGCAAGTTGGGTCATCCATGCAAATAGGCCCTATTGGTTTCATTGGGTGGCAGGGCTTGAGATGTCATTTATCTCAGTGTCGGGTAAAAGTTCCACAAAATTGGAAGCAACGTCTCCAAAATGACCTATACAGTGTTGACGGGGACGTTTAACATCAAATCAAACAAAACCACCAAGCATGATGTGCATGAAGCTCCCTCGCCATCTCGACTAGCGCATCATCAAAACACGCCCATATAATTTTGACCCCCTTGAACCCCGCTTTTATGTAGTAAAACTGGGGTTTACAGGGGTAAACATTATTTTTCTTATTTCAGCTCTAAAATATAGATTGTGGGTACTCGTTAGCCTCTATGAGGCGGTTCTAACGAGTACCCAAAATAAAATACAGATTGTGGGTACTCGTTAAAACCACCTCTACGAGGCGGTTCTAACGAGTACCAACAATCTATATTTTGAAATAAGAAAAATATCACAATTTTCATCATAAAATTTTCATTTTTTCGGCGATAAATGTTACTATGTATTTGTATAGGCGTGTTTTTGTAATGCTATATATCTGCAAGCAACAAAAGCGCGTATTCCGGTCACCTTTAGGATAACTAACTTTTCTCATGATCTAACCAATTTTAGATCACGTAGTTCGTAACTGAGCAGCTACGTCAATGAAAAAACTGTCAGAAATTTTATGCTATGAATCACAGAAATGTGCTAACCAGACGCTAACCAGACTGGACGAAAAAACCTTTCTTGCACACCAGATAAGGATTTTGTTCGTTTGTTTGATTTGAGGTCTGGGAATGTGTGGCGGCCGTAAAAAGTCTCCCTGCCCTACATGATAGTGTAGTTTATATTTTCTTGTCCTTTGGGATCATTGATTCCATTGTTGAATTTTGAAAATATCTGAGGGTCACTGACGAGGCCTAATTGGCCGAAACTAGCTAGTCTGGCCCAGAAAACATGTACATTCCATATTTTCCAGTTCTGTGGTGCGTTCCTTGCTTCCAAAGGATAACCCTTTCTAGAACATATTGGTTTAAACAATATTTATTACTTTCTCTCTACAAACTAACATTTACAGTATGCTACGTGATTTGAGAGTAAGCTAGCAGCTTATAATTATCATGTTTAACGTCCGCGTAAACACTGTATAGGTCATTTTGGAGACGTTGCTTCCAATTTTGTGGGACTTGCACCCGACATTGAGATGAAATGACATCTCAAGCCCTGTCGCCCAATGAAACAAATAGGGTTTATAAGCATGGACGGTCCTACTCGCACCGCTTTACCTGGGCAGGCTTAGATCCTCTAGGCGTTTTACCATTACCAGTACTCGTGTGCGGTCGGTATCAGCTCTGCGTGGAAGCATCATGCAGCTCATTAATTTCTTCAAGCCCCAATGGGCGGGGCCGACCAGATAAGGAAATCCAAAGTTTTAGCTTGGGATATTTTTTTTTTTTTTTTTTTTTTTTTTTGGTTTGGGTTTTACGGCCCTTTCAAGATTATTTCACTCATATCGAGCCGATCGTTAATCAAAGGTGGGCGAAAACCGGAGTACCCGGAGAAAAACCACCTGACCTTCCGTTGCAGAACTTGGCGTCTCACACGTGGCCCGAGCGAGGCTCGAACCTACGGCGGTGAGAGACCTAATGACTAAGAGTCAGCGCTCTTATCCACTAGGCCACGGAGGCCCGTTTAGCTTGGGATAGAATATAAGAATCTAATATGGGGTTCTGTTGTAGATGAGCGTTTCCAACCCGAGGGATGACCATGCTGAGCGGAACCGAGGCTACGCCGAGGTTCCGCTCAGCACGGTCATCCCGAGGGTTGGAAACGCCCATCTACAACAGAACCCCATATTGGACTCTTTTTCTTGCACAACACCTCCGGTTAGTTTTGACAGCTCGCACATGTATATTGTTTACAAAATAAAAGTAGTGCGGAAGTAGTTCCGGCAGTTGAATAGAATTGAAGCGCATTTATGTTAGTTGCCTGGGTCGGAACACCAGGGTCAGAACATAAATTTCTATCCCAGGGTAAAATCACGGATTTCCTTGTCTGGTGTGCAAGAAATGCGGTTCTGACACTGGTGTTCTTACCCTAAATCGAATATTCTCGCGTGTTTGATAAATGCACTGGTTGAATACGACCTCATATGCGCCGTCGTTAAGGTTGACGTCACAGCACGTTACATAACGTCACTAAACATCACTGTATTGTAATCAAAATAAGGCGGACGGCGGCAACCGAAGTGACTGCACTATTAAAATTTCACGCTCAGAAATGGAAGGTATGCAAGAAAAGAATCCTACATGGGTGGATAGAAAAATCCGTCCCTCGGGATCGCTGTCTGGCATCACTCGGCAAGCCTTGTGATGCCGGACATTGACCCTCGGGAGGGATTTTTTCATCTACTCCTCATACCCATGTAAGATTCTTATATTCAGCCGCATTTATCCTTCCGTTCGAAAAATAACTTATTTTCTGTCTTCTCTCTTTTATACGTGTGTTGAGGATTTACGTTTGCGTCAACACTTTTTAGGTCTGGAGATTGTGAGTGTTTTACCCGACATTGAGTTAAAAGGACATCTCCAGTCCTATTGCCCTAAGAAGCGGCTAGGCCGACTCGCACCACTTTTCCTGGGCAGGCTTCATCATGATGTAGAATAGATGTTCTAGACTCACTGATTCAGTATATTTTCTGAGGGCCGTGCATTGGTGGGGCCTAACTGGCCGAAACTAGCTAGTCTGACCCAGAAAATTGTACACGCGGACAGTTTTCAGTTCTTTGGCGTATTCCTTGCTTCCACTGCATCAGACTTTCATACTGTTACGGGATGGAATAGGAAACCTCTCTGGTGCTTATGCACATCTAAATTATTTTAGTAGGTATATGGTAAGGCGGTGAGAGTGAAATATTTTAGGTGAAATATGGTAGGCAAAATGTGCTGCTCCATGCACAAGTCATGCACATATCATACGATGTATGCATGAGTGGTTTGTGCAGATCTGTTTTTACAATACAGGGGGCCGCAATAAGGCTGAGTTCTATAAAATTTGCCTAAAAATCGCCAACCGCCAAATTGTGCCATATATGATTTTCATTCCCGTCACGTGTTGTGTGGGTGTTCGTTTTGACAGGAGTTATGCCATTGATTTATAGGGTCGTTTCATCATTTTTTCCTATGGGAAATATACTATTTGAACGCAAATCCATTATCTACTCGATTTTTGCTATCTGGCTTTAATTGTGGACGGTATCTTCACCTCGCCACGATTTTAGCGAGCTAATATGAGTATGCCTGATTTTCCGGTAGTATTCCTGAAAAACGAGCACTATTCAGCAGCAGGTCAAGTTGTAACGAATTCACACAGCATTGTGACGGGACAGTGAAAGTATATTGAAAGGCACAACAATGTGTGGTGACCTGCTGCTTCCTGCAAAATAGCAGCAGGTACTGGTACGACGCTGTCGGTTAGGGTCCAGCAAGGGCGGACAAACCCAATAACAGACGTCGTAGCAAAAATAAACAGGTCAACCTGAGACCATTCTAAACAGGTCGTAACCTGCAGGCGATTCAGGCGGGACACAGACTTTTATTTTAAAATAGACGTCCTCTATTCATTAATAGATGGTCTGTGTAGCAGTCTAGTCACTTTCTCGCATCGAAAACGTTACAAAAGGACTGTGACATAATGCAGGTATTACAGTCAATATTTTTGCAGGATTTCTTTTAACCATGGCGAAAGGTTGTGGGAATTTGAAGGAAACAACAATATTATTGCTGATTTTCAGCGTGTTAGAATCGAAATAGATCAGCTCTAGAGCTCTAGTGATTCGTTGGGTAATAAATCACAGTTTGTCGGTCAGTTGTAAGTAGACAAATCGCTCGTGATTTGTCTACTTTACAACTGGCCTCTAAACTGTGATTATTACTCAACAAATCACAGCTAGAACTGATCTATTTCTTAAATACTAAAAGTGTGATATCATCATAATACAGATATTTCGCTCTTCAAAATACTAAAATTATGTCAAGGAAAAATAATAAAGTGTAAAATAAATCATTAAATACGTACATCATGCGATTTGTATGTTCCACATACAGGTTAAGAGTTCTATTTTTTTTTTTTTTTTTTTTTTTTTTTGTTTTGTTTTACGGCACTTTCAAGATTATTTCACGCATATCAAGCGGATCGTTAATCATAGGTAGGCGAAAACCGAAGTACCCGGAGAAAAACCACCAGAAGTTGGCGTCTCACTCCGAGGAGGTTCTAACAAGCAATCCTAATAGTAGGCGAACACCGGAGTACCCTCGACGAGGCGTTTCTAACGGACACCCACAATCTATGTTTTTACAGAAATGATATACCCCTATAAACCCAAGTTTTACTGTATAAAATTGCGGTTTAAGTGGGGTACAAATTATATAATTTATAGTTGTGTTTTCTTGATGTCGCATTATGTAACACCAGAATTATTTACCACTTCGCCCCGCTAATCGAGGCTTGGAGAAATAGATTGGGCAGCATGATGCTTCAACGCAGAGCTGAAAGTATTGGTAAAACCGCTTAGAAGGACTAAGCCTGCCATGGCAAAGCGGAGTGAGCCTTTTGGTTTCATTGGGCGGCAGGGCCTGAGATTTCATTTAATCTCAACGCCGGGTAAAAATCCCAAAAATTTGGAAATGACGTCTTCACTATTGTTAACGGGGACTTTTGCCCTTTCCCAATTGTGGACTTTGTGCATTTTGCTGGTTTTCACAGCGTTGCCTATTGGACCGCAACTTCATATAGCCATTATTTCATAATGAATGGTCTGTTTTACATGAAACACGGCAGTAATGTTCACTGGGCAGTAGCCTTTTAGGCTAAATCATTGTTTTCATGGTAACCAGGGGCATCTCAAAGTTGTCAAAAAGTGTGATTTCACATGTATTTTTGACTGAATCTTAATTTTCAAACTGTTGTCAAGGCAACAATTAAGGGGTTTGGCACTGGCGATTTTCACTGTCTGCAGCATGTTTTGCCAGCGTCAGTTTCGAGGCATTTTTTACCCCAGACACCCTCAGATTTCATTTCAGCGACCGGCTGGGCCATACTCCAGTTTTTTCGGCCGTGAGTGGGGCTTCCACCCTCCCCCCCCCCCCCCACACACACACACCCTTCAACCCCCGAAGATATATTTTTAGTGGGGATCCGCGCGAAAAAAGGCCTTTTTTAGGACAACTTATCCTAACACAGCTGTCCAGGGTTGGGGGATGCAGATTTAAGGTGGTTCTGGGTCTCAAAATAAAAGGGTGGCGTCAGACCCGTAAAAAGGCGTAACTGAGTGGGAAAGGGTTAACTCGAGTCTTGGAGAAAAAAAAAACTTAATTTTTACTCTAAAATACATTAATTACGCATAAAATATCATATTTACAATAAAATGATGAAAAAAAAAAAAAAAAAAAAAAAAACATGATTTTGATCAGTTTCGATCTTATTCATTAACCCATTCCCACTTGGGGACTGTGAATTTTGTTGATTTTCACAGCGTTGCCTAGGAAAGCAACTTCATATAGCCATTATTTTATAATGAATGATCTGTTTTACATGAAACTCGGCAGGAGTGTTCACTTGGCAGCAACGTTTCAAATGGAACCATTTTAGGCTAAATCATTGTTGCCATGGTAACCAGGTGGCGTCTCAAAGTTGTCAAAAAGTGTGATTTCACATGTATTTTTGACACTGGCCATTTTCACAGTATGCAGCATGTTTTGCCAGCATCAATTTTGAGGCATTGTTAACCCCAGACACCCTCAGATTTCACTGATGATTTCAGCGGCCGGCTGGGCCATACCCCAAATTTGTTTTCGACCGTGAGTGGGGCTTCTGCCCACTTCAACTGCCCCCTCCCCCCCCCCCCACCGACCCACCCGTAGGTATATTTTTAGTGGGGAGCCACACGCAAAAACACGCCATTTTTAAGGACAACTTATCCTAACGCAAACATAGCTGTCCAGGGGTGGGGGATACAGATTTTAGGCGGTTCTGGGCTTAAGAAAGGGGGGTGGGGTCAGACACGTAAAAAGACGTATCTGAGTGGGAAAGGGTTACAAACAAACAAAATCAAACAATATACCTGTGCCATATTATTGTTTAATATTTGCCCCAGGCCTTGCGTTGGTAAACTTCAATAGCTCGACATCAAGTTACTGAACACCTTTATAGGTTTACGGGGTTAGTCATTTCCTTTTTTACACAAAATATTGTGTTTACTCATTAGAACCTCAGCAACGTTATAACCTTTAATTGGACTAGAATAAGAAATAAATCGAACTTGTTCATATTAAAAATGCTGGTTCTATAGAGGTGCTACAGGCACCATTATAGCGCAAGGGTGTGTTATTATTTAAAAGCTGTGTGTAATTAGAGGCACATCAAAACAGGGATTCTAATGAATACTTAGGGCATATCTTTGTTTTATAGAAGATTGTTTAAGAAATAGATCAGCTCTAACTGTGATTTGTTGAGTAATTAATCACAGTTTGGAGGTCAGTTGTAAAGTAGATCAAATCACGAACGCGTAGCGCGCGTGATTTGTCTACATACAATTCACCGACAAACTGTGATCTATTCTAGTACAGTTACCCAACAAATCACTAGCAAGAGCTGATCTACTTCGATTCTAACACGCAGAAAATCGGCAATAATGTTGTTGTTTCCTTCAAAATTTCACAACCTTTCGCCATTTGTTAGAAGAAATCCCGCTAAAATCATCGACTGAAACACACGCATTTTCTAACGTTTTGACGTTTCACCGTCTGACGTCAAGGAAATCTACTAGTGACGCCATAAATTGGCAGTTTTTAATGACGTCACTCGTCACGCTCTTCCGAGTTGTGATTTGTTGCAGAATAAAACACAGTTATTTTCCATTGTCTATATAGGCGCGCTGTGTTAGAATTAAGAAATAGATCAGATCTAGCTGTGATTTGTTGAGTAATAAATCACAGTTTTGAGGTCAGTTGTAAAGTAGACAAATCACGAGCGTGTGCGCGCGTGATTTGTCTACTTACAACTGACCGACAAACTGTGATTTATTATCTAACAAATCACTGGCTAGAGCTGATCTATTTCGATTCCAACACGCTGGAACTCGGCAATAAAGCTGTTGTTTCCTTCAAATTGTCACAACTTTTTGCATTTGTTAAAAGAAATCCCGCTAAAATTATCGACTGGAACATATGCATTGATATCCTTTTCTAACGTTTTCGATGCGAGAATATGACTTACACCGTCTAACGTCAAGGAAATCGACTAGTGACGTCATAAATTGACAGTTTTAATGACGTCACTCGTCACGCTCTTCCATGCCATGATTTGTTGTAGAATAAAACACAGTTATTTTCCATTGCCTATATAGTTGCGCTGTGTTAGAATAATCAATGAAGCATCTGTGTCAGTAGAAATACGTAAAAACATCACAAATTTTCATCTGACAGACGACCAGCGAAATGGCTACAATAAATCAGTTTGCACAGGCCTTCTGAGCCTATTAGATATTAAGGCCCATGAGTCAACCGGTGGGTCCCTCATTGCTGTTGGTTCCCTTATCAGTGGGCCTTACATCGCTGTTGATTCTCCGACTCTTAAAATCAGATTGATCCCTCACTGCTGTTGGTTCCCTGACTCTGTATCAGTGGGTCCCTCACTGCTGTTAGTTCCCTGATTCTTTTCAGTTGGCCTGCCATTGCTGTTGATGCTCCGACACTTAATCAAATGGGTCCCCCGCTGCTGATGGTTCCCTTACTCTAAACCAGTGAATTCATAACTGCTGTAGTTTCCATGACCCTTAACCAGTGGGTCCCTCACTGCCAATGGTTGGTTTCCTGACTCTTATATCAGTGCGTCTCTCACTGCTGTTGGCTCCCTTATTCTTTAGCAGTGGGCCTTTCACCGCTGTTGGTTCCCTGACTCATAATCAGCGGGTTCCTCACTGTTGATGACTCCCGAACTCTTAATCAGTGGGTCCGCCAATGGTGTTGGTTTCCTGACCTTTATCCGTGTATTATGTTTCTTGAGACAGCCAAAAAATTACAAGCCCATCAATTCTATTCTCAGACTAGATTCTAAGGTGTGTGAATGAAACTAGTCACTACCTTAAAATCCATTCCCCGTGAAGCCATATATCCATACTTTATTTCACTAGCCTTTGTTATTTGAGCCCGCCAAGCGAATTTGTGTCTTCTAGCATTCCGTCATGACAAATTTTAACTGCGCATGCCTAGCCATTCAGAGGGGCCAGGGATATGGCTTTCTGTCTGAAGGTTCCTCTTGGTTCACTGCTTGTAATGTATGAGCCAGCAGCGAAGGTTCTGGCGAGACTGCGCGGATGCGCAGGCTCGCCTGAACCTTCGCTTCTCGCATAGGCGATAAGTACCAAAATCGCTTGAAGGGCCCATTTTGTATTTGCAAAAGTTCGAAAATAACTTGGTAATTCAAAGTAAATCTGACGATCACAACTATAATTAGTACACTGATATTGTAATCCACCGATACAAATTTTAAATAGGTCATTTGACTTTTTTTCTGAATCCCTTTTGTACGATATTTTTTATTCCTTTCCTTCAATATATGTGTAAAATATGTATGCAAGTAAAGTTTAAACTAATTTGAGTAGGCCTCTCACCGCTGTTGGTTCCCTGACTCTTAATCAGTGGGTACCTAACTACCATTGGTTCCCTGACGCTTAATCAGTGGGTCTCTCACTGCTGTTGGCTCCCTGACAATTAATCAATGGGTCCTTCACTGCTGTTGGTTCTCTGACTCTTAATCAGTGGGCCTCCCGCCGCTGTTGGTTCCAAGGTTCTTAATTAGTCCGCACTGCTGTTGGTTCTCCGACTATCGATCAGTGTGCCTGTCATTGCTTTTGGTTCCCTGACTCACAATCAGTGGGCCCCTCACTGCTGATGGTTCCCTGACGTTTAATCGGTAGGTCCCTCACTGATGTTGGTTCCGAGACTATTAATCTGGTGGGTTCCTTACTGCTGTTGGTTCGCTGACAACCAGTGGGTCCATCACTGCTGTTTGTTTTGTTTGTTTGAACTGGGGTTTAACGTTCCCGTCAAAACTATTTAGGTCATTTTCGAGACACTGCTTCCAATATTGTGGGACTTTTACCTGACATTGAGGTGAAATGACATCTCAAGTCAGGTCGCCCAATGAAACCAGAAGGCTTATATGCATTGGACGATCTGACTCACACGCTTTGCCTGGACAGGCTTAGTCCTTCTAAGTGGTTTACCAGCTCTGCGTGGAAGCATCATGCAGCCCAATCTATTTCTCCAAGCCCCGATGGGCGGGGGCGAGACTGCTGTTGGTTCCCTTACTTTTAATTAGTGGGTCATTCACTGTCTTCCGTACTTCCAACTAGGCTGACTATAATTCAAATTCTCCGTGGTTATAAACGTGGTAGAATGATGCATTAACTCTGCACAGTTATGTTTGAACGATGAAACAACCTGCAGATGTTTTAGAATGTCCCTCATATTATTTTTGCATGTGTGCAAGTAAACAGGATCCATGCTTGTTTGTTTGATTTGAGGTTTAACGTCCCTGTCAACACTGTAAAGGTCATTTTGGTGACGCTGCTTCCAATTTTGTGGGACTTTTACCCGACATTGAGGTGAAATGACATCTCAAGCCCTGCCGCCCAATTAAACCAATAGGGTTTATAAGCATGGACGGGCCGACTCGCACCGCATTGCCTGGGCAAATAGATGGGACATTTTTGGTTCGCCTGTAAGTACAGACGCTTCCCGTCTGCTGCTATTGTCCACGAGACTATCGCTGACCATGTTCAAAATCCAGGTAATAGTTATTTATAGCAGCGCTTTTATTGACATCGGAGCGCTGTGTAAAATGTAAATTCTCATTACGAAAATACGCCTATACAAATACATTGTAAACTTTATCGCCAAAAATACACGAAAGTTTTAAGATGGAAAATTATATTTTTTCTTATTTGTGTTCAAATATAGATTGTGCGTACTCGTAAGAACCGCCTCATTGAGGCGGTTCTAACGAGTACCCAAAATCTATATTTTGGAGCAGAAATAAGAAGCATTAGGTTTACTCCTGTAAACCCCAGTTTGACTATATAAAAGTGGGGTTCAAGGGGGGTAAAAGTTATATAGGTGTGTTTTCGTGATGTGGACTGGGCTATTGTTTTATTTGAGTTGATGTTTAATGTCCCCGTCAACACAATATAGGTCATTTTGGAGTAGTTGCTTCCAATTTTGTGGGACTTTTACCCAACACTGAGATGACATGACATCTCAAGCGCTGTCACCGCATGAAACCAATAGGGTTTATAAGCATGGAAGGTCTGACTCGCACCGCTTTGCCTGGGCAGGCTTAGATCCTCTAAGCGGTTTACCAGTACTCGTGTGAGGTTGCATTCAGCTCTGCGTGGAAGCATCATGCAGTCCATTTATTTCTTAAAGCGCCAATGGGGGGCCGAAGTGGGCTATTGTACTAAGACATTGGCGAACAGTGAATACCAAGATCAAATGCCGTTCAGATCCATTTTCCAGCCTTCATCCAGAAACCATAGACCCTTCGCCCTCACCCCCCCCCCCCCCCCCACCCCCGACCCCCAGTGTTATTGACCACTGCCCTTGGATCTACAGAAGGGATAATTTTGTGCAGAACCCCGAGAAAAGAGAAAAGGGTCCGTTGCATTCTCCAATTTACATTCTTCAAATGCTTGTGTACTGTCAATAAATAGAGGTAGATCCCTGCAGCTACCAAAAGGTCTCCTCTACAGGTCTGCAAGGGCACCCGCCCATCGGGGCTTGAAGAAATCGATTTGGCTGCATGGTGCTTCCACGCAGGGCTGAAACCGACCACACATAAGCACTTGTAAAATGCTAAGAAGATCTAAGCCTACACAGGCAAAGCATTGCGAGTCAGGCCGTCCATGCTTATAAACCCTATTGGTTTCACTGGGTGACAGGGCTTGAGATGTCATTTCATCTCAGTGTCTGGTAAAAGTCCCACAAAATTGGAAGCAACATCTCCAAAATGACCTGTACAGTGTTGACGGGGACATTAAACCTCAAATCAAACAAACAAATCTCAATATCGGGTAAAAGGAAGCAACGTCTCGAAAATGACCTAGATAGTGTTGCCGAGAACCAAAATGACCTAAGTAGTGTGGCGGGGACATTAAAACACAATCAAATAAACAAACATGTCTAGTACATATCAACTCTCAAGTAATATGCTAAAATTATTCGGAACAAGAGGACCATGCTCACCAGAGCTAACAGATTCAAAGTTTCATCAAGCTCCAATCTCTACTGAAGGTAATGGCCGCATATGACCAACTCAGTATATGAAGGATTTATGCTGATAACAAGGTCAACAAGAGGGCCATGATGGCCCTGGATCGCTCACCTGATCCATATTGTACAAATGAAATTGTAGGTAACATATGGTAGAGTAGAGGGTTTGAGCAATTTTGGTTGACCCAAGGAGGTTTTTATAATTTTAGCCATCTTGTTCATCCAAGCACAATGGGTTGAGCAATTTTGGAAAAGGGTCACCCAAGGAATATTCCTGTGACATCACGTGAACAAGTCCGTGAAATGAAGCCCCCTAAACCCCACACCATATAGATAAAACTGGGGTTTAAGGGGGTATACATTATTTTTCTTATTTCTACTCCAAGACATACGTTGTGGGTACTCATTAGAACGGCCTCAATGAGGCCGTTCTAAAGAGCACCAACAACCTGTTTTGAGCATTGATAAGAAAAATATCATGGATTTTCATCAGAAAAGTTGCCATTTTGGAGATATGAAAAATGCTCTATGTCACACCGGTGTGTTATCGTAATGAAATTAATTTGAAATCCATCCACTGGTTAAGCAGTTGAAGATATTTAAAAGTTTTTAGTTTTTCTATTATTAGCTCCAGTGGCCACCTTTTTCATCCCAGCAGAATTGTTTTAACAATTTTAATAGAGGGTCAACCATGAAACATTCCTGTGAAATTTTATCGAAATCCATCCACTGGTTAAGGGCCAGAAGTCGTTTAAAGTTTTTTTTTCTATTTTTAGCCCTGGTGGCCATCTTTTTCATCCGAGCAGAGCAATTTGAGAAATTTTGGTAGAGGGTCCAACATGATCATTCTTGTGCAGTTATTTCAAAATCCATCCAATAGTTAAGGAAGAGAAGACTTTTAAAGATTTTTTTTTATATTTTTAGCTCTGGCGGCCATCTTGTTCATCCGAGCAGGACAGTTTGAGCAATTTTGACTGAGGGTCACCCGAGGAATATTCCTGAAAAATATTTTGAAATACATTCACTGGTTAAGGAGAAGAAGTCGTTTAAAGGTTTTTCTATTTTTAGCTCTGGTGGCCATCTTGTTTATCCAAGCATAACGGTTTGAGCAATTTTGGTAGAGGGTCACCCAAGGAACCTTCCAGTGAAATTATTTCAAACTCCATGCACTGGCTAAGGAGGAGAAGTCGTTTAAAGGTTTTCTATTTTTAGCTCTGGCGGCCGCCTTGTTCACCTGAGCAAAACGATTTGAGCAATTTGGTAGAGGGTCACCCAAGAAACATTCCTATGAAATTATTTTGAAATCCATTCACTGGTTAAGGAGAAGAAGTTATTTAAAGGTTTTTCTATTTTTATCTCTGGTGGCCATCTTGTTCATCCGAGCGGAACGGTTTGAGCAATTTTGGTAGAGAGTCACCCAAGGAACTTTCCTGTGAATTTTTTTCAAAATCCATGAACTGGTTAAGGAGGAGAAGTCTTTAAAAGGTTTTTCTATTTTTAGCTCTGTAGGCCATCTTGTTCATCCGAGCATAACTATTTGAGCAATTTTGGTAGAGGGTCACCCAAGGAACATTCTTGTGAAATTATTTTGAAACCCATCCACTTGTTAAGGAGAAGAAGTCTTTTAAAGGTTTTTCTATTTTTAGCTCTGGTGGCCATCTTGTTCATCCGAGCATAACGATTTGAGCAATTTTGGTAGAGGGTCACCCAAGGAACATTCCTTTGAAATTATTGTGAAATCCATTCACTGGTTAAGGAGAAGTCCTTTAAAGGTTTTTCTATTTTTAGCTCTGGTGGCCATCTTGTTCATCCAAGCGGAATGGTTTGAGCAATTTTGGTAGAGAGTCACCCAAGAAACCTTCAAAATCCATGAACTGGTTAAGGAGGAGAGGTCATTTAAAGGTTTTTCTATTTTTAGCTCTGGTGGCCATCTTGTTAATCTGAGCGTAAAGATTTGAGCAATTTTGGTACAGGGTCACCCAAGGAACATTCCTGTGAAATTATTTTGAAATCCATTCACTGGTTAAGGAGGAGAAGTCATTTAAAGGTTTTTCTATTTTTAGCTCTGGTGGCCATCTTGTTCATCCGAGCGGAACGATTTGAGCAATTTTGGTAGAGGGTCACCCATGGAACATTCCTGTGGAATTATTTCAAAATCTGTTCAGCAGTTTTGGAGAAGAAGTTGTTTAAAGCAAAAGTTGATGACAGACGCACACACGCACGGACGGACGACAGACAAAGACCGATCACAAAAGCTCACCTTGAGCACTTCGTGCTCGGGTGAGCTAAAAATAGGCATTTTCAGCATTTAAGGGATGTAACTTAATGAGAGATAGGCAGACATCACCAGTTTTCAATCTCATCCAAACTTTTATTCCCAACCTACTTATATGCTAGTTTCAGGAAGATATTCAATCAAAACTAAAGGACTTATGAAGATGACAAGGTACAAAATAGGCATTTTCAGCAAAGCAGGGGACTTAACTCTATGAGTAATGTTCCAACAGTGTTAGTTTGCAAACTCGTTCAAGCTTTTATCCCTTACTTACTTATATACGTTTCAAAACTTTAGGACTTATGATGATGACAATATCAACAAGATGTGTTTGTGAAACACAAACATGTCCCCGGGCATGGTCATTTTTATTCAAATGTGCTCACAGTTCAAGGTCAAGGTCACAGGTCAAGATTTTTTTTTGTGTGGGAAGCCCTTGACACAAGGAACTTACATGCCACATATGAAAGCGCTATCTTAAACAGTTAAAAAAATATGAACACTAACATTTTTTCTTTAAAGTAGGTCAAGGTCATAGGTCAAAAAATTTGCATGAATGTAAAGCTCTTGTCACAAGGAACCTACATGCCTGCCAAATATAAAGGCTCTATCTTAAAGGGTTCAAAAGTTATGAGCAATTTTATTTTCTCTTTTAAGTAGGTCAAAGGTCAAGGTCATGGTCCAAACTTTTTGCATGAATGTAAAGCTCTTATCACAGGGAACTTACATGCCAAATATGAAGGCTCTATCCCAAACGGTTTGAAAGTTATGACCAAAAATGTTTATTTTTTTAAGTAGGTCAAAGGTCAAGGTCACAGGTCAAACTTTTTGCATGAATGTAAAGCTCTTGTCACAAGTAACGTACATGCTAAATATGAAAGCTGCATCTCAAATGGTTCAAAAGTTATGACCAACGTTAACTTTTTCTTTTATGTAGGTCAAAGGTCAATGTCACAGGTCAAAATTTATTGTGTGAATGTAAAGCTCATGTCACAAGGAACCTACATGCAAAATATGAAGGCTCTATCTCAAACCATTCAAAAGTTATGACCAAAATGTGTTTTTTTTTATTTTAAGTAGGTCAAAGGTCAAGGTCACAGGTCAAAATTTTAGCACGAATGTAAAGCTTTTGTCACAACGAACATACATGCCAAATATGAAGGCTGTATCTCAAGTGGTTCAAAACATTTTGCATGAATGTAAAGCTCTTATCACAGGGAACCTACATGCCAATTATGAAGGCTCTATCCCAACGGTTCGGAAGTTATGACCAAACATGTTTATTTTTTTTTTAAGTAGGTCAAAGGTCAAGGTCAAAATTCTTGCATGACTGTAAAGCTCTTGTCACAAGGAACGTACATGCTAATTTTTTTTGCATGAAAGTGAAGGTCTTGTCACAAGGACCCTTCAGGCCAAATATGAATGCTCTATCTCAAACAGTTCAAAAGTTATGGCCAACGTTAAAGTTGTCCACATACAAACCAACAAACAAACAAACAAACAAGCCAACAAACAGACAGGGCAAACAAACAGACGGGGACATAAAAACGGACATTTTCAGCAATCAAAGGGACATTACTCTATGATAAATAGGCCAACCTCAACAGTTTTTGAACTCATCCAAACTTTTATCCCGGACTTACTTGTTTGTAAGTTTCAAGAAGAGCCGATCAAAACTGAAGTGGGCTACGGTGATGGGACGTAACTCTTATGATAAAAAGGCTGACCTCATCAGTTTTCCAAATCATCCAAGCTTTTATCCCCGACTTACTTAGATGATCCAATTAAAACTCAAGTGGCTACGGTGATGACAAGGTCAAAAATAGGCATTTTCTGTAATCTGGGGGGACATAACTCTCTGAAATATAGGCCATCCTCACCAATTTTTGAGCTACGCTCTAGGAGCTGTCTGATCTGGGTCCACACTGTCTATATGCAAAAATATTTTTAAAAGGTTTGCAAAAAGATTCAACAGATGAATTTTTAGATGTAGGTTTTCTCGGCATCTGAAGGGTTAAACCACATTTTATCCAAAACAGTGTTATAACCAAGGTTGGGGTGTATTTATAGCTATTCAGTGTTAGAACTGAAGCAAGTTTACAAGTCCATGTAATGAACACCCCTATACAACCCACTTTACATAGAGAAAACTGGTGTTTACAAGGGTATACATTATTTTTCTTATTTCTGTTCCAAGACATACGTTGTGGGTACTTGTTAGAACCGCCTCTATTCTAATGAGAACCAACCACCTATGTCTTGAGTGGAAATAAGAAAAATATCATCAATTTTCATCAGAGATATTATCCTTTTAGGGAAATGAAAGAGTGCTCTATGTCACGTGGATCAGTTATCCTATTAAACAAATAAATATGATTGAGTCTCATAGTCACTTAACAATACTGACCACTTATGGCGTGCTTCGGTGGAAAAGGACAACAAATTCTACTGCAATAATTTATTATTCATTATTTATACATTTTATAATTCGTTACTAATAGTGTGCAGGCCTCGGTAGCTCTGTCAGATGCATGATTAGAGGTCAGAGGATAGACACCTGCTAGATCAGCAACATTCTTTTATGGAGATTGATCTCTATGGTCATTCCCTCCCTGCCCCTGATTCAAGAATGGATTTGTCTGTTTCTGGCAAAAGAATGCACTTTACTGGTTAACCTCCAATGTATTAGCTAAATTGACCAGCTTGATATGACCTAAATCGGGTTGACTGGGCAGTGCAATTCCAATCATTAACCCTTTTAGTACCAGAAACCCCAAAATGGGTACCTTGGCAAACAGTGCAGGCCCAGGTCAGACGCCGCAGAACGCGGCATCTGATCAGGACCTCCACTGTTTGCTAAAAGTTCAGCCATTTTCCAAATAAGTTTTGATAAAAACACAACCTGACACCCCTAAATTTTGGAATGGACTCCTGCTATATATGAGGAGGAAGATTCCATTTGGTACAAAAAGGGTTAAAATAAATAATTATAAATACCCATCTCATATCCCACCCCAGTACACAATAAGATACACATTTAATGTGCAACCAGTGAAGACTCCAATCAAATTCCACATGCAAGTATCCCCGCCCACCAGGGGCTTGAAGAAATAGATTAGGCTGCATGATGCTTTCCAAGCAAAGCTGATACTAACCAAACTTGAGTACTGGTAAACTATTTAGAAGGTCTACGCCTGCCCAGGAAAATTTGGGTGAGTCTGGCCGCTCCTTTAACCCTAGCAGTTTCATTGGGTGGTTGGGCTTGAGATGTCAATTCAACTCAATGTCGGGTAAAATTCACACAAATCCGGAAGCAACATCTTCAAAATGATCTAAATAGTGTTGACAGGGATGTAAAAACAAACAAACAAACCCACATGCACATAATTATGGCAGATTTGCTACAGCTAAAATATTTGCGTAACAATGCTTCACTGTCTAATGGACAAACATTTTTGTTTGAATCAGCGAGGCTTTGAATTAATGAAGGCTGAAATGTTGGCATTTGAAGTGAAAATGACTTTCAAATCACTTCTGTATTGATACTTTGAATTGTCAAGAGTCTACTATTGTCAGGTTGCTGATGAAATCACACACTAAAAGTTACCTTCTGGAGGCATTTTAATGTACCAGAATTTTAATGTACTTTAACCCATAGCATGTGGGAAACCCCTAAAGGGATACCTTGGCAAACAGTGCAGGCCCAGATCAGACGCTGCAGAACGCGACGCCTGATCAGGCCTGCACTATTTGCTAACAGAATTTTCCATCAAAAATAGAACAAGAGGACCATGATGGTCCTATATCGCTCACCTGAGCTAAGAGATTAACATGTTGGTCCCAGGGCAGTGCAATTTTTAGACCCAGGTCTATAATTTGAACAATATAAGCAGAGGTCCACTGAATGAAGCTTAACATCGAATATCAAAGGCATGTGCCTTCTGGTTTTGCACAAGAAGATTTTTAAGTTTTCTCTATATAAGTCTATGTAAAACCAGTGGGCCCAAGGGCGGGGCCACTTTTGGCCCCCATGCTATGATTTGAACGATCATGGTAGAAGTCCATTAGATGAAGCTTCATTCCATATATCAAAGACCAGTGGGCCTTCTGTTTTCAGACAGGAAGATTTTTATATGTTTTCACTATACATGTATAAGCCTATATAAAACTGTTTTTGGCCCCAGGGCTATAATTTAAACAACCTTGGTAGAGGTCCACTAGATGAAGCTTCAAACCAAATATTAAAGACCTGGGCCTTCTGGTTTCAGACTAGAAGATTTTTAAAGGTTTTCCCTCTATAAGCCTATGTAAAACCATAGGCCCTGGCACGGGGGCATTTTTAGCCCCTGGGCTATAATTTGAACAATCTTGGTAGAGGTCCACTAGATGAAGCTTCATACCAAATATCAAAGACCTGGTCCTTCTGGTTTCAGAGAAGAAGATTTTTAAAGGTTTTCCCTATATTAGCCTATGTAAACCAGTGAACCGGGAGGGGGCTTTTTTGTCCCCAGAGCCATTATTTGAACAATCTTGGTAGAGGTCCTGGAGATGAAGCTTCATACAAAATATCAAAGACCTGGGTCTTCTGGTTTCAGAAAAGAAGATTTTTAATGTTTTACCTATATAAGCCTATGGAAAAGCATTTGGCCCCTGGGCGGGGGCAGTTTTGGCCCCAGGGCTATTATTTGAACAATCTTGGTAGAGATCCACTAGATGCAGTTCATACCAAATATCAAAGACCTGGGCCTTCTGGTTTTAGACAAGAAGATTTTTAAAGGTTTTCCCTATATAAGCCTATGTAAAACCAGTTGGCCCTGGCGCGGGGGCTTTTTTGGCGCCAGGGCTATAATTTGAACATTCTTGGTAGCCGTCCACTAGACAAAGCTACTTACCAAATATCAAAGACCTGGGCCTTCTGGTTTCAGACATGAAGGTTTTTTAGGTTTTCCCGATATAAGCCTATGTAAAACTAGTGGGCCCCGCGACGTGACCCTTTTTGTCCCCAGGGCTTTTATTTGAACAATCTTGGTAAAGGTCCACTAGATGAAGCTTCATACCAAATATCAAAGACCTGGGCCTTCTTGTTTAAGATAAAAAGATTTTTAAAGGTTTTCCCTATATAAGCCTATGTAAAAGCAGTAGGCCCCGGGGCTGGGTTTTTTTTGGCCCCAGAGCTATAATTTGAACAATCTTGGTAGCGGTCCACTAGACGAAGCTACATAACAAATATCAAAGACCTCGGCCTTCTGGTATCAGACAAAAAGATTTTTAAAGGTTTTCCCTATATAAGCCTATGTAAAACCAGTGGGCCCCAGGGCGGGGCTGTTTTTGGCCCCAGGGCTATAATTTGAACAATCTTGGTAGAGGTCCATTAGATGAAGCTTCATACCAAATATCAAAGACCTGGGCCTTCTGGTTTCAGACAAGAAGATTTTTAAAGGTTTTCCCTATACAGTCGAACTTCGATGGCTCGAACTCGCCAGGACTGCCCAAAAAAATTCGAGCCATCGGCAGTTCGAGCCATTGGAGTCCAACTCGGCAAGATCCATCTTTGTGTACTATGATTTTTTATTATAGCTGCGGCGATTTTGGTGACTTCCGGTACATTTATCAGTCATAATTTAAGCCAAGTAGTATACCTTTCGCACTTTCAGGGAGATAAGAAAACACAACAATAATAAATCTTTTAATGACTGCAGGAGTGAATGATGAGACGTATTTTTGGTCCGTTTTTTAAGGCAAAGACTATAATTTTGGCAGGTCTTACTCAATGTCGGTGTGAAATTTTAATTTGTGAAAAATATTTTGCCAGCTTTAATTTCCTTATGCCGCCTCATTAGCCCTGGGTTATTATAGGTGTTCACAATAAACTTAATCTGACACCTTCTCAACATTAATCTCTTGACCTGTTGATCAAAGGGATTGCGCCAATCAAGTACACCTGTGTTATGTGACCAGCTGTTTCGGCAAGACACTTTGTCAATATCAAAGCGTCTTATGATACTGATCACGCGCCTGCTTCACTTGATCGATAAAATTGGAATTTTTAAAAAGGTAATTAGTGCGAGCCATCGGTGGGATTTAACATAGAAAATGCACTCTAGGTAACAGGCTTAGAGTTCGAGGGTTCGAGCCATCGTGGTTCAAGCCAAGGGTGGCATGTTTAGTTAAAATGAATAGGGATTTTGCCGGGACTGAAAAGTCAGTTTGACCCAAACGTGGTGTTCGAACCTACCAAGTTCGACGCATCGAAGTTCGACTGTATAAAGCCTAAATAAAACCAGTGGGCCCCGGCGGGGCTGTTTTTGGCCCCAGGGCTATAATTTGAACTATTTTCGTAGCGGTCTACAAGACGAAGCTACATAACAAATATCAAAGACCTGGGCCTTCTGGTTTCCGACAAGAAGATTTTTAAAGGTTTTCCCTATATAAGCCTATGTAAAACCAGTGGGCCACGGGGTGGGGCTGTTTTTGGCCCCAGGGCTATAATTTGAAAAATCTTGGTAGCGGTCCACTAGATGAAGCTTCATACCAAATATCAAAGACCTGGGCCTTCTGGTTTCCGACAAGAAGATTTTTATAAAGGTTTTCCCTTTATAAGCCTATGCAAAATCAGTGGGCCCCAGGGCAGGGCCGCTTTTGGCCCTAGGGCTTTAATTTGAACAATCTTGGTACAGGTCCACTAGATAAAGCTTCATACCAAATATCAAAGGCCTGGGCCTTCTGGTTTCAGAGAAGATTTTTATATGTTTTCCCTATATAAGCCTATATAAAACCAGTGGGCCCCCGGGTGGGGCTGTTTTTGGCGCCAGGGCTATAATTTGAACAATCTTGGTAGAGGTCCACTAGATGAAGCTTCATACCAAATATCAATGACCTAGGCCTTCTGGTTTCCGAGAAGAAGATTTTTATATGTTTTCCCTATATAAGCCTATAAAAAACCAGTGGGCCCCAGGGCGGGGCTGTTTTTGGCCCCAGGGCTATAATTTGAACCATCTTGGAAGAGGTCCACTGGATGAAGCTTCATACCAAATATCAAAGACCTGGGCCTTCTGGTTTCAGACAAGAAGATTTTTAACAATTTTCCCTTTTTAAAGCCTATGTAAAACCAGTGGGCCCTGGCGGGGCCGATTTTGGCCCCAGGGCTATAATTTGAGCTATTTTGGTAGCTGTCTACTAGATGAAGCTACATAGCAAATATCAAAGACCTGGGCATTCTGGTTTCAGACAAGAAGATTTTTTTAAAGGTTTTCCCTATATAAGCCTATGTAAAACCAGTGGGCCCCAGGACCGGGCTGTTTTTGGCCCCAGGGCTATAATTTGAACAATCTTGGTTGAGGTCCACTAGGCGAAGCTTCATACCAAATATCAAAGACCTGGGCCTTCTGGTTTCCGACAAGAAGATTTTCAAAGGTTTTCCCTTTATAAAGCCTATGCAAAACCAGTGGGCTCCAGGGCAGGGCCGTTTTGGTCCCAGGGCTTTTATTTGAACAATCTTGGTAGAGGTCCACTAGATGAAGCTTCATACCAAATATCAAAGATCTGGGCCTTCTGGTTTCAGACAAGAAGATTTTAAAAGGTTTTCCCTATATAAGCCTATGTAAAACCAGTGGGCCCCTGGGCGGGGCTGTTTTTGGCCCCAGGGCTAAAATTTGAACAATCTTGGATGAGGTCCATTAGATGAAGCTTCATACCAAATATCAAAGACCTGGGCCTTCTGGTTTCAGACAAGAAGATTTTTAAAGTTTTCCCAATATAAGCCTATGTAAAAACCAGTGGGCCCCGGGGCGGGGACGTTTTTGGACCCAGGGCTATAATTTGAACAATCTTGGTAGCGGTCCACTAGACGAAGCTACATAACAAATATCAAAGACCTCGGCCTTCTGGTATCAGATAAAAAGATTTTTAAAGGTTTTCCCTATATAAGCCTATGTAAAACCAGTGGGCCCCAGGGCGGGGCTGTTTTTGGCCCCAGGGCTATAATTTGAACAATCTTGGTAGAGGTCCATTAGATGAAGCTTCATACCAAATATCAAAGACCTGGGCCTTCTGGTTTCAGACAAGAAGATTTTTAAAGGTTTTCCCTATACAGTCGAACTTCGATGGCTCGAACTCGCCAGGACTGCCCAAAAAAATTCGAGCCATCGGCAGTTCGAGCCATTGGAGTCCAACTCGGCAAGATCCATCTTTGTGTACTATGATTTTTTATTATAGCTGCGGCGATTTTGGTGACTTCCGGTACATTTATCAGTCATAATTTAAGCCAAGTAGTATACCTTTCGCACTTTCAGGGAGATAAGAAAACACAACAATAATAAATCTTTTAATGACTGCAGGAGTGAATGATGAGACGTATTTTTGGTCCGTTTTTTAAGGCAAAGACTATAATTTTGGCAGGTCTTACTCAATGTCGGTGTGAAATTTTAATTTGTGAAAAATATTTTGCCAGCTTTAATTTCCTTATGCCGCCTCATTAGCCCTGGGTTATTATAGGTGTTCACAATAAACTTAATCTGACACCTTCTCAACATTAATCTCTTGACCTGTTGATCAAAGGGATTGCGCCAATCAAGTACACCTGTGTTATGTGAACAGCTGTTTCGGCAAGACACTTTGTCAATATCAAAGCGTCTTATGATACTGATCACGCGCCTGCTTCACTTGATCGATAAAATTGGAATTTTTAAAAAGGTAATTAGTGCGAGCCATCGGTGGGATTTAACATAGAAAATGCACTCTAGGTAACAGGCTTAGAGTTCGAGGGTTCGAGCCATCGTGGTTCAAGCCAAGGGTGGCATGTTTAGTTAAAATGAATAGGGATTTTGCCGGGACTGAAAAGTCAGTTTGACCCAAACGTGGTGTTCGAACCTACCAAGTTCGACGCATCGAAGTTCGACTGTATAAAGCCTAAATAAAACCAGTGGGCCCCGGCGGGGCTGTTTTTGGCCCCAGGGCTATAATTTGAACTATTTTCGTAGCGGTCTACAAGACGAAGCTACATAACAAATATCAAAGACCTGGGCCTTCTGGTTTCCGACAAGAAGATTTTTAAAGGTTTTCCCTATATAAGCCTATGTAAAACCAGTGGGCCACGGGGTGGGGCTGTTTTTGGCCCCAGGGCTATAATTTGAAAAATCTTGGTAGCGGTCCACTAGATGAAGCTTCATACCAAATATCAAAGACCTGGGCCTTCTGGTTTCCGACAAGAAGATTTTTATAAAGGTTTTCCCTTTATAAGCCTATGCAAAATCAGTGGGCCCCAGGGCAGGGCCGCTTTTGGCCCTAGGGCTTTAATTTGAACAATCTTGGTACAGGTCCACTAGATAAAGCTTCATACCAAATATCAAAGGCCTGGGCCTTCTGGTTTCAGAGAAGATTTTTATATGTTTTCCCTATATAAGCCTATATAAAACCAGTGGGCCCCCGGGTGGGGCTGTTTTTGGCGCCAGGGCTATAATTTGAACAATCTTGGTAGAGGTCCACTAGATGAAGCTTCATACCAAATATCAATGACCTAGGCCTTCTGGTTTCCGAGAAGAAGATTTTTATATGTTTTCCCTATATAAGCCTATAAAAAACCAGTGGGCCCCAGGGCGGGGCTGTTTTTGGCCCCAGGGCTATAATTTGAACCATCTTGGAAGAGGTCCACTGGATTTGGTTTCAGACAAGAAGATTTTTAACAATTTTCCCTTTTTAAAGCCTATGTAAAACCAGTGGGCCCTGGCGGGGCCGATTTTGGCCCCAGGGCTATAATTTGAGCTATTTTGGTAGCTGTCTACTAGATGAAGCTACATAGCAAATATCAAAGACCTGGGCATTCTGGTTTCAGACAAGAAGATTTTTTTAAAGGTTTTCCCTATATAAGCCTATGTAAAACCAGTGGGCCCCAGGACCGGGCTGTTTTTGGCCCCAGGGCTATAATTTGAACAATCTTGGTTGAGGTCCACTAGGCGAAGCTTCATACCACATATCAAAGACCTGGGCCTTCTGGTTTCCGACAAGAAGATTTTCAAAGGTTTTCCCTTTATAAAGCCTATGCAAAACCAGTGGGCTCCATGGCAGGGCCGTTTTGGTCCCAGGGCTTTTATTTGAACAATCTTGGTAGAGGTCCACTAGATGAAGCTTCATACCAAATATCAAAGATCTGGGCCTTCTGGTTTCAGACAAGAAGATTTTAAAAGGTTTTCCCTATATAAGCCTATGTAAAACCAGTGGGCCCCTGGGCGGGGCTGTTTTTGGCCCCAGGGCTAAAATTTGAACAATCTTGGAAGAGGTCCATTAGATGAAGCTTCATACCAAATATCAAAGACCTGGGCCTTCTGGTTTCAGACAAGAAGATTTTTAAAGTTTTCCCAATATAAGCCTATGTAAAAACCAGTGGGCCCCGGGGCGGGGACGTTTTTGGACCCAGGGCTATAATTTGAACAATCTTGGTAGCGGTCCACTAGACGAAGCTACATACCAAATCTCAAAGACCTGGGCTTTCTGGTTTCAGACAAGAAGATTTTTAAAGGTTTTCCCTATATAAGCCTATGTAAAACTAGTGGGCCCCGGGGCGGGGCTGTTTTTGGCCCCAGGGCTATAATTTGAAAAATCGTGGTAGAGGTCCCCTTGATGAAGCCGCATACCAAATCTCAAAGACCAAGGCCTTCTGGTTTCAGACAAGAAGATTTTTAAAGATTTTTTTCCTATTTTCCCCTTTTCGTTGCCATGGCAACCAGAGTTCTGCATGGAATTGAATTCTTTGAACAACTTTGAGAGAGGACCACCTAAGGATCATTTCCGCCAAGTTTGATAAAAATCTGTCGAGTGGTCTAAGAGGAGATGTCGTTTAGAGATTGTGGACGGATGGATGACGACGACGACGACGGACGGTGACCGATCACAATAGCTCCCCCAGAGCCTTCGGCTCAGGTGAGCTAATAAAAATGAAACCAGAGGACCATTGGTCCTGAATCGCTCACCTGACTTTTCTGAGGAAGTCCTCAAAGACTTTAATATGTGATCTTTGGCCAAGAGGGACCGAAGGTCTGTGTAACTGGGTGGGGATCTCAACTGTTTCCGAGATATTAAGCATTCAATGCAATAAAGGGAGTTGGCCCCCAGCCCTCCCCCCGCCCCCCCCCCCCCCCCACTGGAACCGTAGGTCCAACGGTCCATTACACTGAATGCGACAAGAATATATATGGTTTATGGGTGGGGATCTTAACCGTTTCCGAGATATTAAGCATTTTGTGGAAAAAAGGGGGTTAGGCATGCCCCCCTCCCTCACCCAGGGACCCCCCGGGTCCAAAGGTCCATGTCACTGAATGCGCCTTATCATAAGGAACAAGAATATATATGGTTTGTGGGTGGGGATCTTAACCTTTTCCGAGATATTAAGCATTTTGAGCAAAAAAGGGGGAGGGGCATGCCCCCCCACCCCCCGTACCCCTGGTACCCCAGGGTCCAAAGGTCCATGTCACTGAATGCGCCTCATCATAAAGAACAAGAGTATATATGGTTTATGGGTGGGGATCTTAACCGTTTCCGAGATATTAAGCATTTAATGCAAAAAAGGGGGTGGGGCATGCCCCCCTGGGACCCCCGGGTCCAAAGGTTCATGTCACTTAATGCGCCTTATGATCAGGAACAAGAATATATATGGTTCATGGATAGAGACCTTAACCGTTTCCGAGATATTAAGCATTTTGTGCAAAAAAAAGGGGTGGGGCATGCCCCCCCCCCCCCCCCGGACCCCTGGTACCCCATGGTCCAAAAGTCCATGTCACTGAATGGGCCTCATCATAAGGAACAAGAGTATATATGGTTTATGGGTCGGGATCTTAACCGTTTCCGAGATATTAAGCATTTTGTGCAAAATAGGGGTGGGGCATGCCACCCCCGGGGAACCCCGGTACCCAAAGGTCCAAAGGTCCATGTCACTGAATGCGCCTTATCATAAGGAACAAGAATATATATGGTTTATGGGTCGGGATCTTAGCTGTTTTGGACATATTAAGCATTTTGTGCCAATGCGCCTCATCATAAAGAACAAGAGTATATATGGTTTATGGGTGGGGATCTTAACCGTTTCCGAGATATTAAGCATTTAATGCAAAAAAGGGGGTGGGGCATGCCCCCCTGGGACCCCCGGGTCCAAAGGTTCATGTCACTTAATGCGCCTTATGATCAGGAACAAGAATATATATGGTTCATGGATAGAGATCTTAACCGTTTCCAAGATATTAAGCATTTTGTGCAAAAAAAGGGGTGGGGCATGCCCCCCCCCCCCGGACCCCTGGTACCCCATGGTCCAAAAGTCCATGTCACTGAATGGGCCTCATCATAAGGAACAAGAGTATATATGGTTTATGGGTCGGGATCTTAACCGTTTACGAGATATTAAGCATTTTGTGCAAAATAGGGGTGGGGCATGCCCCCCCCCCCCCCCCCCCCCCCGGGGAACCCCGGTACCCAAAGGTCCAAAGGTCCATGTCACTGAATGCGCCTTATCATAAGGAACAAGAATATATATGGTTTATGGGTCGGGATCTTAGCTGTTTTGGAGATATTAAGCATTTTGTGCCAAAAAGGGGGTGGGGCATGCCCCCCGGGGGGGCCCAGGGTTCCAAAATCCACGTCACTAAATGCGCCTCATCATAAGGAATAAGAATATATATGGTTTAGTGGCATTATTTGTAACAGTTTGCAAGATATCAGACATTTCTACTTTTTCCCATACAAATGCCCATGTTACCAAATTTAACCTTGGCGTAAAATAGGTCAAGGTCATCCCAGGGACACCATTTATGCAATTTATGATGGGCCCATGTCCCAGGTGCTACATGCCAAGTTTCATGCAAATCAGCCCAGTGGTTCCGGAGGAGAAGATTTTCGAAGGGTTTTTACCATATATGGGCATGGCGGCCATCTTGGTCATGTGACCTAGACCAAAAATGCAAACTTTCGTTCCCCCACCCCATGGAGCCTCCACATGAAATTTGACTACAATCGGCCCAGCGGTTCCGGAGGAGAAGACGTTTGAAAATGTGAACACACACACACACACACAGAATTTTTGCCTGGCCATACTATCAGCTCACCAATGAGCCTTCGGCTCAGGTGAGCTAAAAATAGGGCTGACACCCCTTATGTGACAAATGGACATGTCCAACATATAGCAATGGAAGAGTCCACTAGCATACAATGGGTTAGGCATTAACTATATTCTAGACTAAAGGAGAATTATGTTGAAACAGTGGTTGCCTCATTCTTTATACTTAAGAGACTAATTATGACTAAATTTTCTTCATCATTCAGATATGAAGAGATGAAAATGACCAAAATAGTGCACATGTCTGGAGTCTCCAACATGGTGGATCAAGTAAGAATAATCTCTGTCACTATATCAGGCAAGCTCAAACCCACAGCAGTGACAGACCTAATGATTAAGAGTCAGCGTTCTTACCCACTAGGTCAAAGAGGCCTTTACAATCTTTGTCTTAGCCAGAAAAAAAGGAAAAGCAAATCAAAAATGTTTGAGAACTAAAAGCAGCATATATATACATGTATACACTGTAATGATTTGTAGAAAAATGGTGTTTTCTGGGATACACATTATTTTCATTCTTCTGTATTAAGGGCTCATGTGGACAATGTAGACTTTGATCAAAATGTGCAGAGGCACAGGCTGACCTGAGCCTAAGCTGGCTGCCCATTTTAACCCTTAAACTGCTACATAAAATTCTAGAGCAGATGACAATCTGATTTTTTAAAATATTATCCCTTGTAAAGACGGTTGGAAATTACATGTGAATCGTGTGCTGGGCACGTACTGTCAAACCTTATTTTCACTGAAAAATAAGAACAAGAGGGCCAACTGGCCCTGTAGCGCTTACCTGTGTACCAGAAAATCATGAGTGATGTTTAGAATACCCATCGGGACTTGAAGATATAGATTGGGCTACATGGTGCTTCCATGCAGAGCTGGAACAGAATGCAGATGAGTACTGGTAAACAGCTTAGAGGTTGCAAGCCTGCCCAGGAAAAGTGGTGCCAGTTGAACCGTCTATGCATTTAAACCCTTGTGGTTTCCTTGGGCAGCAGAGCTTAAGATGTCATTTCATCTCAATGTGGGGTAAAAGTCCCACAAATCTGGAAGCAAAGTCTCCAAAATGACCTACACAGTGTTGACGGTGATGTTAAACCTCAAATCAATAAAAAATCGGGGCCCTGTGGTTTCAAAAAAGAAGATTTTTGAAGTTTATCCATTATAAGTCTATTGGTGTTAAGGAGCCCTGGCGAATGGCCAATTCAGACTCTAACGGGCCTCCGTGGCCTAGAGGTTAAGAGCGCTGACTCTTGATCATTAGGTCTCTCACCACTGTGGTTCGAGCCTCGCTCGGGTCACATGTGAGATATTCTCCGGGTACTCCGGTTTTCACCGACCTATGATTAACGATCGGCTCGATATGAGTGAAATAATCTTGAAAGGGCCGTAAAACCAAAACCAAAAACCAATTCATACTCCAGGGGCATGGTTGGCAGGATTTATGTAGGAGACCACTCGACATTGCTACATACTAAATATCTAAGCTCTGGGCCTTGTGGTTTCGAAGAAGAAGATTTTTTAACTTTTTTCCAGTATAAGTCTACAGGCGCTAATGAGCCCTGGGGCATGACAAATTTTGACCCAAAGGGCATGGTTGGCAGATTTATGTGGGTGACCATTTTATGTTGTTATATACTAAATATCAAAGGTCTGTACTTCATGATTTCAGAAAAGAAGATTTTCGAAGCTTATTTTCCATTGTTCCATTATTAGCTTATTGGAGTTACGGGGTCACAAGATTTGGACAATTTAGACCTTAGGGGCATGATTGTCAGGATTCATGTAGGCGACCACTCGATGTTGCTACATGCTAAATACCTAAGCTCTCGGCCTTATGTTTTCAGAGAAGAAGATTTTTGAAGTTTGTTTTATTTTAAGTTGTACATTTCAAGTCTATGGTAAGTAATGTGCCCATGGGCGTGGCCAATTTTGACCCCAAGGGGCACGATTTATCAAGGTTACCATTTTGTGCGGCTACATACTAAAGATCTAACCTCTGGGACTTATGGTTTCAGTGGAGAAGATTTTTGAAGTTTTTTTTTTTGTTTTGTTTTTTCTATTATAAGTCTATGGGCGGCTAATGAGCCCATGGGCGTGGCCACATTTGACCCCAAGAGCATGGTTTGCAGGATTTATGTAGGAGACCACTTGATGTTGCTACATGCTACATATTTAAGCTCTGTGGTTTCAGAGAAGAAGATTTTTTAAGTTTTTCCAATTGTAAGTCGATGGGAGCTAATTTATTAAAGAGCCCTGGGGTGTGGCCAATTTGGATCCCAGGGGCATAATTGGCAGGATTTATGTCGGTGACCACTTGACGTTGCTACAAACTAAATATCTAAGCTTTATCAGATGTAAAATATAGGAGTTATCCAGTTGAATGTTTAGAAAAAAAATCAGTGAAAGGGGTATAACTCTGGTAATATTTAGCAGACCATAACCTCAAAGTAAAGTTTCAGCATCATTGGATGTAAAATTTATGAGAAGTTATCCGGAAACAAAATCTTTACATAATTTTTCAAAGGGGCACAACTCTATTATTATTTGTAGGATGATAACTTCGAAATAATATGCGCTGCCCCACATCATGGTCTAACTATATTTGACGTTTCAGCTTAATTGGATGTAAAATGTAAAGAGTCATTTACAAAAAATTTCAAAGGGGCATACCAGTGACTATTAATATTTGGTGGACCGTAACCTAGAAACAATATGCGCTGCTCCACATCATGGTCTAACTATGTATGAAGTTTCAGCTTGGTCAGATGTAAACTGTAGAAGGAGTTATCCAGAAATAAAAAGTTTACAAAAAATTTCAAAGGCGCATGACTCTTTTATTATTTGGTGGACCATTACCAAAAAAAATATGCGCTGCCCCACATCATGGTCTAACTATGTATGAAGTTTCAGCTTGATCGGATGTAAACTGTAGGAGGAGTTATCCAGAAATGAAAAGTTTACAAAAAATTCCAAAGGGCCATAACTCTTATCATTTGGTGAACCCTAACCTCGAAATAATATGTGCTGCCCCAGGTCATGGTGTAACTATGTATGAAGTTTCAGCTTGATCGGATGTAAACTGTAGGATTTATTCGGAAACGAAAAGTTTACAAAAAATTTTAAACGAGCATAACTCTATTAATATTTGGTGGACCGTAACCTAGAAACAATATGTGCTGCCCCACATCATGGTCTAAATATGTATGAAGTTTCAGCTTGATCGGATGTAAACTGTAGGAGGAGTTATCTGGAAAAGAAAGTTTACAGATAGACAGACAGATGGACGGATGGACAGATGGACCGCGAGGGGCAAAACATAATACGACCGTTTTTCAAACGGGTGTATAAAAAGCCGATTTACGTAAAAAACATAAAATTTCAATCCCCCAGCCCAAAGATGCTACAGGTGAAATTCTGGCTCAGTTGGGGCAGTGGCTGCAGAGACGATAACGACGGACAGCTGCCTATCCTATAAGCTCCCCCGGAGCCTTTGGCTCTGGTGACCTAAAAAACACTATCAAAATGTCATCTGTTAGTCTTGATTAGCAGTTGACAGGTTAAAAATAATTAGTTTCTCATGATGCAGCTCATAAGCAACTTATGTTAATCCTCTGCATGCTGGGAATTTTTCAGCAGACAACATTCTGAAATATTTTACTGGGAAAAATAAGAAAAATACAAACAATTTGTTATCTACTGAATTTGCCCAGAGAGTGGTAAATAATGATGTTACTAAAGATATTTGGCATAGATCTATCAGCCACTTGAAAGGAAAACCAAATTTTTTTTTGTCATTTGCAGATACAAAAGGAGCAGAGCAGCCTGTGCATTTGCACAAGCTGCTCTGCTCCTTTGTATTTGCTATTTTTGACAATATAATACCTATATCAGCACCAAATATTTCAGGGCTTGCTAGTCTGTGTAGCTGTGCTGGCTAGTTTGTATCTAACCTACTCACAAACCCAAAAAACCAGTTTTCTCAGGATTTGGCTCATATAATAAAAGGTAACAAATAAGTACAGAGCTAGCCAATACCAGCACTAATAACAACATGACAGAAAAATAAAAAACATGTATAGAAAGACTTGGTATAAAATCAGGAATCCTTTTTGAACAAGTAACAATAATAAATAACAGAAATACTTATGTGCATGAACATGCACTACAATAATCAATACCGCCTTTGCCTTAAGTATTTGGACACAGCAACTCCTTACCACACTTAGGTCTAAAAAATAGCTGTGTTTCCACTAACACACAGAAAAAAATTAGGGTCAGTAGGTCACTTAAACTTTTTATTTTTTGTCAACTTATTATTTGATGGAAAAAGAGCAAAAATGTTTAAAAGGGCTTAATTCCAGCCATATTACCAGAAAAAGATTTAGAGCACCAAGGAAGCAAAAGAACAGGGGCCAGTTGTTCAAAGCTAACGATGTCGTTAGTTAACGTATCGTTAAAACTTTGATCATTAAATATGGCAAATACGCTGAAATTTTTGCTGAAAAAATGTGAGCAGCTTTTGCGGACGCAAAAGCTGCTCACATTTTTTCAGCAAAAATACCAAAATTTACGATATTGTACTTGCTAGAAGAGTTAACAATATGACCACTAACGAGCTCGTTAAGCTAACGATGCTTTGAACAACTGGCCCCAGGATTTTAAGTATTAGTTTTGCTTTTTTTGGCAGTTTTATGATATTTTATCAAAAGTACTAGAAAATATTAAGGTCGGTAGGTAAGAAATCTTTTTATTTTTTTTTCTGGATGGCCATAAAAATTACAGGGTCGGCACAAAAGATCAGGTTCGGTTGGGTAAGGGTAAACACAGCTATTTTTTGGGGGGCCTTAGCTTCTTCTAAAACCTGAACAAGTATAATTTTCTAATGAATGTTGTGTCTAAAAATAGCTAAATGAGTGGCTAAGATTGTAGATCCCAATGAGATGCCACATTTTGCAGTGTCTCATCTGGGTCTACACTGTTCACTCAGGCCTGTCTGCCTGAATACTTATGGCAAATACAGTATTTTAAGAAATCAAAACATTATACGACAATACATGTATTATATATTTCCATTAACGCTATCTCAGTGGGCACAATGTCATGTCATTAAAGCAATGTTGCATCAACATTGATGCAACGTCCTGATGCATCATCGCGATTGATACGACATTGCAAACACATTGTGTGCCCACTGGGTACTGTCTGGCATCAGATGAAAACTATTAATCCATAACATGCTAATCACAACAATTGTCATCTGCTTGTTGTCTGCTGGTAACGTTTAAAGTCATTTATGCAAACTGTGTGGACCCAGATCAGACTGCTCCTCTAGGAGCAGTCTGATCAGGGTCCAGACTGTTTGCCTGTATTCAAAAATAATTTAAAATATGTCTGAAAGTTTGCAAGGCTATGCAGCAGACGACATAAACAGATGACAGTTTTTGGCATCTTATGGATTATGGGAATTATTAAGGGAAGAGTGGGCAGACTGAAATATCTTCTGCATTTTCACAAGGGAGACAATTCTCATGAAATCCTGTTTGCTTTTCTGACATTTGGAACCCTCTGAAAAAGGGGCCTCCTTTACCAGGAAAGAATATGCTCAAGAGGACCCCTTTCCTTTCAGAGGAGACTCCTTTCTTTACCGCTCTGCATGCTGGGAATTTTTTCAGCAGACATTTTGAAATATTTTTTCTTATTTTTTCTAGAAAACAAAATTTGATATTTCATGAATTGTCTTCCATAGAGATGTCAAATCCTGTTTTCTGGGTAAATAAAAAAAGAAAAATACCAAAAAATTTTGTCTGCTAAGTTACCCAACAGAGTTGTAAAGGTTAAGAGGAGATGCTTACCAAAATTGAAGACAAAAATATTTTGCCTCCCTTGAGAGTACAGAGAAACTTCGAAAACTCGCACATGGATAGCTTGTTTACCATGGCTAATTTGCCGGCCTCGGTAGCTCAGTCAGATATGCGTCTGACTGGTGATCAGGACGACGTATAAGCCTGCCCAGGAAAAGTGTTGATCAGTAAACTAACTAGCTAAAAAATGACCTAAATAGTGTTGACTGGGCCATTAAACCCCAAAACAAAATAAACAAAAACAACCCCAAAACAAAATAAACAAAAAACATGGCTAATTCAAACTCTTTATTGAGTCCATAGAAAATTTTCCCAATGCCTCCAGATATCCATATATTTGGATATTTTAAGGAGATTTTCCTGTTTTTATCTGTAAAAGGAATGTAGTCTGTACTCATTAGAATCACCTCTATGAGGCAATTCTAATGAGTACCATAGCATACCTTTATTTTAAGGAAGATGGAAATGATATTAAAGTGATCCCTATGACCTGGACCTATGATTAAACCTCGGTGTTTCGAAATACCCCTATTTTTGAACAAATATTCATGGTTCCCAAGGTGTTTGAGTTATTGTAGTTCAACTGTATATCAAAGTACAAATCACGACTAGCAGATGGCATTTTCAAAGTCTTTTTCATTAGAAGTTAAAAGGCTTGACATACACATGTAATGTCAAGCCTTTTTACTCTGTACAAAAAAGGAGAAAAGTACTGGATGGTAATTTGCTCTGCTATTGTCTGTAGAACTTGAAAAGGCTTGACACGTCATGTGTATCATCTGCAGCAGATGATACACATGGAATGTCAAGCCTTTTTTTCTGTACAAAAAAGAGAAAAGTATTGCATGGTCATTTGCTCTACTATTTATTGTCTGTAGAACTGGAAGAGTGAAAGGTTTTCAAGATGTATAACTCCTATGTTAAACTGCAAAGATAACTCAATGCAGAAAATAAGCCACATTCTGCCACATTCCATCATTTTTGTCAAAAGGGGATTCTACCACAATTAAAATCTTTTGCTGTGTAATGGTTCAGCTACTAACCAAATACACCTGGGGTCGTTTGATTCCGGGCTTCTCCAGACTTTCTGATGAGTCTTTTAACAATTTTTGTACCAAATGGAATCTTCCTCCTTATATATAGTACCAAATGGAATCTTCCTCCTTATATATAGCAGGAGTCCATTTTAATATTTAGGGGTGTCAGCTTGTGTTTTCTTCAAAACTGATTTGGAAAATGGTTGAACTTTAAGCAAACAGTGGAGGCCCTGATCAGATGCCGCGTTCTGGGGCATCTGATCTGGGCCTGCACTGTTTGCCAGGGTACCCATTTTGGGGTTTCTGGTACTAAATGGGTTAAACACATATGTCTCCTAATGACCATATAACCATAGTTGTTGGCTGGACATAAAAATGCAAACACAATGTCACAATGATGGAAAGTGGTAGAAAATCCTGAAGATGACAGAAAAAAGTCAGTCACAGAAAAGTTCTGAAAAAGGCCACAGCTGATGGCTGAAACAGTCAAAATAAAGGGACTCTTCAGGCTGTGACTTCACCCATTGTACACCTGTGGACACAAAACTGTTCAAACTCCTATGAAGTACCTTTCAATGAATCTCTATTTATCAAGCCAAATGTCATTCATCAAAGTAGTCTAAAACTGGATCAAGAAATATAAACTGATTGGTCTCATTGTGGCAAGTACTTTTTCCATTTTACGTCTGAATGACATTTGAGATGTTTTCTGATTGGACAGTGCAGGAGTCTACAATGAAATATACAACACTTTGTGTTTTGAATGTATTCCTGCCTTGCAGTTGACTGACAGGATGTAAGGAAATACTTGAATGAAACATCAAATCAAAATGAAATGAAGCCGGTCAAAGTTTGAACAGGTGTATGTGGGAAACCCCAAAAGAAGTAACTTGACAAACAGTGCAGGTCCATATCAGACGCCGCAGAACTCGGAAACAGAATTTTCTGTCAAAAATACAATAAAAACGAAAATATATGCCTGACATCCCATATATGACAAATGGACTTGTCCAACATATAGCAATGGAAGAGTCCACTAGCATACAATGGGTTAAAGAAACTTGAAAATGGACTGTCTACATTGCTGAAAGTGTTAAAAAGCAATAAAACAGAACACATTGCTGAACACTTGTGTAGTAAGAAGGTACATGATATGTTCAGTTTGTTTTTTGGGGTTGATAGCCCAATTAAACCTCAATTAATTTTGCCACACCCATATTTGATGATCAACCATTCAAATTACATGTATCTGATGAAATTTATTCTTATAAATTCACCGAAATGAATAACAAGATCAGAGGGGTAGCCCCAATGTGCTTCTAGCGCCCTGTCAAAAACCAAATCAATCAAACAAGAACAGAGAAGAAACATACCAGATGACTTCTCAAGAAGCATACAGACCAGATGACTTCTCATGAAGCCATCTGATCTGGGTTAACACTGCTTGCAAAGGTAGAGCATACTGTATCTACCGTATGTATTCAGACAGACAGGCCTGATCAAACAGTGTAGACCCAGATGAGACGCCGCATTCTGCGGCGTCTCATCTGGGTCTCACTGTTTGCCACTCAACCTGCTATTCTTAGACAACATCGGGTAGTAAATTGTACTTGTTCAAATTTTAGAACAAGTATGGTAAGGAGTTGGGATGTCCAAATATTTAGGGTAAATACAATACAGTATCCTGGTCCAGCACGACAAGAATTAAGATCATCATGAGTCAGAGAGTTGACCTAACCATAGTTTACCAGGGTAGGGTACGTCTACGTGGAAAGGTAGGGGTTGTCATGTTCAGCAAAATAAAGGTTAATTAATCCTGCTGAATATGTTAATAATTTAGCTACTCCCATTTCTGACTTTCCACCAATCAAATTACTTGATATAATGTATTCCTCCAATTCATAAACAGAATGAAAAACAGTGTAGATTTTGATCAGATGGTTTCTTCCTATACACTGTTTGCAAATGTAGGGTTTGTCATGTTCAGTAGGATAAGGGTTAAAAATGAACCAGCACATGACAAAACCTACAATAAGACATGTGGGCCCAACGAATACTCAGATCAGCCTGCACATCTGCACCATTTGCCAGTCAGTCTGTACCTTTTGGACTCCTTGCTTGATTGTGAAACAAGTTTGTTAGACTTATTAGAGAATTACAGCAAGTTCTCAAAGTGTCCAAATTTTTAGGATTTTTATGGTTTACCAGAGCTGTCACTGTAAGTGACCAATGCCCCCCGTAGGAGTTATGGCCAAGGTTAAAGTTTTTGTGGCGGACAGACAGACAAACAAACAAACAGACAGACAGGGCAAAAACTATATGCCCCCCAAATCAAAGATTCTCAGGGGGTATAAAAAAACGCACCACACCACAACCTCTTTACAGCCCTTTTATTTTAATTATAATATGGCTTTGTATATAACATAGTGTAAAAGTGGAATCAAAAAAATCTATAGATTATATCGAAGAATGACCTTTTTGATGACCATAAATGATCATTTTTCTGTATAATCAATACATTTTTTGTCTTTTTGTCATTTTTCTACATAATCTATGTTTCTGTTGGACTATAACATGGTTGTTTAACTAGCATGATTTCTCTTTTGGACCCCAACAACAGTGTTCTTACGGGGTTTGGATGTATCTTAAATCCCATAGCACACTCCAATCTGATGAACCTTGCAATTTATTGCACATATCTCAAAAATAAGTTGCCATGAAACAGTTGGCCGAAACTAATAGTTACTACACATACACAGCAATTTGCAAAATTTAAACAAAGCAAATTGGCAAAACACAAACATTTCTTACTATAAAAATAAACTGTTCTACATAACCATGAATATTCCATTCACCAATAAATTGTGTGGGTGTGTATTTGTTTGAATTGAGGTTGTATGTCCCCATCAGGTCATTTTAGAGATGTTGCTTCCTGCATGAGACTTTTACACAATATCAAGATGAAATGACATCTCAAGCTATACTGTCCAAACAAGCTTATATGCAGGGTCAGTCTGACTTGCACCACTGCCTGTGCAGACTATAAGAATCTTATATGGGTGTGAGGGGTGGATGGAAAAATCCGTCCCAAGGGTCACTGTCCGGCATCACGAGGCTTGCCGAGTGATGCCGGACAGTGATCCCGAGGGATGGATTTTTCTATCCGCCCCTCACACCCATATTGGATCCTTTTTCTTGCATACCTTCCATTACTCAGCGCGGATTTTTAATGCTGCAGTCACTTCGGTTACCAACGTCCGCCATATTGTGATGACACTACAGGAATGTTTAGTGACGTCACGTAGCGTGCATGACGTCAACCTTAACGACGACACATACAAGGTTGTAATCAACCAGTGCATTTATCAAACGCGATTATATTCGATTTTGGGTCGGAACACCAGGGTCAGAACATAAATTTCTATCCCAGGGTAAAATCATGGATTTCCTTGTCTGGTGTGCAAGAATTAGACCTACCACAAGTGGTTTACCCCAGCAAACCATATGCAGGTTAAAGATTCCTACCATAATCATATGATAACTGTATAGGCATTCATCCTGCAAATCTGGAGTGTATGTAATGATGGTCAAATTAGATAGATAGAGATAGATAGATAGATAGATAGATAGATAGATAGATAGATAGATAGATAGATAGATAGATAGATAGATAGATAGATAGATAGATAGATAGATAGATAGATAGATAGATAGATAGATAGATAGATAGATAGATAGATAGATAGATAGATAGATAGATAGATAGATAGATAGATAGATAGATAGATAGATAGATAGATAGATAGATAGATAGATAGATAGATAGATAGATAGATAGATAGATAGATAGATAGATAGATAGATAGATAGATAGATAGATAGATAGATAGATAGATAGATAGATAGATAGATAGATAGATAGATAGATAGATAGATAGATAGATAGATAGATAGATAGATAGATAGATAGATAGATAGATAGATAGATAGATAGATAGATAGATAGATAGATAGATAGCATGAACTATGTGTGACAAGTAATTTATACTGAAATAAACAGTTACAACACAACCCTCACCATGCTGAATATTTAAATATACTACACTCCTCGCCGATTTTCAGCCATTTGTGTCATATGATTTCTGTTAATACCATGGATTCAGAAGCAGAATGGAAAACAGAATTGATCCTGATCAGCTGGCTTCCAGCAGATCACAATCTATTCTGTTTTGCTTTTATTTTTAAACAAGAGGTCCTGTATCGCTCACCTGAGCTAACAAATTCAAAGTTAAAGGAAATGCCAACCTTTCCTGAAGGCTTTATGGGAGGACATGGTGATGACAGGGTAAGCATTTTCTGCAAATCAAGTAGAATGTAACTCTATGATAAACAGGCTGACCTCACCGGTTTTCAAACTCATTCAAGCTTTTATTCCTGACTTGCTAAGAAGATCAGATCTAAACTGAAGTGGCTATGGTGATGACAAGTTCAAAAACAAGAGTTTTCAAACTCCACCAAGCTTTCTGCCTGACTTTCTTGTTTGTAAGTTCCGTGAAGATCGGTTCAAAACTGAAGGGGCAGCAGTGATGACAAGGTCGAAAATAGGCATTTTCAGCAATCAAAGGCACTCTATGATAAATGTGCCGACTTGGCCGGTCTTCGAACTCATCTGAGGTTTTATCCCCAGCCACCTTACATATAAGTTTCAGAAAGATACGATCAAAACTGAAGGGGCTACAGTGATGACAAGGTCAAAAATCGGCATTTTCAGCAATCAAAGGGATGTAACTGTATGATAAATGTCTCGACTTGGCCGGTTTTCGAACTCTTCCAAGGTTTTATCCCCAGCCACTTTACATATAAGTTTCAGAAAGATCGGATCACAACTGAAGGGGCTACCGTGAAAACAAAGTCAAAAATCGGCATTTTCAGCAATTAAAGGGGCGTAACTCTATGATAAATGGGCCGACTTGCCAATTTTTCGAACTCATCCGAGGTTTTATCCCCAGCCACCTTACATATAAGTTTCAGAATGATCCGATCAAAACTGAAGGGGCTACCGTGATGAAAAGGTCGAAAGTCGGCGTTTTTCAGCAATCAAAGGGACGTTACTCTATGATAAATGGGCCGACTTGGACGGTATTCAAACTCATCCGAGTTTTTATCCTCAGCCACCTTACATATAAGTTTCAAAAGGATCCGATCAAAACCGAAGGGGCTACAGTGATGACTATGTCAAAAATAGGCATTTTCAGCAATCAAAGGGACGTAACTCTATGATAAATGGGCCTACTTGGCGGTTTTCGAACTCATCCAAGGTTTTATCCCCAGCCACCTTACATATAAGTTTCAGAAAGATCCGATCAAAACTGGAGGGGCTACCGTGATGACAAGGTAAAAAAATCGGCATTTTCAGCAATCAAAGGGACGTAAGTCTATGAAAAATGGGCTGACTTGGCCGGTTTTCGAACTCATCCGAGGTTTTGTCCCCAGCCACCTTACATATAAGTTTCAGAAAGATACGATCAAAACTGAAGGGGCTACCGTGATGACAAGGTCAAAAATCGGCATTTTCAGCAATCAAAGGGATGTAACTCTATGATAAATGGGCTGACTTGGCCGGTTTTCGAACTCATCCGAGTTTTTATCCCCAGCCACCTTACATATAAGTTTCAGAAAGATACGATCAAAACTGAAGGGGCTACAGTGATGACAAGGTCAAAAATCGGCATTTTCAGCAATCAAAGGGATGTAACTCTACGATAAATGGGTCGACTTGGCCGGTTTTCGAACTCTTCCAAAGTTTTATCCCCAGCCACCTTACATATAAGTTTCAGAAAGATCGGATCACAACTGAAGGGGCTACCGTGATAACAAGGTCAAAAATCGGCATTTTCAGCAATTAAAGGGGCGTAACTCTATGATAAATGGGCCGACTTGCCAATTTTTGGAACTCATCCGAGGTTTTATCCCCAGCCACCTTACATATAAGTTTCAGAAAGATCCGATCAAAACTGAAGGGGCTACCTTGATGACAAGGTCGAAAGTCGGCGTTTTTCAGCAATAAAAGGGACGTTACTCTATGATAAATGGGCCGACTTGGCCGGTATTCAAACTTATCTGAGTTTTTATCCTCAGCCACCTTACATATAAGTTTCAAAAAGATCCAATCAAAACCGAAGGGGCTACAGTGATGACAAGGTCAAAAATCGGCATTTTCAGCAATCAAAGGGACGTAACTCTAAGATAAATGGGCCTACTTGGCCGGTATTCGAACTCATCCAAGGTTTTATCCCCAGCCACCTTACATATAAGTTTCAGAAAGATCCGATCAAAACTGGAGGGGCTACCGTGATGACAAGGTAAAAAATCGGCATTTTCAGCAATCAAAGGGACGTAAGTCTATGAAAAATGGGCTGACTTGGCCGGTTTTCGAACACATCCGAGGTTTTATCCACAGCCACCTTACATATAAGTTTCAGAAAGATACGATCAAAACTGAAGGGGCTACCGTGATGACAAGGTCAAAAATCGGCATTTTCAGCAATCAAAGGGATGTAACTCTATGATAAATGGGCCGACTTGGCCGGTTTTCGAACTCATCCGAGTTTTTATCCCCAGCCACCTTACATATAAGTTTCAGAAAGATAGGATCAAAACTGAAGGGGCTACAGTGATGACAAGGTCAAAAATCGGCATTTTCAGCAATCAAAGGGATGTAACAGTATGATAAATGGGTCGACTTGGCCGGTTTTCGAACTCTTCCAAGGTTTTATCCCCAGCCACCTTACATATAAGTTTCAGAAAGATCGGATCACAACTGAAGGGGCTACCGTGATAACAAGGTCAAAAATTGGCATTTTCAGCAATTAAAGGGGCGTAACTCTATGATAAATGGGCCGACTTGCCAATTTTTCGAAATCATCCGAGGTTTTATCCCCAGCCACCTTACATATAAGTTTCAGAAAGATCCGATCAAAACTGAAGGGGCTACCTTGATGACAAGGTCGAAAGTCGGCGTTTTTCAGCAATCAAAGGGACGTTACTCTATGATAAATGGGCCGACTTGGCCGGTATTCAAACTTATCCGAGTTTTTATCCTCAGCCACCTTACATATAAGTTTCAAAAAGATCCAATCAAAACCGAAGGGGCTACAGTGATGACAAGGTCAAAAATCGGCATTTTCAGCAATCAAAGGGACGTAACTCTATGAAAAATGGGCCTACTTGGCCGGTATTCGAACTCATCCAAGGTTTTATCCCCAGCCACCTTACATATAAGTTTCAGAAAGATCCGATCAAAACTGAAGGGGCTACCGTGATGACAAGGTCAAAAATCGGCATTTTCAGCAATCAAAGGGACGTAAGTCTATGAACAAGAGGGCCATGATGGCCCTGGATCGCTCACCTGATCCATAGAGTAACAAGTGGGCCCCACAGGGAGGGGCATTATTGACCCCAAGGTTATAATGTGCATAATGTTGAGGGAGGTCTAAAAAGGTGAAGCTTCATACCAAATATCAACAAAGGCTATAATTGTCCACTAGAAGAAGCTCCATACCAAATGTCAAAGACATTGGGTCTTTCAGTTTCAGAGAAGAAGATTTTTAAAGATTTTCCTATATAAGTCTATGTAAAACCTAAGGGTCACGGGCGGGGGCATTTTTGGCCCAAGGGCTATAATTTGAAAGTCTTGATAGAGGTCCACTAGATGAAATTTCACAGCAAATATCAAAGACCTAGGCCTTGTGGTTTCACAGTAGAAGATTTTTAAAGATATTCCCTGTATAAGTCTATGTAAAACCAAAGGGCCCCGAGGCGGGGGCATTTTTGGCCTCAGAACTATAATATGAACAATCTTGGTAGAGGTCCACTAGCTGAAGCTTCATACCAAATATCAAAGACCTAGGCTTTGTGGTTTCAGAGAAGAAAATTTTCAAGATTATCCCTATATAAGTCTATGAAAAACCAAAGGGCCCCGGAGCGGGGGCATTTTTGGCCTCAGGGCTATAATTTGAACAATCTTGGTAGAGGTCCACAATATGAAGCTTCATACCAAATATCAAAGAACTGAGCCTTGCAGTTTCAGAGAAGAAGAGTTTTAAAGATTTTCCCTACATAAGCCTATGTTAAACCAAAGGGCCCCAGGGCGGGGGCATTTTTGGCCCCAGCACTATAATTTGAACAATCTTGGTAGGGGTCCACTAGATGAAGCTTCATACCAAATAGCAAAGACCTGGGACTTGCAGTTTCAGAGAAGAAGATTTTTAAAGATTTTCCCTTTATAAGCCTATGTAAAACAAAAGGGCCCTGGGGCGGGGGCATTTTTGGCCCCAGCACTATTTTGAACAATCTCGGTAGGGGTCCTCTAGATGAAGCTTCATACCAAATATCAAAGACCATGGGCCTTGTGGTTTCAGAGAAGAAGATTTTTAAAGATTTTCCCTATATAAGCCAATGTAAAACCAAAGGGCCCCGTGGCGGGGGCATTTTTTGTCCCAGCAATAAAATTTGAACAATCTTGGTAGGGGTCCACTAGATGAAGCTTCATACCAAATATCAAAGACCTGGGCTTTGTGGTTAAGAGTAGAAGATTTTTAAAGATTTTCCCTATATAAGCCAATGTAAAACCAAAGGGCCCAGTGGCGGGGGCATTTTTTGTCCCAGCACTATAATTTGAACAATCTTGGTAGGGGTCCACTAGATGAAGCTTCATACCAAATATCAAAGACCTGGGCCTTGTGGTTTCAGAGAAGAAGATTTTTAAAGATTTCCCTATATAAGCCTATGTAAAACCAAAGGGCCCTGGGGCGGGGGCATTTTTGGCCCCAGCACTATAATTTGAACAATCTTGGTAGGGGTCCACTAGATGAAGCTTCATACCAAATATCAAAGACCATGGGCCTTGTGGTTTCAGAGAAGAAGATTTTTAAAGATTTTCCCTATATAAGCCAATGTAAAACCAAAGGGCCCCGTGGCGGGGACATTTTTTGTCCCAGCAATAAAATTTGAACAATCTTGGTAGGGGTCCACTAGATGAAACTTCATACCAAATATCAAAGTCCTGGGCCTTGTGGTTTCAGAGAAGAAAATTTTTAAAGATTTTCCCTATATAAGCCTATGTAAAACCAAAGGGCCCGGTGGCCGGGGCATTTTTTGTCCCAGCACTATAATTTGAACAATCTTGGTAGGGGTCCACTAGATGAAGCTTCATACCAAATATCAAAGTCCTGGGCCTTGTGGTTTCAGAGAAGAAGATTTTTAAAGATTTTCCCTATATAAGCCTATGTAAAACCAAAGGGCCCAGTGGCAGGGGCATTTTTTGTCCCAGCACTATAATTTGAACAATCTTGGTAGGGGTCCAATAGATGAAGCTTCATACCAAATATCAAAGACCTGGGCCTTGTGGTTTCAGAGAAGAAGATTTTTAAAGATTTTCCCTATATAAGCCTATGTAAAACCAAAGGGCCCTGGGGCGGGGGCATTTTTGGCCCCAGCACTATAATTTGAACAATCTTGGTAGGGGTCCACTAGATGAAGCTTCATACCAAATATCAAAGACCATGGGCCTTGTGGTTTCAGAGAAGAAGATTTTTAAAGATTTTCCCTATATAAGCCAATGTAAAACCAAAGGGCCCCGTGGCGGGGGCATTTTTTGTCCCAGCAATAAAATTTGAACAATCTTGGTAGGGGTCCACTGGATGAAACTTCATTCCAAATATCAAAGTCCTGGGCCTTGTGGTTTCAGAGAAGAAAATTTTTAAAGATTTTCCCTATATAAGCCTATGTAAAACCAAAGGACCCGGTGGCCGGGGCATTTTTGGCCCAAGCACTATAATTTGAACAATCTTGGTAGGTGTCCACTAGATGAAGCTTCATACCAAATATCAAAGTCCTGGGCCTTGTGGTTTCAGAGAAGAAGATTTTTAAAGATTTTCCCTATATAAGCCTATGTAAAACCAAAGGGCCCGGTGGCAGGGGCATTTTTTGTCCCAGCACTATAATTTGAACAATCTTGGTAGGGGTCCACTAGATGAAGCTTCATACCAAATATCAAAGTCCTGGGCCTTGTGGTTTCAGAGAAGAAGATTTTTAAAGATTTTCCCTATATAAGCCTATGTTAAACCAAAGGGCCCCGTGGCGGGGGCATTTTTTGTCCCAGCACTTAAATTTGAACAATCTTGGTAGGGGTCCACTAGATGATGCTTCACACCTAATATCAAAGTCCTGGGTCTTGTGGTTTCAGAGAAGAAGATTTTTAAAGCTCTTCCCTATATAAGCCCATGTAAAACCAAAGGGCCCCGGAGCGGAGGCATTTTTGGCCCCAGCACTATAATTTGAACAATCTTGGTAGGGGTCCACTAGATGAAGCTTCATACCAAATATCAAAGACCTGGGCCTTGTGGTTTCAAAGAAGAAGATTTTTAAAGATTTTCCCTATATAAGCCTATGTTAAACCAAAGGGCCCCGTGGCGGGGGCATTTTTTGTCCCAGCACTTAAATTTGAACAATCTTGGTAGGGGTCCACTAGATGATGCTTCACACCTAATATCAAAGTCCTGGGTCTTGTGGTTTCAGAGAAGAAGATTTTTAAAGCTCTTCCCTATATAAGCCCATGTAAAACCAAAGGGCCCCGGAGCAGAGGCATTTTTGGCCCCAGCACTATAATTTGAACAATCTTGGTAGGGGTCCACTAGATGAAGCTTCATACCAAATATCAAAGACCTGGGCCTTATGGTTTCAAAGAAGAAGATTTTTAAAGATTTTCCCTATATAAGCCTATGTAAAACCAAAGGGCCCCAGGGCGGGGGCATTTTTGGCCCCAGCACTATAATTTGAACAATCTTGGTAGGGGTCCACTAGATGAAGCTTCATACCACATATCAAAGACCTGGGCCTTGTGGTTTCAGAGAAGAAGATTTTTAAAGATTTTCCCTATATAAGCCTATGTAAAACCAAAGGGCCCCAGGGCGGGGGCATTTTTGGCCCCAGCACTATAATTTGAACAATCTTGGTAGGGGTCCACTAGATGAAGCTTCATACCAAATATCAAAGACCTGGGCCTTGTGGTTTCAGAGAAGAAGCTTTTTTAAGTTTTTGGTGAAAAGAATATATTTTTGGCTCCTGTGACCTAGATGTGCAATGGACCGGAACCATTTGAACAACTTTGAAAGGGGACCACCTAAGGATCATTCCTGTGAAGTTTGGTCAAAATCCGATCAGTGGTTTAGGAGGAGATGTCGTTTAAAGAAATTGTTTATGCACGCACGGACGGACGACGGACAAAATGTGATCCCAAAAGCTCACCCGGTGAGCTAAAAATGGGCTGACTTGGCCGGTTTTCGAACTCATCCGAGGTTTTATCCCCAGCCACCTTATATATAAGTTTCAGAAAGATCCGATCAAAACTGAAGGGGCTACCGTGATGACAAGGTCAAAAATCGGCATTTTCAGCAATCAAAGGGATGTAACTCTATGATAAATGGGCCGACTTGGCCGGTTTTCGAACTCATCCGAGTTTTTATCCCCAGCCACCTTACATATAAGTTTCAGGAAGATCTGATCAAAACTGAAGGCGATGACAAGCATTTTCCCATAGTAAGTCTATGGGACCTTGTGGTTGCCATAGGAACCAAAGTTTTAGAGCGATTTCGAAAAAAAGTTTATGTCATCAATGCCCCACCAGAGGCATGCTACAGATGAGAAATGATTGAGATCAGCCTGCAGGATACAGAGATATAGCTGCTCAAAAGTGTGGACGGACGACAGACGACCCACTATACTAGAAGCTCCCCTGGAGCCTTCGGCCCAGGTGAGCTAAAAAGACATTTTTGGATTAAGCATGGTGAGGGTTCAGTCAACATTATTTTATAAAATAACAGCGTAAAAGTGGTCAAATAACAATCAATAACAAATTTTGTGACATTCATAATTTAGCAGAGTTGGATGAGACAAAAAAGTCTGAACATATCAGCTTCTTATGCTGAGCAGAATCTACCAAATGACCAATGAGAGAGAGAGAGAGAGAGAGAGAGAGAGAGAGAGAGAGAGAGAGTAAAACTATACATCTCTGCATGCTAGTCACAATTAACCCTTATCTTGCTGAATATTCATTTAAGCCATACCCATTTCTGTCTATCAACCAATCAAATTACTTTATGTAATTTATTGCTACAAATTCATAAACTGAATGCCAAACAGTGTAGATCCTGATCAGATGGCTTCTTCAGAAGCCATCTGATCTGGATCTACACTGTTTGAAAAGATAGGGATTGTCGTGAACAGCAAGATAAGGGTTAATTTTCATATGGCATTTGACAGAGGTCTCCTCTATGTCCATCTATTGTGTGTATTAGGTTGTCTCCACACATGATCAATCTTTGTCAAATCTGACATTGTCAGCTTACATGAAGATTGATCAAGTGGATAGATTATTCAACCTTTTTTTCTGTCAAAACTGATAGAGGGCAAAGTTGAACTTTGAACTTTGATATGTGTGGTTGTGGTTCACTGGAGTCAATTCAACAACAGTTCTGAATTTGACATTACTGAATTTTACAAAGATAATTCTGCGGACATGGCATCAAAAACATTAAGCTCTAGCAGACACTGGATTAAGAAATAACACTCTTACCTACTAGGCCACGGGGGCATGTTGTCTTTCACTGTATGCATACCTCAAGATACATTTTCCCTTGAACAAAAAAGGCAGATTTAAAGTAGATAAGGACCCCCCTCCCTCACAACCTTGCTCAGAACTTGGCATCTCAAATAAGACACAAGCGAGGCTCAAACCAACAGCAGTGAGAGACCTCATGATTAAGATATTACCCACTAGGCAACAGCGGTCCTGTTGTCTTCTGCTGTAGGCATGTCACATTTTCCCCTCAAAAAGCCAATTTATGATATCCCATAAAAATCCTAAAAGTTTGGACACCTTGAGAACTTGCTTTAATTCTCAAAAAAATTTCACAATTTTTTTTTCACAATCCAGCAAGGAGTCCAAAAGGTTCAGACAGAAAGGCAAACAGTGTAGACCCTGATCAGACTGCTCCTCAGGAGCAGTGTGATTTGGGTTTAAGGCAACCAGTGTAGACCCTGATCAGGAGCAGTCTGTTCTGGGTCTGCACTGTTTGCTTAGGCCTATCTGTCCCAATACTTAGGATCATTACAGTAAATAAAGACCACCCCCACCCCCCTCACAACCTTGCCCGTCTATTGGTCATTTGCTTCTAAGTCAATAACACTGTTGTCTATTGAACTTGTGGTGCTGGAGAATGACAGTTCTTTCTGTGGTTTTCTAACATTCCAGTGCAGACATTCCGCCAGACGGTCAAACCAGTCATCTATTTGGTCCTTAGCACAAACCGCCGGAACTGGATACTGCGCTGTCGTTATTCGAACACTGAAATAAAGTAAGTATAATATCTAACACAGTGGTATTTTATCTAACACAGGCGGTATTTTTGTTCAACAAAAATGTGAATAGCTTTTGCAATGCAAAAGCTACTCAAATTTGTGTCCGCAAAAATATTAGTTTTGTGCCACACTGATTGGTTAATGGTTGAACATGATATTAACCCTTAAGAGAAGTACATCTGAAAGTGTTGTCTGCTTATGTCGTCTGCTGAATCTTCTTGCAAACTTTTTAAAAACATTTTTGCATACAGGCAAACAGGGTGGACCCAGATCAGACTGCTCCTAGAGGAGCAGTCTGAGCTGGGTCCAAACTGTTTGCACAAATGACTTTAAAATAAGGTCAGATGATAAATCAGATGAAAATTGTCATAACTGGCATCTCATGGGTTGACTAATGACTTTGTTAGCTCTGAACAACTGGATACTGAAGCCTAAATGCAATCACAATCATTCAATCATGAATGAATTTCTCCCTCTATTTCTTACCATATAATGCATTTTGGTTTGTTCCAGTGCATTTTGGTTTGTTCCAGTGCATTTTGGTATGTTCTGCTCAACTTGTTCCAGTGCATTTTGGTATGTTCTGCTTGACTTATTCCAGTGCATTTTGGTATGTTCTGCTTGACTTATTCCAGTGCATTTTGGTATGTTCTGCTAGACTTGTTCCAGTGCATTTTGGTATGTTCTGCTAGACTTGTTCCAGTGCATTTTGGTATGTTCTGCTAGACTTGTTCCAGTGCATTTTGGTACGTTCTGCTAGACTTGTTCAAGTGCATTTTGGTATGTTCAGCTCGACTTGTTCCAGTGCATTTTGGTATGTTCTGCTAGACTTGTTCCAGTGATTTTTTGGTATGTAATAGTGTATTTTGGTATGTTCAGGTTCCAGTTCATTTTGGCATATACTTCCAGATTTGTTCCAGTGTATATTGGTATGTATAATTAGAAGTGGTCCAGTACACTTAGGTGTACATCTCTAGACTTGTTCCAGTGCATGACGGCAAGTATTCTAAACATACTCCCATACTCCAGTATATTCTGATATGTATTTGTGCCCAAATTTTGATATGTATTTCTAGATTTTATAATGTAATTCTAGACATTTTAAAGTGCATTTCAACATGTATTGCTAAAATTGTTCCAGCACATTTTGGTACATATTGCTAGACATGTTCCATGGTATTTTGGTATTTATTTCTAGACTTGTTCCAATGCATGTTTAATAGTATGCATTTCTAGACTGGTTCCAGTGCATTTTGGTATGCAATTCTGGACTTGTTCAAGAGCATTTTGGTTTGTATTTCTAGACTTATTCCTGTGCATTTTGGGAGAGGGACAAACTGCTTGTTCACTGGTGTTTATTTGCAAACTTGTGTTTGTCAGCCTCAATAGCACTGTGGTTAACGCATTCGACTCATGATAAGAGGTTGTACATTCGAATCCGGCACCCTGTATCGAGGTGTGTCTTTGAGCAAGACACATAATGACACTGCCTCACTCCACCCAGGTGTAAATGGGGAGCAGTGGTGTAATAGTCACTGCCTCTCTCTGGCGCATGTGAAAACATTCGGAATGAGTGTTTGAGAGCGATTAAATAAGCTTGAAGCTTCCATCGGAATTAAACTAAAATAAATTAGTATAAACTAACTTGTGCTTTAATATATATGTACCTTATGCCAATTTTGTACATGTCTTTTGGATGCGTAGCCAGCCTCAGTAGCTCAGTCGGATGCACTTCTGACTGGTGATCAGGAGGATGTGGGTTCGATACCTGCCGGGGTCAGCAACATTCTTTTGTGGCGATTGATCATGACATCTTTTCTATGGTCATTCCCTCCCTTCCACTGATTCAAGAAGGGCAGTTGTCAGTTTCTGGCGAAAGAATGTCCACTGTACTGGTTAACCGCCGCTGATTCAAGAAGGGTGGCGAAAGAATGTCCACTATACTGGTTAACTGTTTATGTATAAGCCTGCCCAGGAAAAGTGTGGATAGGTAAACTGACTGCCTCAAAAATGACCTCAAATAGTGCTGACTGGGCCGTTAATCTCCAATAAAAACCAACAAACTTTTGGATGCATTTGGGTCTACAAAACATGTCCCAAATAGGCATAAGAAGTATATGACAGCACCTGATAGTATGCTAAATGAAAGGATTTTCTGGGGGCTTGTTTTCATGATTGAATAAATAAAGTCACACCCATTTATGACTATCAACCAGTGAAATAACTTGATAACATGTATTCATTTAATTCACGAATTGCATGGCAAACAGTGTAGATCCTGATCAGATGGCTTCTTCAGAAGCCATCTGATCTGGATCTACACTGTTTGGAAAGTAAGAGGTTGGCATATTCAACAGGATAAGGGTTAAACTGAAATGTTTCAGCACACTGTGCTTTTATTATGGTGTTATGGTATAAGAATATTGGCAGAGACGACTCACCAATCCCCTTGTGATATTTCCTGCCTGTCTCTACCATCAAATGATACCATTGCTGAATTTCGGGAATTAGGTGACAACATGATCTGTCGGAAAAACAAGAAAATAAGGTTAACATAAAAAAACAAGAGGGCCATGATGGCCCTGGATCGCTCACCTGATCCATAGAGTAACAAGTGGGCCCCGGGGAGGGCCATTATTGACCCCAGGATTATAATGTGCATTATGTTGAGGGAGGTCTAAAAAGGTGAAGCTTCATACCAAATATCAACAAAGGCTATAATTTGAACAATCTTGGCAAAGGTCTACTAGATGAAGCTACACACCAAATATCAAAGACCTGGGCCTTGTGGGTTTCAGAGAAGAAGGTTTTTTTTAAAGATATTCCCTACATAAGCCTATGTAAAACCAAAAGGCCCCGGGGTGGGGGGGGGGGGGGGGCATTTTTGGCCTCTGGGCTATAATTTAAACAAGCTTGATAGAGATCCACTAGATGAAGCTTCACACCAAATATCAAAGACCTGGGCCTTGCTGTTTCAGAGAAGAAGATTTTCAAAGAATATCTCTATATAAGTCTATGTAAAACAAAAGGGCCCCGGGCGGGGGCATTTGTGGCCCGAGGGCTATAATTTGAACAATCTTGGTAGAGGTCCACAATATGAAGCCCCATACCAAATATCGAAGACCTGGGCCTTGTAGTTTCAGAGAAGAAGATTTTTAAAGATTTCCCCTATATAAGCCTATGTAAAACCAAAGGGCTCCTTGGCGGGGGCATTTTTGGCCCCAGCACTATAATTTGAACAATCTTGGTAGGGATCCACTAGATGAAGCTTCATACCAAAAAGCAAAGACCTGGGCCTTGCAGTTTCAGAGAAGGAGATTTTTAAAGATTTTCCCTATATAAGCCCATGTGAAACAAAAGGGCCCCGGGGCGGGGGCATTTTTGGCTCCAGCACTATAATTTGAACAATCTTGGTAGGGATCCACTAGATACAGCTTCATACCAAATAGCAAAGACCTGGGCCTTGCAGTTTCAGAGAAAAAGATTTTTAAAGATTTTCCCTATATATGCCTATGTAAAACCAAAGGGCCCCGGGGCGGGGGCATTTTTGGCCCCAGCACTATTATTTGAACAATCTTGGTAGCGGTCCACAAAATGAAGCTTCATACCAAATATCAAAGACCTGGGCCTTGTAGTTTCAGAGAAGAAGATTTTTAAAGATTTTCCCTATATATGCCTATGTAAAACCAAAGGGCCCTGGGGCGAGGGGCCTTTTTTGGCCCCAGCACTATAATTTGAACAATCTTGGTAGGGGTCCACTAGATGAAGCTTCATACCAAATAGCAAAGACCTTGGCCTTGTGGTTTCAGAGTAGAAGATTTTTAAAGATTTTCCCTATATAAGTCTATGTAAAACCAAAGGGCCACGTGGCGGGCATTTTTGGTCTCAGGGCTATAATTTGAACAATCTTGGTAGAGGTCCACTAACTGAAGCTTCATAACAAATATCAAAGACCTATTGGCCTTGTGGTTTCAGAGAAGAAGATTTTTCAAGATTTTCGCTATATTAGTCTATGTAAAACCAAAGGGCCCTGGAGCGGGGGCATTTTTGGTCTCAGGGCTATAATTTGAACAATCTTGATACAGGTCCACTAGTTGAAGCTTCATAACAAATATCAAAGACCTAAGCCTTGTGGTTTCAGAGAAGAAGATTTTTCAAGATTATCCCTATATAAGTCTATGTAAAACCAAAGGGCCCTGGAGTGGGGGCATTTTTGGCCCCAGGTCTATAATTTGAACAATCTTGGTAGCGGTCCACAAGATGAAGCTTCATACCAAATATCGAAGACCTGGGCCTTGTAGTTTCAGAGAAGAAGATTTTTAAAGATTTTCCCTATATAAGCCTATGTAAAACCAAAGGGCTCCTGGGCGGGGGCATTTTTGGCCCCAGCACTATAATTTGAACAATCTTGGTAGGGATCCACTAGATGAAGCTTCATACCAAAAAGCAAAGACCTGGGCCTTGTAGTTTCAGAGAAGAAGATTTTTAAAGATTTTCCCTATATAAGCCCATGTGAAACAAAAGGGCCCCGGTGCGGGGGCATTTTTGGCCCCAGCACTATAATTTGAACAATCTTGGTAGGGATCCACTAGATGAAGCTTCATACCAAATAGCAAAGATCTGGGCCTTGCAGTTTCAGAGAAGAAGATTTTTAAAGATTTTCTCTATATAAGCCCATGTGAAACAAAAGGGCCCCGGGGCGGGGGCATTTTTGGCCTCAGCACTATTATTTGAACAATCTTGGTAGCGGTCCACAAAATGAAGCTTCATACCAAATATCAAAGACCTGGGCCTTGTAGTTTCAGAGAATAAGATTTTTAAAGATTCGCCCTATATAAGTCTATGTATAACCAAAGGGCCCTGGGGCGGGGGCATTTTTGGCCCCAGCACTATTATTTGAACAATCTTGGTAGGAGTCCACTAGATGAAGCTTCATAACAAATACCAAAGACCTCGGCCCTGCAGTTTCAGAGAAGAAGATTTTTTAAAATTTTCCTATATAAGCCCATGTGAAACAAAAGGGCCCCGGGGCGGGGGCATTTTTGGCCCCAGCAGTATTATTTGAAAAATCTTGGTACAGGTCCACTAGTTGAAGCTTCATACTAAATATCAAAGACCTGGGCCTTGCGGTTTCAGAGAAGAAGATTTTTAAAGATTTTTTCCTATATAATCCAATGTAAAACCAAAGGGCCCTGGAGCGGGGGCATTTTTGGCCCCAGCACTATAATTTGAACAATCTTGGTAGGGGTCCACTAGATGAAGCTTCATACCAAATATCAAAGACCTGGGCCTTGCGGTTTCAGAGAAGAAGATTTTTAAAGATTTTCCCTATGTAAAACCAAAGGGCCCCGGTGTGGGGGCATTTTGGCCCCAGCACTATAATTTGAACAATCTTGGTAAGGGTCCGCTAGCTGAAGCTTCATACCAAATATCAAAAACCTAGGCCTTGTGGTTTCAGAGAAGAATATTTTTAAAGATTTTCCCTATATAAGCCAATGTAAAACCAAAGGGCCCCGGGGCGGGGGCAGTTTTGGCCCCAGCACTATAATTTGAACAATCTTGGTAGGGATCAACCAGATGAAGCTTCATACCAAATAGCAAAGACCTGGGCCTTGCAGTTTCAGAGAAGAAGATTTTTAAAGGTTTTCCCAATATAAGCCCATGTAAAACCAAAGGGCCCTGGGGCGGGGGCATTTTTGACCCCAGCACTATAATTTGAACAATCTTGGTAGGGGTCCACTAGATGAAGCTTCATACCAAATATCAAAGACCTAGGCCTTGGGGTTTCAGTGAAGATGATTTTTAAAGATTTTCCCTATATAAGCCAATGTAAAACCAAAGGGCCCTGGGGCAGGGGCATTATTGGCCCCAGCACTATAATTTGAACAATCTTGGTAGGGGTCCACTAGATGAAGCTTCATACCAAATATCAAAGACCTTGGCCTTGCGGTTTCAGAGAAGAAGATTTTTTAAGTTTTCTGTGAAAAAAAATCTATTTTTGGCTCCTGTGACCTATATGTGCAAGAGACCGGAACCATTTGAACAACTTTGAAAGGGGACCACCTAAGGATCATTCCTGTGAAGTTTGGTCAAAATCCGATCAGTGGTTTAGGAGGAGATGTTGTTTGAAGAAATTGTTTACGCACGCACGCACACACGCACGGACGACGGACAAAATGTGATCCCAAAAGCTCACCTCGTCACTACGTGACGGTGAGCTAAAAAAAAAACAAGAAAAAATATATTCAACAGAATTGCCTCATTGGTACCATTTTAATGTGTACTCACAAGAAACCATGTCAAGGTAAAATAAGAAAACCTCAAATAAAGTGTCCTAAATATATGGATATCTGAAGCCACAGGCAGAAATGTCTTGGGACTCGGGAGCATGTCTGAATTGTCCATGGTAAATGAGCCTGCCGCCCAATGAAACCAATAGGGTTTATATGCATGGACGATCCGACTCGCACCACTTTTCTTGGGCAAGCTTAGAACCTCTAAATGGTTTACCAGTATTCATGTGCGGTTGGTTTAGCTCTGCGTGGAAGCATCATGCAGCCCAATCTATTTCGTCAAGCTCCGATGGGCGGGGCACGATATGTATTCGTAACTTGTGCCCACATTTTGGTATGTATTTCTAGACTTGGTCCAGAGCATTTTGGTTTGTGAATCTAGACATGTTCCAGTGCATTTCAACATGTAGTGCTTAACTTGTTCCAGTGCATTTTTGCATATATTTCTAGACCTGTTCCAATGCATTTTGGCATGCATTTCTGGACTGGTTCCAGAACATTTTGGTATGTATTTCTGGACTTGTTCAAGAGTATATTGGCTTGCATTTTTAGACTTGTTCCTGTGCATTTCGCTATGTTTGTTTGTTTGATTTGGGGTTTAACATCCCCAACAACACTATTTAGGTCATTTTGGAGCCATTGCTTCCAATTTTGTGGGAATTTTACCCGACAATTAGATGAAATGACATCTCAAGCCCTGCTGCCCAACGAAACCTAAGCGGTTTACCAGTACTCACGTGTGCCTTTGGTTTCAGCTCTGCTTGGAAGCACCATGCAGCCCAATCTATTTCTCCAAGCCCTGATGGGCAGGGGCATACATTTTGGTATGTACTTCTGGACTTGTTACAGCACTACCAGTTATTAAATGGATACAACACGGCTGTTTAACTAACATGGTTTCTGCTTTGGAACCCATTAATAGTGTTATAAAGAGGTTGTTGTGTACTTCATATTTTCCAATATTTGACGAAAAAATCTGGTTTGATTTGAGGTTTAACGTCCCCGTCAAGACTGTATAGGTCGTTTTGGAGACGTTGCTTTCAATTTTGTGGGACTTTTACCCGACATCGAGATGAAATGACATCTCAAGTCCTGTTGCCCAATCAAACCAATAGGGTTTTATAAGCATGGACGGTCCGACTCGCACCGCTTTACCAAGGCAGGCTTAGATCCTCTAAGCGGAATACCAGTACTTGTGTGTGGTCGGATTTCAGCTCTGCGTGGAAGCATCATGCAGCCCATCTATTTCTTCAGGCCCCAATGGGCGGGGGCCGTAATCTGGTTTGAGCATGGAAATATTTGCACACAGTTTTCCTATAAACAAAAGTTGTCCGCTGCATCGTCTGCCGCTTGTTTTAAAAGCCATTACTGTAAACAGAGTGGACCCAGATCAGACTGCTCCTTTTGGAGCAGTCTGATCAGGGTCCACACTGTTTGCCTGTATGCGAAAATATGCTTGCATGGTTTGCTGAGAGATGCACCAGACGACATATTAAGAAGACAACATTGTCAGGTGCAGGTTTTCGAGGCGTCCAAGGGGTTAAAATCGGCAGTATATTAAGGGGAATGTAAACATCAGACATATTTCCCACCATTTATTACAAAGGTGACAATTTTTGGGACATCCTGTTTGCTTTCCGGTAAACCCTTAAGGTGTATCCACTCCCCCTTAAAAAAAATCTTACTTTAACTTCAACACCAGCGGGAACAACAATTGGTCTGAAAGACAAGGAATGTGGACATATTGGAGTGATCATGATTGCGGGAACGTTCGGATGAATCATAGAGGCACCGGCAGCTACGGCATATGCTGTACTTCCTGTCGGAGTGGAGATAATAAGACCTGAAAACAAAATTACAGGTATTAGCCCATTAGATGACAAGAGAAACTGCATCTGGAAATGTCTGTTTGTGTCATCTGTTACAATATTCTTGCATATTTTTGTAAACAGCCAAACAGTGTGGACCCTTGATCAGATTGCTCCAGGAGCAGTCTGATCAGGGTCTATACTGTTTGCAACAATGAATTTTAAAGTAACCAGCAGACAACAAAGCAGATAATGATTGTTATGATTAATGTTGGCATCATAAAGACCAAAGGTACACTGATACATCTGTTTCAACAGTAAGAATACAGATACAGTTCCTCTTTCATACCAACAGGAAAGTATTTTGTGATAACTGAAGGATAGTTTTCCTTATTTCTCCATATAAACCTATGTTGTGGGCTGAGGCGGTTCTAATGAATACCCACAACATAGGTTTTTCTGGAGAATTGACAAAAACTATCCTTCAATTTTCAAATAAGTTGCTATGCTCTTTGTTTTCTTGCACACTGACAAGTCAGACAAGTTTATCTCAAAGAAAAGAATGTGCTTCCAGAAAGCAAAATTTAACCCACTGTATACTGGTGGACTCTTCCACTGCTATATGTTGGACAAGTCCATTTATTATTTAATGGGTGTCCGGCCTATTTTTTCATTTTTATTCTATTTTTGACGGAAAATTCTGTTAGCAAACAGTACAGGCCCTGATCAGATGCTGCATTCTGCTGCGTCTGATCTGGGCCTGCACTGTTTGCCAAGGTACCCCTTTAGGGATTTCCCCACATGCAATGGGTTAGCGCTATGGCCCCACATTGCTAACAGGTTTATTCTGTCTTTCTGTCCTTTGTCCTCAGTTTTAACAAAGCTATTTCTCAATCTCATGAAAATTTGTTATGCTCACTGCAAACACCAGTACAAGCCCCAGCCCATCGGGGCTTGAAGAAATAAATGGGCTGCATGATGCTTCCACGCAGAGCTGAAACTGACCGCACACAAGTACTAGTAAACCGCTTAGAGGATCTGAGCCTGCCCAGGCAAAGTGGTGCGAGTCGGATCGTCCATGCTTATAAACCCTATTGGTTTCATTGGGCGACAGGGCTTGAGATGTCATTTCATCTGAATGTCGGTAAAAGTCCCACAAAATTGGAAGCAACGTCTCCAAAATGACATACACAGTGTTGACGGGGACGTTAAACCTCAAATCAAACAAACAAAGCATACCAGTACATCTGAAAGATTTTGTCATCTGAGTGGAAAACAACTTTTTGAATCAGTGGAAGAGACAGAATGACCTTAGAAAACATTTCATGATTAAGCTCTACAAAAGAATGATGCCCATCCAGAAAATTCTCAACCAATGACCTCCTAATCACCTCCAGACATATTTTGAAGTGATTTTGAAGTCCAAACTATGTAAAAATGCTTGTTTTCACCCTCAATAATTCGAAGTATCCATTATGAAAATGAAGTCCTGTCATTTGGACTTTCAATTATTAAGGTTGCAATGAATGTCCACTTTGAGGGCAATTAGAGTACTTTACTTAACTGCTCATGCACTATGAAAAATTCTAGAGCAAATGACATCTAACTTTTTTTTTTTCAGGAAAAAACAAGGTTTGTTGTTGTTGTTTTTTTTGTTTGATTTGAGGTTTAATGTCCCCGTCAACACTGTATAGGTCATTTTGGAGACGTTGGTTCCAATTTTGTGGGACTTTTACCCGACATTGAGATGAAATGACATTTCAAGCCCTGTTGCCCATTGAACCAATAGGGTTTATAAGCATGGATGATTCGACTCGCACCGCTCTGCCTGGGCAGCCTTAGATCCTCTAAGCTGTTACCAGTACTTGTATGCGACCGGTTTCAGCTCTGCGTGGAAGCATCATGCAGTCCATCTATTTCTTCAAGCCCCGATGGGCAGGGGCTGAAAAACAAGGTTTGACATTTTATTTGAATCTTCCTAGCAGACAATTCACATACAGACCTCCGTGGCCTAGTGGATAAGAGCGCTGACACTTAATCATTAGGTCTCTGACCACTGGTTCAAGCCAGGCTAGGAACACATGTGAGATGCCAAGTTCTGCAATAGAAGGTCAGGTTGTTTTTCTTCGGGTACTCCAGTTTTCGCCCACCGCTGATTAACGATCTGCACGATATCAGTGAAATTATCTTAAAAGGGCAGAAAAACCAAACAACAAAAAAAAGAAGATTCACATGGAATGTCATGCCATATTTTACCTGGAAAAAGAGGATGCCTTGAAAATGCCATCCGCAAGTCATGATTAGAGTTTGTATGATAAACCCTTATCCTGCTGAACACGACAATCTTTGCAAGCACTGTAGATCCAGATCAGATGGCATCAGCAGAAGCCATCTGATCAGGATCTACACTGTTTGTCATTCAGTTTGCAGACTGGAATGAATCATTATATCAAGTAATCTATTTGATTGATAGTCAGAAATGGGTATAGCTACATCAATTTATTCAGCAGGATTAGGGCTCCTATCCAGTGACCTTGAACTCACCATCCCCTTGAACTGTGGTGGCATATCTGCCCTCTATATACAGGTCAACATTGCTGAGAAATGAGGAATACCCTCGGTCAACTACAACTTCATTTAAAACCTGAAACATAGCAAGAAGCCTAAACCTCTTCCTGCTGAACACAACAACAGCCTTTGCAAACAGTGTAGATCCAGATCAGATGGCTTCTAAAGAAGCCATCTGATCAGGATCTACACTGTTTGACAAACAGTTTGTAAATTTGCAGGAATAAAGTGCATCAAGTAATCTGATTGTATCAGTCAGAAATGGGTGTGGCTGAATTAAATATTCAGCAGGATAAGGGTTAAGATAAGGGGAAGCAATCAGGATCATTAGAGGGTATTTTTGGGTCAACTGTCACATGACCTTTATCAATCGACTGATTGTATTTTGGTTTAAGGACATGTCAACCCTTGAGGGTCATTTTGTGTCATCTCCCAGAGAATGGGAGAAAAGAGACAGTAGAGAGGGTAGAGAAGATAAAACTGAAGGATGCAAAATACACAACACCTTCGCCTCACCCAAACCCCACCCCCCCACCAATCCCATGACCCAAAGTTACTAAGCACAAAAGCTTCTCAGTGCGGATGTCCATGTGACTATCACTGATTTGCACAAAATTCAGGTTACGATTATTAATAGAAAACAGCAGAGCTATTCTTATTGCTGTGAGGTCATAGTGTAGCATAAGAGGGTTATCTATAGAATCTGGACTGGAACAATGTGTTGGTTTGGCAAACAATGTTTGTTTGTTTGATTTGAGGTTTAACGTCCCCATCAACACTGTAAAGGTCATTTTGGAGACGTTGCTTCCAATTTTGTGGGACTTTTACCTGACATTGAGATGAAATGACATCTCAAGCCCTGCCACCCAATGACACCCAATAGGGTTTATAAGCATGGACGGGCCGACTCGCATTGCATTGCCTGGGCAGGCTTAGATCCTCTAAGCTGTTTACCAGTACTTGTATGTGGGTCGGTTTCAGCTATGCGTGGAAGCATCATGCAGCCCATGTATTTCTTCAAGCCCCGATGGGCGGGGGCTCTTGGCAAACAATGTCGATCCAGTTCAAATACTGCAGAATACAGGGACTCATCTGGGTCTACACTGTTTTCTTACAGTACAGGAATTTAACCCATTGTATACTAGTGAACTCTTCCATTGCTATATGTTGGTCACGTCCATTTGTCATATAAGGGGTGGTAGGCCTATTTTTATTCTATTTTCTATTCTGTTAGAAAATAGTGCCGGCCATGATCAGACACAGCATTTCTGATCTGGGCCTGCACTGTTTGCCAAGGTACCCCTTAAGGGGTTCCCCGCCTATAATGGGTGAAGGATTAAACGAAACAATTTAAGTCCTCATTCAGGACAACTTTCCAGCTAAAACTCAGAGACAATCGATCCATCAGTACTGTCTGTGCTTCGATTTCTTATTTCTTCATTAAAGCCTGTGTTGTGGGTAGTTGTTAGAATCGCCTCCATGAGGCGATTCTAACAAGTACCCAAAACATAGGTTTCGGAAGAAGATTTAGGAAAATAATCCCTTAATTATCTTCATTACACTCCCTTATATGAAACTATGACAGTGAAAAAATGGTAATCTGTCTTTAGTTTATACTAATTTATTTTAGTTCGATAGCAATGAAAGCTACAAGCTTATTGAATCGTTCTTGAACGCTCATTCCGGATGTTGAATGGGAGGCAGTGACATTTACACCACTGTTACCCATTTAAACCTGGGTCGAGTGGGACATTGTCATAACGTGTCTTGCCCAAGGACACACCATGCCTCAGGTGGCTGGATTCGAACCCACAACCTTTTGATAATAAGGCAAAAAAATATTTTGCATACAGGCAAACAGTATCAAAGGCAAGCAATGTTGACCATGATCAGACTGCTCCAATAATATCAGTCTCATCAGGGTTGACATTGTCTGCAAAAAATGACTTTTTACCAGTAAATGACAAAGCAGACAACAATTGTTGTGATTGGCATCTAAAGGTCAAGGAGTAGTTATGTGATTGGCATCTTAAGGTTATGTACAGTAGAGTATTCTACAGTAACTTACCAAAATTTGTTTCCCTGATATACAGGCTGGTTTGAGATCTTTTAAATGTACTTTCCGACACTCGGCATCCTCTTTCATTATTAAACATTTCAACCTGTATCTTAGCAACAATGAAGCATTACCTGCAAACAGAAAGACAACAATCTGAACCCTTGTCCTGCTGAGCCCGGATATGCCTTATTTTCCAAACAATGGAGATCCAGATCAGATGGCTTCTGACGAAGCCATCTGATCAGGATCTACATTGTTTGCCATTCAGATTGTGAATTTGTTGCAATAATTTGCATCAAGTAATCTGATTGGTGGATAATCGGTAGTGGGTGTGGCATATATTAATATTCAGCAGGTCAAGGGTTAAAACCCTTCAAGTGCTAATCACACCTAGCACACAGCATTCATTATCATCATCAACGGATTTTTGATTAACGTGCAGGTACAGGGGCAATGCCACATAAGTGGCCCCCTTCCAAGTAGCTGGCTTGCTGCACTCTTGGCAGATCTTACACCAGATCTCCAGGCCTGTCTATCATGAGGATCAATAGCAGAGTGCTTCCATTCTCTGCAATCTCTTTCTGTCAGCTGCTTCCAGGTCATCTTGGGGCTTCCAGGCCCCCGCTTTGCACCTACATGTATGTCACAGGGAGTCTTGACTGCACCGTTGGAGCGTTCCATATGTCCATACCAGTGGAGCCTTCTCTCTTTCAGGATGAGGTCCAGGTCTTCAATGCCAAGATGCTCAAGAAGCTCACTGGACCTGATGGTGGCAGTGTCCTGTGGCTTGACATTGCAGATCTGTCTGATCATTGCCCTGTCATTCCGCTGAAGATGTTGGAGGTTTGGCTTCAAACTATAATAAAACCCCCTTTGGGACTATTCAAAAGTAGTCTTTAAGACCACTTCTGAACAGACACAAAGGGGGTCTCTCACCAGACAACACTGTAAGCAGACGAAACACAGAAAGAATAACTGAAACATTCTAAATAAACTTTTAAAAGCAGAATTAGTCGCAATTTTTGGTGGTCTTGATAGCGGAATTTAACTGTATATTTTTTTTTTCTTAATTTTGAGAGAAAAAAGGCTTGACCTTCTGAATCATATGCTAATTTGTAGAGCCGAGCACGCCCATTTGTTTGTTTGTCTGATTTGAGGTTTAACGCTCCCGCCAACACTGTAAAGGTCATTTTGGAGATGTTGCTTCCAATTTTGTGGGACTTTTACCTGACATTGAGATGAAATGACATCTCAAGCCCTGCCGTCCAATGAAACCAATATGGTTTTTCAGCATGGACAGTCCGACTCGCACTGCATTGCCTTGGCAGACTTAGATCCTCTAAGCAGTTTACCAGTACTCGTGTGCTGGTCGGTTTCAGCTCTGCATGGAAGCATCATGCAGCCCATCTATTTCTCCAAGCCCCAATGGGCGGGGGCAGAGGCCCATTTGTATCTTACCTGATTGCAAATCTCTAAGCCCCCCAGTCACACTGTCATGTATTGAGCTGCGTTAATTTTGCACAGAAGTGATACCTAGCAATACCCTACCAAATCTTACTGAAATGTAATAAAACGTAGTATAAAACCTAGCAAAACATTAAGACATAGGAAACCTAAGACATAGGAAACCGTAGGTAATGTGTAGTGTAATATGTTGAGGACATCCATTTAAATTGTTTATTACATTTTTGTATGTATTGAATGTTTTTCGTTGCAAACCTGGCTGGGTCACGTATGTAGCCATATATAGCCGTATGTATTATGTTTTTACCGCATTTTACTACAATAATTACCATTCTGCTACGTTTTATAATATGCAGTAAAACCTAGCCCTCAGTACATGACAGTCAGACTGTGGCCTATGTAGCCATATATATCCACGTGTAATATGTTTTTACTACGTTTTACCATGTGTATTACCATTCTGTTATGTTACAAAAAAATGTAGTAAAACCTAGCCCAAATACATGACAGTGTGACTGTGGCCTAAGACAGTCTTTCTCGTTATGGGATTCATATGTAACCAGCATAGACCTGGGACAGCCTGTGAATCCAAGCAGTCATCTCATAGTCTAGAATTCGGCTCAGTGGGTAGATCAACATTTATAGAAGATTCATACAAACACATTATGAAAACAGGCCAATTCAAATATATTGGAAAAATTTACCACCAAAAAATGAAAATTTTCTTATAAAAAATTCTGATGTTTGTTTACATTTTTGCTCCAAACATAGACTGTGGGAACTTGTCTGAACCGCCTCCTAACAAGTACCCACAATTTATGTTTCTGAGCAGAAATAATAACAAGAGGGCCATGATGGCCCTGGATCGCTCACCTGATCCATAGTGTAACAAGTTGGCCCAAGAGAGGGCCATTATTGGCCCCAGGGCTTTAATGTGCATAATGTTGAGGGAGGTCTTAAAGGTGAAGCTTCATACCAAACATCAACAAAGGCTATAATTTGAACAATCTTGGCAAAGGTCCACTAGATGAAGCTACACATCAAATATCAAAGACCTGGGCCTTGCAGTTTCAGAGAAGAAGATTTTTTTTAAAGATATTCCCTACATAAGCCTAAGCAAAACCAAATGGCCCCAGGCTATATAAATCTATGTAAAACCAAACGGCCCCGGGGTGGGGGCATTTGTAGCCCCAGGGCTATAATTTGAACAATCTTGGTAGAGGTCCACTAGATAAAGCTCCAAACTAAATATCAAAGGCCTTGGCCTTGCAGTTTCAGAGAAGATTTTTAAAGATTTCCCTATATAAGTCTATGTAAAACCAAAAGGCCCCAAAGCGAGGACATTTTTGGTATCAGGGTTATAATTTGAATAATCTTGATAGAGGTCCACTAGATGCAGCTTCATACAAAATATCAAAGACCTAGGCCTTGTGGTTTCAGAGAAGATTTTTAAATATTTTCCCTATATTAGTCTATGTAAAACCATAGGGCCCCAGACCGGGGGCTTTTTTAGCCCCAGGGCTATAATTTGAACAATCTTCATAGAGGTCCATTAGATGAAGCTTCATACCAAATTTCAAAGTCCTGGGCCTTGTGGTTTCAGAGAAGAAGATTTTTAAAGATTATCCCTATATAAGCATATGTAAAACCAAAGGGCCCCGGGGCGGGGCCACTTTTGGCCCCAGCACTATAATTTGAATCATATTGGTAGGGGTCCTTTAAAAGAAGCTTCATACCAAATATAAAAGACCTAGGCCTTGTGGTTTCAGAGAAGAAGATTTTTAAAGATTTTCCCTATATAAGTCTATGCAAAACCAAAGGGCCCCAGAGCGGGGGCATTTTTGGCCCAAGGGCTATAATTTGAACAATCTTGGTAGGGGTCCACTAGATGAAGCTTCATACCAAATATCAAAGACCTGGGCCTTGCGGTTTCAGAGAAGAAGAGTTTTAAAGATTTTCCCTATATAAGCCCATGTAAAACCAAAGGGCCCCGAAGCGGGGGCATTTTTGGCCCCAGCACTATAATTTGAACGATCTTGGTAGGGGTCCACAAGATGAAGCTTCATGACAAATATCAAAGACCTGGGCCTTGCGGATTCAGAGAAGAAGATTTTTAAAGATTTTCCCTATATAAGCCCATGTAAAACCAAAGGGCCCCGGGGCGGGGGCATTTTTGGCCCCAGCACTATAATTTGAACAATCTTGGTAGGGGTCCACTAGATGAAGCTTCATACCAAATATGAAAGACCTGAGCCTTGCAGATTCAGAGAAGAAGATTTTTAAAGATTTTCCCTATATAAACCCATGTAAAACCAAAGGGCCCCTGGGGCGGGGGCATTTTTAGCCCCAGCACTATAATTTGAACAATCTTGGTAGAGGTCCACTAGATGAAGCTTCATACCAAATATCAAAGACCTGGGCCTTGCGGATTCAGAGAAGAAGATTTTTAAAGATTTTCCCTATATAAGCCTATTTAAAACCAAAGGGCCCCGGGGCGGGGGCATTTTTGGCCCCAGCACTATAATTTGAACAATCTTGGTAGGGGTCCACTAGATGAAGCTTCATACCAAATATGAAACACATGGGCCTTGCGGTTTCAGAGAAGAAGATTTTTTAAGTTTTCGGTGAAAAAAAATTATTTTTGGCTCCTGTGACCTATATGTGCAATGGACCGGAACCATTTGAACAACTTTGAAAGGGGACCACCTAAGGATCATTCCTGTGAAGTTTGGTCAAAATCTGATCCGTGGTTCAGGAGGAGATGTCGTTTGAAGAAATTGTTTACGCACGCACGTACGCACGCACGCACGACGGACGACGGACGACGGACAAAAAGTGATCCCAAAAGCTCACCTCGTCACTACGTGACGGTGAGCTAAAAATGATGTCTACCCCTATAAACCCCAGTTTTACTATATAAAATTGGGGTTTAAGGGGGTCAAAATTATATAGGCGTGTTTTGGTGATGAGCAAGGACTCAGACCAGACTAAACATAATATGCAGTCTGGCCCGAGTCTTCACTAGTGACACATGTGAGCTGTGTCATCATCATGAGAAAAGGCACAGCAACAGTATAAGGTGGATATTATCTGTAATTTTCCTTATTTCTCTGTATACCTTTGTTGTGGGTATTCATTTGAACTGCCTCACCATTATAACACAGTTTTGAATATAACACAATTTCAGAATGGATTCCATTACCCAAACAGGCCTATGCAAATACATTGCCACCTTTATCGCCGAAAAAATGAAAATTTTATGATGAAAAATTGTAATATTTTTCTTATTTCTGCTCCAAATATAGATTGTGGGCACTCGTCAGAACCGCCTCATCGAGGCGGTTCTAACAAGATGACGTCACGTAAAGATGACGTCACGTAACGTCGTGTTTTGGCGCGCAATCTTTGACCGAGATATTGATCAGCAATCGTGCCAAATATTAGATACGTACGTCAATAAATAAAACAAGATGTGTTTGTGAAACACTGATGCCCCCGGACAGCGCCAATGTTAATGTTTTTAAAAATTTTGAAAAAATAGGTCAAAGGTCAAGTTCAAGGTCAAGACATCAAAAATTATGGTACCACTGGAAAGGTCTTGTGATAAGGTATACACATGTGAAATATGAAAGCTCTATCTATTACCATTCAAAAGTTATGCCCAATGTTAAGGTTTTTGTAGACAGACAAACGGACAAACGGACAGACAGACCAAAAACTATAAAATTATAGTACCAATAGAAAGGGCTTGTGACAAGGAATGCACATGTGAAATATGAAAGCTCTATCAGTTACCAATCAAAAGTTATAGCCAATGTTAAAGTTTTTAAAAAGGAGGTCAAAAGTAGGTCAAATCTCAAGGTCACGAGGTCAAAAATTATAGTACCAATAGAAAGGTCTTGCGACAAGGAATGCACATGTGAAATATTAAAGCTCTATCAGTTACTAATCAAAAGTTATAGCCAATGTTGAAGTTTTTAAAAAGGAGGTCAAAAGTAGGTCAAATCTCAAGGTGAAGGTCACGAGGTCATAATTTATGGTACCTCTTGAAAGGTCTTGTGACAAGGAATGCACATGTGAAGTATGAAAGCTGTACCACTTACCATTCAAAAGTTATGCCCAATGTTAAAGTTTTTGCAGACGGACAAACAGACAAACGGACAAACAGACGGACAGACCAAAAACTATATGCCCCCCAGAATCTTAGATTCCGGGGGCATAAAAATTATAACCCACTGATCAGTTATTTTTGGATGACCCTCGTATATAGAAAAAATGACCTTTATGGTAATTTTTCTATATAATCTATACATTTTTTGTTTGGATTTAACACAGTTGTTTAACTAATACGGTTTCTGGTTTGGACACAATTAGCCCATTGCATGCGGGAAATCTCTAAAGGGTTTTTTGGAAAACAGTGTAGGCCTAGATTAGACGCCGCAGAACGTGGCATCTGATCAGGGCCTGTGCTATTTGCTAACAGAATTTTCCGTCAAAAAATAGAATAAAAACAAAAAAAAGACCTGACACCATTTATATGACAAATGGACTTGTCTAACAAATAGCAATGGAAGAGTCCACCAGTATACAAAGGGTAAATAGTGTTATAAAGAGGTTGTGGTGCAGTAAATTCTTTCATATCTCCAAAATTTTAAGGAATAAATCACATAAATTCTGAGATATACTCTAAACATAACTAGGTTGTGGGTGCTTATTAGAACTGCCTGATTGAGACAGCTCTAATCTGTACCCAAAATCTATGTCCTGTGACAGAAATAAGAAAAATATTGTATACCCCTGTAAACCATAGTTTGTCTTTTTAATGTGGAGTTTAGTGGGGTGTTCATCACATGAATTTGTTAAATTGATTGGAGGAGTTACCTTCTAAAACTTGCGTGATTTGGTCTTGAAAGTTTTCAAATCTAAATGGTGTGAGAAAGCCCAGAGATCCTTGGTGAAATGCCATGACTGGTGGACAACTTTGCTGAAAGTAGAAAAGTACACTAATGCAATAATTTAGTGACACATGAGAAAAGCTTCCTTAGAATATAACATGAATGCTATTAAAGGTGCATTATTGAGCTACCGGGTCTCAAAATTTTTTTTCTGGTTTTTATCTTCAATGCATACTCCTTTGTCATGTGTACACTTTTGGAGCCAAATACAGCTTCAGAACTTTGTGAAAATGGTCGTTTTCATTCATGTTTACCCTTCGCTCTGAACATGTGTTCGGAATTTCTGTTCTAAAAATAAATCTGTCACTTTTGCACATACATGGTGACAGTATCATCTCTGAGTGTCGTTACTTATGGCATGGTATTCAGCGTCATATTTTTTTCTGATTCAGGCATGGCCTAAGCAAACAAGGCCAAAATTGAACGTCGTATAACGTCATATATGGGGATTCTATTTTTGTCACGAACTAAAAATAGATCTAACTAGTGTTCGAAACCTACTTAGGGAATCCCTCTCAAACTCGTTTACCTGTCATCATAATCGTTCGCATTTTTGCATAAAATGCATTTATTTGTATTGTTTTAAAGAAAAATACCTTCTATATGTATTTTATTTTTGGAAGCATTTTTTCCAGATAGCTCAATAATGCACCTTTAAGTGGATAATGTCATGTCATAAAAAATAAATGACCAGACATATAATTACATATGGTATGAACATGCTGTTTTCTATGGAAATTCTTTCGCTTAAAAATTGTTATATGATAAGCAGTATCTGACACTCGTGGTCATTTCAAATGAAATTAAGAAACTCACATTAGACTCTTTTCATAAGTTTCATATGAAATGACCTCAGTTGTTTCATACCTTTCATATGAAATGACCCCGATTGTTTCATACATTACATATGAAACAGCCTCAACTGTTTCATACATGTACCTTTCATATGAAATGATCTCGATTGTTTCAAACATTTCATATGAAATGACCAGGATTGTTTCATACCTTTCATATGAAATGACCTTGATTGTTTCATACCTTTCATATGAAATGACCTTGATTGTTTCATACCTTTCATATGAAATGACCGCAATTGTTTCATACCTTTCATATGAAAAGACCTTGATTGTTTCATACCTTTCATATGAAATGACCTCAATTGTTTCATACCTTTCATATGAAATGACCAGGATTGTTTCATACCTTTCATATGATATGACCGTAATTGTTTCATACCTTTCATATGAAATGACCTCGATTGTTTCATACCTTTCATATGAAATGACCTTGATTGTTTCATACCTTTCATATGAAATGACCAGGATTGTTTCATACCTTTCATATGAAATGACCACAATTGTTTCATACCTTTCATATAAAATGACCTTGATTGTTTCATACCTTTCATATGAAATGACCTCGATTGTTTCATACATTTCATATGAAATTACCTCAATTGTTTCATACCTTTCATATGAAATGACCTTGATTGTTTCATACCTTTCATATGAAATGACCAGGATTGTTTCATACATTTCATATGAAATGACTGTGAATGTTTCATACCTTTCATATGAAATGACCTCGATTGTAAATGACCGTGATTGTTTCATACTTTTCATATAAAATGACTACGATTGTTTCATACTTTTCATATGAAATGACCTTGATTGTTTCATACCTTTCATATGAAATGACCAGGATTGTTTCATACCTTTCATATGAAATGACCTTGATTGTTTCATACATTTCATATAAAATGACTGTGATTGTTTCATACCTTTCATATGAAATGACCTTGATTGTTTCATACCTTTCACATGAAATGACCCCGATTGTTTCATACCTTTCATATGACATGACCTTGATTGTTTCATACCTTTCATATGAAATGACCTTGATTGTTTCATACCTTTCATATGAAATGACCAGGATTGTTTCATACCTTTCATATGAAATGACCTTGATTGTTTCATACATTTCATATAAAATGACTGCGATTGTTTCATACCTTTCATATGAAATGACCTTGATTGTTTCATACCTTTCACATGAAATGACCCCAATTGTTTCATACCTTTCATATGACATGACCTTGATTGTTTCATACCTTTCATATGAAATGACCTTGATTGTTTCATACCTTTCATATAAAATGACCTCGACTGTTTCATTCTTTTCATATAAAATGACTGTGATTGTTCCATACCTTTCATATGAAATGACCTCGATTGTTTCATACCTTTCATATGAAATGACCAGGATTGTTTCATACCTTTCATATGAAATAACCAGGATTGTTTCATACCTTTCATATGAAAAGACCTTGATTGTTACTTACCTTTCATATGAAATGACCAGGATTGTTTCATACCTTTCATATGAAATGACCATGATTGTTTCATACCTTTCATATGAAATGAGCATGATTGTTTCATACCTTTCATATGAAATGAGCTCGATTGTTTCATACCTTTCATATGAAATGACCTTGATTGTTTCATATCTTTCATATGAAATGACCTTGATTGTTTCATACTTTTCATATAAAATGACCTTGATTGTTTCATACCTTTCATATGAAAAAACCTTGATTGTTTCATACCTTTCATATGAAATGACCAGGATTGTTTCATACCTTTCATATGAAATGACCTTGATTCTTTCATACATTTCATATAAAATGACTGCGATTGTTTCATACCTTTCATATGAAATGACCTTGATTGTTTCATACGTTTCACATGAAATGACCCCGATTGTTTCATACCTTTCATATGAAATGACCTTGATTGTTTCATACCTTTCATATGAAATGACCTTGATTGTTTCATACCTTTCATATAAAATGACCTCGATTGTTTCATACTTTTCATATAAAATGACTGTGATTGTTTCATACCTTTCATATGAAATGACCTCAATTGTTTCATACCTTTCATATGTAATGACCAGGATTGTTTCATACCTTTCATATGAAAAGACCTTGATTGTTACATACTTTTCATATGAAATGACCTCAATTGTTTCATACCTTTCATATGTAATGACCAGGATTGTTTCATACCTTTCATATGAAATAACCAGGATTGTTTCATACCTTTCATATGAAAAGACCTTGATTGTTACATACTTTTCATATGAAATGACCAGGATTGTTTCATACCTTTCATATGAAATGACCGTGATTGTTTCATACCTTTCATATGAATGAGCATGATTGTATCATACCTTTCATATGAAATGAGCTTGATTGTTTCATACCTTTCATATGAAATGACCTTGATTGTTTCATATCTTTCATATGAAATGAGCTCGATTGTTTCATACTTTTCATATAAAATGACTTGATTGTTTCATACCTTTCATATGAAAAAAACCTTGATTGTTTCATACCTTTCATATGAAATGACCAGGATTGTTTCATACCTTTCATATGAAATGACCTTGAATGTTTCATACATTTCATATAAAATGACCTCTATGGTTTCATACCTTTCATTTGAAATGACCAGGATTGTTTCATACCTTTCATATGAAATGACTGCGATTGTTTCATAGATTTCTTCATACCTTTCATATGAAATGACCGCAACTGTTTCATACCTTTCATATGAAATGACCCAGATTATCTCATACCTTTCGAAATGACCTCGATTGTTTCATACCTTTCATATGAAATGACCTCGATTGTTTCATACCTTTCGTATGAAATGAACAGGATTGTTTCATACCTTTCATATGAAATGACCTCGGTTGTTTCATACATTTCATGTAAAATGACCGTGATTGTTTCAAACCTTTCATATGAAATGACCTCAATTGTTTCATACCTTTCATATGAAATGACCAGGATTGTTTCATACCTTTCATATAAAATGACCTCAATTGTTTCATACATTTCATATAAAATGACCATTCATTTACGATCCTATATTTAGCTTTCTCATATTTCCTGTTCTTCAAATGTGCATGGGCACCCAACTAAAAATGACCCTAAGAATTGGGACAGATAAGTCTAAGCAAACATTGCAGATCCAGATCAGACTGTTCCTGAAGGAACAGTCTGATCAGGGTCTACACTGTTTGCCATTCCATCTGAATTTTTTGGACTCCTTACCTGATTGCTTGCAAATTCCTCAAGGTGTCAGAAATTTTAGGATTTTTACGGTAATAAAGCTTAGATACACAATTTGTTGCATGAAGCTATCTCAAGGTCTTCTCTATATGTCTGCAAGCAGTACAGACTCTGGAGGGACTGCGCTTTGGTGCAGTGTCACCAGAGCCTTTGCTGTTTGCCTAAGGAATAAGTAAACTTCACTCATGAGTTTCTCAATTCTAAAATACTGAAATGCAAACATTTTTTTTTTTTAATTTTTGATTTAGATTTGCTTCAATGAGGCAATTCTAATGACTACATATGACATACCTTTATTTTATAGACCATGAAAAGATATATAAAAATATTCCATGATGTCAACATAGACCTGCAATATGAGAGACCCTAAATGGCTCACAACATGAGAAACCCTCTGTGGCTCACAATATGAGAAACCCTCAGTGGTTCACAATATGAGAAACCCTCAGTGGCTCACAATATGAGAAAACCTCAGTGGCTCACAATATTTGAAACCCTCAGTGGCTAACAATATGAGAAACACTTAGTCGCTCACAATATGAGAAACCCTTAGTGGCTCACAATATGAGAAACCCTCAGTGGCTCACAATATGGGAAACCCTCAGTGGCTAACAATATGAGAAACCCTTAGTGGCTCACAATATGAGAAACCCTCAGTGGCTCAATATTCTCTGTCTTAAACAAATAGTTCATGGTATTTTGTATAAAGATTTATTTTACCTGAAACAATGATGAAGCATGAAGTAGGGTACCATCCCCTCCTAGACATATGATGAAGTCTATCTTATCTGTGAGATCATCTTTACCTGAAAATATAGACAACTCTCAGTATCTCATACTCATTTTCTCACTTTTAGTACAACCTATCATAGTGGCCACCTCTATTAAGCAAGCAACCTGTTTTAACCATTACCATTCTCTGGGCTGTTTCAGCAGACAACAAATTGTTGATATTTTTCTTATTTTTCCAAGATAACAGGACTTGACATCTCATGCAAATTATCTCCTGTGGAGACAATTTGCATGAAATGTCAAATTCTGTTTTCTGGGAAAAATACTTCAAAAGTGTTGTCTGCTGCTAAAAATGCCCACCATCCAGGGGCCAGTTGTTCAAAACTAACGATGTTGTTAGCTAACGTATTGTTAAAACTTTGATTATCAAATATGGCAAAAATGCTAAAATTTTTGTTGAAAAAATGTGAGCAGCTTTTGCAGATGCAAAAGCTGCTCACATTTTTTCAGCAAAAATACCAAAATTTTTGACATTGTACTTGCTAGAACAGTTAACAATTTGACCACTAACGAGCTCATTAAGCTAACAATGCTTTGAACAACTGGCCCCAGAGCTTTAAGCAAGCAAGCATTCAGTCTACAAAAAGGCACATGCTCTTAACCTCACTTGTATTAAGCAAGCACCTGTCTTAAGCAAGCACCTGTCTTAAGCAAGCACATTATGATTATCCCTTAGGTGATTGCTTATTTCAGGTTGTACTGCATAATCAAATCACAGTCATGTGCATTTAACTTATAGCAGGTTAAAACCTGTATTAACCCTGAATAAACTAATTTAGCCACACCCATTGGTAACTAACAACCAATCAAATTACTTGATTTAATGTTTTTGTTGAATTCACAAACTACATGACAAACAGTGGAGATCCTGATCAGATGGCTGCTTCAGAATCTACACTCTTTGCAAATTTATGGGGTTGTCATGAACAAACAGGGGCCAGTTGTTCAAAACTAATGACGTTGTTAGCTAACGTATTGTTAAAACTTCGATCATCAAATATGGCAAAAATGCTAAAATTTTTGTTGAAAAAAATGTGAGCAGCTTTTGCAGATGCAAAAGCTGCTCACATTTTTTCAGCAAAAATACCAAAATTTTCAACATTGTACTTGCTAGAACAGTTAACCATTTGACCACCAACGAGCTCGTTAAGCTAACGATGCTTTGAACAACTGGCCCCTGATTGATAAAGGTTAAGCAAGTGCCTAAAGGGGAATCAAAATGTGCTGTGTTAGACGGGTGCTTGCTTAAAACAGTTAAGTTTAAATGCATTTGCCATTTTCATGAACTTAATTCAGGCTTACGTGATACAGGTTTCTTGCTTAAATCTTCACCCGCTAGTGACAACTTCTGTTGCCCGCTGATAACCTTTGCAAAATTAATGGTCCGGACCCAGATCAGGCAGACATTTTGTCGGTTCTGATCTGGATCCAAACTGTTTGACACTCTGACATATTCCTTAAAGACATTTTTTAAAAATAAGTTAATTTTGAAAAAAAATAGAGCTAGCCATTATGACAGGTTTTATTGTACACCTACAGATGCCGGCCTCTGTCAGATGCACGTGTGATTGGTGATCAGGACGCAGGTTAGATACCTGTCGGGGTCAGCAACATTCTTTCGTGGAGATTGACCATCTTTTCTACTGTCATTCTCTCCCTTCTGCTGATTCAAGAAGGGCAGTTGTCAGTTTCTGGCGAAAGAATGTGCACTGTACTGGTTAACCACTTATGTATTAGCCTGGTCAGGAGTTGTGAGGATAGGTAAACTAACCGGCTCAAAAATGACCTGAAATAGTGTTGACTGGGCCATTAAACTCCAATACAAACGAACGTCTACTGACAATTCTCCATATTTTGTAAACATAAATTCAATTTTTTACCATTTCGGCATGTTGTTTACAATATTAATCAACACCTGATAGCTTAAACACGCATGTACAAAAAATAACGGGCCACCGTGGCCTAGTGGATAAGAGCGCTGACTCTTAAACATTAGGTCTCTCACCGCTGTGGGTTCGAGCCTCACTCGAGTCACATGTGAGACTTCAAGTTCTGCAACAGAAGGTCAGGTGATTTTTCTCCAGGTACACCAGTTTTTGCCCACCTCTGATTAACAATCGGCTCGATATGAGTGAAATATACTCTTGAAAGGGTCGTAAAACCAAAACAAAACAAGAGGTCCATGATGGACCTAATTCGCTCACCTGAGTCAAGTTGTATTATCTTTTGATGATGTTTTTATTTTTGTCTATGTGCTATTTGTTCAATGTAGCAGAACCATTTAAGAACTTAGGTGAAGATTTTGTAAAATTTTTCTTAAATTCAGTCACTGTGTTCAAAGGATGTGGATTCTCGGCATCAAAAACGCCTCAAGTGTGGAGAAGCTTGGGACTGAACCCATGAAACTTGGTTTATTAGGCAAGTAGTTTAATCATTTCACCATAGAAGCTTCTAACACTAATTTTCTGATAACATGAAATTGTGTAAGTTTGCACTGGAGTTTTTGTATTTGAATATAAACTAGAGAAAGCGACCAGTGGGTCACGTATACCCCCGGCCAGCGCCACCCTCTAATATATCTTTAGAGCTTAATTGTATGTAATATGGAAGCTATAAGAATCTATAAATGTGCTTGTAAAAGCTAAACCAAAGATAAAATTCTATATGGACCAAGGGATGGAGGGCATCAAAGTTACTGAAGGGGTGGGGGCATCAATGTTACTAAAGCAGCAGGGTTGGGTATACATCAATGAAATATTTGGACTGGTATGCAAGATCGATGCAAGTATCAATTGGATTTGAGAGTTTAGGACATACAGGGATCTATAAACTTTGTCATAGAACTTCAAGCAAATGTAAAATTTCTAAGTCTGTGACCTTGACCTCAAGGTCACTGTGGGGGTGGGACATGCATCAATGAAATCTTTAGACCAGTATGTAACTTCAGTGTAAGTATCAACTAAATCTATCAAAGGGTTCAGAAGATACAATCTCTTAGAAACTTTGACGTAAAACTTTAACCAAACATAAAATTTCTAAGTCTTTGACCTTGCCTCCAAGGTTACTGTGGGGGGTGGGACATGCATCAATGAAATCTTTGGACCAGTATGTAACTTCAGTGTAAGTATCAACTAAATCTATCAAAGGGTTCAGAGGATACAATCTCTTAGAAACTTTGGCGTGAAACTTTAACCAAAATGTTAACGGACGGACGGATGGACGGATGGACAGACGGAATGATGGACACACGGATGGACGAATGGCAGGACGAAAACTATATACCCCATAGCATACTTCGTATGCCGGGGTATAATGACGTTAAGTTTTGTTTTTGGAAATAATGACATTAGATTTTCAAGCATAAACACTTAAGTTCGTTATGAAGTCAGTTTTATTTTGGGAAACAATAGCACTGACAGCACTGGTGGGCCAATTGTATTGGAATGTAGGCAAGGAAAATGATCCTGAATTGCGGTATAGACTATTTACATTTCGTTTATTACTTGTACATTTCTGTACTGTAAGCAAAATGTGTAAATTCCGATTGGACGCCACATTCTGCAGCATCTGACTCAAAATTTCCTGTACTGTAAGTAACAAAGTAGACTTTGATCAGACAGAGGCCATATTCTGTGGCATCTGTTCTAGGTCTATAATGTTTTGTCAACCTCAACCCCTAATTTGGAAAATGGCAGGACCTTTTACAAACAATGTAGGCCCAGATCAGACGTCAAGTTCTGCAGCATCTGATCTGGGCCTTCACTGTTTGCCATTCCCGGGTTGCCAGTATCCCATTCTAAGTTTTCGGCACAAACTGGGTTAAAATGATATATGTAATTTATTCCTATAAATTCACAAACTGAATGTAAGTGTAAATCTTGATCAGATGGCTTCTTTAGAAGCCAAGAAGCCATCTGATCAGAATCTACATTGTTTGAAAGATAAGGCATATCCAGGCTCAGCAGGGCAAGGGTTAATTTGTTTGTTTGTGTTGAGCTTTACATCCATGTCAACACTATCTAGGGATGTCAATACTATATGCCAGCTTGATTCTTTTCTGTGCCTTGGCTCAGAATTCATTTATTAATACTGTAATTAAATCTCTATAAGTGTATCTTGCATCACTGTTGTGTCCAACTGATATTGGCTCACAGTTGGACAAGGCCTACTGTCCTTGCTGCAAGTATGGGTAGAGGGGGCAATGTTATTTCTTCTTTTTCTATATACACTTCCTTCCATTCATTTGCCTCTTCTCCTCTGTCCCTCACTTTCATATCCTCTATTATCTCTCCTACCGCTTTTCTCCGTTTCTCTGAGAGGACACAAAATGACCCACAAGGGTTGACGTGTGATTAAACCCAAAACAATCAATCAGTCAAATCTTTAGTTCATAGAGCTGTAGATATGGTGGGTATTTAGTGGTACATTAGCTAAAGTCTCCCTTATTTTTCGATAAAAATGTATGGCGTGTATATATTCATTAAGAGCAAGGTGGTTCTAATAAATACCCACAACATATGTTTTATTGATAAGGAAAATTATCCTTTAACTATCAACATATACCCACCTTATCTACATCACTCCATCCAAAATAAACAGTTTTTGGTGCTGATTCTGTATACTGCAGCGCAGATCCTTAAGCCACCTATATTATTTTCAACAGCCTAGTAGTTATCTAGCTCATGTTTGCAGCTCTGTTTATAACTAGGTCAAACACCTGGGTCCTAACCTCTAAGTGACTTCTTTTATACAATGAGAGCCAGAGTCATTGCACAATTTAATATGAATACCTTCTGGCATAACAATATTAGTCACTTCACAGTTTGTTTTGAGTCCTACTGATTCATACCATATTATGCAAGCAGTGACCGAGCTATGTATAATAGTCTTATCTTCAACTGCCTGTTGATATTTTGACAGGTCTAAAACCTTGTTGTCTTTATATAAATGTACAATTTCAAAGAGTGATTAAGATGTTTCTGTTTAACCCTTCAGAATTATCTTCTGCTTTGTGTTGGCTGGTTACTTTAAAGCCATTATTGCAAACAGTGTGGATCCAGATCAGACTGGTCCTCTTATGCCCTTATTGTTTAAATTGTGATTTAACATCCCAGTCAACACTATTTAGGTCATTTTGAAGATGTTGTATCCAATTTTGTTGGAATTTGACCCAACACTGAGAAGACATCTCAAGCCCTGCCACCAAAAGAAACCAATATAGTTCATGTGCATAGATGGTCCAAATTGCACCACCTTGCCTGGGCAGGCTAGACCTAAAATAATAATATCCAACAGCCATTGTGTTCAGCAAGGGAAACCATTTTAGCAGCTTTGGTAAAAGGTCACCCAAGGAACATTTCATTATTTCGAAATCTAGCCACTGGCCTAGGAGAAGCTGTCATCAAAAGGTCTTTTCTATTTTTAACTCTGGTGGCCATTTTTATTCATTGGAATAAAACCATTTGCGCAAGTTTGGATGAGGGTCACCCAAGGAGCATTTCTGCAAAAGTATGGCAGCCATTTTGTTCAGCAAAGCAGAACCGTTTTAGCAATTTTGGTAGAGGGTCAGCCAAGGACTGTCTCTGTGAAATTATTTCGAAATCAGGCCATTGGCCTAGGAGGAGATGTTGTTTAAAGGTTTTCTATTTTTAGCTCTGGTGGCCATTTTGTTCAGCGGATTAGAACCATTTTAGCAATTTTGGTAGAGGGTCATACGAGGAACATTTCTGTAAAATGATTTTGAAATAGGGCCATTGGCTTAGGAGCAGATATCGTTTAAATGTTCTTCTATTTTTATATCTGGTGGCCATTTTGTTCAGCAGAGCAAAAACATTTTAGCAATTTTGGAAGAGGGTCACCCAAGGAACATTTCTGTGAAATTATTTTGAAATCGGGACATTCGCCTAGGCGATGTCGTTTAAAAGTTTTCTATTTTTAGCTCTGGTGGCCATTTTGTTCAGCAAAACGAAACCGTTTTAGCAATTTTGGTAGAGGGTCAGACAAGGACCCTCTCTTTGAAATTGTTTTGAAATCGGGCCATTGGCCTAGGAGGAGATGTGATTTAAAGGTTTTTCTATTTTTAGCTCTGGTGGCAATTTTGTTCAGTCATGCAGAACCATTTTAGCAATTTTGGTGGAGGGTCACCTGAGGAACATTTCTGTGAAATGATTTTGAAATCCGGCCATTGGCTTAGGAGCAGATATCGTTTTAAGGTTTTTCTATTTTTAGATGTGGTGGCCATTTTGTTCAGCAGAGCAAAAACATTTTAGCAATTTTGGTAGAGGGTCACCCAAGGAACATTTCTGTGAAATTATTTTGAATCGGGACATTGGCCTAGGAGATGTCGTTTAAAAGTTTTTCTATTTTTAGCTGTGGTGGCCATTTTGTTCAGCAAAACGAAACCGTTTTAGCAATTTTGGAAGAGGGGCAGACAAGGACCCTCTCTTTGAAATTATTTTGAAATCGGGCCATTGGCCTAGGAGGATATGTGATTTAAAGGTTTTTCTATTTTTAGCTCTGGCGGCCATTTTGTTCAGTCATGCAGAACCATTTTAGCAATTTTGGTAGAGGGTCACCTGAGGAACATTTCTGTGAAATGATTTTGAAATCAGGCCATTGGCTTAGGAGGAGATATCGTTTTAAGGTTTTTCTATTTTTAGATGTGGCGGCCATTTTGTTCAGCAGAGCGGAACCATTTTAGCAATTTTGGTAGAGGGTCACCCAAGGAACATTTCTGTGAAATTATTTTAAAATCGGGACATTGGCCTAAGAGGAGATGTCGTTTAAGGGTTTTTCTATTTTTAGCTCTGGCAGCCATTTTGTTCCGCGGAGCAGAACCATTTTAGCAATTTTGGTAGCGGGTCACCAGAGGAACATTTCTGTGAAATGATTTTGAAATCCAGCCATTTTCCTAGGAGGAGATGTCGTTTTAAGGTTTTTCTATTTTTAGCTGTGGTGGCCAGTTTGTTCAGCAGAGCGGAACCATTTTAGCAATTTTGGTAGAGGGTCACCCGAGGAACATTTCTGTGAAATTATTTTGAAATCGGGACATTGGCCTAGGAGGAGATGTCGTTTAAAGGTTTTTCTATTTTTAGCTCTGGCAGCCATTTTGTTCAGCGGAGCAGAACCATTTTAGCAATTTTGGTAGAGGGTCACCCGAGGAACATTTCTGTGTAATGATTTTGAAATCCGGCCATTTGCCTAGGAGGAGATGTCATTTAAAGAAATTGTTGACGGACAGACGGACGGACGGACGCCGGACGACGGACAAAAAGCGATCCCAATAGCTCACCTTGAGCACTTCGTGCTCAGGTGAGCTAAAAACAAACAAAAAAAAACGCATTTACAAATTTCTTCACTAGAAATACATTAATATGCAGTCCAGTTTCATTACCTCTGAAGTACAGTAAAATTCCTATATTAAGACCACCTTTGGGACTGTTCAAAAGTGACCTTTAAGAACCCTTTTGACAGTCCCAAATGTAGTCCTTTAGTAGAGGCCACTTGGTTTATAAAAAGGAAAAGAAAGAACAGCTGAAACAATACAAAGATGCTTTCAAAAGCAGAATTAGTCCTAATTTTAGCTGGTCTTAATAGCGAAATTTTACTGTGATACATTTAAAGTTCCTAAATTAAGACCACCTTTCAGACCACATTTCAACAGTCCCAAAGGTGGTCGTTTACTTGAGGACACAGGGTGTAGAAAACACAAATAATAACTTAAAGTGTAAATATGATTTTAAAAGAAGCCTAACTTTTATTTTCAGCTGGTTTTAAAGGTGAAATTTCACTATATTTATGTCACACTGTCAAACATCAAGTCAGTGGTTGCAATCTCAAAAGTCCAATTTAGGGACCAAATTTTAGATTTTCAGTGAGAATATTCAAACAAACAAGTGAGATACTAGGTCCTGTTCTTTTTTGTTTTGTTTTTTTAACAACCATGTCAACACTAGCCAGTTACTAGTAACCTAACCAATGTTTATAATTCTAAGCAGTCAACCAGAGGCCATGATATCTCAATGGTTAGGGTGTTCGACTTATGAACAAGAGGGTGTGGGTTCGAACCTGGCCACTGGAGGCGAGGTGTGTCCATGGGCAAGACAGGTAATGCCACGGCCCCACTCTGCCTAGATGTAAATGGGTAGAGGGTAAATTCTCCGAACAGAGAGCCAATATGGCATTCAGAAAATTTACACATGCAGAAAGTGCATTACAAATAAAATACACTAGCTAATCCTCAACTATATTGCTGCTAATTGGGGTCATGGCAATACCAAGATTTTACTGAGAGAGGAGGCTTAACCTCATGTATATTTGTACCGATTCCCATCAATATACATGTATCTCAACGTATATTTGAGTTATGGCGATCACAAGGTTAAACATGTGTTTTGTCAGCGGAGATAACTAAAATACCATGTCACCCAGAGTTTTGGTTCTTGCTCATGCCACACCTTAACCTCATGTACAATTGTACCAAGCACCATCAAAATATCTCAAAGAGTATTGGAGTTAATGTGATCACAAGGTTATTTTGTCAGGGCAGACAACTAAAATACCCTGGCATCCAGAGCTGTGGTCCTTCTTCATGACCTATCTTAACTTCATGTACAACTCACATATCTCAAATTGCAACAACAAGCTCAAATTGTCAGGGGAGTTAACTAAAATACTATGGCACCAGTTAACTAAAATACTATGGCATCTAGAGCTACGGTTCTTGCTCATGACACACCTCATGTACAGCTGCACCATCAATGTACATGTATCACAAAGGGTATTGGAGTTATTGTGATCACAAGCTTATATTGTCAGGGGAGATAACTAAAATAGTATTGGACCTCAAGTTAGGGCTCTTGCCCATGACACACCTTCTTGACCTCATGTACAACTTCACCAAGTACAATACATCTCAAAGTGTATTAGAGTTGACAGACACATGGATGCCAGCTGATTGCTACCCCAAACTTATTAAGTCAGGGGATAAAAAGGGGTCTAATCTTAAAGGAAAGAATTTGTTCCTGAGGAAGAGTAGACCCCTATTGGTGAGGAAAACAAAAATAATTTTAGTAATAGTTACCACCCCTGAATTCTAACATACCTTTATTGAATGTTAGTAATTTGTCTTTATGTTGCTGGAACATGGAATCATGGGATAAATCGTGCATTACATTTGCTTCCACGAAAACTATCATCTTACGGACCTGGAAGAAAACAACAAATATTACACCTCTAAATGGGAAATAGCAGCGACTTACTGCATGTTGCGCACTGCATATTGCCAAAGGCCGTGCCACTGGAAATAATGGTCCTGGATTAATGTCACATACCTGTGAATTTCCATGTAAATTATATTAACCCTTATATATCTTGATGAATATTCATTTAAGCGACACCCATTTCTGTCTATCAACCAATCAAATTACTTAATTTAATTTATTGCTACAAATGCATAAAGTGAATGCCAAACAGTGTAGATCCTGATCAGATGGCTTCTTCAGAAGCCATCTGATCTGGATCTACACTGTTTGCAATAGGGGTTGTCGTGAACAGCAAGAGAAGGGTTAATGTGTGCATGTGTTTTATGCTGGGTTAAGATCATTTCAGACCTGCTTTCACATTCTTTCAGTAGACGTACTTTCAATGGTTTAAAGCACAATCTGTGATACCTAACATATCTAAATGACCACCATTACTTTTTAACCCTTATCTTGCTGAATATTCATTTAAGCCACACCCATTTCTGACTTTGAACAAATCAGATTACTTCATGTATTTTATTCTTACAAATCCATAAACTTCATGTCAAACAGTGTAGATCCTGAACAGATGGCTTAGAAGCCATCCGATCTGGATCTACACTGTTTGCAAAGATAGGGGTTGTCGTGAACAGCAAGATAAGGGTTAAAATTAAATTTTCCATAAGATATCTTTTTCCAAAATTAGACTTTTTATGCAAATTGCATTCTAAAATTAGACTCTAGCATTTTTCTATGCAACAGTGAGCTGAACCTCGTTCCACTCTTTCACCAGACTTAGGAATATGGGAACCAGCAGTGCTGTAGTTTGTCCCACTGTTCCTTGATAATGGTTGTTGAAAACGCAACAGTGCACAAACTTATACTTGTAGTTTGACCCAGTTTTCCCTGTTTATGATAATGTAATTTATATAATGTCACAGGCATGTTGCCATAATGGAGTTTTCTGAGGGCTAAACTATCCATATCCCATTACACAACCAGAAATTCAACTTCGGTGAAGTTGATGTCGCACCTGCTCCCCACCTGCCCCACACAAAAAATATAAGTTTATTTAAGGCAGAAGAAATGAATATAGGGCTTTGAGAAGAATCCATAGCCTATATATGTGAGGTAAAAACAGACTAAGTTCACAATGTGGAAAAAGTGATAAAAATTGATCCCAAGATAAAGTCAAAACCACATGCACATCCTCATACCATAGCAAAAACACACACAAAGTTTTAAAATGATCAATATAAAACTGTAAGAGAAGTTGCGATGACAAGAGGTACCTATTGTATATCAACTGAAGCTTAAAATTGGCTAAGTTCACAATGTGCAAAAAGTGAAAAAAAAAATTCTGAGAATTATGTTGAAACCACATGCACAACCTCATACCATGGCGAAAGCACACGCAAAGTTTCAAACTGATCGGTATAAAACTGCAAGAGGAGTTGCGATGACAAGAGGTACCTATCATATATCAATTGAAGGTTAAAAATGACTAAGTTCACAATGTGGAAAAAGTGACAAAAAATGATCCGACGATAAAGTCCAAACCACATGCGCATCCTCATACCATGGCAAAAGAACACGCAAAGTTTCAAAATTATCGGTATAAAACTGCAAGAGGAGTTGCGATGACAAGAGGTACCTATCATATATCAATTGAAGGTTAAAAATGACTAAGTTCACAATGTGGAAAAAGTGACAAAAAATGATCCGACGATAAAGTCCAAACCACATGCGCATCCTCATACCATGGCAAAAACACACGCAAAGTTTGAAAATAATCGATATGAAACTGTAAGAGGAGTTGCGATGACAAGAGGTACGTATCGCATACCTAAAAATGACTAAGTTCACAATATGGAAAAAGTGACAAAAATTGATTTGAAGATTAAGTCCAAACCACATGCGCATCCTCATACCATGGCGAAAGCACATGCAAAGTTTCCAAATGATCGGTCTAAAAGTGTAGGAGGAGTTGCGATGACAAGACATCCAGTGTAAAATGTTGACGGACGGACGGACGGACGGACGGACGGACGAACGGACGGACGGACGAACGAACGGACGGACGGACGGACGGACGGAAACTTGCACGCCTATGTCTTCCTGCTAAAGCAGGTGCGACAAAAAGATGAAGATGTCAAAAGATGCCAATCACAACAATTGTCATCTGCTTTGTCGTCTGCTGGAACCTGTGGAAGTCATTTTTTGCAAACAGTGTGGACCCAGATCAGAGAAATCTGATCAGGGTCCACCACATTGTTTGCCTGTATGCAAAAATATGTTTTGAAAGTTTTCAATAAGACGCAGTGGACGACATAAACATACATTTTCAGATGTATTTTTTTCATGGCATCTTAAGGGGAAACCCCAGTGTTGGTACAATGGCAAGTGAATAGAAGGCCCATATCAATCATTTAGTTTTGTGATTATTTAATAAAGTAACTGTTGACTTTTGAGTCAATTGGACATGATGTGATGTCGACCAAAGAATATGACTATTGACTGAGGCAAAGCCGGGGTCACTATTGGTTTTCTCTGGTGGACATCACATCACATCCAAATAATTATGTAGTATTACATATGGTAGTTCTTGTCTGTCACATGACTCATAATATCACATGACTCAATATCACATGACTCATAAAACCATATCCTATTAACTCTTATCCTGTTGTTCACGACAACCCCTATCTTTGGAAACAGTCTAGAAGCCATCTGATCAGGATCTACACTGTTTGACATTCAATTTATGAATTTGTAGGAATAAATTACATCAAGTAATCTGATTGGTTGATAGACAGAAATGGGTGTGGCCTAAATGAATATTCAGCAAGATAAGGGTTAACAGGTAATAAAAGGAAGTTAATAATTGTGGAAGAAATCCCCCTTTTACGAAATACTCTGGTTGGCTCAATAATCGTACCTATCAGGTAAAACACTAGGATATGAATGCTTCAAGAATGACATATAATTTCAATCACATTGACAAGTCTATGTACCATAATAGTCCTAAGTATTGGGACAAACTGGCCAGACCCAGATCAGACTGCTCCTGAAGGAGCAGTCTGATCAGTGTCTACACTGTTTGCCATTCCGACTGCACTTTTTGGACTCTTTGCTGGATCGTGAAACAAATTTGTTAAAATTTTAGGAGAATTACAGTAAGTCCTCAAGGATTTTTATGGTAACGTAACTAATAACTAACTATAAGATGATTTGTTTCAAGTTAAATGACCCAGTCAACACTATTTCAATCATACAGAACTGGTCAGTTTACTTAATCATACTTTTCAAGTACAGAGCACATTTTTTTGCCAGAAACTGACAACTGCCCTTCTTGAATTAGGGGAAGGGAGTGGATGACTGTAGATCAACCTCCATGAAAAAATGTTGCCGATCGGGCAGGTATCGAACCTGTGACCTGATGATCACCCATTTGATGCAATCCCATTGACCTATGGAAATAAGGGGGAATAGGTATAATTTTTCTTATTTCTTCATAAAACACTTGTTTATGTGTTAGAATTGCCATGAAGAGTGAATCTAACATACCATAAGGAATCTAAATATTGATACAGATAGGTCTAAGCAACAGTGCAGACCCAGATCAGACTGCTTCTTAAGGAGCGGTCTGATCAGGGTCTATACTGTTCGCTTACAGTAGGTCATATCTAATCGGGGTCTACACTGTTTGCTTCCAATACACATTTGTAAGGGTTAAACGAAATTCTAACAGTCTATAATATATATGTCACCGATCAGGACCATTTTTCCGGCCTACACTAACAGACAATCAACCCACCATTATCGACCCCCGCCCATCGGGGCTTGGAGAAATAGATTGGGCTGCACAATGCTTCCATGCAGAGCTGAAACCAACGAACCATACATGAATACTGGTTAACTGCTCCGAGGTTCTAAGCCTGCGCAGGAAAAGTGTGAGTCTGACTGTTCATGCATATAAACCCTATTGGTTTCATTGGGTGGCAGGGCTTGAGATGTCAGTTAATCTCAATGTCGAGTAAAGTCCCACAAAATTGTAAGCAATATCTCCAAAATGACCAATACAGTGTTGACTGGGATGTTCAACTTCAAATCAAACAAACAAACAACCTACCAGTGCTCTTAGTGCTTTATTTACCCTTTTTGTACCAAATGGAATCTTCCTTCTTATATATAGCATGGGTCAATATCAAAATTTAGGGGTGTCAGGTTTTTTTCGAATTGATTTTGAAAATGGCTGAACGTTCTGCAAATAGTGTAGGCCCTGACGAGATGCCGCATTCTACGGCGTCTCATCTGGTCCTGCACTGTTTGCCAACTACCCATTTTGGGGTTTCCGGTATTAAATGGGTTAAAATTTTTCCTGTCTGAATGAATTATCTTTAGTAAACGATTATCCATCCAGAACCCAGCAAAGACTCAGATCAGACTGCGTGGACACGCAGTCTGATCTTTGCCGGGCATACACACATACCTCAATAAGCCATGCAATGACATCTCTAAAAGATGACAGAACCGATTCATCATAGATTTTCTTCACCACCAGCACGGTCAGAGGTGGTTTGTGCCAGTTTAACTTCTGACTTCCTGGGTCTGGTATTGTCCTGAAACACAAAAGGGAGATAACATTTGGTTTGGTTTAAACAATATTTATTGCATTTCAATAACAAACAGTTAAACATGCATACACCCAAAATGAGAGAAAGCACTGTGGCTTTTATATCTCCTGGGGCCCAGAATATTTAGCTTTCTGCAAGTAACTTGAAGAGTGTTGGTTTGACAAAAATTGCCCCACACAGGGTCCATCCTCGCCTGGAAACAAGCATTCTTCAAAAAAAATGAATACATGTAAATGTAACTCCCATATTAGCAGAACAACAAACACTGAAGATCCTGTTCAGATGGCTTCTGAAGCCATCTGCCATCTGATCTGGATCTACAGTCTTTGCAAAGGAAGGGGCTGTTATGATTCAGCGGGACAGGGGTTCATATACCCCAGGAGGGGTTTTCAGTTAATGTAGGTATCATGCTGTCCCAAAATTAAAACCTGGAGCTAGTTGTTCAACACTAACGGTGTAATTAGTTAAAATATCGTTAAAACTGATCATTTGATATGAGAAATATATTGATATTTTTTTTGAAAAAAAATGTGAGCAGCTTTTGCAAATGCAAAAGCTGCTCACATTTAATCAGCAAAAATATCACTGTATAAGGAACTATACTTAATAGAACAGTTAACAATTGGTCCACTAACAAGCTCGTTAAGCTAATAATACTTTGAACAACTGGACAAATAAGGAAAGTTGAAATCTGCGAGAAGATGGCCTAATATTGGTTGATAGCTAAAGCCTAATATTGGTTGATAGCCAAAGCCTAATATTGGTTGATAGCCAATATTATTGCCAAAGCAAGTACAAGTACATTATGCCTAGTTGCCTACAAAAGGCATGATTATGACAAGAAGAAGATGTGAATTTACAAGTAGTTGATCTTCTGACTCCAGTTTAGCTGCAAAACAGTGTACATCTTCATAATAGATTATATATATGTATCAATAAATTTATAAGCAGCCAGGTTTATTCACTATACTTTTATTTGCAGGGGTAGATTTAAGTTCAAGCGAAAAAATTATTGTCTACTTCATTACTCCTACTATTGTCATTACTATAAAAACATCTACATCGGTATCTATAGTCAGTCTATGCATCTACAAAGACAAGGTACTGCTGTCTGCACCCCATCCCACACCCACAAACCTGTGCGCAGAGCCAGGGTACTATCTATCTATCTATCTATCTATCTATCTATCTATCTATCTATCTATCTATCTATCTATCTATCTATCTATCTATCTATCTATCTATCTATCTATCTATCTATCTATCTATTGATCTATCTATCTTCTGATACTGCGTCGGTATCATTTGACCATTACCGCAGGTGTATGTTACATACACTCCAGGTTTTGCAGAATGAAAGCCTACACAGTAATCATGTAATTACGGTAGGGATTGCACTACAGCCACCCCCTGTCCAACGTGACCCACCAACCTGTTCATCTGCAGAACCAAGATTAGAGTGAACCCCACTGCTTTTAACCCTTATCCTGCTACATAAATTAAGCCACACCCATAGCTGACTATATTACTTTACTGTATATAACATATTTGTTCAATTAACAGCCTGACAAACAGTATGCCAGACAGAGTAGATTCTGATCAGATCTGATCTGGATCTATACTGTTTCCAAAAGAAGGGTTTGTCATGATAGCGGGATAAGGATTAACATTAACCCATTTTGTACCAGAAACCCCAAAACGGGTACCCTGGCAAACAGTGCAGGCCCAGATCAGACGCCGCAGAATGCGGCGTCTGATCAGGGCCTACACTGTTTGCAAAAAGCTAAGCCATTTTCCAAATAAATTTTGAAGAAAACACAACTGGACACCCCCTGAAGTTTGAAATAGACTCCTGCTATATATAAGGAGGAAGATTCCATTTGGTACTAAAAGGGTTAATACAAACAATATTGATCACTCGAGTCACATGTGAGACGCCAAGTTCTGCAACTGAAGGTCAGGTGGTTTGTCTCCGGGTACTCCGGTTTTTGCTCACCTCTGATTAACCCTTCTCTTGCTGAATATTCAGTTAACTCACAACCATTTCTGACTTTGAACCAATCAGATTTCTTCATGTAATTTATTCCTACAAATTCATAAACTGAATGTCAAACAGTGTAGATCCTGATCAGATTGGCTCAATATGAGTGAAATAACCTTGAAAGGGCCGTAAAACCAACCCCCCCCCCCCCCCCAAAAAAAAACAACAATATTGTATGAACCAGGATCTTACAGTCAAAAAGGACTCTTGTCTAGAAGTCATCTCTTGTATATCCTGGCCCTGAGGTTATAAAATTTTTTTCATGCTCAACTTAACTGAGCATGAAATTTGTAGTGCTCATAAAAAATAAAGTACAAATAAGTTGGGCGAGTTTTCTGTCCCAGTTGGCAAAGAATGTTATTTGTCCTAGCACAAATTTTAAAATGTTAATAATTGTTGGCATTTTAAAATTTATGAGCAGGACAAATTTCAGGCTCAAGTGAGTTGAGCATGCAAAAAGTTTTGTAACCCTGGCCCCTGGTTCAGGAGGACAGGGTCAAATATATAGGGTGCTAGCTAGAACTGTCTCACTGAGGCAATTTCAATGTGTACTCACAACCTATGTTTTCAAACAGTGTAGATCCAGATCAGATGGCCATCTGATCAGGATCTATACCATCTGACATTTAGTTTTGGAATTTGTAGGAAAAAATTACATCAAGTAATCTGATTGGCTGAGAGTCAGAAATGGGTATGGCTTAATTAATTATTCAGCAGGATAAGGGTAAATATAATGTTAACTGGTGCTAAAAAGATCTAAATTAGTGACCCTGACCTTTAGACAGGTATTCATCATCACGTTTTACAGATATTTTAACCCTTAAGATGCCAAGAAAAACTACACCTGAAACTGTCGTCTGCTCATTGTCATCTGCTGAATCTTGTTGCAAACTTTTCAAAAATATTTTTGCATATGTGCAAACAGTGTGGACCCAAATTAGACTGCTCCTAGAAGAGCAGTCTGATTTGGATCCACACTGTTGGCAAAAATTACTTTTAAAGTAACCAGTAGATGACAAAGCAGACGACAATTGTCATTTTATGGGTTAACCCTTTTCCTGCTTTGACAGAATATGCATCACCTTATCAAGTTATCTGACTGGCTGAGAGTAAGAAATGGTGTGGCTAATTAATTTATTCAGCTGGACAAATGCTAAGTAATTGAGTCTGTAATCCATGACCTTGTAACTTCAAGGTCATTAAAGAATGAAATGCAAGACCAACATTTTCAGCAGCCCATATACTGTTACAGTGAATCTTGATATTTAAACTCTTTGACCTTTATGTGACCTTGTGGCAAAATGTAATTCAAGGCCTTTCACATACTGAACATCTACGACCCCTGCCCATTGGGGCTTGAAGAAATAGATGGGCTGCATGATGCTTCCATGCAGAGCTGAAACCGACCCACACACGAATACTGGTAAACCGCTTAGAGGATCTAAGCCAGCCCAGGCAAAGCAGTGGGAGTTGGACCGTCCATGCTTATAAACCCTATTGGTTTCATTGGGCGGTAGGGCTTAGGATGTCATTTCACCTCAACGTCAGGTAAAAGTCCCACAAAATTGGAAGCAACGTCTCCAAAATGACCTTTTAAAGTGTTGACGGGAACGTTAAACCCCAAATCAAACAAACAAACAAACATACTGAACATCTAACACCATTTCAAAGTACTTATATATATATACAAATGAGTCACTTGGACACTGGCAAAACTTTTATAAACATTACACACAATAATAGCAACCATTTGTGACCTTGACCTGAAAGGTCACTTAGTGTAGTGTCGAGCAATGATAAAACTTAACCCTCAAGATACCAATCACAGCAATTATAATCTGCTGGTTACTGTAAAAGTCATTGTTGCAAACAGTGTGGACCCAGATCAGGCTGCTCCGTTAGTCTGATCACGGTCCACACTATTTGCTTGTATACAACAATATGTTTGAAAAGTTTCCATAATATGGCATAAAAAGACATGTTCAGTCGGTAGCTTAAACATCTTTCCCAATATAAGTTTAACCCATTGCATGTGGGGAAACCCCTAAAGGGGTACCTTGGCAAACACTGCAGGCCCAGATCAGACGTCTGATCAGGGCCTGCACTATTTGCTAACAGAAATTATCCTCAAAAAATTGAATAAAAAGGAAAAAATTGGTCTGACACCCCTTGTATGACAAATGGTCTTGTCCAACATGTAGCAATGGAAGAATCCACTAGAAACCCATTTAGTACCAAAAACCCCAAAACGGGTACCCAGGCAAACAGCGGAGGCCCAGATCAGACACCGCAGAACGTGGCATCTGATCAGGGCCTGCACTGTTTGCAAAGCGTTCAGCCATTTTCCAAATCAATTTTGAAGAAAACAGAGCATGACACCCCTAAATTTTGAAATGAACTCCTGTTATATATAAGGAGGAAGATTCCATTTGGTACAAAAAGGGTTAAACCAACAATATGAACAAAGTTAATACATTCCCACACCTGCAAAACTGAGGGCAAAACATTCCACAGAAGAAATAGGTCCAATACATTAACAAAGTCAAGCCATGTTTATTATGAGACCCAAAAATTCTACAAGACATTCTTGTGGTGCATTCCGAAACCAGAAGATTTAAAATTCATGTTGTCCACCTTCATTCCGAAACCAGAAGATTTAAAATTCATGTTGTCCACCTTCTTTCCAAAGACTATCGCCTTGCACTCATGCATAATTAATGCCTTCTTTCTTTACTGGTATTGTGATGGTTATTTACTTTGTAAGTTTCATTATTCCTTACATGTATAAAGTGATCTCCTTTGTTTAATACAACTTTAACTATTAACCCATAAAATGCCAATCACAACAATTGTCGTCTGCTTTGCCGTCTGCTGGTTACCTTAAAAGTATTTTTTTTTGCAAACAGTGTCGACCCAGATCAGACTGCTCCTACAGGAGCAGTCTGATCTGGGCCCACACTGTTTACCTGTATACAAAAATATTTTTAAAAAGTTTGCAAAAAGCTTCAGCAGACGACATAAGCAGACGACATTTCAGATGTAGTTTTTCTCAGTGCCTTAAGGGTTAACCCTTAAACTGCAAATCACAACATTTGCAGAGGTCATTTTCAAATACCATATCTAACCAAGTATTCGGACACCTAAACTCCTTATCATACGTGCTCTAAAATATGAACAAGTACAATTTGATACCTGATGTTGAGCTTAAAAATAGCTGGACGATTCTAGAGATGAGGTCCTTTAAAATGCTGATGGACATACAATTCTAGAGACCTTGGGCCAAAATCAATGAATGACCTTGACCTTTGACATTCATAGAGGTTCAAATAAGACATACTGGTACTGGTACCTTCATTTCATAAACTATAATAATTATTGTTTTTGGATGAATGCACTGTTTTACAGTAAAACCCGACATCAGTTGTCAGTTTGGTATTGTCAATATTTTTGTAAATAAAGGTTATTTTTAAATTTATCTACGCAATTATATGTTATTTTTGGATGATCTAATTTTATTTTTGGTGACTCCCTATTAATGTGATGGTATCAGGCTAAAAAATTCCATACCTGCACTGTATCGACGCTAGCCAAGTGGTAAAGTCACGGGCCTGTAGAGCTGAAGTATGCGGGTTCGAATCCCGCTGGGGATGTTTTTTCTTTAACATTTTTTTTTTCGCGCCAAAAGCAAAAAATCCTCGATTTTCTCGTGATGCATGCATTTTTTGTGCTGATATAAATTTTTACTGAACATTCCTTAGTTCATACTCGGTTGCCCTGCCGCGAACATGTCTTCAAAAAAGCTTAAAAAAATAACGTATGATCAACATGAATTAAGTTATAAATTTCCAATCAATGTTAATTTCAAGTCATGTTATTGGTGTGCCTATTCTTTACTTTCACATGTCACATATAGGGTCTAGGCCAATCAGGTTCCATTGTATCAAATTATGGCATCTTGTATTTCAATTGTCTTGTACATGTTCTTGCTGGTGTTTCTTTTTTATTCACTATTATAAATCAAATGTGAAGTTGATCTTTAAAATTTTGCATGACATGTATTGAACTTTGAAATAAATAGATAACCATTCACGAAAAAATAATAATACAAAAATAATAAACAGAATTGAAAATTAAAAAAGAAATAATAAAAATGTAAATTCTGAAACTATTTTATAAAAAAAAATCAAGAAAAAATAAATCATGCTTTTAATAGCTTTATGAAAAAAGGTTGTCTGCGAGGATCGTACCTGCGACCCTCAGGAAAGTAAACCAGTTGTTATAGGCGCTCCTCGCTACTAGTTGCACTACGCAATTGATTACATTGGTACTGCAAAATTAAGTGCTTTTGTGTTAGAATATAACCCGTTACGTACCTGTGGAAAACACCGTTGTTTGTTATGATTTATAAATAGACGAGTATTTATCAACATTGAAACCATAACACCGACATATTACGGCAGGGTACCTTTACCTTTTTCCCATTCAAAAGCCTAATGGAATGAATCTGATCTTGCCATAAAACAGGCCAAGGTCAATCCAGGATCATCATTTACATGTATTTATTTTTTGTAGGGCTCAAGTCCCTTTCGCTATCGGCCAAGTTTCAAATTCAGCTGACTTATAGTTCTGGAGAAGGTTTTTGAAGGTTTTTACCATATATGGGCATGGCTGTCACCTTTGCTATGAGAACTGGACCAAATATATTAACTTTTGTTTTTGAGAGGCATAGAAGCTCTCTATAAAATCTGACTCCAAATGGCCATGTGGTTAATCAGAGGAAAAGATGTTTAAAAATTTGATGGACATTTATCCAAGTGACATCGAGTCAATGTCACTGAATGACCTAGACCTCTGACATTCATAGAGGTTCCTATAAAACCTACTTTCATTTCATAAACTACAATTGTTTTGGATAGCTGCAGTGCTTTATCTTTATCCACTTCAATTGCCTTAGGGACCAAATTAGACTTTGCCATAATATGAGCCCCGCCAAGCGAATTTGTGTCTTCGAGCATTCCGTCATGACAAATTTTAACTGCGCATGCCCAGCCATTCAGAGGGGCCAGGGATATGGCTTTCTGTCTGAAGGTTCCTCTTGATTCACTGCTCGCATAGGCGATAAGTACCAAAATGACCTGACGGGGCCCATATAAGTCAAGGTCAACCCAGTGTTATCATTTATGTATAATTTTTATAGGGCTCAAGTCCTTATTGTTGTCTGTCAAGTTTCAAGGTCATATGAGTTACAGTTCCGGAGAAGAAGAGTTTTAAAAGGAATTTACCATATATGGGCATGGCAGCCATTTTGGTCATGTGACCAGGACCATTGTATAAATTCAAGTTCCTGTGAGGCATAAATATTCCTCAAGCAGAATTTGGAACACACACCTTGTCCTTGGTGCTGGGGCTACACTGCATTATGCAGGCTAAGATTTGTTGACGTGTGGCCGTAAGAAGGACCAGTGATGCCAGCAAAGAACAGATGAAGCAAGAGAGCTTCCAATGCTAGCCTTTCCTTTGCTAAAACTCTGACACTGGCTATGAAACACAATATGCAGGTCAGAATTGACCATGTTCCATGGCCACAATTGATAGCCCACGGTTTTTTGGAGAGTCATTCACAATGTCTGAGGCAAGAGGGGTGCATCGGCCCTGCATCCCTCTATGTGAAAGCCTTTTCAAAAGTGGAAAAACTAATCCTTGACATGGTCTAGGGGTTGCCGCTATGTGCTGATAGCACCCAGTTACCTTAAAACCCTGTCACCATGATGACGACATAGATGTTCTTTATAAAATCTGACTCCAATTGGCCCTGTGGTTTCTGAGGAAAACTATGAATTTCTGATGGACATTCAATCCTGGTGACTTTGAGCAAAAGCCACCAAAATGACATTTAAGACCCACTTTCAATTCATAAACTATTATTGTGTTGGATAAAAGCACTGTTTTACCTTTTTCCCATGCAAACACTTCAGGGATTAATTTGACCTTGCCAAAAAAATAGGTCATGGTCAACCCAGGACAACAGCCCATTGGTATACTTTAAGCTCACCTTGTGAGCCTTCAGCTCAGGTGAGCTAAAAAGCATGCAAATTTACCCAGGATGCAAAGAGATATGGACTGCATGTATGCAGGCCTTTCCCAAATGTAAGCCAATATCAGTTGGACACCCAGATGTAACAAGATACATCAGTGAGACCACTGTCTCCCAGACTGATGCAAGTCTACATAATTACATAATACTGAGGACCCTTGTTATAACGACAGTATTTGTTCCCCGATATGGTGCCGTTATAAGGATTAAGCCGTTACAAAGAATCCAAATAAGGAGTAAAAAGGACTTTCTTGCTTAATTACAACAAATGTTTGTTAGTATCCCATCTGTCAACAAATGTTGTGGACATTTGTTAGAATCGAGGCGATTCTGCCTCGATTCTAACAAATATCCAAAACATTAATTTTGCTTCATGGAGTATTAAATAAGTACATGTATTCTTGAATATTACCATTGATCCGTATCAACTTTAACTAAGGATTCGCTTCATTGAAACTGTCGTTATTACGAGTTTTGTCGTTATATCGAGTGTCAGTATAAAGAGGGTTGACTGTACCGACCCCTACAGTATTTGTATTAGACCCCTGGTGTATTAGTGGGTAACTCCTCAAGCTAAATAAGGGCCAGCAATAAAGGTTCACTTACCAATGAAAGAAATGGGATTTGGGCCTTGAATGAACAACTGTCTCAATATTAGCCTCAATCTTCACTCCTTTCACTTCAGAATCACTATCTTTAAACAAGCTGTCACTAGACAGAGACCTGGTAGGACTATCCAATTTTATCTTACAACCATTAATTTGATTCTTTTGAAGTATTTTTATACTACCACTTGCACCAAGAGATCCTTGGTTCTGGTCATTGAAAGGAGACTCCTCTAAATGGTCAACCAAATTTTCCCCATCACCATGACAATTTTCACCATTATTTGGCAAAATACTTGAATCATTTACCAAATCATGACTGTAGATGTGATTTTCTGATCGAGTCCTGTCAACACCAAAGTTTGTTTTTTCACCACTTTTCTCTACACTGTCTTCAAGTAGAAAATATTTTCTTGGCTTTACTTGTCCATGTATTCCATTTACATGAAAGTTTTTATCATTGGTCTCTTCTGTACATTTTACTAATTTCATTTCTGGATATCTTTCATTCACTTTTGTGAACAAAATATTTCTGTTTTTATCAATTTCAGATTGCAGCTCAGTACATGTATATGCATTTTCAAATTCTAAACCATTTTCTTGCTTTTTCATTGACAGTTGTTAGATTCACAAAATTTTATCTCGCATAATTCAAGTGTGTCACAAAATTCACTAGCAATAACTATCGGTCTGGGCCCAGTTGTTAAAAGCACCGTTAGCTTAACGAGCTCGTTAGTGGTCATATTGTTAACTGTTCTAGCAAGATTAATATTTAAAATTTTGGTATTTTTGCTGAAAAAATGTGAGCAGCTTTTGCAAATGCAAAAGCTACTCACATTTTTCAGCAAAAATATTAGCATATTTGCCATAATAAATGATCAAAGTTTTAACGATATGTTAACTAACAACGTCGTTAGTTTTGAACAACTGGCCCCTGAAATTCAATTCCAGTCCTGTAACTCATACATCTTTATACTTTTTGCCGATCATGACGAAAAGATACCATTTTCAAAAAATATCTTTATTTTTCATAGAAAATTGGGCTTGGCATTTAATGTGAATCATCTGCTTGGCAGATAATTCACATGAAATGTTAAGCCTTACTAAGTCTTTTTCTGAAAACTGAAGAAAAAAATGTCACTGGCTTTGTACCAAAAATGATCTGCACCTTCAGTATTAAATTTCAAGGGATTTTCCAGTGTTTCAAAGTGTTCCTTATGTAATCCTGATTTATCTTTCAAATATCCTGGTTCATTTGTTTACTTTATGATGCACAAGGGGTGTTCAAAGCTTTTTACGGCGTAGCCGTTCTGGTTTTGCTTTTGTCCTACATTTTTCGTTATTCCATTGGTCAATAAAACCACATGTCCAAGGAGATGACCATTTCATTGGTCAATGATTTGCATAAATAAATCTACTCAAAAGTACGACAGTTTACTGAAGTTTTAACCTAGGAAATGTTTCGTTTTTTATGTGAGACATGAATGAAAAATATATACCGTTTCGGCTTGCTCACCGTCTTGTCCTTTGATGACCATACGTCATATGTATAATTGTGTTTCTAGTGAATTCTGTAACTGCTGCGGTGAATAGCTATTTTGACCTAATTTCACGTGGTTGGTCTATATAGCGAAAGGAACCATTTCGCGAAAGGAAGGTTCCTTTCGCGAAAGGAAGAATTTTCTGCGAAAGGAATTGTTTGTTTGATTTGAGGTTTAACGTCCCACATGTCCAAGGAGATGACCATTTCATTGGTCAATGATTTGCATAAATAAATCTACTCAAAAGTACGTCAGTTTACTGAAGTTTTAACCTAGGAAATGTTTCGTTTTTTATGTGAGACATGAATGAAAAATATCTACCGTTTCGGCTTGCTCACCGTCTTGTCCTTTGATGACCATACGTCATATGTATAATTGAGATTCTAGTGAATTCTGTAACTGCTGCGGTGAATAGCTATTTTTACCTAATTTCACGTGGTTGGTCTATATAGCGAAAGGAACCATTACGCGAAAGGAAGGTTCCTTTCGCGAAAGGAAGAATTTTCTGCGAAAGGAATTGTTTGTTTGATTTGAGGTATAACGTCCCCATCAACACTGTGTAGGTCATTTTGGAGACGTTGCTTCCAAGTTTGTGGGACTTTTACCCGACATTGAGATGAAAGACACCTCAAGCCCTGTTGCCCAATGAAACCAATAAAGAGATATAGCATGACAAAAACATGTAATAATCGCATTACAAATTGACAGATGTTTAATTTACAATATATGCTAAATAAAAGTTGCAGTGTATCATTTGTCTTCAGCATACTTTATGTCCTCCATTTTAACACAAAATGGACATTTTCGAATATCATTAATGTTATATAAATTCTGAAAAGGAATAAGTGTAATTTGAGTTTTAATTAGGTGCACATAAGATCAAGTTTCCGTCCGTTTGTCTGCTCGTCCGTTTGTTCGTCCGCCTATGCGTTTACGTTCACCATAGCGACAACCCGAAATGTTAACCCTAGAACCACTGTGCTCCACAAACATTGTTGTTATAATACTTTTGAACAGAAGTATAGTTTGGTAAAAAAAAGACTTGACAATTATTATATGATAACAAATAACTTGCTTTCAAAAATGAGATTATAATAATCAGATTTAAATATTAATTGCTAGAAACAAGTAACATGATGAACAGTTACTGTTTGTATTCAAAAACACCAGATTTAACCCATTTTGTACTGAATGGAATCTTCCACCTTATATATAGCACAAGCCTTTTTCCAAATTTAGGGGTGTCAGGTTGTGTTTCCTCCAAAATTTATTTGGAAAACAGCTTAACTTTTGTACACAGTGATCAGACACAGCATTCTGTGGCTTCAGAGCTGAGCCTGTACTGTTTGCCAGTTACCCATGTACATAATGAGTTAGCACATGGCACACCGCAGGAAGTTCTAAAGCAAGTGACAATCAAGCTTTTTTTTCCTTACTTTTCTGAGAAAACATTAGCTAAGGCATGACATTTCATGTGAATTTTCTATGAAAAAAACAAACAAACAAAATTAAAAGAAATTATCCCTTGATTATATCCTTGTTACTCAACCTTAGCCTTCTAAAGTACTGTGAAGTGATGCTTAAAATTCCTACTTTTAAACGAGGCTTGTCAAGCAAAACATTCTAATGTGTCTTTGGTCATGTGAGCTAAGCAAAGACTCAGAACAGCCTGTGTATACACTCAGTCTGAAAAGAACCACCCCTGTCTATGTGAGGAAGCTTCGAGTCAGTGATGTGATTGGACAGATGCACAAGCTGATCAGAGTTTTTGCTCAGTGCACAAGTCCTAAACAAACTTTTGGTTGTCACCTGATCAATAATGGCATGAAAAAGGGCCCTTTGCGCCATTTGGGGCCTTTTGGGAGCTCCAACTTGACACAGAACAGTTTGTGCATCAGTAGAACCAGAGAGGGGTCATTGCTACATGCCCTGAGGGTTACAGTCAAGTGATTCTTTTCTTACAGAGTAATACCTCAGACCCAACTGTGTGGCGTTCAATGATCTGATCTGACCCTTTGCTGGATCCCCACTTTATAAAGTTTATGTTCTACTCTAGTTATTTTTTTAACCCTTTTTTGTGCCAAATGAAATCTTCCTCCCTTTATATAGCAGGAGTCCATTTCAAAATTTAGGGGCGTCACCTTGTGATTTCTTTAAATTTATTTGGAAAATGGCTTAACTTTGTGAAAACAGTGTAGGCCCTGATCAGACGCCGCATTCTGCGGCATCTGATCTGGGCCTGCAATTTTTGCCAGGGTACCCGTTTTAGGGTTTCCAGCACAAAATGGGTTAAAGGTGATCAAGCACGTCTATATTATTAAACCCATTTTGTACTGAATGGACTCTTCTATCTTTTGTGGCTGAAGTCCATTTTTAAATTTTGGGGTAGCTTTTATAAATTGATTTAAAAACAGTTGAACTATTTTCAAACAATTTCAAGCATTCTGCGGCATCTGATCTGGGCCTGCACTGTTTGCCTGTGACCTGTTTCAGGGATTCCTGTACAAAAAGGGTTTATAATTAAATGCGTAATATATACTAACTGGCAAAAGAAACCCAACCGTATTTTTTGTGTCCTTAATTTTTACCTATAGCCAAAACAGTGTGGTTTTTATCATGTGGGATTTTCGGAACCAAATGTATATTACTGATGTCCACATCTTGCGATTTGTACGTTTTGTACGAAATCCAGGTAACAGCTATTTATACTTGTCCTTGTGATTTCAGGGTGCTGTGTAAAGAGGGTTATTTGTAATACATGGACCGGGCTCAAGTGCCAGGTCATTGGCAAATAGTGTATAGACCCAGACCAGATGCTGCAGAATACAGTGTATTATCAGGGTTTACTGTGTAATGCTTAAAACACATGAATCTATGAGTCTAAGACTTTTGTCCACCTTACTTGGTACCAGTTACTTATAGCAGAGCTAGTCTTCTCTTTGTGACATCACAGTGCTGTGTGTAAAAAGTAAAATCTGGACTGGGCTTGTGCACTGGGACACTGGAAAACAGTGTAGACCCAGATCATTCTGCAGCATCTGATCAGGGTCTGCATTGTTTGCTTAAAGCACAGGTTTAGATCTTAAAACGAAATGGTCCAAGTCCCCCAGCCCATAGGCCCATTTTCCAAGTCTACACTCAAAGACACTCGACCCACCAGTGCTGTCAATGCTTTGTTTCAAGTACTCAGCCATGAAAATGGTTGGTGGGTTTCTTTTGCCTGTCAGTATACTTTCTTGTGGTCTTTGGGGCGAAAAGAATCGTGTGGTCTGTGGGGCGAAATGAACCTAGTCCTACGGAAAGATAAATCCACAGATATTAGACCATAAGGAATTTGAGCTGAAACTAACGATAATGTTCCTTTGGACATGTAAGCATTGCAAGGACTCCCATCAACTTGTGCAATTCACCAAGTCAAGTATGACCTGTCTTTGTTGTACACTCATATGGGTGCCTGTTGATCCAAATTCATGCAGACCGGCAAGACTGTAGCCTGACCGGGGGGTTTATAGAGGCTGATTTGGGTCAATTCTACAAGCACAAGTCCAAAGGCATCTTTCTACTTGGCCTGGCTCATTTAACCCATTTTGGTCTGAATACCCGGCATAGCACCAGATAAGAGGGGGTATCCACATAATATTTTTCTTATTTCTGCATGAAAACATATGTTGTGGGTATTCATTAGAAGTGCCTCCCCAAGGCACTTCTAATGAATACCCACAACATACGTTTTTATGCAGAAATAAGAAAAATATCAATATTTTTGGGATTAAAAAAGTGCCTTAAATGGAGCTAAGAGACTGATTTGAGTTACTGCTATAAACACTATTTTATTCTTAACCCATTTTGTACAGAATGGAATCTTCCCCTTAATATATACATGTTGGGAGAGTCCATTTAAAAATTTTGGGGTGTCACATTGAAGTATTTTTAAAAAGAAAATAGCTTTACTGTTTGCATGATCAGACAGCACAGATCAGGAGCTTCACTGTTTGTGATCAGACACTGCATTTTGCAGCGTCTAATCTAGGCCTGCTTTGTTCACTTGTGACCCACTTTCGGGCCTCCAATATAGAGTGGGTTAATACTGTCAATGACCGATGTCATTTCAGTTTGATGCTTTAAGATTCTCACCCTTTCGACCTTCATTACGCAAACACGCCTATACAAATACATTGCCACTTTTATCACCGTAAAAATGAAAATTTTAAGAAGAAAAATTGTGATATTTTTCTTATTGATGCTCAAAATATAGATTGTGGGCACTAGTTAGAGCCGCCTCATTGAGGCGGTTCTAACAAGTACCCACAATCTATATTTTAGAGCAGAAATAAGAAAAATAGGGTATACCCCCAGAAACCCCAGTTTTACTGTATAAAAGTGGGGTTCAAGGGGGTCAAATTTATTTAGGCGTGTTTTCGGGATGGTAGACTGTAACTGATATGGACCAAACCTATGCAAACCGTGCAGATCCAGTAGGGATGGATTATAAGAATCTTAAATGGGTGTGAGGGGTGGATGGAAAAATACGTCCCGAGGGTCAATGTCCGGCATCATGAGGCTTGTCGAGTGATGCTGGAGAGTGATCCCTCAGGATGGATTTTTCCATCCAGCCCTCACACCCCTAGGTCCCGAGGGTCAATGTCCGGCATCATGAGGCTTGTCGAGTGATGCTGGAGAGTGATCCCTCAGGATGGATTTTTCCATCCACCCCTCACACCCACACACCTTTTTCTTGAATACCTTTCATTTCTTAGTGTGGATTTTTAATGCTGCAGTCACTTCAATTACGAACTTCCACCATATTGTGACGACACTACAGGAATGTTTAGTGACATCACGTAACCTGCTGTGACATCAACCTTAACAATGGCGCATATGAGGTCGTATTCAACCAGTGCATTTATCATATTCAATTTTGGGTAAGAACACCAGGGTAAGAACAGAATTTCTATCCCAAGCTAAACTTATCTGGTGTGCAAGAAAATACTGAGCTATCTCATCAGAATCAACACTGCTTGACATCTTGTTAATGGTTCTGACTAAGCCCCACTATTTGCAAGAGTGGACATGTCCAAATTCAAAGATCAATATCCCATTTCAGAAACAAAGGGGTGAAAGGGTTAAGGATTAAAGATTCTTTCATGATTTTTTTCAATTGATCTTTTCGATACAAATGTAAAAAATTTAAGCCCCAAATGTACAAATACATAAATACTAATATGCCTACTTCATGTTTTTTTTTTGTTTTTGTTTTTTTCATTTGTAACATTTTTCCTGCTGTTCATGATAACCCCTACCTTTGCAAACAGTGTAGATCCAGATCACATGGCTTCCCATCTGATCAGGATCTACACTGTTTGTCGGCATAAATTACATCAAGTAATCTGATTGGTTCAAAGTCAGAAATGGGTGTGGCTAACTTAATTATTCAGTGGGATAAGTGTTAATTCTGGACTTTTTTGTCAAAAAGGGTGTGCTGGTTTATAAAGTTACGAATACCATACTCGCACAGTGTACTTAGACATCTCATCCTTATCATAAAAACATGCCCTTCAAACACAGTCATTTTTAGCCCGCCTGTAAGTACAGAAGAGCTATAGCAGACTGTCACACTGTCATCAGTGTTGGCGTATATGTGTCCGTGTATGTCACTCAGTTAAAGTTTTTGGTTAAAGTTTTCTATTGCTCTATACACCTGGACCTCATTATAGCCTGATTCGTTACAGCACGAATTCGGATATAACACGGTTTTGGTTTGGACCCCTATTTTCCCCTACCAACATTTATAAATATTTTCCAAGGGTTCTATCAGGTTTTAAGCACAACAATTTTATTTTCCTCCCATTTTTGACTGCGGTAATACGGTAGCTAACACGATCTATAACGGTACTTTTTGATATTTATTGCAGGCCTCCAAACATGTCATCGATATTAGCAGAGTTGAATATACAGTATATAAACCTGTTTAGCTTGTAACGCACGATAAACATGAACTGCCATCAGCATAATCGAAAGTTTTGGCTTATCGAGATAAAGAGATTAAAGAAATCCGTTACGCAACCGGAAAAAAAATTATTAACGCTCTGTCAAGGATCACTGCTCAGCAAAAATTTTAAACATCGATGCAGATGATCTGATCCGTGAACTGCAATAAAACTGATTTTCTAGAGCCGCATGTAAAAGAAAGTCGGATTTATTCCAGCTTAAAAGCAAATGATAAAACACATTCATGATCTATTTTCGCGGTAAAAAAATCATTCAAAGACCATGTGCGCCATTAAAAATCATTTCAAATGGGTGAGATATTCCAAGGGAAGTAATTAAAATTTCTTGTATCCAGTTCCGAACCCTAATTCGGTAATTTTACCATTGAAATTTATTAAGGGTACTGTAGTTCGGTACTGTCCCGGACAATAGCCATTAGTTCGGATCCGGACATGGGCCAGGAACCAGCTATCAAAATGGTGTCATACTCGCTGTCAGATCAGACGATTCTGTGGATAAAAACGTGGTTTATCAGCTGGTTTCAATTAAAGAGACTTGTTTGACTAGATGGGCCATGTTATTTACTGCCATTGATTAGTTCTAAACACATTTTAGTCGGGAAATACAGTTATTAACCGTACCGCACATCATCTTGTTTGGAAAACTATTGATCGCCTTAGTGTCAATCTGTGACAAATACGGTCGGCGTTTATAACACGATTCGGATAAGTAACACGGTCCGTTGGTTGGACCCGGAGTTCCGTGTTATAACGAGGTTGAGGTGTTTCTCTAAAACCACTTGATGATTTAGTTACTTCTTTGACTGATGTTACATATTTGTCTAGAGTTTCGCACAGTACCAGCCCCACACACCTTAGTGACCTTGAGGTCAAGGTCATGGACTTAGAGAAATTTATGTTAAAGGTTTTGGATAAAGTTTACTGTTGCTCTATATCTCTAAATTCACTTGAAGGATTTAGTTACTTCTTGGAGAGATGTTACATATTGGTCCCACCTACCTCAGTCACCTTGAGGTCAAGGTCACGAATTTTATGTTGAAGATTTTGGTTAAAGTTTTTGATAATAATTATTGCTCTATATCTCTAAAACCACTTGATGGATTTAAGTACTTCTTGGACTGATGTGACATTTGGTCTAAAGTTTCACACACTACCAGCCTCACCCCTCTCAGTGGTCTTGAGGTCAAGGTAACAGACTTAGAAATTTTATGTTGAAGTTATTGGTTACAGTTTTCTATTTCTCTATAGAGGAAAAATTTCATTTTTGATAACTTGCCCTAATCCAACTTACGCCCCCAAGGGCAAGCTATGTTGTCTGCTGTTTTTTCTTGTTTCATTTTCAAAGTCAATCAGGCTGGATATTTCAAGGGAATCTTCTGTCCAGCAGATGATTCAATCACAAGAAAATTTAATATCAAAACTTTATTTTTTCTTTAACATAAGAAACAAGAGAAATAAGAAACAAAGGTCACTGAGGGGGGTGGGGCTGGTACTATGCAAAACTTTAGAGCAATATGTAACGTCAGTCCAAGATGTAGCTAAATCCATCAAGTGGTTTTAGAGATATATTCTGAGCAACAGAAAACTTTAACCAAAAACTTTAACTGAGTGACAAACATGGATATGTATACGCCCACGCCAGTGTGACTGCTATAGATAGCTCTATTTTCATAGAGCTAACTAAAAACGTAGCCTCTATACATGTATATCACTACTGTTGGGTCCAAAGCAGTAACCTTGTGATTTTCGGACCACCTAACCCTTCTCTTGCTGAATATTCAGTTTAGCCACACCCATTTCTGATTTTGCACCAATCAGATTACTTGATGTAATTTATTCCTACAAATTCATAAATTGAATGTCAAACAGCGTAGATCCTGATCAGATGGCTTCTTCAGAATTTGATCTGGATCTACACTGTTTGCAAAGAAAAGGGTTGTTGTGAACAGCAGGATAAGAGCTAAAATTAACCGACAAAATGCCAACCACGACAATTGCTCATTTTTGCCAACAGTGTGGCCCCAGATCAGACTGCTCCTCTAGGAGCAGTCTGATCTGGATTCACACTGTTTGCCTGGATGCAAAAATATTTTAAAATGTTTGCAAGAAGTTTCAGCAGACAACATAAGCAGATGACATTTTCAGATCTAGATTTTCTCGACGTTTTAAGGGTTAGGAATAATTCTGCTTTAAAAAACTTATTCAGAAGGTAGCAGTTATCTTTTTTTTCTGAATACTGCACTTAATGTCTGCCGGTCAGGCACCTCATTTGGGACTGTTCAAAAGTGGTCTTAAAGACCCCTTTGACCACTCCCAAAGGCGGTCTAAATATAGTAAATACATGGTTAGTGTCTTTAATAATAAAATATAATCGGTGAGCCTTAGACAATTTTATAGGGGCGAGTTTTAGCGAGCCCCTATAAAATTGTCGCGGCGAACCGACTATATATGATTATTAAAGACACTAATGATGTATTTAGTTTATACCGCAATTCAAAACAACCAAGAGGTTTTGCAATAATTTAGCAAATTTAAGCAAAAAAGACAGCAGACAGTGAGGCATGTTAAACAACATTCGGTGCCATGGCGCGCACACGTAGTATAACGTGACGTCAACTAGTGCAAAGTTTCTGACGTCATCGCACCACAAAGACGCAGGAAACAAAATGGATGCTCGAATAAAAGTTTCTCAGCGCTTTACATTCTGTATGAAAATCTGCAAATAAATAATTTATTTTAGCTTTAGAAATTATTTTTGAGGTTGAGACGTAACTGCAGTAGCAGTGCGCAGTTATTCCAACGGGTCATTCAAACCAGGAAAGGCCGAGAAGGTAAGAATTTAGCTGAAATTTCTGAAAATCTGTTCAAATAAATGTTGAAAAGACTTTAAGATGCAGTTTCGTTGTTTTCCCATGTACGAAAGGTTGCATGTTATTGTTTACAGTTGTAAAATAGTGACCTGAAAAGAAGGTCCGGTCTATAAACGGTCACTAGACGTATTATAGGGCAGTAGGAGGTACTATAGGTCACTAGCGATTATAGCGTGCAGTTATTCGACCCCCTTTATTAGGTTACTAGAATGCCTGATTGCAGTATAAATAGGAATTTTACTGTACTATCTACATATATATATAGGTCACATAGCAAAAATGGTCATTTTTTTATCATAACCCATTATAAGCGGGAAACCCCTAAAAGGCTAGCCTACACTGTTTGCAAAAAGTTTAGCCAATTTCCGAGTAAATTTTGAAGAAAACACAGCCTGAGTCCCTAAATTTTGAAATGAACTCCTTCTATATATAAGGAAGAAGATTCCATTTGGTACAAAAATGGTTAATATAGGAATTTTACTGTATATACATGTACATAATTATGTAACAGAGCAAAAATGGTCAGTTTTCTACATAATCCATACATTTTTGCATCCATCCTTATAGAATGTCAGGAGATGACTTCTAGACACAGGAGATGAATTCTAGACAAGCATTTTTGCTTTCCATAAGGAAAACACGCCTATATAATTTTGACCCCCTTGAACCCCACTATTATATAGTAAAACTGGGGGTTTGCAGGGGTAAACCTGATTTTCATATTTCTGCTCTAAAATATAGAGTGTGCTACTCATTAGAACCGCCTCGATGAGGCGGTTCAAACGAGTACCCATAATCTATATTTTGAGCACAAATAAGAAAAATATCACAATTTTTCATCTTAAAAGTTTCATTTTTTCGGCGGTAACGGTTACAATGTATTTGTATAGGCGTGTTTTCGTAATGCTGTCAGATCCTGTATTATATTGTTTGTACTTTATATTTTGCATGTAAATGTTTGAAATAAATACTGTTTAAACCAATGTTATAATGGACATTTTGTACCAGAAAACCCAAAACAGGTATCCTGGCAAACAGAATGCAGTGTCTGATCAAGGCCTGCACTATTTGCTAACAGAATTTTTCCTTCAAAAACTTACCACTCGTTTCTTCCCATAATTAAAAACATCAAGCCAAAAGCAATAACCTTTGAACAAATATTGTACATATAATGACAACCATTAATTTATTTATCTGAAAATACCTGCTCTATTCATTTCTAATAAAAAGGCTTCCAGGAAATGTATTTTATTTTCTAGCATCAAATCTATTATTCTAAAAAAAACCTTCCTGTTGACAGTATTGAGCAACAACTTGACTGAAGGATCTGACAAGTTTTGTTTTTTTGTTTTTCATTACGATAATACACCTATGTGACATAGTGCATTCTTTAATACCTCCAGAAAGTTTGTTTTTCTGATGAAAATTCCTGATATTTTGCTTATTTATACTCCAAACATAGGTTATAGGTGCTCGTTAGAACCGCCTCATTGAGGCGGTTCTAACGAGTACCCACAATCTATGTCTCCGAACAGAAATAAGGAAAATAATGTATACCCCCGTAAACCCCAGTTTTCTCTATATAAAGTGGGTTTTAGGGGGATGTTCATTATACGGACTTGTTCAAGTGATGTTTTGTTTGTTTGTTTTTTTTGTGTGTGTTTTTTTTCATAGTGTATGTCTTATGTGCAAAATGGTGTCTTAAACATGAGTGTGTGCATGCATGACTATTATGCTTCCCTACAGTCAATGCTTGGGCAGTACATTCTTGTCCATCTCATTCTTGACCATGCCCGCTCTTGGCATCTATTGATTGAATTTCAACAAAACTTGACATTACGATAACACATCAGTGTGCCATAGTGCATTCTTTCATATCTCCAAAAAAGCTACTTTTCCGACGAAAATGTTTGACATTTTTCTTATTTATACTCCAAACAAAGGATGTGGGTGTTCTAACGAGTACCCACAACCTATGTCTTGGAGCAAAACTAAGAAAACTATTGTATACCTCCGTAAACCCCAGTTTTCTCTATATAAAGTGGGGTTTAGAGGGGTGTTCATTTCACAGGCTAGTTCATGTGATGATGGAAAACACTATAATATCAACAAGAGGCTCAATGAGCCTAACCGCTCACCTGAGGAACATTTTAGGTAGCTGTTTGACTCACGGTCTTTGAGCATAATTTTTTTGAAGTTCTTCCTAATGGAACACGGCAATGTCAATTTGGACCCTAGGGGCAGGTTTGGTAGGATTAATGTAGGGGACCACTTGACATTGCAACATGCTTAATATGTAAGCTCTGTGCCTAGTGGTTTCAGAGAAGAAGATTTTTGAAGTTTGTTATTTTCCATTGTTAGTCAATGGGGGCTAAGGGGCCCTGGGGTGTGGCCAGTTTAGACCCCAGGGGCATGATTGGCACAATTTATATAGGGCACCATTTGACATTGCTACATGCTTAATATGTAAGCTCTGGGCCTAGTGGTTTCAGAGAAGAAAATTTTTTAAGTATGTCCCATTGTAAGTCTATGGGAGCTATATGTTGCCATGGCAACACCAGTTTCAATCTGAATTACCCCGAACCATACTGCATCTTCTCCCCCAATCCGATAATGCTTCTCATGAAATTTAATCATGATTGGCCAAGTGGCTTTAAAGATATACTTATTTGAAAATGTGAACGGACGCCGGACCATTGGCATTCCAATACCTCACATGAGCCTTTGGCTCAGTGAGCTAATAATACCAACAGTTTCAGAGAAGAAGATTTTTTAAGCTTTTTTTTCCATTATAAGTCTATTGGGACTAAGGGGTCCAAGGGTGTGGCCAGTTTAGATCCCAGGGGCATGATTGGCACAATTTATGTAGGGGACCACTTGACATTGCTACATGCTTAATATGTAAGCTCACGGCCTAGTGGTTTCAGAGAAGAAGACTTTTTAAGCTTTTTTCCATTATAAGTCTATGGGGGCTAAGGGGCCCCGGGGCGTGGCCAGTTTAGACCCCAGGGGCATGATTGGCACAATCTATGTAGAGGACCACTTGACATTGCTACATGCTTAATATGTAAGCTCTTTGCCTAGTGGTTTCTGAGAAGAAGATTTTTTATGCTTTTTTTTCCATTATAAGTCTATGGGGGTTAAGGGACCCTGGGGCATGGCCAGTTTAGACCCCAGGGGCATAATTGGCACAATTTATGTAGGGGACTACTTGACATTGCTACAAGCTTCATATGTAAGCTTACGGCCTATTGGTTTCAGAGAAGAAGATTTTTTTAGCTTTTATTTCCATTATAAGTCTATGGGGTTTAAGGGACCTCGGGGCGTGGCCAGTTTAGACCCCAGGGGCATGATTGGCACAATTTATGTAGAGGATCACTTGACATTGCTATACGCTTAAAATGTAAGCTCTGTGCCTAGCGGTTTCAGAGAAGAAGATTTTTTAAGCTTTTTTTCCATTATAAGTCTATGGGAGCTAAGGGGCCCCGGGGGGTGGCCCGTTTAGACCCCAGGGGCATGATTTGCACAATTTATGTAGAGGACCACTTGACAATCCTACATGCTTAATATGTAAGCTGTGTCCCTAGCGGTTTCAGAGGAAGATTTTTTAAGCTTTTATTTCCATTATAAGTCTATGGGGGTTAAGGGACTCTGGGGCGTGGCCAGTTTAGACCCCAGGGGCATGATTGGCACAATTTATGTAGGGGATCACTTGACATTGTTACATGCTTATAATGTAAGCTCTGTGCCTAGCAGTTTCAGAGAAGGAGATTTTTAAAGCTTTTTTTTTTCCATTATAAGTATATGGGAGCTAAGGGGCCAAGGGGCGTGGCCAGTTTAGACCCCAGGGGCATGATAGGCACAATTTATGTAGAGGATCACTTGACATTGCTACATGCTTAAAATGTAAGCTCTGTGCCTAGCGGTTTCAGAGAAAAAGATTTTTTAGGCTTTTTTTTCCATTATAAGTCTATGGGGGCTAAGGGGCCCCAGGGCGTGGCCAGATTAGATCCCAGGGGCAAGATTGGCACAATTTATGTAGGGGATCACTTGACATTGCTACATGCTTAAAATGTAAGCTCTGTGCCTAGCGGTTTCAGAAGATAATTTTTTAAGCTTTTTTTCCATTATAAGTCTATGGGAGCTAAGGGGCCCCTGGGCGTGGCCAGTTTAGACCCCAGGGGCATGATTGGCTCAATTTATGTAGAGGACCACTTGAAATTGCTACATGCTTAATATGTAAGCTCTGTGCCTAACGGTTTCAGAGAAGAAGATTTTTTAAGTTTTTTTTTTCCATTATAAGTCTAAGGGGCCCCAAGAGCGTGGCAAATTTATGTAGGGGATCACTTGACATTGCTACATGCTTAAAATGTAAGCTCTGTGCCTAGCGGTTTCAGAAGATAATTTTTTAAGCTTTTTTTCCATTATAAGTCTATGGGAGCTAAGGGGCCCAGGGGCGTGGCCAGTTTAGACCCCAGGGGCATGATTGGCTCCATTTATGTAGAGGACCACTTGACATTGCTACATGCTTAATATGTAAGCTCTGTGCCTAGCGGTTTCAGAGAAGAAGATTTTTTAAGCTTTTATTTCCATTATAAGTCTATGGGGGTTAAGGGACCTCGGGGCGTGGCCAGTTTAGACCCCAGGGGCATGATTGGCACAATTTATGTAGGGGATCACTTAACATTGCTACATGCTTAAAATGTAAGCTCTGTGCCTAGCGGTTTCAGAGAAGAAGATTTTTAAGCTTTTTTTCCATTATAAGTCTATGGGAGCTAAGGGGCCCCGGGGCGTGGCCAGTTTAGACCCCAGGGGCATGATTGGCTCCATTTATGTAGAGGACCACTTGACATTGCTACATGCTTAATATGTAAGCTCTGTGCCTAGCGGTTTCAGAGAAGAAGATTTTTTAAGCTTTTATTTCCATTATAAGTCTATGGGGGTTAAGGGACCTCGGGGCGTGGCCAGTTTAGACCCCAGGGGCATGATTGGCACAATTTATGTAGGGGATCACTTAACATTGCTACATGCTTAAAATGTAAGCTCTGTGCCTAGCGGTTTCAGAGAAGAAGATTTTTAAGCTTTTTTTCCATTATAAGTCTATGGGAGCTAAGGGGCCCCGGGGTGTGGCCAGTTTGGACCCCAGGGGTATGATTGGCACAATTTATGTAGAGGACCACTTGACATTGCTACATGCTTAATATGTAAGCTCTGTGCCTAGCAGTTTCAGAGAAGAAGATTTTTTAAGCTTTTATTTCCATTATAAGTCTATTGGGGTTAAGGGACCCCAGGGCATGGCCAGTTTAGACCCCAGGGGCATGATTGGCACAATTTATGTAGGGGACCACTTGACATTGCTACATGCTTCATATGTAAGCTCACGGCCTAGTGGTTTCAGAGAAGTAGATTTTTTTAGCTTTTTTTCCATTATAAGTCTATGGTGGCTAAGGGGCCCTGGGGCGTGGCCAGTTTAGACCCCATGGGCATGATTGGCACAATTTATGTAGGGGACCACTTGACATTGCTACACGCTTAATATGTAAGCTCTGTGCCTAGCGGTTTCAGAGAAGAAGATTTTTTAAGCTTTTATTTCTATGTGAGGTTAAGGGACCCCGGGGCGTGGCCAGTTTAAACCCCAGGGGCATGATTGGCACAATTTATGTAGGGGACCACTTGACATTGCTACCGGCTTCATATGTAAGCTCTGGGCCTATTGGTTTCAGAGAAGAAGACTTTTTAAGCTTTTATTTCTATGGGGGGTTAAGGGACCCCGGGGCGTGGCCAGTTTAAACCCCAGGGGCATGATTGGCACAATTTATGTAGGGGACCACTTGACATTGCTACCGGCTTCATATGTAAGCTCTGGGCCTATTGGTTTCAGAGAAGAAGATTTTTTTAAGTTTTTCCCATTGTAAGTCTATGGGAGCTATATGTTGCCATGGCAACAAGAGTTTCCATCTGATCTGCCCCAAAACAAAATGCATCTTTTCCCCCAACCTGATAATGCTTCTCATGAAATTTAATCATGATTGGCCAACTGGCTTTAAAGATATACTTAGTTGAAAATGTGAACAGACGACGGACCCCGGACGCCGGATCATTGGCATACTAATACCTCACATGAGCCTTCGGCTCAGGTGAGCTAATAAAACCAAAGGGACCTGGGGCGGGAGCATTTTTGGCCCCAGCACTATAATTTGAACAATCTTGGTAGGGGTCCACTAGATAAAGCTTCATACCAAATATCATAGACCTGGGCCTTGTGGTTTCAGAGAAGAGATTTTTAAAGTTTTCGGTGGAAAAATATCTATTTTTGGCTCCTGTGACCTAGATGTGCAACCGACCTGAACCATTTGAACAAATTTGAAAGGGGACCGCCTAAGGATCATTCTTGTGAAGTTTGGTCAAAATCCGATCAGTGGTTTAGGAGGAGATGTCGTTTGAAGAAATTGTTTACGGACGGACGGACGGACGGACGGACGGACGCACGCACACACGCACGGACTGACAACGGACAATGGACAAAAAGTGATCTCAAAAGCTCACCTCGTCATTACATGACAGGTGAGCTAAAAATGGATCCCACGTCACCTTCAGTTTGGTTTGACGATTTTTCCAAAAGTTATTGTCTTTGATGAATTCTTCCCTGAAAAAACATCATGAAAACAAGTCTGTGAAATGTATAACCCTCTAAACCCCACTCTATATAGAGAAAACTGGGGTTTACAGGGGTTAACATTATTTTGTTAATTTCTACTCCAAAACATAGGTTGTGGATACTCTTTAGAATGGCCTAAATGAGGGGGTTCTAATGGGCACCCACAACCTATGTTTGCAGTATAAACAGATTTTTATCAGCAAAGTAGCTACATGTATTTCGGAGGAATGAAAGAATGCACTATGTGCATTTATCATATGACGTCGCGTCTGAGAGTGTAATAACGTCATGTATTATTTTCGAAAATCCACTAGTGGATTAAATATGCAAATTAGCTAGATACGTCCCGTAACGTTACATGTACGACGTCCTTAACGACGTCGCGTTTACTAATGGCGGAATATTGACATTTTTGTAAACAATCGTGAATAAAATGCGTTTTAAATGCCATCTGATAAATAGAATCTTGCATTTGGCTCATGTATTATCGAATTTATTAAACTCGTTGAGGAAAAGGGATAAAATGCTCGGCAGAGCCTCGCATTTTATCTCTTTTCCTCAACTCGTTTAATAAATTCGATAATACATGAGCACTCATGTGAGATCCTCTATGTATTGCACTATGTGCATGTATGGTACATTTTATGCTATTAAACTAACACAGTTTCTGCTTTTGACTCCAAAAGTGTGTTATAAGAAATTGATTCCTGATCATTGCCTTCACTTCTTTATTCTACATGTTCTCAGTCACAATGTCTACATCCTGGTAAATACAGGATCAATAACTTTGACAGGTAGACAATAATAAACCGCAAAATGTTTGGAAACTAACCACAAAAACCCCGAGTCTATAATTCAACAACAAGTGACACATTATTCGATAGTACTAGGAAGAATTAAGATATAAGAAAAAAATCTAAAACTTAACTCTTATTTCATTGTCTTGAGCTCTGTTTTAACCCAATGTATACTAGTGGACTCTTCCATTGCTATATGTTGGACAAGTCCATTCCTCATATAAGGGGTGTCAGGCCTATTTTTTGTTTTTATTCTATTTTTGACAAAAAATCCTGTTAGCAAACAGTGCAAGGATCTTATATGAATGTTCATGTATTACTGAATTTATTAAATGAGTTGAGGAAAAGGGATGAAATGCTAGGCTCTGCCGAGCAGTTTATCCCTTCTACTTCAACGAGTTTAATAAGTTCGATAATCCACGAGCACCAATGCAAGATTCAATTTATCATATGACATTTAAAACAAATTTTATTCATGATTGTTTTACGAAAACATCAATATGCCGCCGTTGTTAGAAGCCTCCGTGGTGTAGTGGTTACGCTACTCGCCTTGTAAACCAGGGGTCGCAGGATCGATCCCGGGCTTCTCCAGACTGTCGGATGAGTCTTTAAACCAAGGTCCCGTCTCCGTATGACCTTAGCTGTTGATGGGACATAAAACTCAAACACTCACTCACTCCGCCGTTGTTAAGAATGTCGTATGTCTAACATTACAGGACCTATCTAACTCATTTCCATATTAAATCCACTAGTGAATTATTGAATTTATTACATGGTGTTATTACAGTCTCCGACGGGATGCATGTGATAATTTTTTTTTTATTTCTACTCCAAACTGCCTCAATGAGGTGGTTTAAATGAGTACCCAAAATCTATGTATTTGAGCAAAAATAAGAACAAGAGGGCCCAGAGGGCCCTGGTTCGCTCACCTGATCCAATGTATAACAAGTGGGCCCCACGCAGGGTCAATTTTGGCCCCAGGGCTATAATTTGAACAATCTTGGTAGAGGTCCACAAGATGAAGCTTCATTTCAAATATGAAAGACCTGGGCTTTGTGGTTTCAGAGAATAAGATTTTAAAGGTTTACCCTGCATATAGAAGTCTATGTAAAACAAGATTTTCCCTACATAAGTCTATGTAAAACCAAAGGGCCCCGGAGCAGGGACATTTTTGGCCCCAGGGCTAACATTTGAACAATCTTGGTAGAGGTCCACTAGCTGAAGCTTCATAACAAATATCAAAGACTTAAGCCTTGTGTTTCAGAGAAGATGATTTTTAAAGATTTTCCCTATATAAGTCTATGTAAATTTGTTTGATTTGAGGTTTAACGTCAACACTATAAGTCTAGTAAAACCAAAGGGCTACATGGCGGGGGCATTTTTGGTCTCAGGGCTATAATTTGAACAATCTTTATAGAGGTCCACTTGCTGAAGCTTCAAAACAAATATCGAAGACCTAAGCCTTGTGGTTTCAGAGAAGAAAATTTTTCAAGATTTTCCCTATATAAGTCTATGTAAAACCAAAGGGCCCCGGAGCTGGGGCATTTTTGGCCCCAGGGCTATAATTTGAACAATCTTGGTAGAGGTCCACAAGATGAAGCTTCATACCAAATATCAAAGACTTGGGCCTTGCAGTTTCAGAGAAGAAGATTTTTAAAGATTTTCCCTATATAAGCCTATGGAAAAGAAAAGGGCCCCGGTGCGGGGGGCATTTTTGGCCCCAGCACTATAATTTGAACAATCTTGGTAGGGGTCCACTAGATAAAGCTTCATACCAAATATCAAAGACCTGGGCCTTGTGGTTTCAGAGAAGAAGAGTTTTCAAGATTTTCCCTATATAAGCCCAAGTAAAACCAAAGGGCCCCGGTGCGGGGACATTTTTAGATCCAGCACTATTATTTGAACAATCTTGGTAGGGGTCCACTAGATGAAGCTTCATACCAAATATAAAAGACCTGGGCCTTGGGGTTTCAGAGAAGAAGATTTTTAAAGATTTTCCCTACATGTGTATATAAGCCCATGTAAAACCAAAGGGCCCCGGTGCCGGGGCATTGTTGGCCCCAGCACTATAATTTGAACAATCTTGGTAGGGGTCCACTAGATGAAGCTTCATACCAAATATCAAAGACCTGGGCCTTGCGGTTTCAGAGAAGAAGATTTTATAAGTTTTCAGTGAAAAAAATCTATTTTTGGCTACTGTGACCTATATGTGCAACGGACCGAAACCATTTGAACAACATTGAAAGGGGACCACCTATGGATCATTGCTGTGAAGTTTGATCAAAATCCGATCAGTGGTTTAGGAGGAGATGTCGTTTGAAGAAAAAGTTTACGGACGCACGCACGGACGCATGGACGAAAGACAACGGACAAAAAGTGATCCCAAAAGCTCACCTTGTCACTACCTGACAGGTGAGCTAAAAAGAATGAGTACCCCTGTAAACCACTTTTTTCTCTGTATAAGGTGGGGTTTAGAGGGGTCCTCATTTCACGGACTTGTTAATCTGATGGGATGAAAAAAGCATATTAATGAAAAACAAGAGGGCCCAGAGGGCCCTGAATCACTCACCTGAGTTTCAGTGTCTCTAGTACATTCTTGGCTCAAGGGCTATTATTTGAAAAAAAAAACACGGTAGTGGTCCACTATATGAAGCTTCATACCAAATATCAAAGACCTGGGTCTTCTGGTTTCAGAAAAGAAACATCTTAAAGGTTTTCCTTATATAAGCCTATTTACAACTAGCGGGCCGTGGCGCGGGGACACTTTTGGTGCCAAGGCTATAATTTGAACAATCTCAGTAAAGGTCCACCAGATAAAGCTTCACGCCAAATATCAAAGACCTGGGTCTTCTGGTTTTAGACGAGAAAATTTTTAAAGTCTTTTTCCAATATAAACCTATGTAAAACTTAAGTGGGTACCGGCACGTAGACATTTTTGGCCTCAGGGCTATAATTTAAGCAATCTTGATAGAGGTCCACTAGATGAAGCTTCACACCAAATATCAAAGACCTGGGCCTTGCTGTTTCAGAGAAGAAGATTTTAAAAGATATCTCTATATATATGTCTATATAAAACCAAAAGGCCCCGAGGCGGGGGCATTTTTGGCCCCAGGGCTATAATTTGAACAATCCTGGTAGAGGTCCACTAGATGAAGCTCCATACCAAATATCAAAGACATGGGCATCGCAGTTTCAGAGAAGAAGATTTTTAAAGATTTGACTATATATGTCTTGTTAAACCAAAGGGTCTCAGGGTGGGGGTATTTTTGGCCCCAGGGCTATAAATTGAACAATCTTGATAGAGGTCCACTAGATGAAATTTCACATCAAATATCAAAGACCTAGGCCTAGTGGTTACACAGAAGAAGATTTTTAAAGATTTTCCCAAAATAAGTCTATGTAAAACCAAAGGGCCCCAGGGCGAAGGCTTTTTGGCCCCAGCACTATAATTTGAACAATCTTGGTAGGGATCCACTAGATGAAGCTTCATACCAAATAGCAAAGACCTGGGCCTTGCGGTTTCAGAGAAGAAGATTTTTAAAGATTTTCCCTATATAAGCCCATGTAAAACCAAAGGGCCCCGGGGCGGGGGCATTTTTGGCCCCAGCACTATAATTTGAACGATCTTGGTAGGGTCCACTAGATGAAGCTTCATACCAAATAGCAAAGACCTGGGCCTTGCAGTTTCAGAGAAGAAGATTTTTTAAGATTTTCCCTATATAAGCCCATATAAAACCAAAGGGCCCTGGGGTGGGGGCCAAATATCGCACAAAATATCAAAGACCTGGGCCTTGCTGTTTCAGAGAAGAAGATTTTAAAAGATTATCTCTATATATATGTCTATATAAAACCAAAAGGCCCCCAGGCGGGGGCATTTTTGGCCTGAGGGCTATAATTTGAACAATCCTGGTAGAGGTCCACTTGATGAAGCTCCATACCAAATATCAAAGACATGGGCATCGCAGTTTCAGAGAGAAGAAGATTTTTAAAGATTTGACTATATATGTCTTGTAAAACCAAAGGGTCTCAGGGCGGGGGTATTTTTGGCCCAAGGGCTATAATTTGAACAATCTTGATAGAGGTCCACTAGATGAAATTTCACATCAAATATCAAAGACCTGGGCCTTGCGGTTTCAGAGAAGAAGAATTTTTAAAGATTTTCCTTATATAAGCTAATGAAAAACCAAAGGGCCCCAGGGTGGGGGCTTTTTGGCCCCAGCACTATAATTTGAACAATCTTGGTAGGGATCCACTAGATGAAGCTTCATACCAAATATCAAAGACCTGGGCCTTGCGGTTTCAGAGAAGAAGAATTTTTAAAGATTTTCCTTATATAAGCCTATGAAAAACCAAAGGGCCCCAGGGTGGGGGCTTTTTGGCCCCAGCACTAAAATTTGAACAATCTTGGTAGGGATCCACTAGATGAAGCTTCATACCAAATATCAAAGACCTGGGCCTTGCGGTTTCAGAGAAGAAGATTTTTAAAGATTTTCCCTATATAAGCCCATGTAAAACCAAAGGGCCCAGGGGCGGGGGCATTTTTGGCCCCAGCACTTTAATTTGAACAATCTGGGTAGGGGTCCACTAGATGAAGCTTCATACCAAATAGCAAAGACCTGGGCCTTGCAGTTTCAGAGAAGAAGAATTTTTACAGATTTTCCTTATATAAGCCTATGTAAAACCAAAGGGCCCCAGGGCGGGGGCATTTTTGGCCCCAGCACTGTAATTTGAACAATCTTGGTAGGGTCCACTAGATGAAGCTTCATACCAAATAGCAAAGACCTGGGCCTTGCAGTTTCAGAGAAGAAGATTTTTAAAGATTTTCCCTATATAAGCCCATGTAAAACCAAAGGGCCCTGGGGCGGGGGCATTTTTGGCCCCAGCACTATAATTTGAACAATCTTGGTAGGGGTCCACTAGATGAAGCTTCATACCAAATAGCAAAGACCTGGGCCTTGCGGTTTCAGAGAAGAAGATTTTCAAAGATCTTCCCTATATAGGCCCATGAAAAACCAAAGGGCCCCAGAGCGGGAGGGGGGGGGTGCATTTTGGCCCCAGAACTATAATTTGAACAATCTTGGTAGGGGTTGACTGGATAAAGCTTCATACCAAATATCAAAGATATGGGCCTTGCGGTTTCAGAGAAGAAGATTTTCCCTATATAAGCCCATGTAAAACCAAAGGGCCCCGGGGTGGGGGCATTTTTGGCCCCAACACTATAATTTGAACGATCTTGGTAGGGTCCACTAGATGAAGCTTCATACCAAATAGCAAAGACCTGGGCCTTGCAGTTTCAGAGAAGAAGATTTTTAAAGGTTTTCCCTATATAAGCCCATGTAAAACCAAAGGGCCCTGGGGCGGGGGCATTTTTGGCCCCAGCACTTTAATTTGAACAATCTGGGTAGGGGTCCACTAGATGAAGCTTCATACCAAATAGCAAAGACCTGGGCCTTGCAGTTTCAGAGAAGAAGAATTTTTACAGATTTTCCTTATATAAGCCTATGTAAAACCAAAGGGCCCCAGGGCGGGGGCATTTTTGGCCCCAGCACTGTAATTTGAACAATCTTGGTAGGGGTCCACTAGATGAAGCCTTAAACCAAATATCAAAGACCTGGGCCTTGTGTTTTCAGAGAAGAAGATTTTTTAAGTTTTTGGTGAAAAAAAATCTCTTTTTGGCTCCTGTGAGCTAGATATGAACAGACTGGAACCATTTGAACAACTTTGAAAACCACCTTAGGATCATTCCTGTGAAGTTTGGTCAAAATCCGATCAGTGGTTTAGGAGGAGATGTCCTTTGAAGAAAAAGTTTTTGCACGAACGCACGCATGACGGGCAAAAAGTGATCCCAAAAGCTCAGCTCGTCACTAAGTGACAGGTGAGCTAAAAAAAATCTACTGCTTAAAGCTTTAGGGCCCATTGGGGTTTGAAGAAATAGATGGGCTGCATGATGCTTCCAAGCAGAGCTGAAACCGACCACACACGAATACTTGTAAACTAAGTCTTCCAAGACAAAGCGGTATGGGTCTGACCATCCATACTTATAAACCATATTGGTGTCATTGGGGGACAGGGCTTGAGATGTCATTTCATCTCAATGTCGGGTAAGGTTTCACAAAATTGGAAGCAACATCTCCAAAATGACCTATATAGTGTTGATGGGGACTGTAAACCTCAAATCAAACAAACAAACAAAGAATAGCTTTCATGTTTCTCTATTAATAACCCTTGTTCTGCTGAGCCCAGATATGCCTTATCTTTAAAACAATGTAGATCCAGATCAGATGGCTTCTGAAGAAGCCATCTGATCAGGAGCTTCATTGTTTGCCATCCAGTTCATGAATTTGTTGCAATAATTTGCATTAAGTATTCTGATTAGCTGATTACCAGCAGTGGGTGTGACATATTTAAATATTCAGCAGGACAAGGCTTAACCCTTATCCTGCTGAATAAACTGATTTAGCCGCATGCATTTCTGATTATCCACCAATCAAATTACTTGATATAATGTATTTGTTCAATTCACAATTGTAAACTGCAGGACAAACATTGTAGATCCTAATCGAAGCCATCTGATCTGGATCTAAAGTTTCTACACCGTTCAGCAGGACAAGGGTTAAGAATGCATGGTATGAACTGACTTCTTTTATAATTACTTTGGTGAGTACACAAAATACCGGTAGTTTGGTTTGTTTGTTTGATTTGAGGTTTAACGTCCCCGTCAACACTGTAAAGGTCATTTTGGAGACGTTGCTTCCAATTTTGTGGGACTTTTACCCGACATTGAGATGAAATGACATCTCAAGCCCTGTCGCCCAATGAAACCAATAGGGTTTATTAGCATGGACGGTCCGCCTCGCACAGCGGTTCCTGGACAGGCTTAGATCCTCTAAGCAGTTTACCAGTACTAGTGTGCGGGCAGGATTCAGCTCTGCGTGGAAGCATCGTGCAGCCCATATATTTCTTCAAGCCCCTATGGGCGGGGGCGAGCCGGTAGTTTGGTATGTTTTATACCACAACCTCTTTATAACACTATTAATGAGGTCCAAAGCAGAAACCATGATTGTTAAACAACCGTGTTATATCCAAACAAAAATGTATAGATTATATTGAAAAATGACCATTTATGGCCATTTTTCTATATAATGTATACATTTTTGGGATCCATCTTGAAACCATGTTATATCCATAACCATGTTATAACGAACACAGTTATTATATAATGAGGTTGTGATGTATTGTGAAATATGGTAAATTACCCATAATTCATGCTCATTACCGTCACACAATACAACCACATTACAAACATGATTTTAATATTTTTGTTTGGTACACGGGTATGTAAGCTCCTTATTTTCTTCAATTATTTGCTGAAAGCTTTTAGCTGTCTTATAAAGCTTTATGACTAGGGTAGACAACTCCTTGCCTGTGCATTTGTTAAAGTCAACATTTTTTCTTTTCCTAGCAGTATCACAAAATCAGTTTCAATTGGCGTTCCGACAATTTATTTTTGCCAAGGATTTTATATGCATATATTTGATACAATCAACAGACAGAGACTCACTAAAGACGGACAACTCCAGTGTGGCAATATACAAAACTGCACTTCCGAAAGGAACACAACCCCTGTGTGGCAAGATAGACAACTACTGTATGGCAAGACAGACAACCCATATGTCACATGATATATGGCAAGACAGAAAACTCCAGTATGACAAGACAGACAACTCCTGTGTGGCAAACACTGGTAGCTAAAAATATCAATCGAGTCAGCACACGAGAAACCCTACAATAAGACATGTGCAGCCAGCGAAGACTCAGATCAGCCTGCCCATCCACGCAGTCTGATCAGTCTTCATTGTGCACTCTATGGAGAGTTAAGTGCCCAATGCTCCTTCACGCAGCAAGATAAGTCCCTGATCAGACTAAATGGATGCGCAGACATGTGCGCCCAGCAAAGACTCAGATCAGCCTGCGCATCGGCGCAGTCTGATCAGAGTCTTCATTGTGCCCTCTAAGGATAGTTAAAGGCCCAATGCTCCTTCATGCAGCAAGATAAGTCTCTGACCAGACTATATGGATGAGCAGACTGATCTGATTCTTTGCGGTTACACATGTATATTGTAGAAAAAGCTGTGTCCTGGCTCAATTTATACTTACAAGACAGTTCCTGAGCCATCCAACAGACTCCCTTTTGGTCCAAACTTGCAGTTGGGACTGACACCATACAAGGATCTTGCTCTTCTGTGGAAAGAAAAAGAATTCAGTTTTAACCCTTTTTGTACCAAATGGAATCTTCCTCCTTATATATAGCATGAGTCCATTTCAAAATTTAGGGGTTTCAGGTTGTGTTTTCTTCAAAATTTGTAATAGTAATCAGAAACCTATCAGTTGGGTTTTCCTGGATAATCTGTTGCTATTGCTGCCTACCACAAGACGATAGTTGTTTTTCAACACGAAAACACATCAATATAATTCTGACCCCCTTGAACCCCACTTTTATATAGTAAAACTGAGGTTAACAGGGGTAGACATTATTTTTCTTAGTTCAGCTCAATAACATAGATTGTTGGTACTCGTTAGAACCGCCTCAATGAGGTGGTTCTAACGTGTGGCCATAGATTGTAACGAACCGCCTCAATGAGGCGGTTCTAACATGTGGCCACAATCTATGTTTTGAGCAGAATTATGAAAAGTATAAGGATTTTTATCTGCAAAATTTCATTTTTGGTGGTAAATTTTTTCCAATATATTTGAATAGGCGTCTGCACTGTTTGCCACTCATCCAGCTATTTTAGGCATAACTTTGGGCAGTAAATTGTACCTATCAAGTAATCGATTAAAAGCAAATCAGATTTGATAATCATTTTTGTTGAATTCATCAATCGATTATATGACTAATCGTGTCATCCTTACTGGTGAAGCATATACACATGTAGTCAAACATCATTTGTTTGTTTGGAGGGTGTCACGACACCCTCGTTGAATGACATTTTGTCCCACTGAACTTCATCTGCAAATCAGCCTCCCACTGTGCAAGTCCATCCAGGTCATCTTGTAAATTAAGACAGTCAGAAGGTGAATACATGTTCCTATACAGGACACAATCATCAGCAAACAAATGGACCAATGACCTAATATTATATCAAAGAGATCATTGACGAATACCAAGAAGAGGACTGGTTCAAGGACCAAATCTTGGGGAACACCAGATAAAACAGGGACTGGATCAGATGCTTGGCCACCAAGTACAACTTGTTGTGAGTGCCCAGTGAGCTATGAGCTAATCCACCTATGTGTGGATGATCCACACATAGGTGGATCCACAGTGGATCCTCTTATCCCATAGTAGTCCACTTTATACAATAGCCTTCTGTGAGGTTCATGTACCTTGTCAAAGGCCTAGGCGAAATCCATGATGATCAAGTCAATTACATCATTATGGCATAAGGGGAGACACCCTAAAATTGATTTAGGGCATTTTAGACAATTGGAAACAAGCAGTGGTGATTAATGGAGAAAGCTCAGAAAGCATCTCAGTCTCCTCTGGCATCCCACAGGGCTCTGTTCTCAGACCAATCCTCTTCTTGGCTTATATTAATGACCTGCCTGAGCAGGTCAAATCATGAGTTAGACTGTTTGCGGATGATACAGCTATGTATCAGCTCACAGTCTGACAGCCAAGTACCGGTACTCCAAGAAGATTTATGCAAACTAGAACAATGGGAAAAGATGTGGGATATGAGTTTTAATCCATCTAAATGCCAGGTCATTCAAGTTACTCGCCTCAAAACCCCTATTCAAACCAAGTATCTTTTGCACAGTACTCAGTTGGAGAGTGAAACATCAGCTGAATACCTTGGGGTCACCATTTCTGATGATCTAAATTGGAGTTCCCATATAGACAACATAACCAAAAAGGCAAATCAGACACTTGGATTCCTGAAAAGAAACATTCAGGTCCATAACAAGGACCTCAAATTAGTAGCTTACAAGACTTTAGTAAGGCCGCAGCTAGTGTGTGCGTCCACTGTATGGTCCCCCACACTGCCAATGATATATACAAAGTGCAAGCAGTCCAAAGAAGGGCCGCAACGTGGGTAACTTGATTATAGTTACTCTTCCAGCATTACAGCTATGCTGAAGGACATAAACTGGCACCCCCTTGAACAACACTGTATTGACAGTCATCTTGTTATGATGTATAAGATCACACATGATCTTGTTGCCATTCCCGCATCTGAGTAACTTACCCACAATACCAGGATATCAGCCCATAATCAGTTCACTCATTTGCATACAGACATATGACTTCACCAAAACAGACTCCTACAAGTACACTTTATTTCCCAGGACCATTATCCACTAGAATGCACTACCCAGCCACACAGTTATTCTTCCCACCCTGGCGCAGTTCAGCAATGCTGTAAGCCTGGTGGTCCATGTTTCCCCTAAAAATCCCAATTCTGTTTTTATCTTTTAACTATATTAACAACACTTCTCGCACTGTACAAACTCATTTCACCAACTTTTCTTACCTTTTTACTTCAACTAACTCCCTTCAATACTTGGTTCATCGGAACCCGTCTCATGTTCCCCTCATTAGGAAAACATGTCCGTAAGAAATAATGGTGTCCAACATGGTGTCAGAAAATGATAAATATTAGGTAAAAATGATAACATCTTTATTATTTCTGCTTTCAACATAGATTGTGGGTGCTGGTTAGAACCGCCTCATTGAGGCGGTTCTAACGTGTACCTACAATCTATGTTTTTGAGCAAAAATAAAAATAAGGCAGATAATATATAACCCCCCCCCCCCCCCCCCCCCCGTAAACCCCACTTTTCTCTATATAAAGTGGGGTTCAGGGGGGTCTTCGTTTCACGGACTTGTTATCGTGATGTAGTGTTTCCCCCAGCTCCTAAAAAGAGCATGGTGCTGGTCAGGAAAAAGGGCACATTCAGTGTGCGAGTTTATGTAAAAAGGGCACTTTAAATATGAACAACCATGTAAAATTCATATGCAGCACCTTGCTAAAAGGGCACATCTCTCAACTTGAAATAAAAAGATCCTTCTCCTACCCTTTGTCTTCAATGCTAAATTATACTGCCTATTTTTTTATGCTAAGTGAAGACATATGTTACATTTACCTTTGGTGACAAGAAGGATAGGATATCTTTATTTCATACTTCCAAAGGCTATAAAGGCAATAAGGACAAAATACAAACAATAATACAAAGAAGTTTAAGTTTTGCAAGCACTGACACAAACAAGATAAGTTTGGTACATGTTTGGGCCATAGCTCCCATTTTCTAATACCCACAAACACTCACATGACACTGGTCAGGCACACTTTCACACTTCACTTGTTTAATTGGTGTTACTCACACTTGTTATCAAAACACAGTTATAATTTAGTACAATAAACAGGGTGATTAGCAGTCAACCATAAAGGTGGACTGTCAAACAGACAACAATTTATGGCTAAAAGGGGTCTGAAATATGCTTATTTAAACAGACATAACTTTGTTATTTTTTGGTCAATTTCAGTGATTTTTGTACCAAAATGAAGGGCAACATTTACTCTATCTGAAAAAGGGCATGGTGCTGGAAAAAAGTGCATGGTGCCACGCCATTCTAAACAGGGCTGGGGGAAACACTACCCCCTTTCTTTCTACGGATACTGCGTTGGTCGCATTTGACCATTACGGCAGGTGTACATTACATACAATCCAGGTTTGCAGGATGAAAGCCTACACAGTAATCATGTAATTATGGTAGAGATCTTTAACCTGCACAGGGGATGGCTCTCCCTGCACAGGGGGCCTCCAGTTAACGTCCTGATCCCAAGGATGGTGCACTTTATGGCATTCATCCCTGCAAATGATGCCAATGGAGCGTGTTCGGATGCTGAAATTTTATCGCCGCTGCCGGGGATTGAACCCGGGACCTCTAGCATTAGAGGCAAGGGCACTAACCACTATCTATCTTCTCATACTGAGTCAGTCATATTTGGCCATTACCTCAGTTAGGTGGATGGCTAAATTTAGAATTTAGCATAAAAAAAAAAACAATGAGCATATCACGATCCCATAATTACATGTAGGCTTTCATCCTGCATAACTGCAATGTATGTAATATACACCTGCGAGTAATGGTCAGATGTGACCACTGACCAACCGCAGTATAATTGGAAAGAAACAATTCAGAGACTAACTTCCCTAGTGTATGGTCATTTGACGTCTATCTATCTATCTCTATCTATCTTCTTATACTGAGTCAGTCATATCTGGCCATTACCTCAGTTGATTGGGTGGCTAAATTTAGAATTTAGCTGAAAAAAAAAAAAAAAAAAAAAAAGAGAGGCACTGGATGCGTCCTTAAAACTATTTACAATCTGCATAACAGAGGTATCCTAAAACGCATACCTCTGAGTCCCAATCTTACACTGTGCGGGCTTTGAACTCTTCTGCGGACTTGGCATTCACCGCAGAGGAGGGAAGACTATTCCATTGGGGAATAGTTCTAGGAAAAAACGAGTTCTTCAGGGCATCACTATAGGACTGGTATCTACGATATTGTGAGTCGTTTACTTTTGATGCCCTTGTTTGGGTCGACAGTGTTACAGGGGTCAAGTACCTATCTTTATCAATAGACACTGAATCAGAGTGTATCTTGTAGAAGAAGGTTAAAGAGGACTGCTCACGACGGGCCTCCAGGGACGGCCACTCTAGCTCATTAAGCATGTCACTGACGCTACTTCTATTTCGCCATCGCCTACAGGTCCATCGAGCAGCTGTCCTCTGCACCTTCTCCACCTGCTGAGTCTGAGTTTTAACATAGGGGTGCCAAATGGGTGATGCATATTCGAGTTGAGGGCGAACCAATGTTTTATATGCAACATCCTTTGTCTGCCTAGGTGCAAAGGCCAAGTTCCGTCCAAGGAATCCCAAAGTCCTAGTTGCTTTAGATGTAATCTCTGAGATATGTTGACCCCAATCAAGATCGTCAGTGATGGTGATACCAAGATATTTGGCGGATTGAACATGCTCCAAAACTTGCTGGTGAAGAGTATAGTCAAACTTAATTTGCTTGTCCGGATGGTGTCGTGACACTCTCATTGAGTGACATTTGGCCACATTGAACTTCATTTGCCAATTGGCCTCCCACTGTGCAAGTTGATCCAGGTCATCTTGTAAAATAAGACAGTCAGAAGGAGAATATATGTTCCTATACAGGACACAATCATCAGCAAACAAACGGACCGATGACCTGATATTATCGGGGAGATCATTAATGAAAACCAAGAAAAGGACCGGTCCAAGGACCGAACCTTGGGGGACTCCAGATAAAACAGGGACTGGATCAGACGCTTGGCCATCAAGTACAACTTGTTGCGAGCGCCCAGAGAGCCATGAGCTAATCCACCTATGCGTGGATCCTCTTATCCCATAGTACTCCAGTTTATGTAATAGCCTTCTGTGAGGTACCTTGTCAAAGGCCTTAGCAAAGTCCATGATGATCAAGTCAGTCTGTTTGTGGCCACGGTTTATGGCCCCATCCAGATTGCTCACAATGTCATGGTAAAATTGAACAAGCTGCGTTTCGCAAGACCTTTGACTCCGGAAACCATGTTGACAGTCAGCAAGAATGCTCTCAAAGGCTAAGTGCTTGTTGATGTTGCTTACTAATATATGCTCCAGGGTTTTGCAACAGATGCATGTTAGCGACACTGGTCTATAAATTGCTGCATCATATTTTTCCCCTTTTTTATAGACCGGGGTTACATTTGCTTGTCGCCAGTCATCTGGTACAGTGCCCTGGGCAAGTGATTGATTGAAGATAAAGGCCTGATTGAAGAGTAACAATGCTGATAAAAAAAAATAGTAGCACAGGAACTTATGTTACCTGCTCCTCATCAGTTTTTCACAATTCCTGCTAGCACTCAGTCTCTGTTGCTCTAAGGCGTCTTCAAACTCAACATGTTTCAATTTTTCCGGCAGTCCAAAACTCGAGTCACTTGCAGATGACACAGGATTTGCAAAATGATTACTATGACAGCGGGAAGAACTCTCACTTTCTGACCGGGCTCTGACACTTCCCTCCATTCTGTTTTCGTCTATTAAGATTCTGCAATGTCATCTAAAGCTTGACATCAACTTAATGCCCACAGATGCGTGGATTTAAACAATTTAATGGCATGGGAATTTCATGTTTACATTTCTGACATGACAGGTTTATATGTCAAAGGCAAAAAAACCAAAGTAATCCGTATGATTTCCTTGTCGTATAGACGCTTTGAACGACTGAGTTAAAAAGTAAGATTTCAATATTCAGCGGAGTGCATTTTGATCGGGCATTTGCCACTGTGGTAGAGATCACGGGTTCGACTCGCGGCACCGACGATAAATTTTCAGTGTCCAAATATGCAACACTGGTATCATTTCCAGGAATAAATGCAACTAGGTTGAGTTTTATTTTAAACTTCATGATCAGGGAGTTTTGTAGTCGTCTGTCAGATTATAAGATCAGTCCCTGTGAGTCCAAGTATATTTAGACATATTGAAGTTGATTCCAGGACATTTGCCCCCCAGGACATTTGCCCCCCAATGAATTAATCTAAAAATGGACATTTGCCCCCCAGTTGAAAATGCGACCTGGACATTTGCCCCCCAGAGCTTATTTTTGGTATGGACATCTGCCCCCCAGTGCTTATTTTACAGGTGGACATTTGCCCCCACTGCTTATTTCAGAAGGGGAAATTTGCCCCCCCCCCCAGACAGACCAGGGCTAACACAAAGGAGGAAGAAATTGTATTTATTGGTTTATTATCATCAGAAATACAAAATGTTAAGCAATAAATTACTCCCATCTATATAAATATGAATCCCGTAACCCTGTAGTCAGCTACAGAACCCTATATTGAGTTTGTGCCTCACTGAGGATCCAATGTTAGACGCCTATACTCAAGTGGTTTTTACACTGGATACATTGATGCATGGCCTGATAAATCCATTGCCTAGCTGCCCGGGACAAATCAAAATTTTGGCTGGGCAAGTGATTTTTTTATTTCACTTGCCCAGAAAAATGTATAGAATATATAAGGAATATTTTCATTCCAAGCCAATTTCAAGAAGCTGTGGACTGCCGGGCAAGTATTTGAATCTTGGATTTGTCAGGCCCTGCACTGATGGTTATTATTCTTGAAGTAATTGAAATGTCATCATCTTGAATGGGCTGTAAAACCATATCCAAAATGTTATCATGGACATTATGTAGCTATATACAAGTCTGTTTAATGAATATCCTTGTAAGTTCTCAGAAAAAAAAATAAGGCGTACAAGGGTATTGTAGGCACATGTTAGAACTATCTAGAGATGGTTCTAGCCAGGTTGGGGGGCAAATGTCCCTTTCTGAAATAAGCAGTGGGGGGCAAATGTCCACCTGTAAAATAAGCACTGGGGGGTAGATGTCCATACCAAAAATAAGCTCTGGGGGGCAAATGTCCGGGTTGTATTTTCAACTGGGGGGAAAATCCATTTTTAGATTAAGTCATTGGGGGGCAAACGTCCTGGGGGGCTAACGTCCGGAGACCATTGAAGTTATTCTCTGAACTTTTTCGTCAGTATAATATTTAAAACATTTCCATAAATCGTAATCGTTGATAACACGGCTCGCTGCTGCCGTCTGAACTCTTTCGATCTTATATGCAAAATAGAAGTGGAGGCAATGATCAGGAATCGATGCAATTAACCCACAGCTCCCATCAGAGACACCATAGGGAAAGAAACACAAACATGAAACAACAAACCCTGATGGAAACATCAATAGCGGAAAGCCAAAAGGACAGTTTCTTTCCCACAAAATGACAAATAGGCTATCCAAAATAAAATAATATAAGCGACACAAACAGCCAAGGACAAACCATAACAAAAATAAATTGCGAATAACCGCCTTGGAATGGTCAGCGGAAACGAATCCCACTTAGGGGCTTAAATAGATTTTACGTGGTCACAATCCTCGCCCTTACTTCCGTCGCAATTTAGACAAATAATTTGTTCAGTCCGCATGAAGGCCTCCTAATTCATCAGTGCAACATCTCCGTGAACATAATTAATCAAACAAAGTTCTACAGAGACGAAACAACGGTGAGGACTCAACAGCGCAAGAAACCACTGAAATGCTGGAGCAAAAGAAAAAAAAAAAAAAAATACAGTTAGACTCCGATGGGCCCGACCAGAGACAGCGCATCAGGCACCAACCAACATTACATTGAGTTAGATCTCTCTAATTCTCAATAAGCCTTTACGCTGGAACCGCAAGTCTTTTGTAATTTCTGCCACGGATGCCAGACTGGGGCACAGTACTCAAGATGAGAGGGTACATATGTGTAACATCCAGTTCCTTTAAGTTTTCCGGATATGTTCCTTTTAAAAGCATTCGTTGTCTTAACCCCCGGGTTCCGGTGAGCCAAGTGCTGAAGGTGGTTAGGTGAAGTAAAAGTAAAGAAAAGTAGGTGAAATGAGTTTGTAAAGTTCGAAAAGAGTTGTTAATATGGTTAAAAGAAAAAAAAAGAATAGAAATTTTAGTGAGAAACATGAACCACCAGGTAACAGCATTGCTGAACCGCGCCATGGTGGGCAGGATAACTAAATTGGTTGGTAGTGCCTTCCAGTGAATGATGGTTCAGGAAAAAATGTACTTGTAATAAACCTGTTCTAGTCAAGCTCTGTACGTCTACATACAAAAGGATAATTATGGGCTGTTAACCTGGTATTGCGAATAAGTACTCATATTCGGGAATGGCAACAGGATCATGTGTGATTCTGTACATCATAGCAAGGCGTCTGTCAATACGGCGTTGTTCAAGGGTGCCAATTAAGGTCCTTCAACATACCTGTAACGCTGGAAGAGTAACTACAATCATGTAATTGCCCACCTGGCATTCCATCTGTGGACTGCTTCCACTTTGTGTATGTCAGTAGCAGTATGAGGGGACCATACAGTGGACGGATACTCTAGCTGCGGCCTAACTAAAGTCTTATATGCTTATAGGCTCTGATTTGCCTTTTTGGTTATGTTATCTATATGGAAACCCCATTTTAGGTCATATTTTGGATATTTGGCTGCTGTAACATTCTCCAGTTGAATATTATACAAGATGCACATAATTTCTAATCACTTAACATTTGTCTGGGGTTCATGACAAAACATAGAAAAACGAAACGTAGACAGGACATAACATGATCGCGACAAAAGACAGAACGACGCAAAACAGAAAAAAATATAGAAATAAAAGTGCTGCAAGCACTGCATCATGTCCCGCCACTGCATTTACATTAAGCAAGTGCCATATCACTTAGGGGTTAACTATATTCAAAATTGTCATTTGGGGAGGTAAATCGTCGGTTTTACGGTCGGAAATTTCGTTTTACGGCGACGCGTCAGCGGAGCCGTAAAACGAAATTTGCGACCGTAAAACCGACGATTTACCTCCCCAAACGACAATTTTCAATACAGTTATCCCCATTCTAATGCATTTATTCGGTTGTTTTCTTAAAAAGGTGTGCTATTTTGCTCAAAGTGGCAAGCGCTGTCAGCTGCGTAAAACCAAATGCCAGCCAATGAAAAGCGACGTTACGCGATGACGTCGGGTTTCCGACAGTATATCGCAGAATATACTGTCGCAAATTTTTGACGTTATCCAATCAGACGTCGCGTTACATACGCAAGTGCATTAGAATGCCAAATATAAAAAATGCTCAAATGGGGATCATGTCAGTGATCGAATTAAATGACACGCGTATCGATTGACCTATCAATAATAGGTTAATCGATACGCGTGTCGTTAACAACACATCAATAATTAGATTATCGTGTATAGGACGATGCATCAATCAATGTAATAATAAGACGTGAACAGACCCAAGAAGGCGTGCAGGCAGTCATTAGGGAAGACCATCAAATTTACACCCCGGTAAATGTGTTCTGTCCCCCACTACGTATTCAGAAAACGGATTTCGTGGAATTCGTTTCCGCTGACCGTTCCAAGGCGGTTCTTCTGTCGCAGTTTATTTTTGTTATGGTTTGTCTTTGAATGTTTGTGTCGCTTGTGTTATTTTATTTTGGATATCCTATTGGCCATTTTGTGGGAAAGTAACTGTCCTTTTGGCTTTCCGCTGTTGGTGTTTCCATTAGGGTCTGTTGTTTCATGTTTGTGTGTATTTCCCTTTGGTGTCTCTGATGGGAGCTTTGGGTTAATTGTATCGATTCCTGATCATTGCCTCCACTTCTATTTTACAACGGTTGCATTGTAATAATTCAAATAAAAAGAGTGTAGTTAGATCTACTCCTTAGAACCGCAATGCACGGCTGATTCCCTTTTTAAAACTTTCGATTTTTCTACTTTCTATTATTTTCGGAACCGATGTAAATTGCAGCTATTTACGCAGCTATATTGAATATAAAGGAAAACGCAGCCACTATAGAGGTAATAGGGAATGCAGCTAATATATAGATATGATAGGAAAAGGTATCTGCTTGTTTTTTGCTTGCTAACTTTGGGTCGATTAACAAGCGACCCAAAATAACCGTGTTATTTGTTTTGTTTGTTTGTTTGAGGTTTAACGTGCCCGTCTACACCATATAGGTCATTTTGGAGACGTTGCTTCCAATTTTGTGGGGCTTTTACCCGACATTGAGATGAAATGACATCTCAATCCCTGCTACACAATAAAGCCAATAGCTTTATGCATGGACGGGTCGACTCGCACCACTTTGCCTGGGCAGGCTTTGACCTTCCAAGCGGTTTACCAGTACTCGTGTGCGGTAGGTTTCAGCTCTGCGTGGAATTAAGCATAATGCAGCCCAATCTATTTCTCCAATCCCCGATGGGCGAGGGCAAATCCATTCTGAGGTCATCAGAGTTTTACGTACATGTAAGAGAGTGTAGATTATATTTTCTTGTCCTTTGGGATCATTGATTCCATTGTTGAATTTGTAAAATATCTGAGGGTCACTGATGAGGCCTAATTGGCCGAAACTAGCTAGTCTGGCCCAGAAAACATGTACACTCTTTTTTTTTTTTTTTTTTTTTTTGGTTCTGTGGTGTATTCCTTGCGTCCAAAGGATAACCCTTTTATAGAACATATTTATCTGTAAAATCTGGAGTGGAATCATGCGTCTGATTTGTGTGTAACTATGAATCATAAAAGTAGCCAAAGCTTCCTCATGCCTCCAGCGATCATGACCATATTAGGCGGCTGAGCAAGTCGAGTTTTGTATGCTGGGCTCGTGAAGTAGCCAAAGCTTCCTCATGCCCCATACCATCATGACCATACTGTGCGGCGGAGCAAGCTGGTCTGTGTATGCTGGGCGAATTGTAGAAATATGTGTCATTGCTTACTTATTTACTATTTGTTACAATCGGCCTAATGTTCAAACGGCTTCCTCGGGACCCAGCAAATGTTAATGCACGCAAACATATGGGTGATTCCTGTAAAAAAAAAAATGAAAATTTTCTACTGAAATCTAATCAATGCGCCTCTTAATTGATGTAACGTATTCCATTACATAAATGGAAGTGTTGAAAAGCAGAAATAAGAAATACAATGTACACAACGAAACCCTTAACGATTTCACAAGCCCAATGTGACTGACAACGCTTGATGTCAGTTTTCTAACCATTTCCTGCAGTGAAAACAATCAAATATCATAAACCTTAAGCATTTTCAAAACTCTTAAGAGTGCATTTTCTTTCTTGTATATCCATTACGAAAACACACCCGTGTGACATAGTGCATTCTTTCATTTTCTCCAAAATGACTACTTTTCCGACAAATGTGATATTTGTCTTATTCATACTCCGAGCATATGGTGGCGGTTCTAACGAGTACCCACAACATAATTTATGTCTTGGATCAGAATTAAGCATAATAACATATACCCCTTTAAACCCAAAAATTCCCATTTGAGAAAGGTTAAGTTGTTTGTGCGTTCTAAGATGGCTGATGAGACCATTCTAGCTCTGAACAGAGCAACAGAGACAAGAGGAAGACAGCTCTGTTTGTGATGCCTTAGCTCTAGCTTTGCACTGTACGCGTTTCTGGTTTTATGTAACTGATGTAGGTGGCCAAATATGACCGACTCAGTCAATGGAGATAGGCCCCAACTATATGGTACTGGTATTTACCAAAATGAAACTAAAATACCGAAACGAAGGCGAAATACCGGAACGGACTATTAAAAATTATTTACTAATCTTGATTTTAGATACACCCGAGTTGGTGTAATCTTGGTTATTTGGCGCTTTACAAAATGGAAATGACAGATGTAAACAAAGTCCACACCCTAAGATAATAATTTGTAATTTTCTTCTTTGCTTCACCTTCAAATGGAGTAATTTAAATACGCATGACAAAGAAAACAATGGTTACACTTAAGATACTCGAAGCGGCTGAAATCGGTGACATTTCTGAGCTTGAACGTTTTCAAAATTCAGTCACAGAAGATGTGTCAGATGACCAAGGTGCCAACTGCATGCATTATGCTGCCAGACAAAATGGAACTGAGATCCTCAATTTTCTTGTGAAAAATCGAGGTTTTAGTGGGAAAAAGAGATCAAACATAGGTATGATGAAAGTATTTTATTTGGCAAGGGTATTATGCATGATAGCTCAGTAGTTAGTGCACTTGCCTCTGATCGCCCCCCGCCCATCGGGGCTTGGAGAAATAGATTGGGCTGCATGGTGCTTCCTTGCAGAGCTGAAACTGACGATTAATGGACATTTCAGTCCCTAACAAACTCGGCCCCTAGCAAAGTCAGCCCCTACAAATTGGCCCCTGACCACCTCAGCCCCTATTATTATCGTTATCATTATTATTATATTTGCCCAAAAAATATTTTGTTTTAGTTTTAGTTATATACAAACATACATACGCCCATAGGGGCTTGAAGAAATATATGGGCTGCATGATGCTTCCACGCAGAGCTGAATCCAGCCCGCACACTTAGTACTGGTAAACCGCTTAGAGGATCTAAGCCTGTCCAGGAACCGCGGTGCGAGGCAGACCGTCCATGCTAATAAACCCTATTGGTTTCATTGGGCGACAGGGCTTGAGATGTCATTTCATCTCAATGTCGGGTAAAAGTCCCACAAAATTGGAAGCAACGTCTCCAAAATGACCTTTACAGTGTTGACGGGAACGTTAAACCTCAAATCAAACAAACAAACATGCATACATACATACATACATACATACATACATACATACATACATACATACATACATACATACATACATACATACATACATACACATGCATGCATACACACACACATCCATACATGCACACACTCAAGCATTCATGTGCACATACATGCATTCACACACTCATGCATGTATGCTTGCATGCATGCGTACACACACACACAAATACACACACATGTGCACGCATGCAAGCACATTCACATGCATACAAGCACACACACACATGCATGGACACACACATATATGTACACATGCAATCATACATGCATGCATGCACCCACACACATGCTTGAATGCACACCCATGCATGCATATAAAGTGCTGATTGAGCCGTTAAACTCCAATACAAACAAACATACATGCATATATGCATGCATGCACACACACAAGCATGCATGCACACATGCATGTGTGCACACATACATGAATGCATGCATGCATGAACAAACACTCTCACACATGCATACATACATGCATGTATGTGCATGTGAATCACTCATGCATGCACACATGCATTCACACATGCACACACTGACTCATGCATGCACATGTACATCACACCTTCATGCATGCAAGCACACACACATGCATGCACACACAGGCATGCATGCACACACAGGCATGCATGCATGCAATCACACATGCATGCATGCATCCACCCATGCATGCTTGAATGCACACACATACATGGATGAATGCATGTGTGCATGCACACACACAATTTCTCACAGGCATGCATGTACATACCAATGCATGCACACACATGCATGGATGCACACACTCATGCATGCATGTACACACACATCCATACATGCACACACACAGGCATGCATGAGTACATACATGCATTCACACACTCAGGCATGCATGCACACACACATGCTGCATGCATACATGCACACACTCATGCATGCATTCATGCATTCACATACATGCATTCACACACTCATGCATGCATGCATTCACACACTCATGTATGCATGCATGCACACACACATGTTGCATGCACTAACACACTCAGGCATGAATTCACACTTGCATGCATGCACACACACATGCATGCATGCATGGACTCAGGCATACATTCATGCACACACTTGCATGCACACATACTCCCCTGCATGCATACAGACACCTGCTCATGCATGCATACACACTCATGCAAGGATAAACATGTGGATGCATGCACACTCATGCATGCATGCATGTATGCACACATGCACACATTCAGGCATGCATGCATGTACACACATGCACTCAGGCATGCATGCACACTTGCATGTATGCACACACACATACATGTATGCATGCATGCACACACTCATGCATGCATGCATGCAAGGGTGAACCTGTGCATGCCTGCACACTCATGCATGCCAGTATTCATACACACATACATGTATGCATGCATGAACTCAGGCATGCATGCACTCAGGTATACATGCATGCACACACTCATGCATGCCTGCAAGGATGAACGTGTGCATGCATGCACACTCATGCATGCAGGTATGTACACATGCATGCATCACATGCATGCATCACATGCATGCACACACACACACATGCATGTATGCATGTACACATTCAGGCATGCATGCATGCATGCACACACACTTGCATACATGCACACACACACTCATGCATGTATGCACTCACACATAACTTGTTCAACTTAGGGGCTCCTATAGACGAGCTTTGTTGCCTTATGGCAACTCTTGATGAAGAGTTTTACTCTGCTTACCCTACCAATAAGCAGGGTTAAAGAAGACTCAACATGTTGTCCCACACACAACCCCTTGTAAACATGAGTCATTGATAGTTAAAATCATCCTGTTCACACATCCAGACACAACCTCTTGTTTCCCCCCCCCCCCCCCCCCACACACACACACACACCACACCATGTCGCCACGAGTCATTGATGGTTAAACTGAGCCTCTTCATCTTGTGGTGCACTAGGACCTGACCCATGATGTCAAAGGGATCAAACCCCCCCCCCCCCCCCCCCCACTTGCCAACCATTTCAGTTGGGCAATAAGAATCATCCAGGTGAGTGATCCAGGGTCATCATGACCCTCCTCTTGTTTATTGACTAAATTATGCCTGATAAAGAATTGGGATAAGATTTATGACTGACCTACATTTCAAGATTCTTATTTTAGGTTCAACCCCAGCCCACGATGCTGCTGCAGCTGGTAATTTAGGGACCGTTAAGTGGCTGCTAGGAAACACAGGGTGTCAAGTGGATGACCAGGATGGTACAGGGGCCACTATGTTACACCTGGCATGTAGATTCAGACATAGCCATGTGACAGAATGGCTTATTGATGAGGGCCACTGCAATGTTATGTTGAGAACCGCAAGTGGAGGACTAGCACTACACTTTGCTGTGGTAGGGGACGATATTGAAGCTGTGAAAATACTCACTGATGCAGAGCCAAGGTAAATATTGTATGTCCCGTTTTCACCCATAAAATGCCGATCACAACGATTGTCGTCTTCTTTGCCGTCTGCCTGTAGCCTTAAAATTCATTTTTTGCCTGTATGCAAAGATATTTTTAAAAAGTTTGCAAGAAGATTCAGCAGTCAACATAAGCAGACAACATTTTCAGATGTTATTTTTTCTCGACAGCTTAAAGGTTAATAGTTTTATGACGGACAGACCAGTGCAAATAGGTAGACAAAGATGAGATACAATGTAGATTCTTAAGAGAAGTATGATCAGGGTCTTCACTCTTTGGACCTCCCGTGTTTGGCATTTTGTCCCGGCTCATCACGAAAACATGTCTATTTGATTTTAACCCCTTGAACCCCACCTTTATAAAGTAAAACCGGGGCTCCTCAGGGGTAAACCTTATTTTTCTTATTTCTGCCCTGAAATGTAGATTGTGGGTACTCATTTCTTACGGGTACCTACAATCTATATTTTGAGCAGAAATAAGAAAAATATCACAATTTTTCATCTTAAATTATTTTTTTTTTGGTAATAAAATTTACAATGTATTTGTATAGGGGTGTTGCGTAATGCTGAGTCACATTTTATCACACTGGTCAATAATCATTAAGAGTTTCAGGGGTTTTCCTGAGGATTAAATATCTATTAGTCCACTGACGCAACATCTATTCCACACCACGAGAACACGCCTATATAATTTTAACCTTCCTTCAACCCCACTTTTATATAGTAAAACTGGGGTTTACAGGGGTATGCATTATTTTTCTTATTTCTGCTCAAAAACATAGATTGTGGGTACTCGTTAGAACCGCCTCACCAATTTCATTGAAAAAATTCATTTTGTGGTGGTAAAATTTTACCAATATATTTGAATAGGTGTGTTTTCGTAATGATTTAGTTTGACAATATCTGATGTTTCATTATATCTTGCTCTTGCCCTTATTAAGCGATATAAGTTTTAACAATGTATGTTAGCTTAAGTCATCGTTAGTTTTGAACAACTGGCCACAGTTTGTGGGTCCAGATCAGATTGTTCCTACAATAGCAGTCTGATCTGGGTCCACACTGTTTGCAAAAAATTCTTTTAAGGTAACCTGCAGATGGCAAAGCAGACAACAATTGTCGTATGGGTTTTAAGTATCCTAGCAAGTGCATGTACATTATCTAACACAGTGGTATTTTTGTTGAAAAAAAAAAAAGTGGGTAGCTTTTACATTTGCATTTTTTCAGCAAAAATATTAGTAAATTTGCCACACTAAAATTTCAAGGTTTTGACCATACTTTAACTAACATCATTGTTGTTATTAAACAACTGGCCGTAGATGAAAATTTGTAGTATTTTTCTGAGTTATGCCCAAATATAGACTGTGTATGGTTGTAAGAACTGCCTAAGTGAGGCAGTTCTAATGAGTAAAGTATGGGAAAACAAACAGGAAGTCAAAAAATTGTCTCCTTTGCCAGTGTTGTGCCTACATGTGCGTGTGAAATTTTAAGTGAATTGTTAGTCAAGTTAAGTTAGCTCCTTTTTTATGGTCGCAATCGACGGCAATGAAACTAATTGGTTGAAATGGACCAAATCTCTAGCTACCACATCAAATATGAATTTTTGATCCCTTAAGAAGGCCCCTTTTGGAAAAAAAGTTTAATTGTTCGATATTCTACCACATGTAGTTGAAAGAAAAGTTTTAAAATTGATTTTGTAATTGAATTTTATTGTTATTTAACTTTTTGGCCCAAAACTAAATGTACTCTTGCACACCCCACTCATTTAAGGAAGCTTCAAACCAAATTTGGTTGGATTATGTTTTTAAACCAGTTATGGAGGAGATAGCATAACGGACCAAAAAAAAGCATCAGGATAAAAATACACCAGGTTTATGCATTCCCCATAATTTTATTTTCAGGTCAGTAAACTTCCAGACTAATAATGGTGCTACTGCAGTGTATCTTGCGTCTCAGGAAGGACTATTTGATATCCTAGAATTCCTTGTCCAGAATCGGAAAGGGAACGTAAAGATTAAAGCCTACGATGGGATGTCATGTCTTCATGCTGCTGCTCAGTCAGGGCATCTAGATTGTGTTCGATTTTTAGTAAGTTTTACACCATAACCTTTATAACACCATTCAATATAACATGAGGCATAACAAAAATAATTATTGGATTATTTTCCTTATTTATTTTTAAAAGTGGATATTTTGTGGGTATTTGTTGGAATCACCTTGATGAGGCAATTCTAACAAGTGCCCACAACATATATGTTTTGATGGAGAAATAAGAAAAAGTTATCCCTTAATTATCCTTATTAAACCTTAATAGGTTTATCTGGAGCCATGATATAACACAGTTTGGATGTAAGGACCCCTATACATGGTCATTTTTCTGACTGATCTATACATTTTTGACACAGAAAAATGAACATAAATGGTCCTTTTTTCTGAATGATTTATACATTTTTGATACAGAAAAATAAACATAAATGGTCATTTTTCTGAATGATCTATACATTTTTGATACAGAAAAATAAACATAAATGGTAATTTTTCTAACTGATCTATACATTTTTTGACACAGAAAAATAAACATAAATGGTAATTTTTCTGTATGATCTTTACAATTTTGATACAGAAAAATGAACATAAATGGTCATTTTTCTGAATGATCTATACATTTTTGATACCGAAAAATAAACATAAATGGTCATTTTTCTGACTGATCTATACATTTTTGACACAGAAAAATAAACATAAATGGTAATTTTTCTGTATGATCTATACATTTTTGATACAGAAAAATGAAGATATTTTTATACCCCCAGCATACGAAGTATGCTATGGTTATACCCCCGGCATACCAAGTATCCTATGGGGGTATAATGTTTTTGTCCTGCTGTTCATCCGTTCATCCATCCGTCAATCCATCTGTGTGTCCGTCTGTATGTCTGTTAACTTTTTGGTTAAAGTTTTGCGTCAAAGTTTCTAAGAGATTGTATCTTCTGAGCCCTTTGATGGATTTAGTTGATACTTACACTGAAGTTATATACTGGTCTAAAAATTTCATTGATGCATGTCCCAACCCCACAGTGACCTTGAGGTCAAGGTCACAGACTTCTAAAATTTTACATTTCATTAAAGTTTTACGTCAAAGTTTCTATTAAGAGATTGTATCTTCTGAACCCTTTAATAGATTTAGTTGATAAATACACTGAAGTTACATACAGGTCTAAAGATTTCATTGATGCATACCCACCCCCCCCCCCCCCCCACCCCCCCTGAACCCTTTAATAGATTTAGTTGATAAATACACTGAAGTTACATACAGGTCTAAAGATTTCATTGATGCATGCCTCCCCCCCCCCCCCCCCCCCTCCATGACCTTGAGGTGGTCAAGGTCACAGACCGAGAAAGTTTACATTTGGTTAAAGTTTTATGACAAAGTTTATAGATGTCTGTATCTTCTTAACTCTAAGACAAATTCAGTTGATACTTGCATCAATGTTCCAGTCCAAACATTTCCTGATGGATGTCCCTTCCCCCACCCACAGTGACCTTGACCTCAAGGTCACGGACTTAGAAATTTTACATTTGGTTCAAGTTTTATAACAAAGTTTATAGATGCCTGTATGTTCTAAACTCTAAGACAAATTCAATTGATGCTTGCATCGATGTTGCATACCGGACCAATGATTTCATTGGTGCATACCCCACCCTGCTGCTTCAGTAACATTAATATCCCACCCCTTCAGTAACTTTGATGTCCTCCCTCCCTTGGTCCATTTAGAAATCTTATGTTTGGTATAGCTTTTACAAGCACATTTATAGATTCTTATAGCTTCTTGCTATCTTCATTCATATTACATACAAGCTCAAAAGATATATCAGAGTATGGCGCTGGGCGGGGGTATACCTGACCCACTGGTCACTTTCTCTAGATGATGCATGTCCCACCCCCACAGTGACTTTGAGGTCAAGATCACTGACTTAGAAATTTATTTAGTTAAAGTTTTGCGTCAAAGTTTTTAAGAGATTGTATCTTCTGAACCCTTTGATCGATTTAGTAGATACTTACCGGTATACTGAAGATACAAACTGGTCTAAAGATTTCATTGATGCATGTCCCACCCCTACAGTGACCTTGAGGTCACAGACTTAACTCTAAGACAAATTCCGTTGATACTTGCATCAATGTTGCATACCAGTCCAAAGATTTCGTGATATAAGTCCCTTCCCCCACGCATGGTGACCTTGACCTCAAGGTCACAGACTTAGAAATTTTACATTTGGTTAAAGTTTTATGACAAAGTTTATAGATGGCTGTATGTTCTAAACTCTACGACAAATTCATTTGATACTTGCATCAATGTTGCATATCAGTCCAAAGATTTCATTGATGCATACCCCACCCTGCAGCTTCAGTAACATGTCCCTAACCCTTCAGTAACTTTGATGCCCTCACTCTCTTGGTCCATTTATAAATTTTATGTTTGGATTAGCTTTTACAAGCACATTTATAAATTCTTATAGCTTCTTGACTTCTTCATTCATATTACATACAAGCTCGAAAGATATATCAGATGTGGCACTGGCCGGGGGTATACGTGACCCCCTGGTTGCTTTCTCTAGTTGATACAGAAAAATGAACATAAATGGTCATTTTTCTGTATGATCTATAAATTTTTGTGCGTATAACAGGAACAGATAAGGTGGGTGTTTGGTAATACTTAACCCATATATGACAATGGAATCTCCCACCTATAAGAAAAATTATCCTTCATTTATCACCAAATATCCACCTAATCTGTTGGTGTGGATGATATAACATAGGTTGTGTTAGATTTCTAGTACCGTAGTGATCCCAAATATTGGGACAGATAGGCCTAAGCTAACAGTGCAGACCCAGATCAGACTTTTCCTGAAGGAGTACTCTGATCAGGGTCTACACTGTTTGCCATCCAGTCTGTACCTTTTAGACACATTGCTGGATCACGTAACAAACTTGTTAAAATTTTAGGAGAATTACAGCTAGGGCTGGCTAATCGGAGCTGAAAAGATAATCGATTATCATTCCTGTCATTGCGATCGATGATCAATTAGTAATCACTGAAGATTTGGTCATAATTTTACCTCTGTGGCTTTCTGTCTGAGCATGACTCCTGCCATATGCTGTACTTTGCCATATGTATTTGAACAGACAAGCCTGAGCTCACAGTGTAGACCCAGATGAGATGCCGCAGAACGCGGCGTCTCATCTGGGTCTGCACTGTTTGCCACTCATACAGCTATTTTAGGCACAACTTTGGGTAAGAAATTGCACTTATCAAATAATCGATTGCAAGCAAATTTTGTGGAATTTATCGATTAAATAATCGATTATCCGATTAATCGTGCCAGCCTGAATTGCAGCAAGTCCTTGAGGTGTCAAAACATTTAGGATTTTTATGGTACTTTGTAAATCTTCTTTTTATTATCCCCACTGATGGCAGATGGGCATATACTGTTTACCCTGTCCATATGTAGGTAGGGGTAGGGTAGATAGGTTAACCATTGTGAGACAGTGTGTCGTGCACAACCCTCAGGACTGTAGCTTCCAGGTCAAGGTCATGTTTAGGGGTCAAAGTTCAAAAATAGAGTATCATTTTCATGTCTGGTCCATAACTTTGTTTGATTCCTTGATGGATTTAGAAATTATGTCTGGCACACAACACTAATTTTTGAGTCCCATGTCATATAACTATATGGACACAGTTCTAGTTCCATCTGAAGTGGGGCTTGCAAGGGTCTTCATTGCAAGGACTGTCAATGCTATTCAGGTTCATATCAGACTGGTCAGTTTACATAACAGCACCTTTCGTTAGCATGCTTTTATATTAACCCATTAATAACAAATGGAATATTCCACCTTATATATAGCATGAGTCCATTTCAAAATTTAGAGGTGTCAGGTTGTGTTATCTTAAAAAATATTTGGAAATTGGCTGGAAATTTTGTAAAAAGTGTAGGCCCTGATCATAGCTGCATTCTGCGGCGTCTGATTCGGGTCTGCACTGTTTGCCAACTACCCGTTTCCGGTACAAAATTGGTTAAGCAGTTCACCAGTACAGTGCACATCCTTTCTGAGGAATCTCCAGAAACTGACAGCTACCCTTCTAGTGAAATGTCAAGTCATAGTTTCGTTTGGGGTTTTAAGTATGGCTATGGTCTTGCTGTTTTTCGAGTGTGGTAACATTACAACTGGAACTCCAATGGATCATTTACTATGGTTAATTGGAACTTGTTTTTAAGTCCCTAGAGAATTCTCCCAAAGGCTCCAGATTTCCATAATATGCAATCTCTAACATCAATGGCTCAAAAACCTTTGGGACAGTGAAAATCTGTTCGTGACAGGGGTAGTTTGAGCCACTACAGGTTACTGCCAGGAGGCATAACAGGGTTAATCATGGGAGATCTTTTTGGTTTTCTATAATTAAAATGGTATGCTGTGTGTACTCATTAGAATCGCCTGCTTCATCGAGGTGATTCTAATAAGTACACACAGCATAAATTTACAAGATAAAATTTGAGCATCTCTTTAAGTATCCCACACTATGGTACTTCTTATGTAGAGGAATTCCCTAGTGAAACTCAAAAACAGGTTTGACTAAGCCATGGCAAATAAGCCATCAGTGTTTGGGCCATCAAGTTCTTATGTACATGTATTTAAGATAATCTTACGAGATTTTTCGTTCTTTACCTTGAAAAGGTTTATTGTGTTTATTCATTTCAATTGCCTCATTGAAGGTATGTTCAACAGTACTCATTAGAATTGCCTCAATGAGGCGATTCTAATGAGTATACACATAACATACCTTTATGTACTGGAAGATGGGATTATTATCCACATTCATCTAGATTTGGCACTATAACTAACCCTCAGTGGCTCAAACTACCCCTATCTCAGATTTTCATGGTCCCAAAGGTGTTGAGCCATTAAAGTTTGACTGTAATTTTCTAAATTGCCAGGTTCAAGAAGAAAACAGTAACCCAAATGAACGTGACTTTGATGGTGCTACACCACTCCATTATGCTGCCAGTAGAGGGGAGTATAAGATCATTGATTGGTTGATGAGGGAAGGCAGGGCTAGAATAATGCTGGACAATATCGGGGGAAGTCCTCTACACAATGCTGCCGAAACTGGACAGATAAGAGTAAGTTTCACTGACATGTTACCTTATTTAACTGTCTGATACCTAATGGTTTTGTGACTTATCAGTATAGAAATTGATTACTCATTTAATCCTTGTATAGCTCGAACAAATTGACCTGAGACTGGTGAACTCTATAAACATAACTTCACACCCGACTGAATGCATGTATTTATCTTCGTTGTTTTCCGATGATGGGGATATTGTTATACAATACATAGAGGTCGGTAAATGGGTCGCTTTTCATGAAATGCGGACAATTCACGAGAAGTTTACGAAAGCCAACGTATTAGGCGATAGCATTTACTAATTTATTCCTTGCATAAAGGTCAGTGTCAGATCAATTTGTTCGAACTATACAGTTGAATGCACGACCCGCAGGATGCTTTTAGCTTTATGAGTGTTACCATATATGGGTATGGCGACCATTTTGGTCATGTGACCTGGACCTAAAACGGTTCCCTCAATAAATGCGCCTTATCTTAAGGAGCAAAAATATATCTTATACTTTATTACTGTATTCTGAATCGTTTGCAGGATAAAATGTATTCTTACTTTTCCAATACAAAAGCATATGTGTCAAAGTTTGACCTAGGCACAAAGAATGTCAAGGTCAACCCAGGGTCACCATTTTAGCACTTTATGATGGGCCTACGTCCCAGATGCTATTTATCAAGTTTGTGGAAATCTGCCCAGAGGTTCTGGAGAAGACTATTTTTGAAGGGTTTTTACCATATTTGGCTTGGCGGCCATTTTGGTCATGTGACCTGGACCCCATGAGCAAATTTTGGTTTTACCCATCCCATAGAGGCTCCATATGAAATTGGACTTCAATCGGCCCAACGGTTTCCGAGGAGAAGCAGTTCGAAAATTTTCACATTTTTCGCCCCAGCGAGGCTATACTACATGTATATGGAATGTAATATTTCGCAAGTTCATTGGTTAGATCTCATTGATATTTATCAGTATGCCAAAAATTATTTAAATATTCCAATCGGTTAAGTCACTATCACCAAAATTTTCACAAACGGGTTACGGACGGACAGACAGACTGACAAAATGACACTGTGATTTTAGGGCACTCTTTGAAAATCAACCGACTTCAGTCAGTCGCTTTTTCTGCGGGTCGCGCAATAAATTTATTTTGCCGCACCTAGTTTTGACTTTCAGCACACCAGGATATGCTCTACCATTGCAAAAAGTGTAAATCCAGATCAGATGGCTTCTGGGGGAGCCATCTGATCGGGATCTTCACTGTTTGCCATTCATTTGGTAAATTTATAGGAATAAATTAAAGTAATTTGATTGGTTGATAGTCAAAAATGGGTGTGGCAAAACTAATGTATTCATCAGAACAAGGGTTGATCTTTTTGGTCATCCTCTTCACAACTTCATTAACCCTTAATCCACTGAACGTGATAAGCCTTATCTTTAAAAATAGCGTAGATCCAGATCAGATGGCTTCTTCAGAAGCCATCTGACCAGGATTTACAGTTTGTCATTTGCTAACTGTTAGGATTTGTTTGAAAGCTGAAAAAAGTGCAGAGGAACTATGCTTCAAAAGAGAATCTAAATATTAGATTTTGTATAACAATAGAAAGTAACATTGTAGGACCTTACATTCTGACAAAAAATGATATGTTAGACTTGTCCAGATAATGTAGGTGTTTTCATGTTTTACCATAACCATGCTCTCTCTCTCTCTCTCTCTCTCTCTCTCTCTCTCTCTCTCTCTCTCTCTCTCTCTCTCTCTCTGTATCAAAGGGGCGATGTTAGGGGAAAATATTGAGTGAAAAATGTCGCCTGTACAGATTTTTTTGGCAGATGTGTAGAATTACCATACTGTAAAAAGTTTAATTTATCATATTTTTCTTTTAATTTAATCGCCAAAAAAAGTCCAGTAGAAGAAAATAATGCTGTGCGACTCGCAAGTAAAAAGCGTTTTTTTTTAATGACTTATTTTGCGTAATGGTAAATAATGGAAAGGCTGATTCTTTTGGTCATTTGGTTGCCATGGAAACCGAAATTGAAAAATAATATAGAGAAAAAAAAACACCGTAAAAAATTATTTTCCCAGAAACCATACACTGATAATAGAAAAAAATCTAATTGTGATTTATTTCCATGCAAAGAAGATTTTAGGTTGATTGTTTGTCAATCAACCCAAAGTTACTAAGCACAGAAGCACTTCAGTGCTAATGTCCACAAGACTATCACTGATTTGTAGGAAATCCAGGTAAAGGAAAGATAAATAGAGGATCTTACATGAGTGTTCATGTATTATTGAATTTATTTAACAAGTTGAGGAAAAGGGATAAAATGCGAGGCTTTGCCAAGCATTTTATCCCTTTTCCTCAACGAGTTTAATAAATTCAATAATACATGAGCACGAATGCAAGATTCTATTTATCATATGACATTTAAACGCATTTTATTCACGATTGTTTACAAAACTGTCAATATTCCGCCGTTAGTAAACGCGACGTCGTTAAGGACGTCGTACATGTAACGTTATGGGACGTATCTAGCTAATTTACATATTTAATCCACTAGTGGATTATCGAAAATATTACATGGCGTTATTACACTCTCAGACGCGACGTCATATGATAAAGGAAATTAATAGAAAATAAACACGTTATTCTTATCACTGTGAGGCCAGCGTGTTGAGTATGCAGGTTTTCTATAGAATCTGGACTAGAATCAAGTATTGGGTTTAGCAAACATTGTAGAACCTGATCAGTAGCTGAACTCTGCCTAACCCCAACACTTGCCCAGATAAACTGTCTGATGTCACAATGACAAGATTATCATGGCTATAAACAGAGAATACCAGGTTCATGTCTTTTGAAATCAATCCAAAGTTATAAATCACAGAAGTGCTTCAGTTGTCCATGTGACTGTCACTGATTTGTAGGAAATCCAGGTAACATTTATTTATAGAAAATAACTGCACAGTTCTTATTGCTGTGAGGTCAGAGTGTTGTGTAAGAGCATTATCTATAGAATCTGGACTGGGATCATGTGTTGGGTTTGGCAAACAGTGTAGATCCAGGTCAGACCCTGCAGAATGTGATGTCTAATCAGTATCTACACAGTTTGATTACAGTGCAGGAATTTAAGGCTTAAAAAAAACAGTCTAAGTCCTCATTCAGACAATTTTTTTCCAGCCCACACTCGGAAACAATTGACCAATCAGTGCTGTCAGTGCTTTGATTTGTCAATTTATATGAGAGTTATTGCCCTTGATTACCATCAGAAAATGGTTTCCAAAAGCTACTTTACTGACATCTAGTTTAAACAAAAAAGCTGGGTCCAGTTGTTCAAAGCCTTGTTATCTTAGGTCAAATTGTTAGCTGTTCTAGCAAGTATAATATCTAAAATTCTTCTAAATTATATTTCCGCAGGGAAAATAACAAATAGTCTATGAATTAAAAATCACTCTTTTTCATTCGAAGAGTGATTTTTAATTCATAGACTATAATATCTAATATAGTATTATTTTTGCTGAAGAAAATAAGTGCATTATATTCAGTAAAAATAGTAGCATATTTGCCATATTAAATGATCAAAGTTTTAATGATACATTAACTAACAAAGTCGTTAGTTTTTAACAACTGGCCCCTGGTCACTAGGTCTTTGAACTTGACAATTTCCATCAATACTGTATAGATAAATTGTAGGGGTTAATAGTGTTTTCATAGCACCAAGTCTGAGGGTGTCTTTTTCCACCTGTTTCTATAATAGTGTTTAATTTCATATTTCCTTGAAGATAAATGTCAGCAGTTATCACTATAACATGAAATTTATTCTAAAGTAAGTCATAATAAGGACAGTTTTATCTTTAAGACAGCAGCTGCCTTTTTGTGGAAAAAATACCATAGTTACATTCTTAAAGATATAATTCTGTATTCCTATCATTACATTCATTATAATGCTTTTATCCTTACCTGGATCAAGAGCGCCCAGTCTAGATCCAGATCAGTTGGCTTGTATAGAAGCCATCTCATCAGTATCTACACTGCTTGCTATGCAGTTTGTGAATTGAATGAATACATTGTATCAAGTAATTTGATTGGTTGCTATTGAGACATGGATATGGCTAAATTAATTTATTCAGCAGGGTTATGCTTTGAGAATTAGTAACAATTTTTTCAGGTCAGAATTTTTTATTTATGCTTCGAATATTATACACCCCTTAATTTCGAAATGAACTCATGCTGTAAAAAGGAGGAAGATTCCATTTGGTACAAAAAGGGTTAAAGCTGTGTTATATTGAATAGTGTTATAAACAGTCTTATTTTGATTTGCTGCTTTTCTTATTTCTTGTCCAATTTATAAATTAGCAATCTGTTTTTTCTTTTGGTTGATTATTTATCAATTGACCCAATAGACCCAAAGTTATAAAGACAAAATCTCTATAAGTGTTGGATTCCACGTGTAGGAAATCCATATAACTTATTTATAGAATTTTATCGCATTGAGGTCAGCGTGTTTGCGTAAAAGGGTTTTCTGTAGAATGGGGGCTGGAAAAGGTTATCTGTAAAGTCTTGGATGGAATCATGGTTTGGGCTTGGCAAACAGTGTAGATCAAGATCAGACGCTGCAGAATGCAGCATCTGATCAGGGTCTTCACTGTTTGTTTATAGTTTAGGAATTTAATGGTCAGATGCTGAAAAACGGCATCGTCTGATCAGGGTCTACACGTTTGATTATGGTAAAGGAATTTAAGGGTTGAATGAAACTGTTTAAGTCCCCGTTCAGGCGTATTTCCCTTATTTACACCCAGAGACAATTGACCCACCAGTACTCTCAGTGCTTTGATTTTCTATGGTCTAAATATTGTTGTTTGTTTGATTTGAGGTTTAACGTCCCTGTCAACACTGTAAAGGTCATTTTGGAGACGTTGCTTCCAATTTTGTGGGACTTCTACCTGACTTTGAGATGAAATGACGTTTCAAGCACTGCCGCTCAATGGAACGAATAGGGTATATAAGCATGGATGGCCATACTTGCACTGCTTTGCCTGGGCAGGCTTAGAACCTCTAAGCGATTTACCAGTATTTCTGTGCGGGTCGATTTCATCTCTGCATGGATGCATCATGCAGCCCATGTATTTCTTCAAGCCCGGATGGGCGGGGGCCGCTAAATATTGTTGACTGGTCTGATAAACTCAAAATAAAAATTCATGATTAATTTCTTTTAAGATATTAAATATGTCACCTGTCATCACAGTTTTGTCATGTTAAAAATTCTTAAAATGAGAAAGATAAGAAACAATTTGTTTTTGAAGAATTAAATATTTCAATATTGTGATGTTTGGTTAAGATACTCCACCCTCCTTTAGATAAGAGATTTCACAAAAAGTCACACCATTTTGAGTTATTGTGGGTGTTTCAGTCAAGGATATAAGAAAACTGTAAGTTACGTTTTCTTTGTTACATTTAAAACATGTCTTAACCCCACCCCCCAACTTTTTTTGGCAGAAGTTTAAAAAAAAGAAATTAATCATTTTCCTTCATGCATACAATGTATTCTGCACATAATTGTTTTTGTTTGATTTGAGGTTTAACATCCCCATCAACACTGTATAAGGTCATTTTGGAGACGTTGCTTCCAGTTTTGTAGGACTTTTACCCGACATTGAGATGAAATGACATCCCAAGCCCTGTCGCCCAATGAAACCAGTGGGGTTTATAAGCATGCCTGGGCAGACTTAGATCCTCTGAGCGGTTTACCAGTACTTGTGTACGGTCGGCTTCAGCTCTGCGTGGAAGCAACATGCAGCCCATCTATTTCTTAAAGCCCCAATGGGCGGGGGCCGATTCTGCACATAATACTCAGTAATGAGGGAGATGCAGTATGCAGTATCAATAGATAGATATTCTGTAGTGTTATTCTTGAAATGCCAATCAGGACATTTGCAGATGTCATTTTCAAATATTTCTGTCTTATTTGTCAGGGAAAGTAAGGCCTTACATTACACGTATATCACATCACGTGCGCAAAACAGTGAAATGAACACCCCCCCCCCCCCCCCCACACACACACACCATAAATAACACTTCATATAGAGAAAACGTGGGTTTACGGGGGTATACATTATTTTTCTGATTTCTGCTCCAAAACATAGGTTGTGGGTACCTGTTTGAACCGCCTCACTGAGGCGGTTCAAACAAGCACCCACAACCTATGTTTGCGGCCATGTTTGCAGTATAAATAAGAAAATTACCAAAGATTTTCATCAGAAAAGTTGCCATTTTGGAGATGTGAAAAAATGCACTAAGTCGCATGGATGTGTTATCATGATGATCTTAGAAGCCTCCGTGGTGTAGTGGTTACTCTACTCGCCTTGTAAACCAGGGGTCGCAGGATCGATCCCGGGCTTCTCCAGACTTTTGGATGAGTCTTTAAACCGAGGTCCCGTCTCTGTATGACCTTAGCTGTTGGTTGGACGTAAAACACAAACACTCACTCATCATAATGATCTGCTGGGCAATATCAAGCATTCTTTTAACCTTTGACCTGCTGAATATTTATATATGCCACACCCACTACTGACTATCAACCAATCAGATTACTTGATGCAAATTATTGCAACAAATCCATAAACTGAATGGCAAACAATGAAAATCCTGATCAGATAGCTTCTTCAGAAGCCATCTGATCTGGATCTTCATTGTTTGAAAGATAAGGCATATCCGGGCTCAGCAGGACAAGGGTTAAAATTTTTGAGATGCTTTAACCCTTTAGACTCCATGACAATGTTGTCTGTTTATGTTGTCTTCTGCATCTTATTGCAGACATTTCAAACATATTTGAGGATCCATTCAGACAGTGTGGACCCTGATCAGACTGCCCTTATGGGTCCACACTGTTTTCAGCAATAATTTTTCAAACATATTTTAAAATTTAAATTCACATACAGGCAAGCACTGTGGACCCTGATCAGATTTCATAAAGGTCCACACTGAATGCAGCAATGCCTTGTAAAGTAACCAGCAGACAACAAGTAGACACCATTAGGCTACATATTAAGATGCAGTTTTTCATGGCATCTTAACCCATTGTATACTAGTGGATTCTTCCATTGCAGTATGTTGGACAAGACCATTTGTCGTATAAGGCCTATTTTTTGGTTTTATTCTATTTTTGACGGAAAATTCTGTTTTTGCGGCATCTGATCTGGGCCTGTACTGTTTGCCAAGGTACCCCTTTAGGGGTTTGCCTGCATGCAATGGGTTAAGGGTTAAATTGTGTACCAAGTAGCACATAAGGATCTCTTTTGTTTGTTTGATTTATGGTTTAACGTCCCCATCAACACTATTTAGGTCATTTTGGAGATGTTGTTTCCAATTTTGTGGGACTTTTACCCTACATTGAGATGAAATGACATCTCAAGCCCTATCCCCTAATAAAACCAATAGGGTTTATAAGCATGGGCGCTCCAACTTGCACCGCTTTGCCTGGGCAGGCTTAGATCATCTAAGCGGTTTACCAGTACTCATGTGCGGTTTGTTTCAGCTCTGCGTGGAAGCATCATGCAGCCCATCTGTTTCTTTAAGCCCCGACGGGTGGGGGCCCTTGTATACTAGTTGATTCTTCCGACAAGACCATTTGTCATATAAGGCCTATTTTTTCGTTTTTATTCTATTTTGACAGAAAATTCTTTTAGCAAATAGTGCAGGCTCTGATCAGACGCCGCGAGCGTCTGATCTGGGCCTGCACTGTTTGCCAAGGTACCCTTTTAGGGGTTTCCCCCGCATGCAATTCGTTTTGGGTAAATTCTGTAGCACATAAGGATCTCTAATAAGCTCTTGTCTATAGCTATATCTTGACTATATTCTGTCAGAGATGTAAAAACTGATAATCTATTAAAAGCATGTCACATACCTGAATGGTTTAGGCTTGTCAGAAAAGTTTCCATTAAAAGTATCACCATATTCTGTTGCCATAGTGACAGAATTGGATTGCCTGAAACATTGTGAAGCATAACAAATAATCAGGTGATTCTGCGGAATAACCTGGCTAGATCTGATTTAATTGAAGTTACTAAACGGTTTTAAAGGATTGAATGATACGTACATGTATCACGTAATTTGAAATATTTAAACCTGCATGTACAGGTACTGAAGTTAAATTGGAGTTTAAAGGCCTAGTCAACCCTGTTTATTCATATCGAGCTGGTCAGTTTTACATTGTATCTACTGTAGCCACACTTTTTCCTAGTAGGCTTACACATACAGGGAAATTTCTATATTAAGACCACCTTTGGGACTGTTCAAAAGTGGTGTTTAAGGCCACCTTTGGGATTATTCAAAAGTGGTCTTTAAGACCACTTTTGAACAGTCCCAAAAGTGGTCTCTTATTAGGAGACACAGGTTGTAGAAAACACTAAGAATGACTGAACCCTTCTCAAGAAGCTTTTAAAAAGCAGATTGAGTCTTAATTTTAGGTGGTCTTAATAGCTTTTACTGTAGGTGGTTAACCAGAACGCTGAACATTCTTTCCTATCACGGGGTTTAAGGGGATATTTATTATTTTTCTTATTTCTGCTCCAAGACATAGGTTGTGGGTACTCGTTAGAACCACCTCATTGAGCATCCACAACCTGTATTTGAACTAGAAATAAGAAAAATATCACAGATTTTCATCCAAAAAGTAGCCTTTTTGGAGATATGAAAAAATGTTCTATGTTGCATGGATGTCTTATCGTAATGCGAGAAAATGACATTTACTGTTTTCCTTGACTCAGTACAACATTACGAAAACACGCCTATACAAATACATTGTTAACTTTACTGACGTAAAAACGAAAATTTTAGGATGAAAAATTGTAATATTTTTCTTATTTTTGCTCAAAATATAGATTGTGGGTACTCGTTAGAACCGCCTCATTGAGGCGGTTCTAACGAATACCCACACTCTATATTTTAGAGTAAAAATAAGAAAAATAAGGTTTACCCCTGTAGACCCCAGTTTTACTATATAAAAATTGGGTTCAGGGGGGTCAATATTATATAGGCATGTTTTCGTGATGAGAGAGAGAATACTCAGTCTCCACAAAAGATTTTGTTTGTTTGATTTGAGGTTTAACGTCCCTGTCAACACTATTTAGGTCATTTTGAAGATGTTGCTTCCAATTTTGTAGGACTTTTAGCTGACATTGAGATGAAATGACATCTCAAGCCTTGCTGCCTAATGAAACCAAAAGGCTTATATGCGCTGGACAGTCTGACTCAAACCACTTTCCTTCTAAGCGGTTTACAAGTACTTGAGTGTGGTCAGTTTTAAGTTTTGCAATCATGCATCCCAATCTATTTCTTCCAGACCGGATGGGTGGGGCGATATCCCCACAAAAGAATGTTGCAAACGTGGGTCCAGTTGTTCAAAGCATTATTAGCTTAACGAGCTCGTTAGTGGTCATAATGTTAACTATTGTAGCAAGTACAGTACCTAATACTATAGTATTATTGCTGAAAAAATGTGAGCAGCTTTTGCATTTCCTAGAAGGTTGATTTACATGAAATAGCAGGCATGATAACAAGTCATTTTTGAGCCATCAAAGATAATGAATACTGTAGTAACAAGTTTTAACCCTTATCTTGCTGAATGTTCATTTAAGCCACACCCATTTCTGTCTATCAGCCAATCAAATTACTTGATGTAATTTATTGCTACAAATTCATAAATTGAATGTCAAACAGTGTAAATCCTGATCAGAAGAAGCCATCTGGCTTCTTCAGAAGCCATCTGATCTGGATCTACACTGTTTGCAAAGATAGTGGTTGTCGCGAACAGCAAGATAAGGGCTGCTGTTCATGACAACCCCTATCTTTGCAAACAGTGTAGATCCAGATCAGATGGCTTCTGAAGAAGCCATCTGATCAGGATCTACACTGTTTGACATTCAATTTATGAGTTTGTAGCAGTAAATTACATCAAGTAATTTGATTGGTTGATAGACAGAAATGGTTGTGGCTTTAATGAATACTCAACAAGATAAGGGTTAATTTATCATTTTTGGGTCGACTGGTGCACCCAATGTTATAATTAAAGCAGAGAACTGAAATCCTGCAATTGTCCACGTGACCTCTTTTGGGAAACCAAGGTTCGGTCATTACTAGTCCTGTACTATTTTTATCGATTTTAGGAAATTCAATAATGCGCTTTTTATACACAGTACTGATTTTGGCTTCCTTCAGCATTGATTATCTGAAAGGCGAAACCAGTGAGGTTTAACACTTGCAAATAGTTTAGACTAATCAGAGTATACTGTGGTACTTCAGGGTTAAATCGCAGTTCAGGACAGTCGACAAATCAGTGCTGTCACTGCAACCCTTAATGTTTATGTCGTCTGCATCTAGGCAAACAGTGTGGATGCTGATCAAACTGCTCATAGTGGAGCGGTTCGATCTAGGCCCAATGACGGTAGACAACAAAGCAGACGAGAATTGTTGTGATTGGCATCATAAGCGTCTATCATATGAAGATGAAATCAACCGAAGCCCACTGATGGACTTCAGCGAGCGCTTAACCCATTTAGTACCGGAAAAAGCCTAAAGGGGTACTTGGCAAACAGTGCAGGCCCAGACCAGACGCCGCAGAACATGGCGGCTGATCAGGGCCTCCAGTGTTTGCTAAAAGTTCAGTCATTTTCCTAATCAACTTTGAAGAAAACACAACCTGACACCCCTAAATTTTGAAATGGACTCCAGCTATATATAAGGAGGAAGATTCCATTTGATACAAAAAGGGTTAACGGAAACTATTGAACATTCTGAGCTATATACAGATAGTTTGATTCCGACCAGCAAAACAAGCCTTAGGACATACATTTAAATAGGCAGTTAAGTGGTCAAAATGTTTTAACATGAAAATAAAAAAAACTTTCCAGCAAAGCTTGCTTTGCATTTGTGCTTGAGGACTACCAATGGACTGTTGTAAATGCAGTAAGATGAATCTGTTGTGTTGCTCCTATTTAGTGCAGAAGGGCACATGAATAAGCTAAAAAGATTTTGAGCAAGCTCAAGAAAGAATAAATAAATGCATATAACATAAAAGATAAATAATCTGGAGAACCTTCAAAATGCTATCAGCCTGACTGGTGAATTAGCAAACCGTGATTACATACAAAAACAGACGCCACACAAGGCAACATAATGCGGCGTCTGATCAGGCCTACACATGAAATACTGGAATTAAGGGTTGAACGAAAAGTCTAAGTTCAGGACTATTTTCTCAGCCTACACTCAGACAGTGTACCCGCCAGTACTAGCTAGCTTTCAGTGCTTTGATTTTATATATAGATTATTCATTCTCCTAGTTGAAATATGGGATTTATAAACCGAGGGAGGTAAAACAATCCGATAAAGAAACGAGTGCGAAGCACGAGTTTCTTTAACGGATTGTTTTACCTCCCGAGGTTTATAAATCCCATATTTCAAATAGGAGAAATGTATAATCTGTATATTACATGCACGTCCATAGACTTTTAGGAGAGTTTGGATCTTGAATTTTGGATCTGAATGCCCGTTCAGTTGACTGTTTACAGCTCATGTAAACGGTTCAATCAGCGAAGTGTTACAGAATCTGGGTGGAAGAACAACTGGATGGGCGCCATTTTGAAAGCGCTTTCTACAGTTTTGAACAAGAATAGAAGAAACAAAGTGTTTCAGTGATAAAACAAGTAAAACGTTAGATTAAATAAAGCAAAACTTACATCCTAATCAATGGTCATATCCATGTTTTCTTTTGTTTCAGCGTTGCATCCGACTCAAACGTCACACATTCTGAACGTCTGTTGATATTTCTTAGACGCCATTACAATGACGTCATGAATAACGTCGCCGTGATTGAAACTTTCCCGCGTTTGAATAGAACAATTTTACTGCAAAGCGGTATCTCGTATCTTGTACATAAAGTAGTTCCAGCTGAAGGGATTTATTTCCCCGGCTAAGAGGAAATATTTCTTCTTAGCAAAAAGGAAAATACCAAGTTTATGTCTGGTAGAAATCATGGTATTTCTCTGTAATGCATGTAATATACATATATTCTTATATAATAAAATGCACATACCTGTACAACACTAAACTTGGTTTGAAAATACTTAATATCCTGCATATATAAATGAGGAAAAATTAGTCAGATGTTACAGGTACTTTAGATACCCTAAAATTTAAAAATCTCCCTAAAACTTCAAAGTCGTCTTAACTTGAACAACCCTTTTAAGCAGTCAGCTTGGAATTTCAAGTGAGAAGTTATTTATTGTTACTTTGCAGATTTTACAGCCGTAATACTGTTAGTGGGGTGGGGGCAATTCTTTCAGATATCTTAAGAATTTTGGATGTTTGAATTTTTGGGATATTTTACAGGATATAGCAACAATAATGTGAATTTGTAGATGTAATCAACCAGTTTACTTCTAGTATCATATTCTGTTAGATTGGACATTGGCAAATAGTGAAGAACCAGATCAGATGACACAGAATGTGTCATCTAATCTGGGTCTACACTGTTTGCATAAAAATTAAACAGTTTCTAAATATCTAAAAAAAAAAATAATAAAAAAGGACAAAAAAACTTTACACGGTTTCAAAACTAATGGTGTGAGGTGAAAAATTCCATTTGGAATTAATGGGTGAAGTACCCATTGATACAGCTAGGAAATTGTAGTTTCCTGTTACTTTACACCCATAATGTTAATGTCATTTGCTATGTAATCCTGTTTTTCATAGATCTATATTTAATCCTTGTCCTGTTGATCACGACAGTCCAACCTTTGCAAAAGTGTAGTTCCTGATCAGATTGCTGAAGAAACAAGTAATTTGGTTCGTTGATTGTCAGAAATGTGTGTGTCAAAATTTTTTTAAGAAATAGATAACCTCTCTGTCAGTGAAATTATTGTTGATTACCGTATTCGGGTGTGTATTACCCGCAGTTTTTTCCCTCAAATTACAGGCCCAAGTTCAGGGTGCGGGTAATCCACCCGAATTTTTTTTGGACCATTTTATTTTTACTTTTGTCAGCTGAAAATACGATGCATCTCATGTCATGCTCTATCCTTTTACGATTTACGGTAGTAACAAATCACAGTTTTTAGGTAAGTTGACCGACAAACCCCCCGCCCATTGGGGCTTGAAGAAATAGATGGGCTGCATGATGCACGAGTACTGGTAAACCGCTTAGGGGATCAAAGCCTGTCCAGGTAATGCGGTGCGAGTCCATGCTTATATACCCTATTGGTTTCATTGGGCGGCAGGGCTTGAGATGTCATGTCATCTCAATGTCGGGTAAAAGTCCCACAAAATTAGAAGCAACGTCTCCAAAATCACCTTTACAGTGTTGACTGGGACGTTAAACTTCTAATCAAACAAACAAACAAAGACTGAAAAACGGTGATGTAACCGATTGCATGCAGGAAACCCCTAAAGGGGTACCTTGGCGAACAGTGCAGGCCCAGATCAGACGCCGCAGAACGCAGCGTCTGATCAAGGCCTGCACTATTTGCTAACAGAATTTTCTGTCAAAAATGGAATAAAAACGAAAAAAATAGGCCTGACACCCCTTATATGGCAAATGGGCTTGTCTAGAAGATTCCACTGGTATACAATGGAACCATTCACACCAGACTAAATGTTGACATTGTGTTGACTTCTTCAAAATCTTTCAACCCTTCCCCATTGTTAGAAGAAACCTGCCAAACTATTGACTGTTAGACGTGCATTTAAATCTTTTTGTAATGTTTTTGATGTGTTATGCATAAGAATTTATTTTTCTGATTCCCACTTTCACCCCAGTGTTGACCTAATAGTGCTATAAATATCTTGTTAATCTTCTTATAGAAGATTCTAGAAAACTGAGTCACAGATTAATTTCATTTTTGTAAACAACATGTTTACAAGGAAAAGTACTTCAGAACCTTCCAGAAAGTTCTGGGTTGCATTATTTTTAGAAAATTACCTCATCTTATTCCACAGCCCTCTGGAATGTTCTAGAGAAATCTTAGGGTCTATAAAAGAGCTTGATTTTTCTCATTGAGTCAGACTTTGGAGTTTGATGTTTGGGCTTATAAGGAAAGTTATTTCTAAATTCTGTGTTGGATTGTTAAAGGATATTACTTTTCATTTTGGACTGTGAATTCTGTGGGATCAAGGAAAATAGATTCATTCAGGATATTTCATTCAGAGCTAAGTACATTTAATTTTCTTACTTCTACAGGTTAAAGTTAACTTGTAAATAAATTTTGTTAAATTATTCCAAAAGGCTTGTTTGCTTTTTCTTTCTGCTACGCCTGGCTCATAACAGAAATTGGGGGCTCGTCCGGGATAAAACCATTTGAGCATTTTAAAACCGACATTTCATGTGACGGCAGGTAATTGTCATTTCTTATCAAATATAGACTTGACAGTTGCTTCACAGGATTGGTATTTCCCTGTAAGCATATAGGGGATTGTCATTTCATGTGAATTGTCATTTCAGGTGAAATAGTACTTGTAATTTCATGTGAAATTTTTGTTGGGCTTGTCATTTCAAAAAAAAAAAATACTTTGTCAAATTAACCTCAATCTGTATTTCAATAAATACTTTATAAAACAAACAAAAAGCAAACATGTCGTTTGATTTGAGAAGCTTTTTGGCTCAGCCTACTCAGGAGTTGTTTAATCTGGCCAAAAGGACAGATTTGCTAGAAATTGCTTCCCATTATGGGGTCAAAACAAGCATGAAAAAACATGAAATTAAGAATATTTTGGTACAGTTTTTTGTTGATGAAGAACTTTTCGATCCATCTGCTTTGTCTCTCATTATGGTTTCACATACTGAATTGCAAATGAGACAAATTAAAATTGGAAGGCAAATTGAATTAGAAAAATTAAGATTAGAGATGGAAGAACGCATACAGAAAGAAAAAATTGAAAAGGAAGAAAAAGAAAGGGAAATGCAGAGACAAATGCAGATGGAAAGATTAGAAATGGAAGAACGAATTCGAAAAGAAAAATTAGAGCAGGAAGAAAAACAAAGAGAAATGGAAGAAAGAGAGAGGGAAAAACAAAGAGAAATGGAGGAACGGATTGAGTTAGAAAAGGAAAAAATGAGATATAGTATTGAAGAAAAGAAGAGGGAAAGGCAATTTCAATTAAGGCTGAAGGAAATGGAACTCCAGGGTCAGGATAGGTTGAAACATACCCCTGTTTTTGACTCTGGCAGTTACTTTGATGCCACAAAGCACATAAGATTAGTTCCGCCATTTCAGGAAAAAGAGGTAGATAAGTATTTTTTGCATTTTGAAAAAGTTGCAGAAAATTTAAAATGGCCAAAAGAGCATTGAACCTTACTTTTGCAAAGCGTTGTTGTCGGAAAGGCTCGAGACATTTACACTCAGCTGACTGTCGAGCAAAGCTCAGACTATGATCTGGTTAAGGAGCTTATTCTTAAGGCATATGAGTTGGTCCCTGAAGCTTACAGGCAAAAATTTAGGAATTGTAAAAAAGAAATTTCCCAGACCCATATAGAATTTGCTCGAACCAAAGAACAGTTATTTGATAGGTGGTGTTCTTCTAAAAAAGTAGGCTCTGATCATGACAAACTTAGACAGCTTGTCCTTGTTGAAGAGTTCAAACGGTGCATAAATTCAGACATAAAATCTTTTCTCGATGAGAGACAGGTTGAAACTTTGGAGGAAGCTTCTCGTTTGGCAGATGATTATGCTTTGACTCATAAAGTCTCATTTGTGAACAGGCCTTATCCTCGAAACCCTTATAATCCACAGACAGGTCCAAGATTCTATCCCAGTAATCCTTCTGGTAGTTATAGCCATACATCTAGTACTATGCGTAAACTGTCTGGTGAAAATAAAAGCCAGAATCCTTCCAAACCTTCTGGTGAAAACAGAAGTCAGAATTTTTCCAAACCTTCTGGTGAAAACAAAGACCAGAATCCCTTATCTCAATCTCAAGTAGTTTGTTATTATTGTAAAAATACAGGTCATTTGATCTCTGAATGTTTAAAATTAAAGCGAAGAAAAGAAAGAGAAAGACAAGAGGAACTTAAGCCTACAGGCTTGACTTCTATAAGGCCAAAACCACAGTCTTGTGTAAGGGAGGAAACTCTTTCTGATACCAAATTATCTGAGACTGATACAGTTATGGAGTGTTATGAACCATTCTTATCAGATGGTTTTGTGTCACTAAATGGTGACAGTTATGCCCATCCTACCCCTATTAAAATCTTACAAGATACCGGAGCTTCTCAATCTCTTATTCTAGCAGATACTCTGCCTTTTTCTGAGAAGACTTTTTCTGAGAAATCGGAAATTAATTATTGGTTTAGACTCTTATTTTAGACAGGTTTTTAATTATTTGGACACCATTTGGATTTATATCAGTCTTTGAGTCGGCTGCCTATTCGGGGTTCGCGGAGTTGCAGTATGTTTCCTCTGGCTTTCTTTGCCGGATCATTGCAGGGTCGCTGGTGGGGCTTTGTTGGCCGAAGCTGCGTAGTATGACCCAGCTTCTTTCTTATGAATGTTTTCATTGCTCTTGAGGGAACTCATTTTTGATTTTTATTTGCCTTCACTGCAGCTGGTGTTGTGCCGTGTGGCGGCGGTAAAACGTCTCCCCGTACATCAACCATAGTGCAGTTTATATTTTACTTTTGGTCCTTTGAGATCAGCGTGAATATTCTGAGAAATCGGAAATTAATTATTGGTTTAGACTCTTATTTTAGACAGGTTTTTAATTATTTGGACACCATTTGGATTTATATCAGTCTTTGAGTCGGCTGCCTATTCGGGGTTCGCGGAGTTGCAGTATGTTTCCTCTGGCTTTCTTTGCCGGATCATTGCAGGGTCGCTGGTGGGGCTTTGTTGGCCGAAGCTGCGTAGTATGACCCAGCTTCTTTCTTATGAATGTTTTCATTGCTCTTGAGGGAACTCATTTTTGATTTTTATTCTATGGGCCAAAGTGTCCTTATTCAGGGTGTGGAATGCGGATTTGTTAATGTTCCGCTTCATAACGTTTATTTGTCATCAGACTTGGTATCCGGTTCAGTGGCTGTTGGTATTAGACCTTCTTTACCTTTTAAAGGTGTTCATTTGTTGCTAGGCAATGACTTAGCTGGAGATAAGGTTGTGGTAAACCCACTTTTGACTACTAATCCTTGCATAGTCCAACCGCCTGATCCCATTGAGCAGGAAATTCCTGATCTTTATCCGTCTTGTGCAGTCACAAGGGCTATGGCACGTAAGGCCAAGCAAACTGATGGGAAACAGGATTTTGATTTAACTGATACCTTTTTGGGTCAGTCTTTTAATGACGAGATAACAAGGTCTCTGTCTTCAAGCCTGCCTGATAAGCAGACAGATTTTCATGAGAATAACTCATCTTTCAATCTAGGGCATGACAAAATGTCTGGGTCTCAACTAGCTATAGAACAGCATAAGGATCCTGAAATTTCGCCTTTATTTGAAAGGGCCTTAGATGAGCAGGAAGTTTCTCAGGTCCCAGTCTGTTATTATGTCAAAAATGACATTCTTATGAGAAAATGGGGTCCACCAGACGTCTCAGCAGAAGACGAGTGGACTGTCAACCACAAGATAGTGGTTCCACGGGTTTACCGTTCCCAAATATTAAACTTGGCACATGAAACTCCCATGTCAGGACATTTAGGTGTAAATAAAACCTATCACAAGATTCTTAATCATTTTTACTGGCCTGGGTTAAAATCAGATGTTTCTCAGCATTGTAGGTCCTGTCATACATGCCAAATGGTAGGAAAACCCAATCAGACTATACCTAAAGCTCATTTGCAGCCTATACCTGCTTTTGATGAACCTTTCAGTCGAATAATTATAGACTGTGTGGGTCCCTTGCCCAGAACTTAGTCTGGCTGTGAATATCTTTTGACTATTATGTGTGCTTCCACACGTTTTCCTGAAGCCATTCCTTTAAGAAATATCAAAACTAAGACAATCGTCAAGGCCTTAGTGAAGTTTTTCTCATTTGTTGGGCTTCCTAAATCTATTCAGTCAGACCAAGGTTCAAATTTTATGTCTGGAATATGCCAACAAGTAATGCATGAACTTGGCATTGTACAGTATAAGTCATCGGCCTATCATCCTGAAAGTCAAGGTGCCCTTGAAAGATTCCATCAAACATTGAAAAACATGATAAGATCATATTGTTTTGACACAGAGAAGGATTGGGATGAAGGCATCCATCTCCTTTTATTTGCTGTTAGAGAATCTGTGCAAGAATCTCTTGGCTTCAGTCCATTTGAATTAGTATTTGGCCATACTGTTCGTGGTCCTTTGAAACTTCTCAAAGAGAAATTTCTCTCCAATGATGACACCTCCCTGAATTTACTTCAGTATGTGTCTGATTTCAAAACTAGACTTTCAAAAGCTTGTGAGGCTGCTCGGACCAATCTTCAGTCAGCCCAAAGGAAAATGAAACAGCTATATGACATAGGGACAAAACAAAGGAATTTTAAACCAGGTGATAAGGTACTAGCTCTTTTGCCTATTCCAGGAAAATCGTTGCAGGCCAGGTATTATGATCCATACACTGTGGACAAAAAGATCAGTGACGTAAATTACATAATAAACACTCCTGGGAGGCGCAAACTAAGGCAGCTATGTCATATTAACATGCTTAAGGAATACATTGATAGGGACAATACATCTTTAACATCAGTCAATCTAGTTAGCTCTGTTCAACTTAATTCATGTGACAATGACTGTGAGGATATTAATTCAGTGAAGTCGGATCCCACATCATCAAAACTTCAGAATTCTGACATTCTACGGAATCTTGACCAGAAACTGTCACATCTAGAGCCAAATCAGCGGAATGAACTGAAACAGCTGATTTTTGAATATGAACACTTATTTCCTGACATTCCAACACGGACAGACAAAATATTTCACGATGTGGACATAAATGGGTCTAAACCTGTAAAACAACACCCATACAGGATGAATCCTGTGAAACAAAAATATCTTAAAGAAGAAGTTCAGTATCTATTAGACAATGACTTTATTGAACCAAGCCAAAGTGAGTGGAGTTCTCCTTGTATTCTTGTACCAAAACCTGATGGGACATATCGTATGTGTACAGATTTTAGGAAAGTTAATTCCTTAAGTAAAACAGATAGCTTTCCTATTCCAAGAATGGATGACTGCATTGATAACATCGGGAATGCCAAATACATAACGAAATTCGACCTTCTGAAAGGATTTTGGCAAATTCCACTTACAGATAGAGCAAAGGAGGTTTTGGCATTCACAACACCAGACGGATTATTTAACTATAAAGTCATGCCATTTGGAACGAAAAACTCTCCAGCAACATTTCAGCGCTTAATAAACATGGTAATTGCGGGGCTGGAAGGCTGCAGTGCTTATATCGATGATGCTATCATATACAACGACCAGTGGAATCAACATCTTGGGACAATTCGAGCATTCTTTGATAGACTGAGTAATGCCAAATTGACAATCAATCTTGCTAAAAGTGAATTCTGCCATGCAAGTTTAACATTTCTAGGTCATGTTGTAGGTCAAGGTCATGTGAAGCCCATTGATGCTAAAGTTGAGGCTATCTCAAATTTTCCCGTACCCACGTGCAAAAGACAGCTGATGCGATTTCTTGGTATGGCTGGTTATTACAGGAAGTTCTGTAATAATTTCTCTGTCATTGCTGAGCCTTTGACAAATTTGCTCAGCAAAAGAACAAAATTCCATTGGAATGCAATATGCCAAAATGCTTTTGATAAACTTAAAGCCATACTCAAGAGTGAACCAGTTCTCTTAGCACCAAACTTTGAAAAGGAGTTTAAGCTAGCTGTAGATGCTAGTGATGTAGGTGCAGGTAGTGTTTTGTTGCAGGAAGATGGAAATGGTGTGGATCATCCAGTTTGCTACTTTTCCAAAAAGTTTAATAAGCATCAGAGAAATTACTCTACCATAGAGAAAGAGTGCTTGTCTCTGATTCTTGCTCTGCAACATTTCGAAGTTTATCTTACCCCTACTACTGCACCGATTGTTGTTTTCAGTGATCACAATCCACTGACTTTCATACATAAAATGAAAAACAAAAATCAGCGGTTGCTCAGGTGGAGTCTTATGCTACAAGAGTATAATTTAGACATAAGACATATCAGAGGGAGAGATAACATTATCCCTGATGCCCTTTCAAGAGTTTGAGCAGTGTCAGGAGTTGTGTTTTTCTTTCCTACTAAAGTGGATTGTAGATACATGTAATTTTATATGCTATGCTCAATATTTTATTATTCTTAAAGCAAAAGAAAGCTTTATTACATAAATCTTTCTTTTCCTCGAAGAGGGGGAGTGTTATGCATAAGAATTTATTTTTCTGATTCCCACTTTCACCCCAGTGTTGACCTAATAGTGCTATAAATATCTTGTTAATCTTCTTATAGAAGATTCTAGAAAACTGAGTCACAGATTAATTTCATTTTTGTAAACAACATGTTTACAAGGAAAAGTACTTCAGAACCTTCCAGAAAGTTCTGGGTTGCATTATTTTTAGAAAATTACCTCATCTTATTCCACAGCCCTCTGGAATGTTCTAGAGAAATCTTAGGGTCTATAAAAGAGCTTGATTTTTCTCATTGAGTCAGACTTTGGAGTTTGATGTTTGGGCTTATAAGGAAAGTTATTTCTAAATTCTGTGTTGGATTGTTAAAGGATATTACTTTTCATTTTGGACTGTGAATTCTGTGGGATCAAGGAAAATAGATTCATTCAGGATATTTCATTCAGAGCTAAGTACATTTAATTTTCTTACTTCTACAGGTTAAAGTTAACTTGTAAATAAATTTTGTTAAATTATTCCAAAAGGCTTGTTTGCTTTTTCTTTCTGCTACGCCTGGCTCGTAACAGATGAGTGAAACTGACGTAACACCATCTAACATCAAAGAATCTATGTGTGATGTCATAAAATGGTGGCTTTTCATGATGTCACTCTTCACGTTCTTTTGCCCAGTACTTTGTTGCAGAATAAATCACAGTTAGTAGTAGTAGAGTTTAACGCCTTCATGATCCCACAGACTTTTTCCATAGTGGCACTGCAAGACGATAAATCACAGTTCCTTTCCACAGCCTATATAGGCACGCTGTGGTTGAATAAGGATTTTTTGTCTGTTAAGACTTAATATGATTTTTTCTGATTTAATATGCTCCAAAAATAGATTATGGGTGCTATGTGGACTGCCTTGTTAGAGTGCATGTAAAGTTTTAATGTGTACTAGGATACAGAGTTGACAAGCTTAGTGCATATTTTTGAATGGAAATAAGAAACATGGCAGACAACATTTTAAAATAATAATATTTTTCTTATTTTTTTGCAGAAAACAGTATTGGAAATTTCATGCAAATTGTCTTCTGAATTAACTTAGAGAGTGTCCTCTTTATAACATAACACTATTGTTGGGGTCCAAATAGAAACCAAGTTAGTTAACCTGCAGGAGCAGTCTGACCTGGGTCTACACTGCTTGCCTAGGCCTGTCTGTTCCAATAGTTTATTGCTTACTATGTCAACTTCAGTGACAAGTCTTCTCACAGGCTTTGTCCTGCACTGGCTCTGACAGATAATAATCATATAGTTGAATTTCAATACATGTAATTCTAATTCTCAACATTTCGAATGATTTGATTGGTTGAAGTAAATGTTTTATACTTCGATAAATTCTATGAGCAAGTATCTCAGAACTATTTTCACACAGTGACATGTACCGGTAGTATCATTTGTTTGTTTTGTTTGTTTGATTTAAGGTTTAACGTCCCCGTCAACACTGTATAGGTCATTTTGGAGATGTTGCTTCCAATTTTGTGGGACTTTTACCCGACATTGAGATTGACATTGAGATGTCATGACATCTGAAGCCCTGTCGCCCAATGAAACCAATAGGGTTTATAAGCATGGAAAGCCCGGCTCGTATCGCTTTGCCTGGGCAGGCTTAGATCCTCTAAGCGGTTTACCAGTACTCGTATGCTGTCGGGTACAGCTCTGTGTGGAAGCATCATGCAGCCCATCCACTTCTTCAAGCTCGATGGGCGGGGCCAACATGTAGTAACATAGCGTGACATCAAAGAGCACATTTAACTTACGTCATTTTATATGAAGCGACGTCAGCAGCGTTTGTTTAAAAAGTGGGGAACTATTGAAAACTTTTAAATGTTTGAAGACACATGAACTCAATTTAAAAACGACATTTTTTTGGTTGAGTTTCTTTCAAAGATGGCTAATTGAATAATCATTCCGCCGCGGGCGGCTGTGGTAAGTTCATTCTTATGCTTATCTTGCTGAATATTCATTTAAGCCACACCCATTTCTGTCTATCAACCAATCAAATTACTTGATGTAATTTATTGCTACAAATTCATAAACTGAATGTCAAACATTGTAGATCCTGACCAGATGGCTTCTTCTGGATCCACACTGTTTCCAAAGATATGGGCTGTCGCGAACAGCAAGACAAGGGTTAAAATTTACCATAATAAATTTGGTGTCATTTTTAAACATTTTGATGACAAAGTGGGAATTATAAGGAATGAATATCATTTTTGTGGATTTTATCACTGTGTGAACACTCTAAAATCCACAGAAATGACATTCATTCCTATAATAACTTGAACACTAATGTACTTATTATTCGTTCTGAAAGAGCAAAATCAGTATGAACCATGCCCCTATGGTTTGAATTATTACAGACACCGCCCATTGGGGCTTGAAGAAATAGATGGGCTGCATGATGCTTCCACGCAGAGCTGAAACTGACCCACACAATAGTACTGGTAAACAGCTTAGAGGATCTAAGCCTGCCCAGGTAATGCGGTGTGAGTCCATGCTTCATTGGGCGGCAGGGCTTGAGAAGTCATTTCATCTCATTGTCAGTAAAAGTCCCACAGAATTGGAAGCAATGTCTCCAAAATGACCTTTACAGTGTTGACGGGGATGTTAAACCTCAAATCAAACAAACAAAATGGTTTGAATTAGCTATGGTTAAAAAACAGTCTGTGTCTAAGTTATTGAAGCTTCACTATACAGTCGAACTTCAATGGCTCGAACACTTTTGGGACCACGAAATTCTGTTCGAGACAGGGGTAGTTCGAGCCACTGAAGGCTACTACCAGGAGGCATAAAGGGGATAATTTTGAGGCTTCTTTTCGGTTTTCTATGATATAAATGTATGCTGTGTGGAGGCGATTCTAATGTGTACACACAGCATACATTTGCAAGAAAATAATGAAAATATCCTAAATATTCCCCTCACTATTTCTTATGTAGCGAAAATTCCCTAGGGACTCAAGAATGGGTTCGACTCAGCCATGGGTAACGAGGCATCGGAGTTCCACTGTATATAGGAATACATCTGCACATACCCTTAAAAAATAAACCTAAAATCCAAATTGCTGTACCAGAGTGTTATATTATCCAATTTAAGTGACTTTTGTTCTTTTTATCTTTATTAACTTCTATCATAATCTTAATCAAACTTCAGAAATTCTCTACTGAAATTGTCAATTTTCTATAGAACATATGGAATGTGACTTATAAATGTCTGATAACAAGAATATCAGACAGCATATATTAATGCATGTACTAAATAACACACCTGTGTCGTCTTTTAATTATGTCCTTTTTTGTTTTGTTTTTACATAAACACCATTATTGTCCTTATAAATGACTTTTAAGGTAAATTAATATGCTTTAAGGGACAGCAACAATTTTTTTTTCCCATTAGTAGGGGCTGCATGATGCTTCCACGCAGAGCTGAAACCGACCCGCATACGATTACTGGTGAACCACTAAGAGGATCTAAGCCTCCCCAGGCAAAGCGGAGCTAGTCCATGCTTATAAACCCTATTGGTTTCATTGGGCAGCAGGGCTTGAGATGTCATTTCATCTCAATGTCGGGTAAAAGTCCCACAAAATTGGATGCAACGTCTCCAAAATGACCTTTACAGTGTTGACGGGGATGTTAAACCTCAAATCAAACAAACAATCCATTAGTAGGGGACAACTCTTGTCAATTCTTGGCTTTTAGAGTATAGATCCCTTTTCTGGAATGACTTGGTATGCTCTGCTGGATGCCCAACGGTAGTTATTGACTACGAGAAACACTGCATCTGAAAATGTTATCTGTTTACGTCATCTTCTGCACCTTTTTGCGCACTCTTTAAAAATTTTTGTTTGTTTGATTTGAGGTTTAATGTCCCCGTCAACACTGTAAAGGTCATTTTGGAGACGTTGCTTCCAATTTTGTGGGACTTTTACCCGACATTGAGATGAAATGACATCTCAAGCCCTGTCGCCCAATGAAACCAATAGGGTTTATTAGCATGGACGGTCCGCCTCGCACCGCGGTTCCTGGACAGGCTTAGATCCTCTAAGCGGTTTACCAGTACTATTTTTGTATAAAGGCAAACAGTGTCGACTCAGATCAGACTGCTCCTAGAGGAGCAGTCTGATCTGGGTCCACACTGTTGACTTAAAGTAACCAGCAGATAACAAAGCAGATGATAGTTGTTGTGATTGGCATATCAAGGTTAACGGTAGTCTCCCTTGAAAACATTACAGATATTCTCCTGAAAAATGTCACAGTTAATGAACTACTGCCAAAATGTTAATGTAAAGAAACATCATGTTTTATGCATTTTTATGATGATATAAAGCACACTTAACAACATTAGCCCATTTTATGAACAACCTCAATATGTTGATGATCGGTGCAGGCCGAGATCAGACGCGGCAGAATGCGTTGTTTGCAAAACGTTCTGTCATTTTCTAAATACAATGAAATTCTGCTATTAAGACCACCTTAAATATTAAGACTAATTATCAGCTTTCAGGTTGCGGTTATTATTTCTTTGTGGTTTTTTTGCATACAGTGCCCTCTGGTCAGAGACCACCTGTGGGACTGTTCAAAAGTGGTCTTAAAAAGCACTTTTGAACAGTCTCAAAGGTGGTCTCAAAAAAGGAATTTTGCTGTACATGTCTAAAAGTAAGTCAGCCTCACAACTCTAATAATTAAATTTTCATAATGGACTCCTGCTACATATAAGAAGGAAGATTCTATTTGGGACAAAGGGGGCTAACATCTTTTTTTTTTACCTTAAAATGAGTTGATACACCTTCAAGGGAGGCAACTTTACCTAAAATGTTTTTTTTCTACTGTCAGAAGGAGCAAATTATTTTCTTCCAAGGTTATAGACCCCTTTTCTAGAAGGAAAGCAAATTGGCAGTTACTAATGGCATTGGATATAGTTCGAGGTTATAAAACATTTTTCATGCTCAACACACTTGAGCATGAAATTTGTCATGCTCATAAATTTCAAAATGCCAACAATAGTTTCACTTTTACCAATATTGTACCAGAAAACCCCAAAACAGGTACCCTGGAGAACATTTTAGGCTCAGATCAGACGCCGCAGAATGTGACACTGTTTGCAAAAAGTTCAGCTATTTTCTGAATAAATTTTAAAGATAACATAGCCTGTCATCCCTAAATTTCAAAATGGTCTCCTGCCATATAATTATAAGGAGGAACATTGCATTTGGTACAAAAGGGTTAATATCCATGAGCAGGATAAGTAATGCTCTCGGCTGATTTCTTACATGATGTGAGCATAGGCTGACTTGAGCAGAACTAGAGTTTAAGAACTAAAGATCTTTAGCTGAGTCGGGTGTGCATCTGACTGGTGATCAGGAGGATGCCAGTTGGATCCTGCCAGGGTAGGCAACATACTTTCGTGCAGATTGACCATGAAATCTTTGCTATGGTCAGTCTCACCCCTCCAGTGATTCAAGAAGGGCAATTGTCAGTTTTTTGCGAAAGAATGTGCACTGTACTGGTTAAGCCAGCCCAGGAAGTGGTGTGGTAAACTGACCAGCTCGATATGCCCTAAATAGTGTTGACTCCAGAACACACAAACAAAACTGTGGGTCAATGCAGTGATCTGCACTTATTTTTAGCTCAACAGAGCCGAAGGCTCCGGGGGAGCTTATAGGATAGGCAGTTGTCCGTCGTAGTATGTAGTCAGTGTCGTCTGCGTGAACACTGTCAAGCGACATCTCCTGTGAAGTCACTGGGCCAATTGGGCCCAAATTTCATCTGTAGTATCCCTGAGCTGGGGGATTGAAAGTTTGTTATTTATGAAAATCGGCTCTTTAGTTTGGTTGCTATGGCAACTGAGTTTCCACAGACTTATAATGGGGAATATTAAAAAATGCAACCGCTCTGCTTCACAAAAGGCCATATATCTCAGAAATTGTTCAGAGCCCCACTCTTAAGACTATACATGTATATATTCATGTTTCATATGATAAGACACATTCAGTGACATCAGATTGAGAGTCCCAGGGAGTGCCTGGGCCATACCCTACCCCTTTATTTCATTAAAAGCCATGTATCTCAGAAATCGTTCACCTCTAAATCATAATATATTCTTGTTCCTTATAAGACGAGAATCACACCAACCTGGGGGTTTCTTTGTGCTGGGGCAATGTGCGGGGGCCATGCCCTGCCCCTCCACTTCATAAAAGGCCTTATATCTCAGAAACCACTCAAATCCCCACCCCATTATCATATAATGTTCTTGTTCCTTATTATTAGACACATTCAGTCACACCAGCTTTTGGGGTCAACAGGGCTCCACTTCATAAAAGGGCCTCATATCTCAAAAACCATTCCGATTCCCACCCCTAAACTATATAATATAGTCTTGGTCCTTAAGATGAGACACATTAAGGGACAATAATCTTGAGTTTTCCTGGGATCAACAGGGCATGCCCCAACCCCTCTACTGCTTAAGAGGCCTTATATCTCTAGCCATACAGATCCCTACTGCTAAAACATATATACTCTTGTTCTTTATGATACGGTACATTTAGTGATATCAACCAGGACTCCACTGGGTCCATGCTGCACCCCCTCTACTTCTTAAAAGGCCTAATATTTCAGATACTGAGTCCACATGGGTGCTCATGTGGGTGTGGTGGTTCATTTGGGAGACCTTATAATTGGTAGATTAAAATAATGTCATCTTAAAATACATGGCTGCCATTTGGCAGTGCCCCCCTGAGCTCTGGTGAGCATAATGGCCCATGGGCCTCTTGTTTTAACCCTAACAGGCCGGCCTCGGTAGCTCAGTTGGGTGCGCATCTGACTGGTGATCAGGAGGACGCGAGTTCGATTCCTGCCAGGGTCAGCAACATTCTTTCGTGGAGATTGATGATGAAATCTTTTCTACGGTCATTCTCTCCCTTCCGCTGATTCAAGAAGGGCAGTTTCTGGCGAAAGAATGTGCACTGTACTGGTTAACCGCTTAGATATAAGCCTGCCCAGGAAGGTGTGGATAGGTAAACTGGCCGGCTCAAAAATGACCTAAAATAGTGTTGACTGGGCTGTTAAACTCCAAAACAAACAAAACAAATAACACTAACAGTCTTGTCCTGCTGAACACTGAAGAAGCCATCTGATAAGCATCTACACTGTTTGACATTCATTTTGTTAATCTATAGGAATAACTCATATCAAGTAATATGATTGGTTGAAAGTCAGAAATGGGTGTGGCTAAAGTAATTTATTCGGCAAGACAAGAGTTAAGAGATCTGTTTTGTTCAAGCTCAGCTGAACAGAATCATCCCCCTTATAATTTTGTGTAACTCATGACAGACAATTTCAAAAGTTGGGGGTGTCAGGGTGAGTTATTTTTAGAATTATAGAAATTTATTTAGGAAAATAGCTGACAGATCAGATGCGACCGAATTTGGCCTCTTTTCTCTGGTATCCTGATAACTGTTTGCCAATATTCCTTTTTGGGAGTTCCCATCTAAAAAAGGGATTAAAGGTTGGAAATGTATTTACATACTGTCATGAGCTATAGTTACCGTACATATTTACCGTATTTATTCCATTAGACACCCATTGGCAGACAGTGTAAACCCAGATGAGACACTGCAAAATGTGGCATCTCATCAGGGTGTACACTGTTTGCCACTCATCCAGTTACTTGTATTTTTTGACACAAGATCGGGTAGTAAGTTTGTTTGTTTGATTTGAGGTTTAACGTCCCCGTCAACACTGTAAAGGTCATTTTGGAGAAGTTGCTTCCAATTTTGTGGGACTTTTACCCGACATTGAGATGAAATGACATCTCAAGCCCTGTCGCCCAATGAAACCAATAGGGTTTATTAGCATGGACGGTCCGCCTCGCACCGCGGTTCCTGGACAGGCTTAGATCCTCTAAGCGGTTTACCAGTACTAGTGTGCCGGCCGGATTCAGCTCTGCATGGAAGCATCATGCAGCCCATATATTTCTTCAAGCCCCTCGGGTAGTAAGTGAGTGAGTGTTTGAGTTTTATGTCCCACCAACAGCTAAGGTCATACGGAGACGGGACCTCGGTTTAAAGACTCATCCGAAAGTCTGGAGAAGCCCGGGATCCATCCTGCGACCCCTGGTTTACAAGGCTAGTAGCGTAACCACTACTTCATGGGGGCTTCTACATCGGGTAGTAAGTTGAACTTGTTCAAATTATAATTAGGGTAAATATGGTAGCTAACCAGTTTAAAAAAAAAATGGTCATTTTTTTCCGGGTAGTGGGGGTTTGGTTTTATGGCCCTTTTAAGATTATGTCACGCATATTGAGGTGGCGAAAATAGGAGTACTAAACCACCAAACCTTCCGTTGCAGAACTTGGGCGTCTCCGAAGTGACCCGAGCCAGGCTCAAACCACTGTGCAGTGAGAGACCTAGTGATTAAGAGTTGGTGCTCTTATCCACTAGGCCAAAGAGGCCCGTAAAAAAAAAAAAATGGTCATTTACCTATTATTATGTTGTCCCCTTACCTATGACACCTATGTACTGGTGATTTCTTCTGTAATTAATCAATCAGGCCGACAAATATTTTGGACATTTATTACTTTTTGGGTATGAATATTTTATAAGCATAACAGATAATGTAATGACAGATTTACATGTATGTGAATCATTATTACATGTATTATTGTATATGACATTCGATCTTCTGGTAGGATTTGCATTGAATTTGGTGAGTTACGATTTTATGTAAAAAATGTTTAACCCTTTGCAAACAGTGCAGATCCAGATCAGATGGCGTCTGAAGAAGCCATCTGATCAGGATCTGCACTGTTTGTTATTCAGTTTGTGAAATTTAATGAAAACATTATATCATGTAATCTGATTGGCTGATAGTCAGAAAGGGATGTGGCTAATGAAGTTATTCAGCAGGATAAGAGTTAATCTTTCAAGTGCTGCTGAAAAATTCTAGAGCAGATGACAATCATTTTTTTTTTTCAAAGAAAAAGAGGCTTGACAAAAAAATGTATAGATAATATAGAAAAACCATCTTTTGCAGCCATGCACTGCCATGGACCAATGAAAGACAGATTTCCTAAAGAAGATAGAATTGACCAACATAGCTAGATGTTTCTTCAAAACCGATAAAAAGTCGGTTTGATTATAGAGACTAACCAAAATTGACCTTATAGCCAACATTGACGGGCTGTGCAATGACCATTAAATTTTATCATAATGATAAAACACCCGTGTGACTAAGTGCATTCCACTTTATTTTCAAAAAGGATATTTTTCTGATGATTTCTTGTTTATACTCCAAACATAGTTTTTGGTTGCTCTTTAGAACTGTCTCAATGAGGCGGTTCTAACGAGTACCCACAACCTAGGTCTTAAGAGCAAAAGTAAGAAAAATAATGTTTACCCACGTAAACCCCAGTTTTCACTGTATAAAGTGCGGTTTAGCAGGGTGCTCATTACACGGACTTGTTAACATGATGGGTCGTTTTAAGATATATACATTTTTTTGGGCTCCATCATCTAATCATGTTACATGTATATATCCAAAACCATGTTATAATGAACTAATTTATATAGAGGTTTATGTGTATTAACAGAAGTTCCTGGGTATTGCATTTTGAAGTATTTTTCTTACTTTTCTCGGAAATCAGGATTTGACATTTCATACTAATTGTCTCCTAAGTGATAAAAGTTAATGAGAACAGTATAAACCCTAATCAGATGCTGTAATCAGGTCTGGGCCTGTACTGTTTGCCTATAGGCTTTTTATGGGATGTTAAACATTCTGGTGTTGAAATCTGTTCCATTATTTTACGGATATTAAAAATTGAGTTTGCTTTTTCTGTAATTTCAGTGTATTAAGATTCTTCTTGACAACGGATGTAGTCCTGATATTACGGACAATAATGGTCTAACAGCGGCAGAACTCGCTAAAAAATATCATCACGATAGTTGTGCAGATCTGATTCAGTCATATATATCTCAGGTAAATTACCCTCATGTTAATTAATATGTGGCTAAACTGCGTTCAGATAATCTGAATCATCGATTTTTTCGTTTCTTCCTTTTTAGCTCACCGTCACGTAGTGACGCGGTGAGCTTTTGGGATCACTTTTTGTCCATCGTCCGTCGTGCGTGCGTCCGTGCATGCGTCCGTGCGTCCGTAAACTTTTTCTTCAAACGACATCTCCTCCTAAACCACTGAGCGGATTTTGACCAAACTTCACAGGAATGGTCCTTAGGTGGTCCCCTTTCAAAGTTGTTCAAATGGTTCCGGTCCATTGCACATATAGGTCACAGGAGCCAAAAATAGATTTTTTTCGCCGAAAACTTAAAAAATTTTCTTCTCTGAAACTGCAAGGCCCAGGTCTTTGATATTTGGTATGAAGCTTCATCTAGTGGACCCCTACCAAGATTGTTCAAATTATAGTGCTGGGGCCAAAAATGCCCCCGCCCCGGGGCCCTTTGGTTTTACATGGGCTTATATAGGGAAAATCTTTAAAAATCTTCTTCTTTGAAACTGCAAGGCCCAGGTCTTTGATATTTGGTATGAATCTTTATCTGGTGGACCCCTGCCAAGATTGTTCAAATTATAGTGCTGGGGCCAAAGATGCCCCTGCCCCGGGGCCCTTTGGTTTTACATAGGCTTATATAGGGAAAATATTTAAAAATCTTCTTCTCTGAAACCGCAAGGCCCAGGTATTTGATATTTGGTATGAAGCTTCATCTAGTGGACCCCTACCAAGATTGTTCAAATTATAGTGCTGGGACCAAAAATGCCCCCGCCCCAGGGCCCTTTGGTTTTACATGGGCTTATATAGGGAAAATCTTTAAAAATCTTCTTCTCTGAAACTGCAAGGCCCAGGTCTTTGATATTTGGTATGAATCTTCATTTTATGGACCCCTACCAAGATTGTTCAAATTATAGTGCTGGGGCCAAAAATGCCCCCGCCCCAGGGCCCTTTGGTTTTACATGGGCTTATATTGGGAAAATCTTTAAAAAACTTTCTTCTCTGAAACTGCAGGGCCCAGGTCTTTGCTATTTGGTATGAAGCTTCATCTAGTGGACCCCTACCAAGACTGTTCAAATTATAGTGCTGGGGCCAAAAATGCCCCCGCCCCGGGGCCCTTTGGTTTTACATAGGCTTATATAGGGAAAATCTTTAAAAATTTTCTTTTCTGAAACTGCAAGGCCCAGGTCTTTGATATTTGGTATGAAGTTTCATCTTGTGGACCTCTATCAAGATTGTTCAAATTATAGCCCTGAGGCCAAAATTGCCCCCGCTCCTGGGCCCTTTGGTTTTTCATAGACTTATATAGGGAAAATCTTGAAAAATCTTCTACTCTGAAACCACAAGGCCTAGGTCTTTGACATTTGGTATGAAGCTTCAGCTAGTGGAACTCTACCAAGATTGTTCAAATTATAGCCCTGGGGCCACAATGCCCCCGCCCCAGGGCCTTTGGTTTTACATAGACTTATGATAGAGATAATCTTTGAAAATCTTCTTCTCTGAAACAACAAGGCCCAGTTCTTTGATATTTGGTGTGAAGCTTCATCTAGCGGACCTCTATCAAGATTGTTTAAATTATAGCCCTGAGGCCAAAAATGCCCCTGCCCCGGGGCCATTTGGTTTTACATTGGCTTATGTAAGGAATATCTTTAAAAAAATCTTCTTCTCTGAAACCACAAGGCCTAGGTCTTTAATATTTGTTGTGTAGCTTCACCTAGTGGACCTTTGCCAAGATTGTTCAAATTATAGCCTTTTGTTGATATTTGGTATGAAGCTTCACCTTTTTAGACCTCCCTAAACATTATGCACATTATAATCCTGGGGTCAATAATGGCCCTCCCCGGGGCCCACTTGTTACTCTATGGATCAGGTGAGTGATCCAGGGCCATCATGGTCCTCTTGTAATACTCATTTTAGCCCATACATCACTGTGGGAAAGTTGTAGATTTCACACTCCACAGATTTCTCCAACAAGTCGTATGCCTCTGCGACAGCCAGGAAAGGCTGTGCTTATTTGGAGAAAATTGCGAAATCTAAATTTTCGTTCAGACTAAGACATTCTGACAGGTTCAACACACCCTTCTAAACCATATATAGAAGTGGTTACTGCTCTTGTAAATTACAAGGGCGTCTATATTTTGTTTGCAGGATCACGTCATGGAAAATCATTAGCTGTGATACCACATCTGATATCTGTATAATTCATTTTGACCACTGTTGACAGCACATCGCGCTAGTGGCTCTCTGTTCCTAGTGAGCTTCTATCTAGCCATACGAATGTAAGGTATGTCGTAATTGCATATCTATTTATAAAGTGCATCACATGGATTTGAATATGTATTATTTTACCTGACAATCATCATCAAATGGACTTAGTCTGTGATCTCATTTCTTTGTTTTGCAATTTTTTCCAAATAATCACAGCCTTTCCTGACTGTTGCAGAGGCATACAACTTGCTGGAGAAGTTGACGGAGAGTCAGGTCTAAAACTTTCCCATAGTGATGTATGGGCTAAAATGATATTGAAAGGAAGAAATGAAAAAATCGATGATTCAGATTTTCTGAACAGAGTTTAGCTGTCAGTCATATTTGAAGGAATTTGAACATTGATTCTATTTTGAACCTTTATTTCAACCTTCAGCACATCTGACAACTGATACCGTGAAAAAGGTAGTGAAACCTCATTAATCCCGTTTAATTATGGGAATGCAGGTAAATGGTGCAGATCCAGATCGGACACTAAAGAATGCGACATCTGGTCAGGGCCTTCACTGTTTGTAAAAAGATCCGACATTTCCCGAAATGTATTTCTGAAAATATCTCAATCTGGCCATCACGAAAACACGACTATATAATTTTGACCCCCTTGAACCCCACTTTTAAATAGTAAAACTGGGGTTTACAGGGGTAAACCTTCAATTTTCTTATTTCTGCTCCAAAATATAGATTGTGGGTGTTCATTAGAACTGCCTCAACAAGGCGGTTCTAATGAATACCCACAATATATATTTTGTGCAGAAATAAGAAAAATATCACATTTTTTTCATCTTAAAATTTTTGTTTTTTCGGCAGTAAAGTTTACAATGCATTTGTATAGGTGTTCTTTCATAATGATCCAGTCTCAGAACTTTTAATATTCATATATTCAGAAAAAAAAACTGCTTGTACCAGCTAGGAGACTAAACCTTTCCTTCCAAGAATGCTCACGATTCTTGATAAATATGACGACTAGCTTGATGTTTCCTCACCCATTTTAAGGGAAATAGATACACATCATGTATTCTTTGCCATCTTAACATTAAACAAGGGAGATAACTTTATGAAATTCCAGTTAGCTTTCCAAAAACCAAACCTCTTAGAAAATGGGATCTACTCTCAAAGGAAAGAATTTGCTCCTCTGGAAGCAAATTATAGCTCCAGATACGGCCCTTTATTCAGTCGAAAGTTACTGATATTTTTCTTATTTCTGCACAAAAACGTATGTTGTGGGTACTCATTAGAAGCGCCTCGGCAAGGCGCTTCTAATGATTATGTACCCTTAACATATGTTTTTGTGCAGAAATAAAAAATAATACATGGATAGCCCCTCTTATCTGGGGCTATGCAAATTCTTTTCTTTAACCCTTGTTCTGCTGAGCCCGGATATGTCTTATCTTTCAAACAATGTAGATCCAGATCAGATGGCTTCTGAATCTGATCATGATCTTCATTATTTGTCATTCAGCTCATGAATTTGTGGCAATAATTTGCATCAAGTAATCTGATTGGTTGAAAATCAGTGGTGGGTGTGGCATATATAAATATTCAGCAGGTCCAGGGTTAAGACTTGTGTAGGCCAATGTAGACAAGGAAGACAAAATATTAATTTGAAAGAGTTGCCTCCCCTGAAGGTGTATCTGTCCCCCTTAAATACTTAAACATTTCCCTCACCCTCTTTGCAATATTTTGATGTTAAATTCCTTCTAATGTTTTTGTTGTGCAAAAAGTGTGTCCATTTATACCTTCCCTACACCAAGAAGCACATAAGTAAGAGCTATTAACCCATTGTATGCTAGTGGACTCTTTCCACTGATATATGTTGGACAAGTCCATTTGTCATATAAGGGATTTCAGGGCTTTTTTTTTCATGTTTATTCTATTTTTGACAGAAAATTCTGTTAGTAAATAGTGCAGGCCTTGATCAGACACCGCGTTGTACGGCATCTGATCTGGGCCTGCACTGTTTGCCATGGTACCCCTTTAGGGGTTTCCCACATACATTGGGTTAAGTAAGAGCTATTAATTCTACAGACAGCTGTTTCCGGAGAAACTCATCTGATTAGCTATAGCCTGTTCAAACGACAAATTTGTTCTGAACCAGGACCGGTTACTTGTTCGGTCCAAGTGTTCAGACGAATGCATTAATTTGATTCATACCAAAACTTTGGAGCTCTGCAACTTGGACCACCACATCACCAGATGAAAATCATTGTCTCACAACAAGGAAAATCTATCAAAAAAAAAAATATTCACCGAAATAGGGGCTACCCATATGCCTTAAGTTTGTTCCTATCCTGGTTTGGAATAAGTTCTCCATCTAAACACATGTATAGATCCAAGGTAGATCAATTTTTGGACGGCTTTTTCAAGGAAAAATTCCGTCCTTTAGAGTAGCGATGTCTGTGAGGGTGGGCAGGCAGGCGGGCGTCCACATCCCGGTTTACCTTTTGGTTAACCTTTTTTCAAAGTTATGTATTACCTTTATCATCCACTGGATTGCTTTCATATTAGGACTGTTGTTTAATTGGGGGTTCACGTTCATATGCAATCCATTATTTCCAGAGGTGTAAAATAGCCTCAAACTTACTCGCCCTTATCGTCTAAACTTTTCATTTAGATGCTAAAAATGAAGAAAAAGTAAGGTCAGTTTTGAAAACCTTACTTGCCCTGCCTTAAAACTTACTCGCAAATGCGAGCGGGCAAGTGGAATTTTACACCCCTGATTTCCACCAAGGAGCAACATTTTTGTGGGGAATTGGCATTTTGGAAACTCCTACTGAAAAACCCCTCCATAATGCCATTTGGCATTTGTCTTGATATTTTTAGACAGCCGAGTGATTCATTTGTCCTGATCTAAATCATTGCAGATGTGTTTATACTGATCTAGGTTTTACCGCTTTAAGTTATATCAAGTTTTATCGGACCTGGTTCGATCTTGTCTTAACAGAATATTACCGGTAGTTTCAAATGAGAGTTCAGAACTTATCTTTAGTTATCAAAACATTGTGTTGATTGGCCCCCGCCCATCAGGGCTTGGAGAAATAGATTGGGCTGCATCATGCTTCCAAGCAGAGCTGAAACAAACCGCACCTGAGTACTGGTAAACCGCTTAGAAGGTCTAAGCCTGCAAAGGCAAAGAGATGCGAGTTGGACTGTCCATTCATATAAACCTTATTGATTGCATTGGGCGGCAGGGATTGAGATGTTATTTCATCTCAGTGGCGGGTAAAAGTCCCACAAAATTGGAAGCAAAGTCTCTAAAATGACCTAAATGGTGTTGACGGGGACATTAAATCTCAAATCAAACAAACTAACATTGTGTTGATGCTAGCATGTATCAGAAATCTGTATATCTGTTAACCCTTGAGACGCCGAGAAAAACTGATGTCTGCTTGTCATCTGCTAAATTTTTTTGCAAACTTTTAAAAAATATTTTTGTGTACAGGCAAACAGTGTGGACCCAAATCAGACTGCAGTCTGATTTTGATCCACACTGTTTGCAAAAATGACTTTTAAAGTAACCAGCAGACGTCGAAGCAGACGACAATTGTCATGATTGGCATTTTATAGGTTAATGAGCTGTAACATTTGAAACTAAAATGCAGGTCTTGTATTTTCTTCAAATACAACTACAGCAAGTTTGGCTTGTCACATACACCACCAGACATTTAAAAAGGAAAAAAAAAAATCAAATTGCCAAGTTCTTTGTTTTTACTTGAACTTAATCATGGGTGTAACACTCATTATTCATTATGCATATTTGGCATGCGCGTAATGTAAATTATTAGCAATAAAGAGATAGAAACTGCTCTTAAAGGAAACAATTTTCTCCCTGTGGGAGAGCAAATTCTTTTTCTTTTAAGGGTAGCCCCTGTTTCGATGAAAAAAAAAATTGATAGATTTTTCTTGTTGTGTGACAATGATTTTCATCTGTCGATGCCACTGTTTGTTGTAACAATCCAACCTGTCTTCAGTAAGGACCTAAGGCGTAATCAAAAGTGCTTGCTTAAGACAGGCACTTGCTTAAGACAGGTGAGTTTTAATATCTTTGCCTTTTTCCATAACTGCTTAAAACAGGCTGTTGGCTCAAAACAGGTGGCAACTACCAGAATGATCCTAAGTATCGGGACAAGTAAGCCTAAGCAAATAGTGCAGACCCAGATCAGACTGCTCCTGAAGGAGCAGTCTGATCAGGGTCTACACTGTTTGCCATTCCGTCTGCGCCTTTTGGACTCCTTGCTGGATCATAGTACGAATTTATTAAAATTTCAGGAGAATTACAGCAAGTCCCCAAGGCATCCCAATTTTTAGAATTTTTATGGTAACCCATTTTTATGTGGTAAACCCTAAAACACGTATACTGGCCTACACTTCAAGCCCAGATCAGAATTCTTCAGCATATGATCAGGGCCTTCACTTCTTGTCCAGCCATTTTCTAAATAATTTTTTGAAAAAAAAAAAAAAGAGGAATAATCCTGACACTCCTAAATGAAATACTGTAAAAACCCTAAAAATTTTGACACCTTGAGGACTTGCTATAATTCTCCTAAAATTTTAACAAACTTGTTTCACAGTCCAGCAATGTGTCCAAAAAGTGCAGACAGAATAGCAGGAGCAGTCTGACCTGGAAAGCACTATTTGCTTAGGCCTGTCTGTCCCAATACTTAGGATCATTATGATAGATATTTATTAATTGATTATCCTATATTACACAAGGTCAACCAATATTCAAAAATCATAAATCATGTTTTTAATTGCATCAATTAATAAAATTGTCATTAATCAAGTAATTTCGTATTGGCCCAGTTACAGGTCCTCGGTCAGCTGTATTGGCCTCGGCCTTCGGCCTCGTGCCAATACAGCAGACCTCGGACCTGTAACTCGGCCAATACGAAATTATTTAATTAATAACATTATAGTATTGGCAGAAAATTCTGTTCAGTTCAAAATTGGCTAAGGTATTTTCATCTCGAAAATTATGTGGATGCTTATTATTTGCTTCCTTGCTTTTACCATTGCTTTACCCCGTTGTTTTCACAGGGCAGACAGTATGCCGTAGCTGCTGAGGTAAAATCTGTGTAGATCTGCATGGGAACGGGCTACTCTCTATCGGAATGCTTGATAAAAATAACCACCTTTCAGTTGATATTATACATTCTGCTTTGATTTTTATTATTATATTATTCATTTGAGTTGACATGGTAGTATTATTGAGTTCTGTTTCAGCTGTTGACTTTATTAGTTTTCAGTTTCTTCAGAAAAAAGTTCTATAAAGATACTAACATTCTAGCTGGACCAGTGAACTCATGATGAATAAATGTGCAGCATCATTGAGTGAGTGTTTGAGTTTTACATCCCACCAACAGCTAAGGTCATAAGGAGACGGGACCGCGGTTTTAAAGACTCATCCGAAAGTCTGGAGAAGCCCGGGATCGATCCTGCGATCCCTGGTTTACAAGGCGACTAGCGTAACCACTGCACCATGGAGGCTTCTAACAGCATCATTGAAAATGTATCTTTGTTTCATCTGTGCAGGCAGTCTGATCACAGTCTGTAGTGCTTTAACTCTTGTCCTGTTTAACATGATAACCTCTTCTTTGCAAACCAGTGTACATCTAGGGTCCAGCTGTTCAAAGCATCGTCAGCTTAACAAGCTCGTTAGTGGTCATTTTTATACCCCCGGCATACGAAGTATGCAATGGGGGTATATAGTTTTTGTCTTTTCCGTCTGTCTGTGTGTCCGTAAACAATTATTTTGTGTCAAAGATATCTCAGGAACTGCTTCACATAGAAACTTGAAATTTTGCACACATGATCAGTATGACTACTTGTATTGTGGGAAAGAAAATAAGGGCCAAGGGGTCAGGCCTTTTAGAGTTATTTCCCTTTGTAGTTCTTGTTTCAGCTGAGGCGATGGCCCTGGCCGGGGGTATACGTGCCCCACTGGGCACTTTGTCTAGTGTTAAATGTACTAGCAAGTACAATATCTAAAATTTTGTTATTTTTGCTGAAAAAATGTGAGTAGCTTTTGCATATGCAAAAGCTGCTCACATTTTTCAGCAAAAATACTATCATATTTACCTAACTAAATGATCATAGTTATAACGATATGTTAACTTACGACGCCATTAGTTTTTAACAACTGGACCCTGACCTTCATAAGCAATCTGATCAGGATCTTCATTGCTTATCACTCAGTTTGCAACTTTGAATGAATGTATTATATCAGATAATCTGATTGGCTAATAGTCAGAAATGGGTGTGACAAAATTAATTCATTCAGCAGGACAAAGGTTAATACAGTTAGCCATTGAACCAAAACTTCTTCATGTACCCTGGAAGGACTTCACTGACTGAGTAAAAAGCATGCTGATCTGAGTCTTCACTGAGTGCAGGTACCCAGAGACACATTTTCACAAGCTGCGACACAAATTGTTGTGTATGACTGAAATGAAACAAGTTTGTTCTCTTGTACTAGAGTACATATATGGACATAGTTTTTGACAAAGCATGAACTTTTAATTGCCTTTCCGATATAACTAACGTAAGCTGTCATTGCATACTAGGGCCACTTGTTCAAAACAAGCAATGTTGTAATGTAATTTCATGTATCATTATCTGATATGGCAAATATACTAATATTTGAGAAAAAAAAAGTATGAAAATATTAAAACTTTGATGATATTATAAGGCATAATATATTTATTTTTTGCAGAAAAAATGTGAGCAGCTTTTGCAAATGCAAAAAGCTGCTCATATTTGGTCAGCAAAAATACCACTGTATAAACCATTGTACGTACTAGAACATGTGACATTTTGACCACTTAAGATATTGTTAGGCTAAAGGGGCTCTTACACTGTCACGACTTTGACCACGACTGTCCACGACCAATGGGGACCATGAAAATCGTGGCAAATCGGGGCATACACGGTTCCGATTTCACTACCCTACGAATACTCACGACATTGCTACGACACTTCTACGAACAATCACGATTGCTGTACGATAATGGAGCCGATTTACAACGATCCTCCACGATCGACCACGATGTCTTACGATCCTCTAGGATTCTTCTACGACTGCACCACGATTGCTTCAAGATATAAGACGATCATACACGATCTCTCACGATCCCTGCAAGACTTCTCTACGACCAAGGCCGAATTGGCACGATGATCAAAGACTCAGTACGATCATGGAGGATTCGATACGATTTACTCACGATTAACCAAGACTTCTCCCGATTCGTTAGGATTTATAACGATCTGGGTATATAAAAGTGTTCGTCGGGATAAATCGTGCTAGCGTCGTCATCAATCGTAGTGCATTCCTGGTGAATCTTGCATTGTCATGAGCAGTCGTCGTGATATCGTAGTAGATTGTACGGCAGTCGCAACGGAATCGTAGAGGCGTCGTATATTATCTTGTCTCGTCGTAGCTCAATCGTGGTAGAATTCAGTCACGATTATTCACAATTGGCCACGATTACCACGACGACGACTCACGATTTCTCTACGACCGCTCTACGATTTGAAAAATGATGCCGACTCGTCACGAATGTTTTGAACATGTCCAAAACAGTCGTGGTCACTCCCGAACTATCACGATCAACCACGATTCCTCAAGATCTCTGCCGACTTCTCTACGACGTTGTTCACGATTTACCACGATTTAAAAAATCGTGGTGAGTCGTGGCCAAAATCGTGACAGTGTAAGAGCCCCTTAAGGATGGTTTAAACAACTGGGCCCGGTACTATACCAGGATCCATTTGTTCAAAGCATCGTTAGCTTAACAAGCTCCTTAGTGGTTTATTAACTGTTCTATCAAGTACAATATCTAAAATTCTGGTATTTTTCCTCGAAAGTTTGTTTGTTTCTTTGTATTGGAGTTTAACCGCCCAGTCAACACTTGTAGGTCATTTTTGAGCCAGTCAGTTTACATATCCACTCTTTTCCTGGGGAAGCTAATAGGTAAGCTGTTAACCAGTACAGTGCACATTCTTTCGCAGAAACTGACAACTGCCCTTTTTAGCTCACCTGAGCCTTTAGGCTCATAGGTGAGCTTATAGTATAGCCATGGTCCGTCGTCCATCCACCATTTTCAAAGATCTTCTTCTCCTATACTGCAGGGCCAATCAAAGCCAAATTTCATATGGAGCCTCAGTGGGATGGGGGATCGAAAGTTTGTTCGCGGGGTCTGGATCACATGACCAAGATGGCCGCCATGCCCATATATGGTAAAAAGCCTTCAAAAATCATCTTCTCCAGAACCATAAGGCCAGTGGCCTTGAAACTTGGCATGTAGCATATGATACTCAGGCCCATCATGGTTTGTACAAATGGTGACCCCGGGTTGACCTTGACCTATTTTACAGCAATGTCAAATTTGCCGAAGTAGGCTTTTGCATGGGGCAAAGTGAAAATAATGGATTTATAGGAAAACCATTGAAGACAGTGTCACCAAAATTTGTAGATCAGGTAAAGTAACTGAATACATGAAGATCTATGGGTCAGAAAGGTCAAGGTCATTCATTGGCCTTAGACCAAGGTCATTCAGGATCCATATTTCAAACATTTTTTTCTCCAAAACTGCTGAGCCAATTTAAGTGAAATTTAATATGGAGCCTTTGTGAGTTGAACAAATGAAAAAATGCCAATACGGTCTAGATCACATGACCAAGATGGCCGTCACGCCTATATATATGGTAAAAAGCCTTAAAAATTCTTCTTCTCCAGAACCGTAAGGCCAATGGCCTTGAAACTTGGCATGTAGCATATGGTACTCAGGCCCATAATAGTTTATACAAATGGTGACCCCGAGTTGACCTTGACCTATTTTACAGCAATGTCAAATTTGCCGACTTAGGCTTTTGCATGGGAAAAAGTGAAAATAATGTATTTTTAGGAAACCATTGAAGACAGTGTCACCAAAATTAGTAGATAAGGTAAAGTAGCTGAATACATGAAGATCTATGTGTAAGAAAGGTCAAGGTCATTACTTGACCTTAGACCAAGGTCACGCAGGTTCCATATTTCAAACATTTTTTCTCAGAAACTACTGAGCCAATTGAAGTGAAATTCAATATGGAGCCTTTGGGAGTTGAACAAATGAAAAGCTGCCAACATGGTCTAGATCACATGACCAAGATGGCCACCACGCCCATATATGGTAAAGAAACTTCGAAATTCTTCTTCTCAAGAACCGTAAGGCCAATGGCCTTGAAACTTGGCATGTAGCATATGGTACTTGGGCCTATCATAATTTGTTCAAATGGTGACCCTGGGTTGATCTTGACCTATTTTACAGTAATGTCAAATTTGCTGACTTAGGCTTTTGCATAGGAAAAAGTGAAAATAATGGATATTTAGGGAAACCATTGAAGACAGTGTCACCAAAATTTGTAGATTAGGTAAAGTAACTGAATACATGAAGATCTATGGGTAAGAAAGGTCAAGGTCATTCATTGACCTTAGACCAAGGTCACTCCGATTTCATATTTCAAAAAAAACATTTTTTCTCAGAAACTACTGAGCCAATTTAAGTGAAATTCAATATGGAGCTTTTGTGAGTTGAACAAATGAAAAGTTGCCAGTACGGTCTAGATCACATGACCAAGATGGCCGCCACGCCCATATATGGTAAAAAGCCTTCAAAAATTTTCTTCTCCAGAACCGTAAAGCCAATGGCTTTGAAACATGGCATATATCATATGGTACTCGGGCTCGTCATAGTTTTTACAAATGCTGACCCTGGGTTGACCTTGACCTATTTTATGGCAGTGTCAAATTTGTCAACTTAGGCTTTTGCATGGGAAAAAGTGAAAATAATGGATTTTTAGGAAACCATTGAAGACAATGTCACCAAATTGGTAGATCAGGTAAAGTAAATGAATACATGAAGATTCATGGGTAAGAAAAGTCATCATTCAGTGACCTGGGACCAAGATTAACCAGGTTCCATATTTCAAACAGTTTTTTCTCAGAAACCGCTGGCCCAATTCAAGTGAAATTTGATATGGATCCTTTATATGATGAACAAATGAAAATTTGCTCATATGGTCCAGGTCACATGACCAAGATGGTGGCCATGCCCATATATGGTAAAAACACTTCGAAATTCTTCTTCTCCAGAACCGTAAGGCAAATGGCCTTGAAACTTGGCAGGAAGCATCTGGTACACGGGCCTATCATAATTTGTTCAAATGGTGACCCTGGGTTGACCTTTACCTATTTTACGGCAATGAAAGTTTTATCACATTGTTAGACATCAAAATTTTGTCCCCACAAGTTGTGTACCCCTGCTCTGAGGCTATATACATATATAAAAACATTAAAATGTACACCAGGACCAGGTGTCAGGTGAGCGTTTACAGGACCACTGGTCCTCTGGTTGGACTAGCAGAAGGGAGATAATGCCCAAAGGAAAGATTTCATGGTCAATCTCCACGAAAGAATGCTGCCAACCCCAGCAGGTATCGAACCAACGTCCTCCTGATCACCAGTCAGATGCGCATTCAACTGAACTACCTAGGTGGCAAAAAATGTGAGTAGCTTTTGCATATGCATATGCAAAAGCTACTCACATTTTTTCAGCAAAATATTAGTATATTTGCCAATTAAATGAGCAAATTAACGATGTTGTTAGTTTTGAACAACTGGCCCCAGAATATCACATACATATAAGACACATACACCTCTTTATAACTCTGTTTGTTAGTAATCAACCACAATAGTATAGCATTTATAAAGCCAAAACTGCCTGCACTATACAGATGACAAACAGAGCCAGTACGGAAAAGAGGGCCAATACAGGAAATAGAGGGCTGTTTAGAGAAAAGGAGGGCCAATACGGAAAAAGCAGGGCCAATACTCTTTATTAATTGACTATCCTGTTGATCGGAGAATATTACATTATTGGCAGGTATATACGTATTCCAGTACCGGATTATTTGCGCAGGGCGCAAAACTTCCAGCTAAGGAATTTTTGCGCCTATCGATCACAGAAATCCACAAAATGGATTTTTTGCGTACGTACGCAGATTCATTATCGAACAGTGGATTTTTCTGCGTACGTCCGCAAAAATTCCAGACTCTCATCTTTGATAGACTGGGGGGAAAATCAAGCTTAGGATTTTTTGCGCCTTTTGATCACAGTAATCCTAAAATGGATTTTTTGCGTACATACGCAATTCTTTATGGAAGAGTGGAATTTTCTGCGTACGTCCGCAGAAAGGACGCCAAAATTCCAGACTCTCACATATGTAAGACTGGGAAAAAATCCAGCTTAGGAATTTTTGCGCCTATCGATCACAGCTATCCTGAAATGGATTTTTTTGCGTACATACGCAAATTCATTACGAAAGATTGGATTTTCTGCGTACGTCCGCAGAAAGGACGCAAAAAATCCAGACTCTCACATATGTAAGACTGGGAAAAAATCCAGCTTAGGAATTTTTGCGCCTATCGATCACAGCTATCCTAAAATGGATTTTTTTTGCGTACATACGATAATTCATTACGAAAGATTGGAATTTTCTGCGTACGTCCGCAGAAAGGACGCAAAAACTTCAGACTCTCATATGTGTTAGACTGGAAAATTACCTTTATTGCTAATAACCGTATGTCGAACATTTTGAGTTTTCTAGAGCCGTGGATTTTTTTCTGCGTACATGTACGTCGGCAGAAAGTCCTCAATATAAGGTGCAAAACAGAAGTGAAGCCAAATCATAAAATGATATGGGAATATCACCGCCACTCCTTATAATCCTATTTTGGACTTTTGGCAGGGCGCAAAAGCTTTCGGCCTGCGCATTTTTGCGACTATCCGTATGATGGATTTTTTTGCGCACATACGTTAATTATTTGTAAAGGCTGTAATTTTCTGCGTTTGTCCGCAGAAAGGATGCAAACTTTCCAGAATTTCATATTATAGAGCATTGGATTTGTTTTCTTTTTCTTTTTTTCCGTACGTCAGCAGAAAATCCTCCAAACGAGGCGCAAAACAGACGTGAATGTATTCATAAAATGAATTAGGAATATCACCGTCAATGCTTATAATACTAGCAGGGCGCAAAAGCTTCGGTCTGCGATTTTTTTGCGCCTATCGTAAAGGCGTTATGTGCATATCTATGATGGATTTTTTTTGCGTTCCTACGCTCATTCTTTAGAAAGGACGAAACTTTTCCAGAATGTATACGCATATCATTTACAGAACCGTGGATGTTTCTGCACAGAAAGTCCTGAAAGCGAACATGTTGGTTTGGGAATATCAACGGCAGAGTGATAATAACTTTTGGCTCACATCAATTAAATGTTTTTGAGTTCTCCAAGGGAGACGTAACATTTCATATGTTGGATTGGAAACGCCACTAGCTAGGCTAATAATCCTATAATGGGCTTTTTGCATACATACGCATATTATTTATACAGTGTCGTGGAAACGTGCGTGCGTCCGCTTAAAACCATTTAACGTGACACACACTTCGCGTTAGCCGGATGCTCATAGTCCCAGGGGGGAGTGGGGTGGGAGTTGTTGGGGGAGGGGGGGATGCCTGCTACGTAGGCTGGGACCTAGCACCAAAAATACGAAGATTGACAAAATATATACGGGAACTTCAAAAGTTTGAGGAGTCAGAATGTAATCAAAAAAGGGAGATAAAAACGAAAAAAAGTTTAATGTCGTTATCAAAAGGTAACAACTCTTAAAAGGTGCAAAATCTTTCTTTGAAGAGTAGTACCGGATATTGAAAATTCTCATTACGCAAATGTCTGATGTACTTAATGGACACGCCTATAATCATAGAAAAAATGGAGAGGATAAATTTAGGCCATGTCTACATCCAATCCAATGACATATCGATATGTACATATAGAATATATTTATGTGTCATGAAATTTCTAATAAATAGATAAAATGCGAACAGGGAATTTTAAACAATTGGGAAATGCATATTTAATCTAAACTGCATACAAGACCTGTTTTGGTTATATTACAATAGCACACCCATTGTGTTAACTACTGCGTCATTCGAAGCCGTAAAACTAGCGTTTTTCCCGGTAAAGTTTTGATAGTTTCCTTACTTCTGTTCCAAACATAGATTGTGGGTGCTCTTGAGAGCCACCTCATTGAGACGGTTCTAACGAGTACCCACAACATATATGTTGTCTCGCAAAAGTTAGAGAAAATCATGTATATCCATGCATGTAAACTCCCCTTCTCTATAAAATGGGATTTGCAGGGATGTTTTGTCCAATATTACGGACTTGTGAACGTGATCATACACCGCCCCGCCCATCGGGGCTTGAAGAAATAGATGGGCTGCACGATGCTTCCACGCAGAGCTGACACCGTCCGCACAATAGTACTGGTAAACCGTTTAGAGGATCTAAGCCTGTCCAGGCACCGCGGTGCGAGTCGGGCCGTCCACAGAAAACAGCGTCTGATCACGATCCACACTATTTGCTTAAAAACCGGAATTTTAGGGTTAAAAGAAACAGTTTAAAACACAGTCCAGGACTATTTAGTTTAAACAATATTTTTATTTACTTCTTTTCAATTACAGATATATAACAAGAATATAACATATTAGAAAGATCAACAGGATTTGAAAACAAGCAAGGTTGCTTATACTAATCATCTCCCATTTCTCTGACCTACACTCAGAGGCAATCGACCCACCAGTACTCTCAGTGCTTTGATTATTTCAGTGACGGTCTGCGCACAATCATAGAGATATGTAGATATGATACGAGTTATTATCGTTTCGCAACTTTATCCAGTAGACAATAACTGACCTGCGATCCGAAGACCCTTCTTTAGTCACTATTAAGTTGGAACGACAAGTGTTACTATTATGTGCCGTTTTACTATTTAATCCGTATTTATAGATATCCATAATTCCAATTATGGTCGAATATGGATATCTATAAATCGGGCACTAAATTATGGAGTTCCATATTTCGAGTTATGGATATCCATAAATAGTTAATTTTATATCCATAAATAAATATGGTTATCTATAAATAGGGGAATAAATAGTAAAAGGGCGCCCCATATTTTACGGCCGTCCTCGTGTCAATGCATAAGGTGTTTACACAGTTTTCTTGTTTTTAACATGCATTTGATGATGGCTGGAGTGTACCCTGGAATTTTTGATGGCTCTGGCATACGGGGGTTTGGACCAAGTATATAATCGGGTTTTTTAATGGAGTGTCTAATTGAGAGGGGGGCTTGTGGGGTATATGATGTACGGATATATAACGGGGATTTTCCGGGGGGGGGGGGGGGGGGGGGGGGGGGGGGGGGGTGGGGGGGGGGGGGGGGGTGGAAACTGCGAGTCGGTGAACCAAGATTAAAGTTTTAGGCTTATTTGGCTTGGTTGGTTGGTTGATTTTGAGGTTTTAATAACGTCCCCGTTCAACACTGTAAAGGTCATTTTGGAGACGGGTGCTTCCAATTTTGTGGGACTTTTATCCGAACATTGAGATGAAATGACTTCTCAAGCCCTGTCGCCAATGAAACCATAAGGGTTTTTTTTAGCATGGACGGTCCCGCCTCGCACCGCAGTTACTGGACAGGCTTAGATCCTCTAAGCGGTTTTACCAGTACTAGTGTGCGGGCCGGATTCAGCTCTGCGTGGAAGCATCATGCAGCCCATATATTTCTTCAAGCCCCTATGGCCGTGGGCCGTGGCCGTTATTTGGCTTGGATTTAGCCGGGTCTGAACCCAGAATTTATAGGCACTATTTTTACCGGGGTCAACCCGGAGACCATCACGAAAACACTCCTATATAATTTTGCCCCCCCCCCCCCCCCCCGCCCCTGGAACCCCACTTTTATATGGTAAAACTGGGGTTTACAGGGGTAAACTATATTTTTCTTATTTATGCTCTAAAATATAGATTGTGGGTAATCGCTATGAGACGGTTCTAACGAGTACCCACAATCTATATTTTGAGCAGAAATAAGAAAATATCACAATTTTACATCTTAAGATTTTAATTTTTTCGGCCGTAAAATTTCCAATGTATTTGTATAGGCGTGTTTTCGTAATGACACAACACTCTCCATCTCTTAACTTTTTAATTGAAGCCGAGCTAAAATGCTTCAAATTATAGCTGTGAAAAAAAAGCTGTTCACAAACACAATATTCAAAAGTACGCATGTTACTTGTTTAGTGTTAAGAGTTTTTTTTTCTCGGGTTGTTCAATACTGTTAAATGTGAGCCATCTACATTCTTAATTGACTCTTAATTAGACTCAGTGCGGCTATCTTTATGACTGCATGTATAAGTAATTACCAAGGGGTCCTGTGGTGAGAGATCCGCCCCATGATCAAATTGTTCAAATACCGAGAGGTGGGTGTGACTAATTTGTTTCTTTGTTCACCAGACCATTTCTTATCATAAAAGTCTCTATAAGGTAACAACCTAAGATCAAATGAGGATCAAAAAGTTTTGTATCAAGGTTTAACCGAAAGTCTAATCATGTTCTGCTCTGTTTGGATAAGATATTTTTACGTTTTGGCTTTACGTTCATACTAGCAGATGGGATAGCCTGCTAACAACAAATGCTCATAGCTTTGGCATCAGTGCAATCTGATCATTGGGATAATAGGCTTTTTGTCGGCATAATCTCTACTTATGCGGCGTTGATAGCATTCCATGTGAATGCATTTTCAGGGTATTTTTTAATCTAATAGAGTTGAAGGCATCTGTTTGTTTGATTTTAGGTTTAACGTCCCCGTCAGCACTGTATAGGTCATTTTGGAGACGTTGCTACCAATTTTGTGGGACTTTTACCCGACATTGAGATGAAATGACATCTCAAGCCAATGAAATCAATAGGGTTTATAAGCATGGACGGTCCGGCTCGCACCGCTTTGCCTGGGCAGGCTTAGAATCTCTACGCGGTTTACCAGTACTCGTGTGTGGACGGTTTCAGCTTTACGTGAAAGCATCGTGCAGCCCATCTATCTCTTCAAGCCCCGATGCGCGGGGGCACAGAATTGAAGTCATAAGTAACATGTAAAATTTGAAACCACAAATTTTTATCTGATTCGCCTATATCCAGTATGCACAGGAACAGGCCGTTCATTTATTGCTGTTTATTTGAGAAAGCATCTTCACATGCGTTAAACCCGGTCACTATCCAAAGAGGATCTTACATGGGTGGTCATTTTGTATGGGCCTTCGGCGATTTTCATAAATTTCATATGTAATTACGGGTGCATCACGAAAACACGCCTTAAAATTCTGACCACATCCAACCCCAATTTTATATAGTAAAACTGGGATTTATAGGGGTAAACCTTATTTTTCTTATTTCTTCTCTAAAATATAGATTGTGGGTGCTCGTTAGAACTGCCTTGATGAGGCAGTCCTTGCGAGTACCCATTATCTAAATTTTGAGCAGAAATAAGAAAAAAAAAATTAAAATGTTCGCTTTTTCGCTGGTTAAGTTTACAATGCAATTGGATAGGCGTTTTTTCGTAATTTTTAATTCGTATTTTAGTGCAAAAGAATTTCAATATAAGTCCTACGGTCGTCACGGAAGGCGTCATGACGTTACGCGCCAGTAAGTATGTGTTGTTACACGTGTGGTCATATGGATTTTTTTACATGACGTTATCCATTTTATATGATAAAAAAGGTTTGTTATATGACGTCGCGTCGGAGAATGAAATAATGTCATGTAATACATTCGATAATCCACTAGTGGATAAAATATGCAAATCAGTTACACAGGCCCCGTAACGTTACAAGTACGACGTCCTTCTCGACATCGTGATTACTGTCATATGATAAATATAATCTTGCATTCGTGCCCATGTATTGTTGTATTGAACTCCTTGAGGAAAAGGTATAAAATGCTCGGCAAACCTCGCATTTTATCCCTTTTTCTCAACTCTTTAATAAATTAAATAAGATCCTCTATATACTATGCAGAATAATGCGATTCAATATTGACAATTTCCATTGTGCAGATTTTAAAAACGACATGTTCCTTGTTTTTGATTAAATCATGCATTGTGTTTACATGTTAGGAACGAGCCCCCCATCGGGGCTTGGAGAAATAGACTGGTGCTTCCAGGCAGACGGCTGAAACCGACTGAACATGAGTACTGGTAAATGACTTAGACGGTCTAAACCTGCCCAGGGAAATTGGTACGAGTTAGACCACCCCTGCATATAAACCCTATTGTTTGTTTTGGGCGGTAGGGCTTGAGATGTCATTTTATCTCATTGCCGGGTAAAAGTTCCGAAACATTGGAAGCAATGTCTCCAAAATGCCATAAATATTGTTGAGCGGACGTAAAACATCGATTCAAACAAACAAGTTAGAACCACTTCATTAATGCAGTTCTCACCACTAGCAGTGGGAAAAATAACGAATGTCACTGAAAACTCTTATTTTCCCTTTAAGGTGGGGTTTAAAGAGGTCCTCTTCCCAGCAACATGATAACGTTATGCAATTTAAGAAAACGTCAAACAAAATGTACGCACACATAATCTAGTTCATGTCAAACGTTTATCGTTTGTCGTTTTCTCCGATGCTAAGTCACATGTACATTACGAATAACGGCCCCCGCCCATTGGGGCTTGACGAAATAAATTGGCTGCATGATGCTGCCACGCATAGCTGAATTCGACCCGCACACGAGTACTGGTAAACAGCTTAGAGGATCTAAGCATGGCCAGGTAAAGCGGTGCTTATAAACCCTATTGGTTTCATTGGGCGGCCGGGCTTGAGATGTCATTTCATCTCAATGTCGGGTAAAAGTCCCACAAAATTGGAAGCAACATCTCCAAAATAACCTTAATAGTGTTGACGGGGACGTTAAACTTCAAATCAAACAAAAACATTACGAATAGCATAATAGAGTTTAACATGAAATTTAAAATTTCCGAAAGTCATGTAAGATAAATGTCCCTTTAGCTTTTGCACCCCCGCGTTACCCTGTTCGTTTATTTGGCTGTTGAGACTATTTAACAGCTCGTTTCATACATTGATAAATTGTATCCTAAAGAACACGCTGTGTGCCCTTTCCAATGGAATTTATCCACAACGAAAACTGTGTCCTTAAAAAAGCCTGGCTCCCTTAACAAAGCATATTGGTGCAATTTGCATGCATTGTCATACACAATCACCTTTGGGCAATTTTAAATCGTGTCTTTATGATATCAAACGGGTGACGTGGTGACTCATAATTGTCAAGTATCGAGAAACCATAGCAAGTCCCATGAGGGCAATACAAAGTAAATATCCCAGGGCTAAGTGTAGGGTGGCCCCATGACTCCTTTCGGCATTGTTCGACTTTATCTTGGCTCGTCTTCCTGTCTGCTTCATAGATACCACTTCCACGAACTTTTGGGAGTGACGGAAAGACATCACAAGGGGAATCTATTGGCTCTCCGTAGCAGGATTCCGGCGCGATGGGTACACTGTATGTTTTCTTTACCGTATCTAAAAGGTCACGCAGAAGACTCCTCGAATGACCAGGGAGTTTCACAGGAAAGCCTGATAAAAATCGCCCAACACCGGGATCTGATCTTGAATTATTGACATTTTATTAGCGTCGACACTATGTAAACAGTTGTCACCGGTTTCATAAATATTCGTTATAATCTCCAAGCACCTAGGATCTCCGCCAAACTGCATCATCCCGCACACTGGTGTGTTTCGTCCAAGTTCAGACAATATAAGCCTGTAATGCTGAGGAACCCTCTTTAATGCAGTCAATTCTTCTACGAGACCTACTAAATACTCCTTGTCCTCTTTCCGCAACAAATCTTTCAAACTATTTATTTCGCACCATGTAAGAAGTATGTTGTTTAACGCCGCACTCTTTTGTTTCCTTCGTTGTCCTTGTTTCTCGCCCGCCAACTTCAGCAGCAAACGTCGACAGGTTGTCGACTTTATGAATGTTCTGTCAGGATGCTTACTGCCTTTTATTAGTTTGGCTTTGGAGTTTGCATCACTTTGTGCACGAGCTATGTCAGGAATTAGGTCTTTCTTCATACCCACATCAGTACCATCACAAATAATTACATCCGGATTCGTACCGCATTTTCGACAAATAAACACGTTGCTATAGTCTATATCAAGGAGACGCGCAAATGCATTCCATGCCTTTCTTAATACAGATAGTGGAATATTTTCTGCATTACTCATGACAAAATTTGTTGCCGAGAAATGTCTGTGAAGAGACACTAGTGGACTTCCGGTATGTACCATTGAAAATAGGTACTGAAACAACACACCATAATAAACCAGATGATGATTGTCTAAATTAAAGACAAGATCGTTCTGGCCATCATAATAGAGTTTACAACCACAATCACCCACCGTTGGACGAAAGTAGATATACCGCGGTTCGCCATCATCCGCATTTATGGTTACATGTGCCTTGTGTATCCTCACCGAAGTAGAAGCTATCCACCCAAAATCAACAGGGTCTCGGTCATCCCAATCGAAACCATGTGAACACGAGCTTGTTCGTATTGTAGGAACAAAATGAGTTGGAAATTTTCTTGTCTGCGACTCATAGCCATCGAACTTTTCTCGCAAAGTCTGTGGCAAAGGGTAAGGGATACGTTCAGATGTAATGGACTGGAAAGAATGTTCATCAGGGGTTACATCCGGTTGATACTCCAGTTCGCTTTCAATGTCTATGTTTTGTTCTTTACTCCAATTCTTATAAGACTTTACATGGTCACAGAAATGGACGTTCGTCTTACATGTTGCGCAAACAAGTTTAGGTTTGGATACGCTGCTGTTTTCCAGATGCACAATGCCGTAGCCCTTTGAATCAACATATACTGCAACGAGAAGAGGAGATGCCGACAACTGATCAACTGTTAGCTCGTCGTGACAGTCCGGAATATTCGACATTCCTGCGTCTACGTGGTCATGGAAGATGTGTGTATGTTGTAGGTGGATGCAAACATTTTCTCTTTCTCTATGTGTGAACTGCGATAGAGGTTCGTGTTTGATTTCTCTGCTTATCGTCGTCAGTCGTTTACGTGAAGCAGTCGCAGCAGTACATGAACATGTAAACAATTGCTCGACCACAACTCCATCCGTGAAGTTCAGTTTTTCTACGATGCAGTACTTCTTATTTAATCTTCCGTCTTCGTCACAGTCAGCAACAGCAAAGTAGAATGGTCGTGAAAGCACAAAAAATCTTTTAGTTCTCTGTAATTCACCGACATACGTGTTAACTGGGTTAATTTTGTTGCTTGATTCCCGAACATGAAGGTTTAACCTGTTGAATTCAGACGCAAGACCTTTGCTGCTATCAGTCTGGCGTTTTCCCGCGGATCTGAATCCGAACTTCAAAACCGGTTTTCCCTTGGATGGCGTCTTGAATTTTGGCGGCATTTTTTTCCTGAAAAAAAAAAAAAAAAAAAAAAAAAACATAAAAAATTTATTTCACTGCGAATGCCTCACAACATACCCAATCCAGTTTTTTAACAGAAAAAAAAAATAATTTTTAAGGGCTGCTTTTTCATTGTTGTCAAAATAATAATATTTCAGCATGAAACTTCTTTCTGCACATATTCAGCATGTCTGTAATGTGTAAGCCAAGAATCAGACTGCTCGGACAAGTTGATTTCACCTTACATAGGCTATTCAGGTTCATACCAAAACTACTTTGCAAGAACTACAACTTATTAAGATCCATATTTATGCAAAAATGGTGACGGTCCTTAAACTATTAAGCAATATATGCAGAAAAATGCCCCGGACAGAAGGACGGACCGAAAGACGGACAGAAAGACGGACGTGAAAACAGTAATATCCCATTTAATTTCGTTTGCATTTGAGGGGGGGGGGGGGGGGGAAGGAGGTATGGGGCGCCGTTTTACTATTTAATCCGTATTTATAGATATCCTTAAATCGAATTATGGATATCCATAATTCGAATTTTGGATATCCATAAATCGAAATATGGATATCCATAATTCGATTTATAGATATCATTAATTCAGATCGATTTATGGATATCCATAATTCGATTTATGGATATCCATAATTCGAATTATGGATATCCATAATTTGATTTATGGATATCCATTATTCGGCTGATTTATGGATATCCATAAATCGAATTGTGGATATCCATTATTCGATTTATGGATATCCATAATTCGATTTATGGGTATCCATAATTCAGATCGAATTATGGATATCCATAAATCACCGCCAAAGCTTTTGGATAAATGATTACTCCCTAAGACACATGATTGTTTAATGTAAAAAATCTTCAAGGTCTTCATCATCGCTGGAAGATGATGGCCAGTCAAAGGGACCTCTCTGCCGTGCAGCCTTTTCAGCCCGTAAGGCTTCCAAAGCAATTGACGCTATACGCTGAACGCCCGCCACGTGTGCAGTTAAATATCGGAACCAGCCGTAAGATCTGGAAATTCCGACCAACGCATCCGGTCCCTCTGGAATCACCCCTATGAGGACTGTGCACCTAAGGACATTGGAAGTCGGACATAAGATTATAATGACCCAAACAGGCAATCCGTGCATCCTTTCTGGAGAAAAATGCACATGGTCGTTATACAGTAAAATTCCTATATTAAGACCACTTTTGAACAGTTCCAAAGGTGGTCCCTGATCAGATGACATTGTGTACAGAATTCACGAAGAAATAATCACTGCACCCTTCTAAATAAGCTTTTTAAAGCAGAATTACTCTTATAGCTATTAATTTTAGTTGGTCTTAATAGCAGAATTTCACTGTATATAGTATTAACATATCCATATAATGCTCTACTGGAGATGTATGGGTACCAGGCAGATTCAGATATACCTCCTGATTTGAGGTTTAACGTCCCCGTCAACACTGTAAAGGTCATTTTGGAGACGTTGCTTCCAATTTTGTGGGATTTTTACCCACGTTGCTTCCAATTTTGTGGGATTTTTACCCGACACTGAGACGAAGAGACATCTCAAGCCCTGCCGCCCAGTGAAACCAATATAGGATTAGTAAGCATGGACTCGCACGGCATTGCCTGGGCAGGCATAAATCCTCTAAGCGGTTTACCAGTACTCATGTGCAGGTCGGTTTCAGCTCTGCGTGGAAGCATCATGCAGCCCGTGTATTTCTTCAAGACACCATGGGCGGGGGCTACTGGGCAGGTTGAACAAATCTACCAGATTTTACTGTAAAATTTTGCCTTTGCGAAGGAGTGTTTCATTCTCATGCACTGAAAGGGTGTTCTATGTTTGTTTTGAATTTGATGTTCCAATCCCACTGAGTCTTGATGGGTCCGGGCACTGGGCAAATGGCATTTTATTAAGCAACGCCGTATTATCGCCAACGCAACGTTCTGACGTTTCATCGACGTTGCAAAGTCAAATTCAATGCGTCGCTTTGATTTTGACGCTGTTGACACGTTACTGTCAGTTGAGTTATTTAACGACAAACTGTAATTTAGATTTACCTACGCTCGCTAATTGCTGGTACGCTGAGAGAGAGAGAGAGAGAGAGAGAGAGAGAGAGAGAGAGAGAGAGAGAGAGAGAGAGAGAGCATGTAGGCCATGACACTCTGAGAGAGAGAGAGAGAGAGAGAGAGAGAGAGAGAGAGAGAGAGAGAGAGAGAGAGAGAGAGAGGACCCTGTTGGGTCGTACGTACAATATATCTTTAAAAGCAGTTAACTAAAAAAATAACACTTGGGAATTAGGCCTCATCAAAAATCGCGGTTTTGTTTGATTTGAGGTTTAGCGTCCCCGTCAACACTGAATGAGACTAACGGTTCTTAGTAACCTGTCGCAAATGACCACATATACTTATGGTAGGAATGGAGTTGATGCGGTAATGGGGAATCAGAGCGACTTACCGCCCGTTGTGTGTCGCTAGTGAGCACCACTCGAGACAATGGTCCTTATCACTATTACCTGTTATCCCAGTTTTGGGTATCAGTCGACCCAAAAGCAAACAGTGTAAACTCAGATCAGACGCCGCGTTCTAAGGTTTAAATGGTCGTGGTCTTTTCTTCCTCAGATTCTTAGGCATCAAATCAGCAGCTTCATTTCTGACATTCTTGAATCAGCGGAAGGGAGAGAATGACAGTAGAAAAGATTTCATGATCAATCTCCATGAAAGAATGTTGCTGATCCCGGCAGGTATCGAACCCACGTCCTCCTGATCACCAGTCAGACGCGCATACGATTGAGCTACCGAGGCCGGCGCCTTGGATTGGAATACAGTCTAACTTCGATGGCTCGAACCCCTTTGGGACCTTGAAAATTTGTTCGAGACAGCGGTAGTTCGAGCCACAGAGGGTTGCTATTATAGTGCCATACCAGGAGGCATAATGGAGATAATTGTGGGATATCTTTTCGGTGTTCTGTATTATAAATGTATGTTGTGTGTACTCATTAGAATAGCCTCATCGAGGCGATTCTAATGAAAACCCACAGCATACATTTGCAAGCTAAATGAAGAAAATCTTCATAAATTACCCCTATATCGTATTTGGAGGCATTCTCTGCGGACTGAAGAACGGGTTCGACTCATCCATGGTAAAGGAGCCATCGGAGTTCGAGCCATTGAAGTTCTACTGTATTTGTTTTTGAATATTATTGCTCACATTGTAATTACAACTGTTTTGTATCGACAACTAAACGGACTCATTTCAATGTTTTATTATTTTTTTTTTTTTGACAAACACTTTCATTTCTCTCAAGTCAAATACATGACATATGAGTAGTAACATATCAACATTACAGGCGGCAAATGTTAATGTAAGGAGACTAGAGTGTTAGTTAAACATAATACATATATATGAAGGCGACAGGTAAGTAGTGTCGGCAGAATTAAGAAACGGGAGAATATGAGAAGTAGAAAACGGAAGTATACATACAGACAAGTACGTTGTATAGGTAGTAACAGTAACAATAGCAGTAGTGGCAGCAGTAGTAGTAATCATAGTAGTAGATGTAAAAGTATAGTAGAAGTGATACCATACCATACAGCAGATAACAGATGATGATGATGATAATGATGATGGTGATGATGATGATGATGATGATGATGATGAAGAAGAAGAATGTGAGCAATGTGTTTGAATGAAGTAGAGTTCCGCATAATATCAGCTATGTCTCTTCACTAAAAACAAAGTCGTGTGTACTGTTTACGAGGCGTAAAGGTGATCCATTCACGTTTGCGGTCATGTTTTGCACGTGCATGACCATAGGTCACAAACGTTTTCTCAATTGGAACAGGCGGGTGATTGTGAATGGATTACGTTTACATTTCTGTTAAATAAAGTAGTGTGCGGATATGAAAATTCAGTTTGTCATGCAAGGTAAGATAAATCCTGGCAGATCCACCACGCCGTCCCAGTCACCAGCTGAACGCACACCGAAGTTGATAAACAACCCTGTGAGCGTCCGACGGGAGACAACCGGGTCAGGCGATATTGAAAACATTCTACCAGACTTCATGGTCTTTCTTGGGAGGTGAATGTTTCAAAACAACGTTGACATTGTTGTACAGTGGTCTAGATATTACATAGGTGTCGATTGACTTCGCAGAGACATCTGCACCTTTGTTATTTACAAATGTGGTATTCAGGCTTGTCCTTGGATCGGCCTAATTAAAAAAAAGTGTATAGGCATTGAATGGGTTTTAGTGGTTCTAATGAGCACACACAGTCCATCCCATATAGCAGAAATAAGAATTAAAAAAAAAAAAAAAAAAAAAAAAAAGGACATTACGTGAACAAGTCCGTGAAATGAACAACCCGAACCCCACTTTATATAGGGAAAACTGAGGTTTACGGGGGTATATGTTATCTTCCCCTTCCCGCCGCAAGACATAAGCCGCGGGTACTCGCCGGAACCGCCTCATTTATGCAATTCTAACGAGCACCCACAACCCATGTATGCAGCATTAATAAGAAAAATATCACGGATTTTCTTCAGAAAAGTAGCAGTTTTGGAGATGTGAAAAATGCACTATGTCGCACGGGTGTGTTATTGCAATAGAAGAAAGAAGGCATACCCCTACAGACGCCACTTTTTCCTATATTAATCCATCTAGTACCAGAAACCCCAAAACGGGCACCTCGGCAAACAGTGCAGGCCCAGATCAGACGCCGCAAAATGCGGCGTCCGATCAGGGCCTACAGTGTTGACAAAATGTTAAGCCATTTTCTAAATAGATTCTGAAAGAAACCACAACCCGACACCCCTACATTTTGCAGTTGACTCCTGCTATATACAAGGAGGAAGATTCTATTTGGCACAAAAAGGGTTAAGTGGCGTCTGTAGGATGCCTGCCATCCTAAATTGACAAAGGCGCCGGGGAGCAAACAGGCTCGCGTATATACGTCCGCTTTATCATGGATTTTAATTGTTTATGCAAAACATTTCATAATGATTTTCATAAACTTGGCAAGCCGTATAAGTTTCGATTCACTCTTAGAATTAAGTAATTCTTTATATTTTATAATATTTGGGCGTGTGTAGTAGTACTGACTAACCAAGGTTCGTCGTTCTGTTAGAAAAAAAGGACAGTCAAAAAGGTAATGAAATTCGTCGCCAATCTGTGATGCTTGACACAGTTGGCATTTCCTTTCAGCGAGCTCAAGATTATTCCAACGCCCTGTTTCAACGGGTAATTTGTGGTTTCCCGTCCTAAACCTTACCATAGTTTTTGCTAGAGAGCCATTCAAAACTTTAAAATAATTTTCAAGTAGCACGTTATCTTTAAAAAGTGAGTAATTTATACCTTTAGACGAATTTTGGAGCAGACCATTCCATGTTTGGGAATATTGGTCCTGTAGTACTTGTTTAACAATTTTACCTGTGGATAGTGGGATAGCATTTGATTGACCTAACCATATATCTTGTCGCCCAGTCTCGTTTAGTATTGTCTTAATGTAATCAATCCACTTAAAACCATGATTAGTAGAGTCTCGCATATAGAGATAAATTTGATGTGAAAATTTTGATGTTTTACCGCGTAATATTCTGGTCCAAAAATTTAGCATCCTCTGCTTAATTATTATCTTGATGGGGTGTCTGCCAAACTCTGCGTACAGCATATATTTCGGGGTGCTTTTTCTTAAATTTCCAATTCTTCTGAGAAAATCTAGATGAACTCCCTCTAAAATTTCTGTGTTCTCATAACCAAAGATTTCACAGCCATATGTCAAAATCGGTAGTATCGTATTGTCAAAAAGTTTGATTTGTAAGTCAACTGGCAAAATAAGATTGTTTGATCTAACAAAAAGTAAATGTAAAGCTTTCTTCGCTTGTTCAACTATATGTTTTTTGGCGTTTAGGAAACTTCCCGACTTCGAAAAAATAACACCTAGATATTTGTACTTGTCGTTTATAGCAATAATTTGGCCACCTATATTAAATGACAAGTTCCTATTTGTTTTCGAGTTAAATATGACAACATTTGTTTTAGAGATATTTATATTGAGTTTCCAGAGAACACAGTATTCATGGAAATTATCCAAGGCTTTTTGAAAGTTTTCTTTGTCGTTGGAGAAAATAATGGTGTCATCTGCGTACAGGAGGACAAGTAATTTCAAATATACATGTACTTCTTCTGATATTATTTCTAAGTCAATACTGTTAACCCCACCAGAGATTATGAAATTTTCCAGGTCATTCAGGTACATAGAAAATAACAGCGGGGATAAATTTTCTCCTTGTCTAACACCGCACTGGCTGGGGAAAAATGCTGACGTTTCATCATTTATTTTTACACACGATTTAATATTTTCGTACATATTATAAACTATTCTAAAAAATTTTCCGTTTATAGAGTTCACAAGAAGTTTCCGCCAGAGACCTCCTCGCCAAATTGAGTCAAAGGCTTGCGAAAAGTCGATAAATGCGCAGAACAGCTTCTTTTTCGATACTTTCATAATTTCAATTAACGAGTTTAGAACGAAAATATGATCTGTTGTACCATAACCCTTTCGGAATCCAGCTTGATTTTCTAATAATTTTTCATTTTTGTCTAGAAATTCCGTTAGCCTGTTGTTTAAAATGGCAGTAAACAGTTTCCCAAGGCAGCTCAAAATAGTGATCGGTCTAAAATTTTCTACATTTTTTATATCTCCTTTATTTTTATAAATCGGTCTTATGGTACCCTCTAGCCAGAATGAAGGAATTATTCCAGAATCAAATACCGAATTAAAAAGTTTTTCGTATATAGGCAGAAATATATGTTCAGTTGACTTTATAAACTCATTCAAAATTTTGTCATCTCCTGGGCATTTTCCGTTTTTCAAATTTTTAATACCTTTACATATTTCTTCCGTGCAGATTCTTTTGTTTAAAATTTGATTTTCGTCACCGTTCGGTACTTCGTACGTTTCGTGCGGTTCATTGCTCTGATTTATATTTTTAAAATGTTCGTATAGGGAATTTAGCGGCGGGTAATTTTTATCATTCTTTTTGTCTAGGCTTTTAATGTATTTCCAATAGTCTTTTGGATTTTTAGTCTGCATTTTTCTTAACTTATCTGTTTTATCTTTTCTATATTTATAGATAAATTTATTTATTGTCAATTTATATTGTTTTGAGCACAAGTCTAAATTTTGTTTAGTATCGTTATTTTTGTTGTGTTTGTAAATGTGTCTTGCTCTATGATATTTTTTCCGTGCAATTTTACATGCTGGGCCGAACCAAGGTTTATCAAATTTCCTTCTTGTATATTGTGGTCGCTTCGGTGCGAAGGCCTCAGACGAGGCATTCATAAATATTCGTGCTATGTCGCTTGTTATTTCATCTATGCTATCAGCCGATGGCGACAATGTATCCAGTTTCTCGTGTACTGCCAAGATGTCTTCCGGGTATATACTGCTTATGAATTGGTCCCTATCCCTTTCAGACCATTTGCATCGAGATGCAGCACCTATCGGAATGCTGTTATTTGATTTAGGGTTTAACGTGTTTATATTAAGAGACCAACTTAAAAGAGCATGCCCGTCGGAAAAGATAGGGTCCAATTCAATAACCTCAAACTGTTTCAAAAAAGCAAAACATTCGGCTGAGCATAATGTATAGTCTAAAACAGACGTATCTCGAAACGTTTTGTCCCCAACACCTTTGTCTTTGCCAACTCTGCCATTTACAATAAAAAGGTTATTATATTTGCAAATATCTATAAGCCAGTATCCAGAATTATTAGTTTTAGTGTCCCTAGAGCTTCTGACAAGTGGAATACCTAAGTTTTCTATTATTTCCGTTTTATCCATACAACTAGCAATGTCCTCGTCAAGTTCAAACATATCTGAAAAATACTGGTCCAATTGTACGTAGTCTTGCAACTTTGCAGTTCTTGCATTTATATCACCGGAAATTACAACATACTTGGTCGAGCTGCACACTGACGATATCTCATTTTCGAGCTTCAACAGTTCATCGTCGTTATAAAATCGCGATTGGCATGGTGGCACATATACGATTCCGAGAACAACATTTTCTTCAGTGTCGGTCAGATGCTTATCTATGTTTACCCACATTATATAGTCGGAGTCAGAGGGCCGATATGTACAAAATTCAGATATCTCATCTTTAATAAGAAGAACTATACCTCCCGATCTACGAAATGCAAATTCTTTAGGCGGCTGCGATAAGCAGTTGAAACCCGGAAGAGAGACAATATCAGTGTTATCAAGCTTCGTTTCTACGAAGCATAGAAAAGCAGAAGTAAAACAAAGATCAGGAATTGATACAATTAACTTACTCCACCCATAAAAGACACCAAAGGGAAAGAAATACAAACATTAAGCGACCAGACCATAATGGAAACCCAAACAAAGGAAGGCCATAAGGACAGTTACTTTCCCACAAAATGGCCATATGGCCATCCAAAACCAAAAGACACAAGTGATACACACAGCAAGCAACAAACAACAACATAAATAAATCGCCACAGAAGAGCCGCCCTGGAACGGTCAGTGGAAGACCTCCACCGGGGGGCTTAAATCGATTTTAAGCGGCCACAATCCTCGCCCCCACCTCCGTCGCGACCCAGACAAACAACCCGCTCAGTCCGCATGAAGGCCCCCTTACTCATCAGTGCAACATCTCCGTGAACACAAAAATCAAAGAACCACAGAGGTGAGACAACGGTGAGGACTCGACAGCAAGAAACCACTGAAATGCTGGAGCAAAAGAAAACCAACAGCTAGACTCCGATGAGCCCGACCAGAGACAGAGCACCAGGCACCAACCAACACCACCCCGAACCAGATCTCTCCAACTCTCAATAAGCCCCCACGTTGGAGCCGTCATAGAATCTGAGGCCTGACCCACCGGCGTGCAATTAAAGAGGGAAGCAAAGTTGCCAACCGTGATTGGGTTAACTACCATGCACGCAGCCCGTCGCACAACATCCATGCCGCACCCAATCTCTTTATATCGAAGAATGATTTTACGAAATTGGGTGCTGAAGTCACTGCGGTTACATATTTTTCCGAATTTATATGCTAAGTCACCACAAAATTCGGGTTCCGATAGACCTTGTTGCAGAAGAGATTTAAGTCCAATACTGAATTCCGAAACTAAATCAGAATGGCGTCTATAAAATTTTGAAAAGGCTTTGCGTAGTTTATGGCACCGATAACCCTGATTAAGGAGCTCAGCCGCCAACAACCCACCACGAGCGCCGAAGCCAGCCACACGACCACACACCCCAGCAAACCGAACCAACCGCGAAACATACACGCCACAGGACGGCGCACGAGGAACACCACCATCCAAAAAAGGAAAATCCACAATCCCAAAACCAAAGCCATCGCGTTTATCATAAATTTTGCACGAAACAAATCCATCTACAATAGACAGATGTAAATCCAAAAACGGGGCCTCGGTATCAGAAGAATTTGCTTTATTTAACTGAAGTTCAAGGGGGTAAATCCGACTGATCAAACCATCAAAATAGGTATTATCAATATTTAATAAATCATCTAAATATCTAGAAGTAGAGCTAAAAGCTTCAATAATTTCAGATTGGTTATCAATGGAAAGCGACAAAATGAAGTCTCTTTCATAACAATACAAGAACAGATCAGCCACAAGAGGTGCGCAATTAGTACCCATCGGAATACCCACAATTTGTCTAAATAACTTAGTACCGAATCTAATATAAATATTGTCAAGTAGAAAGGTGAGGGCATCACACACTTTCTGACATGACCAAAGTGTATAATTCTTATGCTCTTTAGAAGTGAAAAATGCATTTCTGACATTACATGCAAGATAGAGAGAATCTTCTCTGTGAAAAGTCCATTCAATTAAATCATTAAGCTTTTCTTTTATAAGATTATGAGGAAGTGTAGTGTAAAGAGTGGAAAAATCGTAGGTAGACAGACTAGAAGCACGAAAATGTCTAGATTTCAATTTATTTAAATTTCTAGATTAGAAAGTCATAGTTACTGAAAAAATCGACGAAATCTGGGTAGTTCGTTCTGCTTTTAAGGCCACAAACATTCAGTGTGGCAAATTTTAAGGTTTTTAGTCGGCCATAATCTCCCTGTGGTCCCTAAGCGTTTTTAGATCCGTCAGTTGAGCCCGATGGCTGATGTGGATCATTTTCCCGTGAGCTTTGGTTTGCGTCTGGTGGTTCATTTCTATCCCTAACGCGGCTCACTGATCGGCTTGTTGATGTTTTCGTGTGTATGTTGGAATGTTGATGCCCTACAGGCGAGCCGCCGTCCGTTGGGTTGCTCTGTGTTCGCGATCCGCGACTCTGTATTTTATTGATACAGATTATATGTCTCAGACGTTCAACTGAATCCTTATCGTATATGCCTTAAATCATGTTTGCTTTGTATTGTGTATGTAGTAAACCAATAAAATATACCAAATAAAGAGTAATTAAAACCTAATTAAATATACCAAATAAAGAGTAATTAAAACCTAGCTTACGCTTCTTTTTGCATCTTTCATTAGTCAAAATGCACGTTACTTATGTTTAGAAGTAAATGGCGTCGTATTTTTGTATACGGTTCCGTGCCTATATTATTTGGATACATGCATGATCAGTCTTCGCATGTCGCAGTAGTCAGGTGGATTAAGCAGAGAAGGCGTTACATGGGTGTACAAGCGTGTAACATAAGATTCCATGGGTTTGCAAGCTAAATGAAGAAAATCTTCATAAATTACCCCTATATCGTATTTGGAGGCATTCTCTGCGGACTGAAGAACGGGTTCGACTCATCCATGGTAAAGGAGCCATCTGCTCACAAACATACTGGGGGCTATTATAAAAACCTTTGGGGCTCCCGCTCCAATTTATTTCAATTGAGTGAGTGGTTTTAAGTGTTACGTCCCACCAACAGCTAAGGTCATACGGAGACGGGACCTCGGTTTAAAGACTCATCCGAAAGTCTGGAGAAGCTTATTTCAATTGAACAAATATGCAATATATCAAGTGTTTTATTTTGTTCAAAACATAGACTGTGTTACTCGTTCGAGCCTCAGTGAGGCTGTGGCTTTAATATGGGGTACGTTGTCCCCGTAAACACTTCTTAGGACATTTTGGAGACGTTGGTTCCAATTTTTTGGGACTTTTACCCGACATTGAGATGAGATGACACCGCAAGCCCTCCCGTCCAAAAAAATAGGGTTTATATGCAGGGACGGCCGAAAGCCACCACTTTACCTGGGCAGGCATAGGCCCAAGTGTGAGCGGTGTGCAATCGGTTTCAGCTCTGTATAGAAGCATCGTGCTCTCCAAGCACCGATGGGCGGGGGCATCAATGAGGCTGTGGCAGCTAAAGTAGCAACCGCTGTGTGCAGCGGGATGAAATGTATCGCAAATGTTTGTCACTTAAATGTTTAGCGGTTACAACATTGAACATCATCGTGATATAGCCGACAATTCTTTTATTTGTACATGTTCTTCAATACCATGGTGCTCGTTAGAACCACCTTGTCAGCGATTATCTAACAACCTATGCCTTTGAACAGAAACTGAAAAAAATGTATGCTCTTTTAAACCCCAGTTTCTCTATAATGGATGTCCATTCCATTGACTTGTCAACATGGCGCGTTTCGAAAGAAATTTATTTTTAATATCTCCCGGATACTCATAAAGTTCTAAATAAGCTTTTTCATATAGTAAAGTGGAAGATTTTGGGAGAAGGGCTTGAGATGTCATTTCAACTCATTGTCGGGTAAAAGTGCCACAGGATCGGAAGCAGCAGCCTTTAAAAACTGACCTTTATTGTTTGACGGGGACGTAAAACCTCAATTCAAATAATGATTGACATAATAGTTTACCTGTTCCCGAACATAAGTATCGTTGTCAAAGGGAGGCAATAAAGTATTTTGGAGGCTATAGGCAAATGTATGTAACGATCTCCCACAGGCGCAGACAATGTTTTAGAGGAACATCTGCTTTTATACGCAAAAATCCACGCATCAACTAGAAAATCGCGTATGACTGCAGAAATTGCTTCCGAGGAATATATATGCGTACGCAAAAATATCATCTACTTTAATAGAAATTAAAGTTTGAGCGCAAATAGTCCTTTCATGGAATATCTGCATAGGGACGCAAAAATATCCACGTCTCTAATAGAATTTTGCGTTTGAGCGCAAAAACTCTAACTGTGGAATATCTGCTTCCATACGCAAAATATACACGGGTCTAATAAAACAAAATCGGAGGAGCGCCAAAACTCCTTTCAAGAATATTCCAAAGACAGAGTTTCTGCGTAGGATAGAGTGACAATGAAGTGCGTTCATATTAATTCATATAAATTTGTATATGAGCGCAGAAATTGCTTCCGAGGAAAATATATGAGTCTGAGCGCAAATAATCCTTTCATGGAATACCTGCATAGTTACGCAAAAAATATCCACGTCTCTAATAGAATTCTGCGTTTTAGCGCAAAAATTCTAACTGTGGAATATCTGCTTCCATACGCAAAATATCCAAGGATCTAATAAAAAAATCGGGGGAGCACAAAAACTCCTTTCTGGAATATTCCAAAGACAGAGTTTCTGCGTAGGATAGACAGGCAATATAGTGCGTTCATATAAATTTGTATATAAGCGCAGATAATGCTTCCGAGGAATATATTTGCGTCTGAGCGAAAATAATCCTTTCATGGAATATCTGCGTAGGTACGCAAAAATATCCTCGTCTGTCTGTAACAGAATTTTGCGTCTGGACGCAAATATTCCAATTGTGAAATATCTGCTTCCATACGCAAAATCGTAAGAGCGCAAAAGCTCCTTTCTGGAATATTTCAAAGACTGAGTTTCTGCGTAGGACGATGTAATTCCAATTCAGTGACAATAGAGTGTATTGATATGCAAAAATCCAATGCAGGATTATTTGCGCCCAAATTTACATCTCAGCGCAGATAATGCTTCCGAGGAATATATTTGCGTTCGAGCGCAAATAATCCTTTTATGGAATATGTGCGTAGGTACGCAAAAATATCCTCGTCTGTAATAGAATTTTGCGTCTGGACGCAAATATTCCAATTGTGAAATATCTGCTTCCGTACGCAAAATCGTAAGAGCGCAAAACCTCCTTTCTGGAATATTTCAAAGACCGAGTTTCTGCGTAGGATGATGTTATTCCAATTCAGTGACAATATAGTGTATTGATATGCAAAAAATCCAATGCAGGATTATTTGCGCCCAAATTTACATCTGAGCGCAGATAATGCTTCCGAGGAATATATTTACGTCTGAGCGCAAATAATCCTTTCATGGAATATCTGCGTAGGTACGCCAAAAATATCCTCGTCTGTAATAGGATTTTGCGTCTGGACGCAAATATTCCAATTTTGAAATATCTGCTTCCGTACGCAAAATCGTAAGAGCGCAAAAACTCCTTTCTGAAATATTCCAAAGACAGAGTTTCTGCGTAGGACGATGTAATTCCGATTCAGTGACAATACAGCGTATTCATATGCAAAAACTCCAATGCAGGATTATTTGCGCCCAGCGCAAATACTCCAAATCTGGATCGATATATACCTCTTATTGGAGTTAGTTAATAAAATTGTCAATACCAAGTAATTTCGTATTGGCCCTGTTACACGTCCTTGGTCTGCTCTATTGGACCTCCGCCTTGGGCCCCCGGCTTCAGGCCAATACAGCAGACCTCGGACCTGTTTCAGGGCCAATACAAACTTACTTGGTTAATACCATTATATTATAACAAAGTTTTGGATATAACATGGTTTAGAGATGGATCCCAAATTGAATAGATTGTATTGAAAAATGACCATTTTGTTCATTTTTCTATACAATCTATACATTTTTGTTTGGACATGACATGGATATTACTTATTCAGACCATTATAACATGCTTTGGAGCCCAACAACAGTATTATAAAAAGGTTGAGATATATTAGGTCACAAAATGTAAAGATGCTGTACATGACAGCATGATGAATACAGTATTATTAGTGTCAGTTTTGTGTGTAGAACAGGTAATGTTCTTGAGACAAAAACAGAATCCACTCCACCCGTACACCCACCCCATTTCATACGGAATGCATAAAACATGCCAAAGGCTTCTAATGCAGAGTTCTAGGGAAGCTAAAGTTAGGATTTTCAAAGAAACGGGAATAAAACTAAAATTGAGATCACACGTACAAAAGGTATACCTTTTTTGCTTGGATGAACAGCAAATGCTCTGGTGACACTGCACATATGTTCCGGTAAAATTTTTACTGAAACGCATACATGTGTTTATTATGTTTTGTTTTGCTACCAGTAACGGGGAGAAGCCTCGGTGGTGTAATGGTTATGCTACTGGATTGGAATGCCCTTCCCGATTCGATTATTTCGACAGCTGAAGGTGCTGATTATTGTGTAGCAAAATTTACCTCTTTGTTACTGCTAGGGACTAACTTCCCACATCAGAGGTCCTGGTGTATAAATGTCATATGACGTGTCACCAGTAACAATTCTGATTCTGATTCTACTCGCCTTGTAAACCAGGGGTCTCAGGATCGATCCTGGGCTTCTCCAGTCTTTACACGGAGGTCTCGTCTCCATATGACCTTAGTTGATGGTGAGACGTAACACTCAAACTCACTCAACTCACTCACCAGTAACGGGGACAATGTATATTGTCATTGATATGCTAAGTATATTTTGTATGTTATACATAAGAACTGCATATTAAACAATGACAAAATATTGAGTTTTGTTATTCTAATATTTAGACAAAATTAAGTAACATATTCCCAGAAATGTCCTCCAGATTTTTCAATATTTTGTGACGTCTATAATTACTTTCTTTTGCCGCAGACTGACCCTGAACTGACATTACTCTTTTGTAGGCAGTCTGATAAAGTCAGGGTCTGTATTGTTCAAGCAGGCCAGGTAGTATGGATGCTTGCATGCATAATGTAATGCTTTTTGCAAACGGAGAGAACGCATTTTTTTTCTATCAGTTTATCTTTTTTCCTCAGGTTTGAGGGGAATAAATACCTTTCAGGGGAGATAGCTCTTTCAAATAAAACAATTGTAGTCTCCCTTGTTTTAGCTAATCATTCAAGCACTCTAGTGGAACCTTTCAAACCTTTAAATACCTATCCATTAAAACCTTTAATTTTTCTGAAAAACCTATAAAAAACTTCCTTTTTGATGAAAAAAATCTTTATTTTGGCAAATTTAAAATGTTCAAGAAAAGTGGCCTAAAACTTTGGTGTCATGCCAGATAATTAATGAATTTCATCTCTGGAGTTTTTTTATACTGGTATACTGGTTTACATCTGTCCTTCCATCCATGCATCTGTCTGTCTATCTATCCATCCCTCCAAAAAGTATAATTTTTTTGTCAAAGATCAATTTCTCAAAAACCTTAAGAGCTAGAACCCTCGAACTTGACATAATTTGCAATTACGATGACTTGTATCATGTAAGAGGCAAGTAGCATTATCCGCTTATTTGTTCATCTGTTATTTCATTCTTCTTTCTCTCCATATTAAGGCAAGTGTTAAAACTTTTCTTCAAAGATTTCTCCGGAACTGTGAAAGCTAGAAGCCTCAAACTTGGTATACTATTATGCAATAATGATGACTTATATCATGTAAGAGACAATGGGCTTTCTCAGCATATTAGTTAATTTAATCTTTCATTCTTCTTTCTCTCTGCAGTAAGGCCAATGACAAAATTTTTGTCAAAGATTTCTCAGGAAATTCAAAAGCTAGTAGCCTCAAACTTGGTATGCGATGTAATTATGATGACGTATCTGTAAGAGATGATGTGCTTTCTCATTGGTTTTTGTTTATCTGTTCTTTCAATCTTTTTTGCCTCCATATTGGCCAGTGGCCCCCGCCCATCAGGGCTTGAAGAAATATATGGGCTGCATGATGCTGCCACGCAGAGCTGAAACCAACCCGCACAATAGTACTGGTAAAATGCTTAGAGGATCAAAGCCTGCCCAGGCAATGCGGTGCAAGTTGGCCCATCCATGCTTATAAACCCTATTGGTTTCATAGGGCGACAGGGCTTGAGATGTCATTTCATCTAAATGTCGGGTAAAAGTCCCACAAAATTGGAAGCAACATTTCCAAAATGATCTTTACAGTGTTGACGGGGACGTTAAACCTCAAATCAAACAAACAAACAAATATTGGCCAGTCAAAGATTTCTCATGATCTACAAAAGCTGGAAGCCATCAACTTGTTTTCTGTTTGTTTTATTTGAGGTTGAACATCCTCGTCAACACTGTATAGGTAATTTTGGAGACATATTGCTTCCAATTTTATGAGACTTTTACCTGACATTGAGATGAAATGACATCTTAAGCCCTGTCGCCCAATGAAACCAATAGGGTTTATAACAATGGACAGTCCGACTCGTGCAGCTTTGCCTGGGCAGCTTAGATCCTCTAGGTGGTTTACTAGTACTTGTGTGTGGTTGGTTTCAGCTCTGCGTGGAAGCATTATGCAGCCTATCAATTTCTTCAAGCCCCGACGGGCAGGGGCAGCCATCAACTTGGTATGCAATACAGTAATGATGACTAATATCCTGGCTAGGGCTTTGTGACTGGTGATCAAGAGGCTGTGCGTTTCTGTAAAAATGTGTTAAAGTCGGGGTATAGTCAGATTTCTGACAGTTCTTGTTCAGACTATAAATCAGCATTTCTGGGACTCCATATGATGTAGTAATGAAGACAACAGAAGTTGATTTGTCATATCATTTGAATGTTGATAGTCAAAGCAGGTATTTATGGCACAGAAAAAAACAGAAACAAGGTGAGAAAAACAACCTTTATTTTGTTCAAAATTCAGTTTAAAAAAACCTTTATTTTACCTAAAATAGCCTATAGAAAAAAACCTTTATTTTCATAACACACCGTACAACCGGCTGCGTCGAAGACAGATTACTGTCTCTAAGACAGATCGCGGAAAACGTTTCATAGAAAGGGTAGGTGAAGTGTTTTTGTTTGTATAAATCGAGAAGGCAATCTGTTGACTTTTGCTGCTATTGGAGAAGAAACTAAATGCCTGGAGATACCGCAGCAACATTCTGACTATATTTCAAAGCCAGATAAGGCTTTTCCAGTTCGTTGAAAAATATTTTCATCGAAAATTTTATGAATGTTTGTTTTCGGCGTCAAGTTTATGGCTACCGAACAAAATATGTTACATTCACTTACTCGTGCTAAAACTTCGATTATTCAGCAGCATTTCTGCCAAATTGGACCGTATAACTCGGTTAAATAAACAAACTACGCCCCCCTAAAGAGACCAGGTGTCGAAAAAAATGCTGTCTCTAACTACAGATTGTTTTTTATACGACTGTCAACAAACACAGATCAGAGATTTCGAAGGATAACATTGATGACAGATCAGAATTTCGGTTACAGCTTCAATAAAGACGAATTCTGGATGACTTAACACCAGTAACTTCGGTGGAAACTATTTCATGCTAGCTCCAGGGTATTACTTGTATTAATGCTGCAACTGAGTAACATAGAGGCTGCTCTATAATCATTTATATTATTTGTCAACACACAAATTGTGCAATCAGTAGAAGCCTCCGTGGTGTAGTGATTATGCTACTTGCCTTGTAAACCAGGATTCGCGGGATCGATCCCGGGCTTCTCCAGACTTTCGGATGTGTCTTTAAACCGAGGTCCCGTCTCCTTAGGTGACCTTAGCTGTTAGTGAGACGTACAACTCCCTCTCTCTTTCTCTCTCACTCTCTTGTGCAATCAGTAAACATCTGAGGCGTTATTCGTTTAATTTTCTTCTGCCTGTACTTTTCCTTTCCTAGACGTCACACGACTCGGCAATTTCTGTGTTGTAATTAGTTAGGAATTCGATATTGAAAGTAAACAGCTGACGTTCGTACGAATATCTGGTTGTACCATTTTTTTTAACATCAAACGCCATGTATTTTATTGCACGAACAAGGTTGCACAATTCAATAATGAACATTGAATAGGTCGTTATGCAAACGGTGCAGAGGCGACCATGAACAACAAGATTGTACGTGCGGCTGTATTAACCAATTCAGTACCAGAAACCCCTAAAGAGGTACCTTTGCAAACAGTGCAGGCCCAGATCAGACACTTCAGAATGCGGTAATGCGGCGTCTGATCAGGACCTACACTTTTTGTAAAAAGCTTAACCATTTATTAAATAAATTCTAAAGAAAACACATCCTGACACCCCTAAATATCGAAATGGACTCCTGACATATATAAGGTGGAAGATTCCATTTGGAACAAAAAGGGTTAGCTTTAATTCACTCGGCGCCGCTTGTGGGTTATATTGTATTTTTATAGGCGTGTTTTCGTTATGTCCACACTTTCGGCTGAGTCTTTAAACCGTATGTCTTTAGCTGTTGGTGGAACACATACACACACGCACGCACGCACGCGCAAGTGCCCCTGCCCATCGGGGCTTGAAGAAATAAATGGGCTGCATAATGCTTCTGCGCAGAGCTGAAACCGACCACACACGAGCACTGGAAAACCGCTTAGAGGATCTAAGCCTGCAGTGTAGGCCCTGATCAGACGCCGCATTACCGCATTCTGAATTGTCTGATCTGGGCCTGCACTATTTGCAAAGGTGCCTCTTCAGGGGTTTCTGATACTGAATTGGTTAATACAGACGCACGTACCATGTTGTTGTACATGGTCGCCTCTGCACCGTTTGCATAACGACCTATTTAATGTCCGTTATTGCATTGTGCAACCTTGTTCGTGCAATAAAAATAATTGTCTGATCTGGGCCTGCACTATTTTCAAAGGTGCCTCTTCAGGGGTTTCTGATACTGAATTGGTTAATACAGACGCACGTACCATCTTGTTGTACATGGTCGCCTCGGCACCGTTTGCATTCTGAAGTGTCTGATCTGGGCCTACACTGTTTGCAACGGTACCTCTTTAGGGGTTTCTGGTACTGAATTGGTTAATACAGACGCACGTACCATGTTGTTGTACATGGTCGCCTCTGCACCGTTTGCCTAACGACCTATTTAATGTCCATTATTGCATTGTGCAACCTTGTTCGTGCAATAAAAATACATGGCATTTGATGTTAAAAAATGGCAGAACCAGATATTCACACGAACGTCAGCTGTTTACTTTCAATATCGAATTCCTACCTAATTACAACACAGAAATCGCTGAGTCGTGTGACAACTAGGAAAGAAAAAGTACAGGCAGAAGAAAATTAAACAAATAACGCCTCAGATGTTTACTGATTGCACAATAGAGTGAAAGAGAGAGTTGTATGTCTCACTAACAGCTAAGGTCACCTATGGAGACGGGACCTCGGTTTAAAGACACATCCGAAAGTCTGGAGAAGCCCGGGATCGATCCCGTGAATCCTGATTTACAAGGCAAGTAGCATAACCATTACACCACGGAGGCTTCTACTGATTGCACAATTTGTGTGTTGACAGGAAATATAACTGATTATAGAGCAGCTTCTATGTTACTAAATTTCAGCATTATTACAAGAAATGCCCCGGAGCTAGCATGAAATAGTTTCCACCGAAGTCGCCGGTGTTAAGTCATCCAGAATTCGTCTTTATTGAAGATGTAACCGAAATTCTGATCTGTCATTAATGTTATCCTTCGAAATCTCTGATCTGTGTTTGTGGACAGTCGTATAAAAAACAATCTGTAGTTAGAGACAGCATTTTTTTCGACACCTGGTCTCTTTAGGGGGGCGTAGTTTGTTTATTTAACCGAGTTATACGGTCCAATTTGGCAGAAATGCTGCTGAATAATCGTAGTTTTAGCATGAGTAAGTGAATGTAACATATGTTGTTCCGTAGACGTACACTTGATGTCGAAAACAAAAATTCATAAATTTTTCGGTAAAAAATATTTTTCAACGAACTGGAAAAGCCTTATCTGGCTTTGAAATATAGTCAGAAGGTTACTGAGGTATCTCCAGGCATTTAGTTTCTTCTCCAATAGCAGCAAAAGTCAACAGATTGCCGTCTCGATTTATACAAACAAAAAAACTTCACCTACCCTTTCTATGAAAGGTTTTTCGCGATCTGTCTTAGAGACAGTAATCTGTCTTCGACGCAGCCGGTTGTACGGTGTGTATAAGAGCCTGCTTAGGGGCTTGCTAATGCAATTTGAGATGAAACTGGTGGCTTCTATTGCCATAATTTCACACCCGACTGATTGCATGTATTTATCTCTGCTGTTTTCCGAAGAGGTCGATATTGTTATTCAATACATAGAAGTCGGTAAATGGGTCTCCATTCACGATATTCTGAAAATTCACGAGAAGTTATTCTTTGCATAGAGGTCAGTCTCATGTTAAATTGCACCAGATGTAAAAGTGGTTTACTTTTATTAAGGGTTAAATCATTGTGTAGCAAATGGAATCTTCCTCCTTACATATTGCTGGAGTCCAATTCAAAATTTAGGGGTGATCTTGAATTTGTAAAATGGCTGTTTTTGTTGTAAATAGTTGAGGCCCAGATCAGATGCTGCTTACTGCGGCGACATCTGATCTGGGCCTGCACTGTTAACCAGACTAAGCATCCTGTTTAGGGATTTCTGCTACAAAATGGGTTAAAGAAAGTCTCAGTTCAGAGGAGAGCAAACAGAAGTCACAACAGTTGTCTCCCTTGCATAAGAATAAAAAAATGTCGGCAAAATCTCCCAGGTATATCAGAATACACCACAACCTCTTTATAATACTGTTGTTGGGCTCCAGAGCAGAATCCATGTTAGTTTAACAACCATTTTATATCCAAACAAAAATTTATACCGTAATAAATCTACGTATTGGGACAGACAGCCTTAGACAGGCCTTGACAAATATTGCAGACCGAGATCAGAGTCTGATCAGGGTTTATATGTTTGCCATTCCTTGTGCACTTCTTGGACTCCTTGCTGGACTTTGACATAAATTTGTTAAAATTTTAGGAGAATTACAGCAAGTTCTCAAGGTGTCCGATTTTATAGGATTTTTACGGTTGATTATATTGAAAATGACCATTCAGGTATTCTATTTATATTTTGGGATTCATCTTTAAACCATGTTATATCCAAAATTGGGTTATAGCGAACAGTGTTATGAACATGTTTTTTGTATATTTACGACACAGTATATACCCATAAAAGTCAAAAAAAAAAAACGGACACCCATGAACTTACTGTAATGTTCCAAAAATTTTAACTGATTTGTTTCATGATGGCGCAAGGAGTCCAAAAGTTGCAGATGGAATGGCAAACAGTGTAGACCCTGATCAGACTGCTCCTTCAGGAGCAGTCTGATCTGGGTCTGCACTGTTAGCTTAAGTCTGTCTGTCACAATAGTTAGGATCGTTACAGTACTGTATTCCCAATAGTGTCCTGCAGCATCCGCAGTAATTGTGACGCAAACAATTTAATCAGCTGATGTCGTTAATTTGTTTGTTTCTATAAACACAGATAAATTATTCAGCAGAAAGATTGATTCTGAAACTGTTTTAACATTTCATATCCGGCATCTTGTAAGATGAAGGATTAACTTTTTTCCGTGGTGAGTGATGTCGTAAAAGTGTATGTCAAAGAAGCGGATACGTAACTCTTCTTTTGCTTTCTCATCACGAAAACATGCCTATATAAGTCTAACCTGTTTCAACCCCACTTTTATAAAATTCAGGTCTGACAGTAAGCAAAAATGCTTGTCTAGAAGTCATCTCCTGGACACCTTGAGGACTTGCTGTAATTCTAAAATTTTAACAGGTTTATTTGCAATCTAGCAAGGAGTCCAAAAAGTGGATACGGAATGGTAAATGATGTAGACCTTGATCAGACTGCTCCTTCAATCTGATCTGGGTTTACACACTGTTTGCTTAGGCATCATGATATCTTGAAGCAATCGTGGTGCAGTCCTAGAAGAATCCTAGAGGACCGTAAGACATCTTGGTCGATCGTGGAGGATCTTTGTAAATCAGCTCCATTATCGTACAGCAAGAGTGATTGTTCGTAGAAGTGTCGTAGCAATGTCGTGAGTATTCGTAGGGTAGTGAAATCGGAACCGTGTATGCCCTGATTTGCCACGATTTTAATTGTCCCCATAATCAGACGATCATACACAATTTCTCACGATCCCTGCAAGACTTCTCTACGACCAAGGCTGAATTGGCACGATGATCAAAGACTCAGTACGATCATGGAGGATTCGATATGATTTTTTCACGATTAACCAAGACTTCTCCCGATTCGTCAGGATTTATAACGATCTGGGTATATAAAAGTGTTCGTCGGGATAAATTTTGCTAGTGTCGTCATAAATCGTAGTGCATTCCTGGTGAATCTTGCATTGTCGTGAGCAGTCGTAGTGATATCGTAGTAGATCGTACGGCAGTCGCAACGGAATTGTAGAGGCGTCATAGATGATCTTGTCTCGTCGTAGCTCAATCGTGGTGGAATTCAGTCACGATTATTCACGATTGGCCACGATTACCACGACGACAGCTCACGACTGAGCTACGATTTCTCTGCGACCACTCTACGATTTGAAAAATGATGCCGACTCGTCACGAACATGTCCAAAACAGTTGTGGTCACTCCCGAACTATCACGATCAACCATGATTCCTCAAGATCTCTGCCGACTTCTCTACGACATTGTTCACGATTTAAAAAAATGTGGTGAGTCGTGGCCAAAATCGTGACAGTGTAAGAGCCCCTTTAAGCATGGCATGATATAGGAGTCCTGTTTTTCATCTGTTTGTCCATCCGTCTGTAAAGCTGTCACCTAACTTTAACCCTAATGTAAGAGTCCCCAGAGGCACGACATAGCCTTCAGCGAAATTCTTGTAATGGGCTTTTATATCAAGGGTACTTTAAAGTAGTTCACTGAATCCTACAAGGAGCTGCCTTATCTTTCTCATAAAGGGCTGCCCTGAAGGAAAGAATTTGCCTCCAGAGTTGTGTTTGGGCTTCAAAGAACAGTACGATCTGAATCTACCATATTTTCTGAGTCATGTCCTTAAAAGAACTTTGTTCGATAGTTTCTGTAATGAAAAAAACAGACAGGCTTCTTATGTACTTCTCTTCATATACATTTAGTTTCAAGTATAGTTATTTTGATGTACTTTTAGTTAATCCTTGTCCTGCTGAATAGATTATCAACCAATCAAAGTTGGTGTATTCACCATATTTGCATTATTTGCTGGCTCCCAGCTTGCACACTGTCAATATTGGAAAAACAGGTAACCAGACCCCCCTGACCTTTTAAGGTCAGGGGGGGGTCTGGTTACCTGTTTTTCCAACACTGATAACCTTCAGACTAGGAACCAGCAGATAATGCAGATATGGTGAATTGTTTTCAGTCAGTTCACAAACTAAATGTCGAACAGTCTAGATCCAGATCATCTGATCTGGATTTACACTGTTTGCTAATTTAACCCATTTTGTACGGAAACCCCAAAATGGGTACCAGGGCAAACAGTGCAGGCCCAGATCAGACGCCGCAGAATGCGGCGTCTGATCAGGGTCTACACTGTTTGCGAAAAGTTAATTATATAAGCCATTTTCAAATAAATTTTGAAGAAAAAACAACCTGACACCCCTAAATTTTGAACCGGGCTCCTGCTTTATATAAGGAGGAAGATTGCATTTGGTACAAAAAGGGTTAAAGGGTTGTCGTGTTCAGCAGGACAAGGGTTATGTATTCTAGAAAATACAAGTATAGATAAAATAAATCATTTGCTAGGTATTCTAGAAAGACATGATAAGTCAAGCACACAGCTATCTCTTTATAACACTTTTGTTTTTTGTTGGGGATGTGTTTAAAAACATGTTATATCAAAACAAAAATGTATAAATTATATAAAAAAAATGGTCATTTTTCTATATAAACTAATTTTTTGGATCCGTCTTTAAACTACCGGTATGTTGTATCCAAAATCATGTTATATTGAACAATGAGAAGTCTCTGTGGTGTAGTGGATAAGCTACTCACCTCAAAAACCAGGGATCATGTGTTCGATCCCGGGCTTCTCCAGACTTTCGGATGAGTCATTAGACCGAGGTCCTGGCTTAAAGAAATAGATGGGCTGCATAATGCTTCCACGCAGAGCTGAAACCGACCGCACACGAGTACTGTTAACTGCTTAGAGGATCAAAGCCTGCCCAAGTAAAGCGGTGCAAGTCTGACCGTCCATGCTTATAAACCCCATTGGTTTCATTGGGCAACAGGGCTTGAGATGTAATCTTATAGGGTAAATGCCCCACATAATTGGAAGCAAGGTCTCCAAAATGATCTATACAGTGTTGACAGGAACGTTAAACCTCAAATCAAACAAACAAGACTGAGGTCCCTTCTCCATGATGACCTTAGCTGTTGGTGGGACGTAAAACTCAAAACACACACTATATTGAACAATGTTCTAGAGAGGTTGTGGTGTATTGTAGATAATAATTAGCTATGTATGAGACCAGCTTAACCTTTAGCATGCTGAGTTTTTTTATTTATGTCCCCCCCACCCGAAAGGGAGGGGGACATATTGGTTTTGGTGCGGATCCTGTCGGCGTTGGCGTTGCATCTTGTCTGCACTCTATCTCCTGAATGGATGGATGGATTTTGATTAAACTTACACAGATACACCATTGGGAGGGGGAAAAGTACTGATTAGATTTTGTTGACCTTGGTCTAATTTTCAAGGTCACAGTGCTCAAAACATTGTCAAATTTTAGGCCAAAAAAGCTTGTCTGCACTCTATCTCCTGAACCAATGGATGGATTTTGTTCAATTTTGGTACATAGTATAATTGGGATGGTCTCAAGAACTGATTAGATTTTGGTGACCTTGACCTAATTTTCAAGGTCACCACGGGACTAAGACTGTAAAAAATAAGCTTGTCTGCACTCTATCTCCTGACCCGATGGATGGATTTGGTTCAAACTTGGTACATAAAGTAAGTGGGATAGTCTCTAGAACTGATTAGATTTTGGTGACCTTGACCTTATTTTCAAGGTCACCACGGGACTTAGACTGTTAAAAATAAACTTGTCTGCGCTCTATCTCCTGACCCGATGGATGGATTTGGTTCAAACTTGGTACATAAGGTAAGTGGGACAGTCTCTAGAATTGATGAGATTTTGGTGACCTTGACCTAATTTTCAAGGTCACCACGGGACTCAGATTGTTAAAAATAAGCTTGTCTGCACTCTATCTCCTGAACCAATGGATGGATTTGGTTCAGACTTGGTACATAAGATAAATGGGATGGTCTCAAGGACTGATTAGATTTTGGTGACCTTGATCCAATTTTCAAGGTCACCACGGGTCTTAGGCTGTTAAAAATAAGCTTGCCTGTGCTCTTTCTCCTGAACCAATGGATGGATTTGGTTTAAACTTGGTACATAAGATAAATGGGGTAGACTCTAGAACTGATTAGATTTTGGTGACCTTGACCTAATTTTCAAGGTCACCAAGGGACTTAGACTGTTAAAAATAAGCTTGTCTGTACTCTATCTCCTGAACCAATGGATGGATTTGGTTCAGACTTGGTACATAAGATAAATGGGATGGTCTCAAGGACTGATTATATTTTGGTGACCTTGACCCAATTTTCAAGGTCACCACAGGTCTTAGGCTGTTAAAAATAAGCTTGCCTGTCATCTTTTTCCTGAACCAATGGATGGATTTGGTTTAAACTTGGTACATAAGATAAGTGAGGTAGTCTCTAGAACTGTTTAGATTTTGGTGACCTTGACCTAATTTTCAAGGTCACCAAGGGACTTAGACTGTTAAAAATAAGCTTGTCTGCACTTTATCTCCTGAACCATTGGATGGATTTGGTTCAGACTTGGTACATAAGATAAATGGGATGGTTTCAAGAACTATCAGGTCTTAGCACTGTTAAGAATAAGCTTGTATGCACTGTATCTCCTGAACCAGTAGATGGATTTGGTTCAAACTTGGTACATAATACAAGTGGGATTGTCTCTAAAATTGATTAGATTTTGATGACCTTGACCTAATTATCAAGGTCACCATGGGACTAGACTGTTGAAAATAAGCTTATCTGCACTGTTTCTCCTGAACCAATGGATGGATTTGGTTCAAACATGGCATATAATATAAGTGGGAACGGCTTAAGAACTGATTAGATTTTGGTGACCTTGACCCAATTTTCAAGGTCACCACAGGACTTAGACGTTAAAAAATAAGCTTTCAGCACTCAGTCTCCTGAATGAGTTGATGAATAGAATTTTTGCAAGAAGACCATATACAAAAGAAACCACTCAGTTTCCTGAATGAGTGGATATACAGAATTTTTGTAAGAAGACCATATACAAAAGAAATGTCAAGATGCTCTGGACTTCAAACTGGTGGGGGGACATATGTTTTCCTCTGAAAACACTGTTCTAGTTTAATCTGCCACACCCACTACCGATTATCAACCAGTCAGATAACTTGATGCAAATTATTGCAACAAATTCATAAACTGAATGGCAAACAATGTAGATCCTGATCAGATGGCTTCGTCAGAAGCCATCTGATCTGGATCTTCATTGTTTGAAAAATAAGGCATATCCGGGCTCAGCAGGACAAGGGTTAACCTTTAGCATACTGAGTTTTATTCAATACTTGCCCTTTGGAGGTGGGTACCCTTATTTCTGCAGCCATAATTTCCTTAAACCTGAACAGATTCTGCTCATACTTTGACACATTATAGACAAGAAATCTTCCGCCTATTATGGGTCAGGTGCTTTCCAAACATGGCGGTCACGTGATCTGACCAGGAACCGTTTAAGACACTTTAAAAAAAAAATAGCACTGAGGATAAAATTGATAGCTTGTGTAGTTACCTATATTATGGCTACATATTTATCACCAGTAGTTGTTTAGATATACACAAAACTGTGACAAAACAGGTAAGGGAGACCTGTTTTAGACTCGTACTTGAGAAATCTTTGATTTTTAATGTCATTTCGGGTGTAAAATCCAACAGCCAGTAATGTTGGTAAAACCTGTGCCCTTCTAAGAAAGAAGGATCCCTCCTGCATCAGACAACCTCATCGGATGGAGTCTACTTGCTTTCTTATGAGAGTGATAAGTTGCTCAATTTGGACCAGCCCCTTGGGTGACTAAAGTCGCCTCCAGCACTCTGAAGGTTAAAGTTTCCTATGGAGATTTTTCAGATCTTTGGCAGATTTTAGTAGTTCGATTTTGTCTGAAAATTGTAATGATAACAGGTTTGGAAGGTTTGGTAGAGTAGAGGTGTCCAGATTTTTTTTTACCCAGTTTTGAGGTCTTTTTATCAACTTTTCAGCCCAGTGCATGGTTCTAGAATACAAATAAATAACTACATTGAAATTCTGCTATTGAGACCACCTAAAATTAACTCTTGTCATGCTGTTCAGGACAACCCATATCTTTGGAAACAGTGTAGATCCAGATCAGATGGCTTCTGAAGACATCTGATCAGGATCTACACTGTTTGACATTCAGTTTATGCATTTGTAGGAATAAATTACATCAAGTAATCTGATTGGTTCAAAGTCAGAGATAGGTGTGGCTAAAATGAATATTCAGCAAGAGAAGGGTTAAGACTAATGATATTTAGAAGGCTGCAATTATTCTTTCTTTGTGTTTCCTGCAGACAATGTGCTCTGGTCAGAGATAACCTTTGGTACTGTTCAAAAGTGGTCTTAAAGAACTAATATAGGAATTAATATAGGAATTTTACTGTAATTATAATTTTAAAAGAATGGCCAAATATTCTTGGAAAACCTGGACAAAAATAGCCAAATGTTCTAAAAACACTTGCACAGACAACAACGTTCAGGGGCCAGTTGTTCAAAACTAATGACGTCGTTAGTTAACATATCGTTAAAACTTTGATCATTAAATATGGCAAATATGCTGAAATTTGCTGCTCACATTTTTTCAGCAAAAATACCAAAATTTAGGATATTGCACTTACTTGAAGAGTTAACAATATGACCACTAACGAGCTCGTTAAGCTAGCGATGCTTTGAACAACTGGGCCCTGGCCTTCTTGCAGGTACTCAACATGTACATGGAAAAGTTTGCATTTCATTATATGGGAATAAAACATTTAGTTTTAAAACAAAAAATGATATGATAGACTAAGGAGGATTTATTAAATTTGGCATATTTTTAGGCATTATTTTGTCAAATATAGTACACCACAACCTCTTTATAGAACCCCTTTTCAAAAGTCCCACAAAATTGGAAGCAACGTCTCCAAAATGACCTTTACAGTGTTGACAGGGAAGTTAAACCTCAATTCAAACAAAACAAGAACCCCTTTTCACAGGGTTCGATTTAAAGACCATGTTAATTTAACCCATTGTTTGCAAGAAACCCCTATAGGGTGAGGTACCTTGGCAAACAGTGCTGGCCCAGATCAGATGCAACCGAATGCAGCATCTGATCAGGTCCTGCACTATTTGCTGACAGAATTTTCTGTCCAAAATAGAATAAAAATGAAAAAATAGGCTTGAAACCCCTTATATGACAAATGGACTTGTCCAACATACAGCAATGGAAGAGTCCACTAGAATACAATAGGTTAAAAACCATGTTCAATCCAAACAGAAATAACCAGATTATGAAGAAAAATAATGACCTTTTATGGTAATTTTTCTATGTTATCAACTGTAAAAATCCTAAAAGTTCGGACTCCTTCAGAACTTGCTGTAATTCTCCTAAAATTTTACCAAATTTGTTTCATGCTCCAACATTTGGATTCCAAAAGGTGCAGACGGAATGGCAAGCAGTGTAGACATTGATCAGACTGCTCCTTCAGGAGCAGTCTGATCTGGGTCTGCACTGTTTGCTTAGGCCTGTATGTCCCAATACTTAAGATCATTACGGTATACAGTTTTGGGACCATCTTTAAATTGCATTATATCAAAAACCATGTTATAATGAACAGTGTTGTAAGGGGCTAAAAAGGCTTATGTGTATAATTCCTTAACCTGCAGAGCGCAACAACTCCTACCTTTCCAAACAGTGTAGATCCAGATCAGATGGCTTCTTCAGAAGCCATCTGATCAAGATCTCCACTGTTTGCCATGCAGATTGTGAAATGAACAAATACAGGTTATTAAGCAATATGATTGGTTGATAGTCTGGAATGGGTTAGGATACATGATTTATTCAGCAGGTAAAAGATTAATTCAAATGAGGGGGTTTCCTTCCGGACAGCCATACTTGGTAAGCTCAGTTGGATGCACATCTAACTGGTGATCAGGAGGTCGTTGATTCGATACCTGCTGGGGTTGGCAACGTTCTTTCCTGAAGATAATGAAATCTTTCATACGGTCATTCTTTTCCCTCTGCTGATTCAAGAAGGGCAGTTGTCAGTTTCTGGCAAAAGAATGTATACTGTACCGGTTTATCCTGTGCGAAAAAGACTGCCAAGGAAAAGTGTTGTTAGGATAACCCATTTTGTACCGGAAACCCCAAAACCGGTATTTTGCAAACAGTGCAGGCCCAGAACAGAAGCCGCATAATGTGGCGTCTGTTCAGGGCTACACTGTTTGCATAAAGTTCAGCCATTTTCCAGATACATTTTGAAGAAAAACACAACCTGTCAGCCCTAAATTTTGAAATGGGCTCTTGCTATATATAAGCAGGAAAATTCCATTTGGTACAAAAAGGGTTAACTGACCAGCTCAATATGACCTAAACTGTGTTGAGTGTGCCATTAAATTCCAACATACAACAAATCCTTTATAATTAGGGAAATATAAGATTTCATAGAAACCCAGCAGGCACATGTCACTAGGGCAACATCAAATCAGTGATATGCGTTGCACCGACGTAGATGTGATGTTGCATAAACGTCATGACATCGCATCGATGTTGATGTGACATCACAATTACGTTATGTGCCTGCTGGGAAAATAGATGATGACATTTCTTTTCTGTATATTCCAGGATTTTCAGGATCCAGACTATGATTATTTACAACATGTTCAGAGCCCACGTCCACAACTGAATGGCCATTACCTGTCAAACTACAATGGAGTTCCTGAACCTCTGAGAGTGACCTCCCCTTCTGGTGCTCCTATAACCATAACAACCGGCAGATCACACTCACCTCCTCCTCTGGCACCTTTAGTGACACCCAAGACACCAGATTCTCCCAGGAGGCACCCATCTCCTGATTATCACACATCAGAAAACATCTTCTTGCCAAAAAGTCCTGCAAGACGTCTGCAAGAATATTTGAGAGAGCCTCTGCAGGGCTTGATTAATCCAGCTGAGCCAGATAACTGTCCAGAGCCAGATTACCAAGGTGAATCTGTGCAGGTATATCAGCCGGATGACGTGGTACTTAGACCTCCTTCTCCAGACATAGACTACAGTTTCAGAGGACATAGACCACCTAAAACTATTTCTGGTAGGATTCTCTTGTAATATACCGTCCCAACCTCTTTATAATGTCACTGGGTCCAAAGCAGCAACCATGTTAGTTAAACAAGCATGTTATAGCCAAACAAAAATGTAAAGATTATATAGAAAAATAACCATTTATGGCCATTTTTGTTGTGTGATATTAATTTTCCACCTGTCCATTAATCCATCTGTTTGTCAATCTGTCAACATTTGCTACCACCCTAGAGTTCAACCGAATGGTCAAGTCCATTTCTTAACCCTTGTCCTGCTGAATATTCATATATACCACACCCACTACCGATTATCAACCAATCAGATTACTTGATGCAAATTATTGCAACAAATTCATAAACTGAATGACAAACAATGTAGATCCTGATCAGATGGCTTCTTCAGAAGCCATCTGATCTGGATCTTCATTGTTTGAAAGATAAGACATATCCGGGATCAGCAGGACAAGGGTTAAGACCTTCAAGAGTTTCATTTTTGATACTTGGTACAAACTTACATCTAGAGATGGTAACTTCAATGCTAGCATCCATGTTTGACCTTGACCTACATTTCATGGTTCACTGACTTTGTGAATTATTGCATCAACCTAGCATTCACCCTAACATTCAAGTTTATTTCTCAAGAAATATAAGAGCTTCGTTCATGAAACTTTGCTTCATTAATGGTACTTGGTACAAACTTGCATCTAGGGATGGCAACTATACTTTCTTTCTACTGATACTGTGATCGATCACATTTGACCATTACTCGCAGTTGTACACTACATACACTCCAGGTTTTGCAGGATGAAAGCCTACACAGTAATCATGTAATTACGGTAGGGTTCTTTAACCTGCAAAGGGGATGGTTCTCCCTGCACTTGGCCTCCAGGTAACATCCCGATCCGAAGGACGGCGCACTTTATGACATTCATCCCTGCAAATGATGCCAGTGGAGCATGTTCTACATTTCATGGCTTACTGACTTTGTGAACTATTTTGTCAACCCTAGCGTTCACCCTCATTTCAAGTCCATTTCTCAAGAACTATAAAAAAAAATCAAAAATGAGTTCCTTTAAAAGCAATGAAAACATTCATAAGAAAGAAAATGGGTCATAGTTCATAGTTTCGGCTAATAAAGCCTCATCAGTGACTCTGTAATGATCCGGCAAAGAAAGCCAGAGGAAACATACTGCAATTTTGCGAATTTCGAATAGGATTTCAAATAGGCAGTCGATTCAAAGACTGATATAAATCAAAATGGGGTCCAAAGAATTCAAAGCCTGTCTAGAATAGGAGTCTAAACCAATAATTTATTTCTGATTTCTCAGAATATTCACGCTGATCTCAAAGGACCAAAAGTAAAATATAAACTGCACTATGGTTGATCTACGGGGAGACGTTTTACGGCCGTTTTAAAAGCTTCATTCATGATACTTGGTACAAGGTTGCATCTAGGAATGACAGCTTTTATGCAGGCATCCATGTTTGACCTTGATCTGCATTTTTTGTTGTTGTTGTTTCCAGTTTCCCCGTGTCACGGGTCGTCAGCTGGTGGGGTCCCAGGGAACGAATCCATTCTGGCACTACACCGTAGCCGTTCGGTGGTATCCCCATTCCACGTTGCCGGTGAATGGGGAGACCATCGCTCGGCTCCAGCCCCGTCCGTCCGTGTGTATCGTAAGTCCGCTGCAGTCGGTCCATTTTGTCTTCTACTCGACGTTATAATTTTTTGCTTGTCAATATGCCGAACCGTGTCAGAGCAGGAAAGGGTCAATTTTGATATTGGTATTTTTTTTTTTTTTTTATTTTTGTTTATTTATGTAACGTATGTACATTTTTACATTGTTTGGTCTGTTTCCCCAGCTTGTTGAGTGGTCTATTTTTTAAGTATATATATGCGGGCGGATGTGCTTACCCCGCCACGGACCTGTTTTGTTTGTTTTTCTTGTGCCTTAAAGGTGGTGTTGTCCGTTTTAGGGCAAGCCCACCCGCTCACAGTTGCTGGGGGTGACAGTTTTTGTACCTGCAAGATTGTGCTAGTGGTTTATATTTTGTGTTTTTTTTTTTTTGTTTATCTGTACATACAATATGTAACATAATAACATGAAGTGCCGGCCTACGCGGTCTCGGGCTTGAATTCGTATTTATTTTGTTAGTGAGTGACTTCTATCGCGGAGGATGTGCAAAGTAGGTCAATCCCTTTTTATGCATTTGCCGTTTTAAGTTAAGAAAAAGTGATGCCTTCCTTGACGAAGGATGCCGCACTCAGCGGGACCATAAGTGGGTCAGTCTCCATGTTTGCATATCATTTACGCATCCTACGTGAAGGAAGGCACCATAGGAGGAAAGTGTATTCCTGCCTAGCTATTTGGAGGCCCGAGACAACGTTTGCCGATCTCGTTTGTGTTGTTGTCCTTTTTGGGACAAGCCCATCCGCCCACAGTTGCTGGGAAGGACAATTTTTGTACCTGCAAGGTTGTGCTTGAAGATTATATTTGTGTTTTGTTTTTGTTTATTCTGTACATACAATATATAACAGCCGTCTCGGGCCAAAATTCGTATTTGTTTTAGTTAGTGGGTGACCTCTATCGCGGAGGATGTGGAAAGTAGGTCAATCCCCTTTTATGCTTTTTCGTTTGAAGTTAAGAAAAGGTGATGCCCTCCTCGACGCAGGATGTCGTATTCTGTGGGACCGTAGGAGAGTCATTTTGTGTCGCCATGTTTGCATATCACTATCGCATCCTACGTGTAGGAAGGCATCATAGTAGAAAAAAAAAAGTATTCTTGCCTAGCCGTTTGGGGACCCGAGACAACGTTTGCCAATCTCTTTCGTCAAAGTGGTTAGTGAAAATTGTTATATAATCATGTAGGTCGCATACAAGCGTCCGCCTGCGCACGTGCGCAGTCGAGCGCTCCTATGCGATCTTGTTTTTAATGTTTCATATTTACACAAATAAAAATGTTTGAAATCGCTTTTTGAGAAAACTCTTCTTCTTCTTCTTCTAACTCCAGGTTTTTGATCTCTCTTTTCTATACTATCCTCTCTACTGTAGTCCTATCCTACAACTATCGCTATATCTACCTATCTAGTGTGGTTGTATGTTGTTTTAGTTTCGCGTGGGTGGTTGTGTGTGTTAAAAGCCTTCCTTCAGGTCGCGCTAAGTCATGCCCTAGTTAGTTAGTTAATTGCCCTTGTCTGTATTGATATGTGGCCATCTTGACCGTCTGTCTTTATTACGGTCATGGCGCAATTTGCTGTTTTTGGTGATTTTTATGTTATGCGACAAGGGCAGTACGGAGGGCTGTATGATATACCGGGATAGATGCGGTTTTTCAGTCATGATGGCATGCAAAAGGCCCTTTTGAGGGCCCCCAGGTCATTCCGTTTGGGTAACCTTATAATGTACATCCTTTATTCGAAAGCGAAAGTTGCGAAAAAAGAAAGAAAAAGATGTGATAAGGCGTCTTGTTTCTTATTTCTGTCCCACTTTTCTATATGCGTTCCTGAAGGAGAGGCTTTGTTTGCTAGTGTGCTGTTGTGCCGTTCTCCTTTGGGTTGTGTGGCTCTCGATCAGCCAGGCTTTTGACGCAACGCTCCTAAGTGCAAAGTCCAAGGACCGCAACCACAGCGCTACGTCTCGTTCTGACTTCCCGTTTGCCTCACCCCCTCAGGAGGGGCTGGGCGACGGATTTTCCTTGTGGTGGGTCCATGCCCAGTCCCGGCGTGCTTTCGTGTGGTCCTCTTTCGGGCTGTGTGGCTCCCGATCAGCTAGGGCTTTGGTGTAGCGTTCATAAGTGCAAAGCCAGTGGGCCGCAACCACAACGCTACACCTTGTCTTAACTTCTCGCTTGCCACATCCCCTCTGGAGGGTGGGTCGGGGCCATGGATTTTCCTTGTGGTGAGTCCATGCCCCGTTCTGCTATTGTCTTCTCACAGTGATCCAGGGGTCGCTGTCACCGATAGGCACTCCTACGTGTGCAAAGCCGAGGCCGCAACCACAGCGCCTATCGTTGACTTTGTTCCCCTTTTCGCCGTGAGACGGCCGCCCTTTGATCACTACGGCCCTTTTTGGTTGGTAGCATCTAAGGTGCGGTTCGAATATTTATTTTTACTGTTCTAAACTCGGGTCTCTAGAGATTTTTGTTTAAAGTATGTATTCTCGTACGAGGTGTGTTTTACGGTACAATGCGATTAAATTTAGTCTGCGCCCTTAGTTTTCCCCTATATTTTGTCCAGGTAGTTTGTTTTCTCAAAGAATTTGAAGACCGCGTCCCTCATTTCCTGTGAATTTAGATTGAGCAGAGAAACCCCGTTTATCTCCCCTTGGTATCCTAATGTTGTAAGTTCTCCCTTTAGTTCCCTATTGGCGGGGCCGTGTGCGGGGCACTCTGCGAGGTAGTGTTGAACACACTCCACCCCGCCACAGTGCCCGCATAATGGATCGGCCTCGCTATAGAAGATGTTGTGTGCATTTAGGCTGTTGACCCCGAGTCTTAGTCGTGTATATATGCGATCGAGCTTTCGGCTGTCGCTATATTGTACCAATTTCGGGGTCAAAGACTGACAGATCGAGTGTCTAAAGCCGTGTTGTCCCTGCCATATGCGCCCCCATTCCTTTTTGATGCTGGTCTTAATGATTGCGTATACTTCTTGTGGGGTGGGGAGGTAGTCAAGTGCCTTTCCCCGGGTCAGAGCTTCTTTGGCCAGTGTGTCTGCGCGCTCATTCCCCTGCACGTTGCAGTGGGAGGGGATCCAATCTATGTTCAGGGTGATACCTTGTTTTAGAATTTTGTGTATTAGGATATGAATGTCCTGCAGTATATCTGGTCTAGTAGTGCTATTCCCAGAGTTTATGCTTTGTATTGAGCTTAATGAGTCTGTTAGTATAACAACACTATCGGGTTTTTGTTCCTGTATCCATTCCAAAGCTTTTTGTATGGCTATAAGTTCTGCAGTGTAGACTGTGAGGTGCTGGTTAAGTTTGAATTTTTGGTCGAAGTTTAATTCTGGTATTGTGAAAGCACACCCCGTTTCTTTTTTGTCAGCATCTTTGCTTCCATCAGTGAAAATTTTAAGTGCTTGCTTATAGTTTTCACTGATGTGTGATTCTGCGATCTCATTGCATTTTTTCTGTGATGTTTCATTTTTCTTTATGACACCCATTAGTGTTGTTTTTGCGCATAGGTTTCTTAAGTTAAAAACTTCCGGATATGTTTGTTGACCTGCATTTCATGGTGCACTGACTTTATAAAATATTGCAACCACCCTAGCATTCAACCTAATGGTCAGGTCCATTTCTCAAAAGCTATAAGAGCTTCATTAATGATATACCGGTACTTAGTACAAACATGCATCTACGAATGGTTACTATAATGTAAGCATCCTCTTTTGACCTTGGCCTACATTTCATGGTTTACTGACTTTGTGAACTATTGTGTCAATCCTAGTGTTCACCCTAATGTTCAAGTTCATTTCTCAAGAACTATAAGAGCTTCGTTCATGAAACTTTGCTTCATTAATGGTACTTGGTACAAACTTGCATCTAGGGATGGCAACTATAATTTCTTTCTTTCTTTCTATGGATACTGTGATTGATCACATTTGACCATTACTCGCAGGTGTACATTACATACACTCCAGGTTTTGCAGGATGAAAGCCTACACAGTAATCATGTAATTACGGTAGGGTTCTTTAACCTGCAAAGGGGATGGTTCTCCCTGCACTGGGCCTCCAGGTAACATCCCGATCCGAAGGATGGCGCACTTTATGACATTCGTCCCTGCAAATGATGCCAGTGGAGCGTGTTCTACATTTCATGGCTCACTGACTTTGTGAACTATTTTGTCAACCCTAGCGTTCACCCTCATTTCAAGTCCATTTTTCAAGAACTATAAAAGCTTCATTCATAATGCTTGGTACAAGGTTGCATCTAGGAATGACAGCTTTTATGCAGGCATACACGTTTGACCTTGACCTACATTTCATGGCTGACTGACTTAATAAACTATTGCAACCACCCAGGTCAGGTCCATTTCTCAAAAATTGCCGTTTAACCATTAACCGCTTGACGCTTATGACCCATAAAGAGGGTTGACGCATCGTTAAACACGAAATCATCATCATCATCCATTTCTCAAAAGCTATAAGAGCTTCATTAATGATATACTTAGTACAAGCATGCATCTAGGAATGGTGACTATAATGTAAGCATCCATTTTTGACCTTGACCTACATTTCATGGTTCACTGACTTTGTGAACTATTGTGTCAATCCTAGTGTTCACCCTGATGTTTAAGTCCATTTTTCAAGAACTATTAGAGCTTCATCATCACGAAAACAGGCCTATATAATTTTGTCCCCCTTGAACCCCCATTTTATATAGAAAAACTGGGGTTTCAGGGGGTATACCTTATTTTTCTTATTTCTGCTCTAAAATATAGATTAAGGGTACTCGTTAGAACTGCCTTGACGAGGCGGTTCTAACGAGTGCCCACAATCTACATTTTGAGCAGAAATAAGAAAAATATCACAATTTTTCATCATAAAATTTTCATATTTTCGGAGATAAAGGTGGCAATGTATTTGTATAGGCGTGTTTGCGTAAAGTTAATGATACTTGCAACAATGGAATTCTTGTTCTATCAGCAATCTGCACATTTTTTTGGATCTGTTTTTAACTGTGTTATATCCAAAACCATGTTCTAATGAAAACTGTTATAAAGATGTTTAGGCAGTTCATCATATCTATATGAGCTTAGCCCCTTTGCAGCTGAATAGAATTTTTTAAACAGTGATGTACACGTAGCCAGAAAATTACTGTTACAAGAAGGAGAATATTTCAGAATAAACATCTGTCTCTGAGAAAAAGCATCTCTCAAAGAAAAAAATTTGCTCCAAAGAGGAGCAAATTCTTTTCTTTAAGATCAGCCCCTATGATATCAAAGGAAAATGCTTTAAAGTTAAGCAATTTCTCTTTATTACCTATATTTTTCTTTGGCACATGGGTAATATCTGTATTGAGAGTTATGAGTATGTTACATACAGCAGGAGTTCATTTAGACATTAAGGAGTGTCAAGTTGGGTCATATATAATTTATTTTTTGGAAAATTGTTTTTTTTTTTTTTTTTTTTGTTAGCTCACCTGAGCACGAAGTGCTCAAGGTGAGCTTTTGGGATCACTGTTTGTCCGTCGTCCGTCGTCCGTGCGTGCGTGCGTATGTCCGTCCGTCCGTCGTCAACTTTTGCTTTAAACAACTTCTCCTCCAAAACTGCTGGACAGTTTTTGATCTAATTTCACAGGAATGCTCCTTAGGTGATCCTCTACCAAAATTGCTCAAACTGTTCCGCTTGGGTGAACAAAATGGCCGCCAGAGCTAAATATAGAAAACCCTTTAAACAACTTTTCCTGCTTAACCAGTGGATGGATTTTGAAATTATTGCACTGGAAGGTTTCTTGGGTGCCCCTCTACTAAAATTGCTCAAACCGTTCCGCTCGGGTGAACAAAATGGCCACCAGAGCTAAAAATAGAAAAACCTTTAAAGGACTTCTTCTCCTTAACAAGTGGATGGATTTCGAAATAACTTAACAGGAATGTTCCTTGGGTGACCCTCTACCAAAATTGCTCAAACCGTTCTGCTTGGGTGAACAAAATGGCCGCCAGAGCTAAAAATAGAAAAACCTTTAAACAACTTCTACTCCTTAACCAATGGATGGAGTTTGAATTTATTGCACAAGTATGTTTCTTTGGTGCCCCTCTACTAAAATTGCTCAAACCATTCCGCTCGGGTGAACAAAATGGCCACCAGAGCTAAAAATAGAAAAACCTTTAAAGGACTTCTTCTCCTTAACCAGTGGCTGGATTTCGAAATTACTTGACAGAAATGTTCCTTGGGTGACCCTCTACCAAAATTGCTCAAACCGTTCTGATCGGGTGAACAAAATGGCCGCCCGAGCTAAAAATAGAAAAACCTTTAAACAATTTTTTCTCCTTAACTAGTGGATGGATTTTGAAATTATTTCACTGGAATGTTTCTTGGGGGACCCTCTACCGAAATTGCTCAAACTGTTCCCCTCGGGTGAACAAAATGGCCACCAGAGCTAAAAATAGAAAAACCTTTAAACACCTTCTTCTCCTTAACCAGTGGATGGATTTTGAAATTATTTCACAGGAATGTTCCTTTGGTGAACCTCTACCAAAATTGCTCATACCGTTCCCCTCGGGTGAACAAAATGGCCGCCAGAGCTAAAAATAGAAAAACCTTTAAACGACTTCTTCTCCTTAACCAGTGGATGGATTTTGAAATTATATCACAGGAATGTTTGTTTGGTGAGCCTCTACCAAAATTGCTCATAATGTTCCGCTGGGGTGAACAAAATGGCCGCCAGAGCTTAAAATAGAAAAACCTTTAAACGACTTCTCCTTTAACAGCGGATGGATTTTGAAATTACTTCACCGGAATGTTCATTTGGTGGCCCTCTACCAAAATTGCTCAAACAATGCCGCTCTGGTAAACAAGATGGCTGCCAGAGCTAAAAAATAGAAAAACCTTTAAACAACTTCTCCTTAACCAGTAGATGGATCATGAAATTATTTGACAGGAATGAGGTTTGAGGTTTTTAGCTTTGGTGGCCATCATGCTCAGTTATGCAAAATATTTTTAGCAATTTTGGTAGAGGGTCACTCATGGAACATTCCTATAAAATTGCTTCCTTTTAGAGACAGATGTCTTTTGAAAGTTTTGGCCCCCACCCACCTTGGCTGCAAGGTGCTTCTACAGGAGTATTGGTCAACCACTTTGAAGGTTTTAGCCTGTCTAGGCAAAGTGGTGCTAGTGGAATCATCAATACATTTAAACCCCATTGGTTTCATTGGGCGGCAGTGCTTGAGATGTCATTTCATCAAAAGTGATTTCTACTTCTCAAAACGACTTCTACTCCTAAACAGGCAGACTGATTTTGAATTAATTTTACAGAAATGGTCTTTGGGTCCAACCAAAATTGCTCAAACTCTCCACTCCACCATATATTACCCACAATTCTGTTTGTGCAATAGGATCAGGTGAGCGATCCAGGGCCATCATGGCCCTCTTGTTTTTGTTTTTTTTTGCAAAAAGTTAGGGTGCTCATCAGATGCCATGTTCTGTGGCATCTGATATAGTCCTGCACTATTTAGTAGTAACCTATTCTGCAGATTGCTGTACATTGTATAAAATTGGATTGACAAAATAATGGCTCTAATAATTTCTCAAATATACATTATGGCTGCTCACCAGAACCTCCAGAACCAGGGAGGTGAGTAAGGTTTGTATTTGAGCATAAATGAGAAAAATAATGTGTGTGTCTTCTCTGGGCTCTGAGTGTTGACTGGTGGGTACAACTAGCTTCTATAGCTTTAATTTCAAGACTTTTGCTTTTCTGTGCAGCTGAGGAGGCTGGTTTGTGTGTAAAAAAGAATTAAAACAAAGATCAGGAATCGATACAATTAACTTACTCCACCCATCAAAGACACCAAAGGGAAAGAAACACAAACATGAAGTGACCAAATCATAATGGAAACCTAAACAAAGGAAGGCCATAAGGACAGTTACTTTCCCACAAAATGGCCAAATGGCCATCCAAAATAAAAAGACACATGTGATATACACAGTAAGTAACAACCAACAACATAAATAAACTGCCACAGAAGAACCGCCTTGGAACGGTCAGTGGAAAGAATTCCACTGGGGGGCTTAAATCGATTTTACATGGCCATAATCCTCGCCCTTACCTCTGTCCCGGTTTATACTGATTTTGTTTAGTCCGCATGAAGGCTTCCTAACTCATCAGTGTAACATCTCCGAGAACATACAAATCAAAAAACTACAGAGATGAAACAAGGTTGAGGACTCGACAGCATACAACAACAGAATTGCTGGAGCAAAAGAAAACCAACAGTTAGACTCCGAGTAAGTAAGTAAGTTTCTTCAATTTTATTTACCCCTTTCTCTGGATGACAGATGACTCAAATTACCCACAGGGTTTAACATGTTGTTATACCCATGGCAACAAGTTACACAAGTCTGTCAGTTATTGTTAATACAGCAAAAAATTCCTCTATTAAGACCAACTTTGGGACTGTTCTTAAAGACCACTTTTGAACAGTACCAAAGGTGGTCCCTGACCAGAGGACATTGTGGCCAGAAACACATAGAAATATTAAGTGAAACCTTTAAAATAAGCTTTTAAAAGCAGAATTAGCCTTAATTTTAGGTGGTCGTAATAGCGGAATTTCACTGTACATGTATGTTTACTTTCTTTCAGATGTGGATGTTGCAAAGTCTCAAGACACTAGTGACAGTGAGTCTGTTGCCTCACATATCTCAGCTCATGCTGATTCTATAGAGTTCCTGGAAGGGAACCGACGTAGTGTCTCTGACCTTGACCTCTTAGACAAACCACCAAGTTTGTCCTCATCTGTCTCATCGCTAAGCGACCAGTCACACTTAGATGACCTTCTCGCCTTCACTGCAGGTGTCCTTCAAAGTCAAGGTCAGTTAGTTGGTAAAGTGGGTCATCCAGAATCATTAACTCACAAAACTGATACAGCAGAGCATCAGCCCATTAAGGAAAGGACATATTCAACAAAAACTAGTGCAGTTTTTCAAAAATCCAATTCTGTACCAGTGATTAAAGTCTCGGAAGCAAGAGCTGGCTATGGACATTTAGGGTTCACAGCTCAGATAGAAGAGAATAAAGTAGCTTTCTCTGGGCCAAATGATGATATGGACTCTGAAAAAGTTGACACTGATCACAAATTAGATACTGACAAAAGAATGGATAAACCTCCATCAGAGTATTTGACTAGAGAGGTGGTCATAGAAGAACCAAATAGATGGAAGGATATTGGCAAGAGAGAGAATACTGGCAGGAGAGACAGTAAACAAGATGTTATACAGAGGAATACTGATCAGTCCAATGGGTCTGTAACTGTAGATAAGGAGTTAAATGGTGATAGTAGTGGAATTAAGATAGAAGTTAATGGTAGTAGCAGATCAGATGTTGAGACACAGACAATTACTGTCCCACCACCAGCACCCCCACCCCCTCCACCACCCTGCAGTGTATCTCCTCAGCAAGTGACAAATGGACATGATACTCCTGTACCCCCTCCTCCTCCCCTGCCAACCATTCCTCCCCCACCATTACCCACCAGAGGAGCACCAACAGTACCTCAGCTTGTAAACGGAATCCCACCTGTGACAGCACTAGGAGCAGATAACTCTAATAAACCGCCAAGGTAAGTCTGTTTTCGAGATGACAAGTTCTGCAATGGAAGATCAGGTGGTTTCTCTTCACGTTCTTAGCTCACCTGTCATGTAGTGACAAGGTGAGCTTTTGTGATCACTTTTTGTCCGTCGTCCGTCCGTGTGTCCGTAAACTTTTTCTTCAAACGACATTTCCTCCTGAACCACTGATCGGATTTTGACCAAACTTCACAGGAATGATCCTCAGCCCCCGCCCATAGGGGCTTGAAGAAATATATGGGCTGCATGATGCTTCCATGCAGAGCTGAATCCGGCCCGCACACTAGTACTGGTAAACCGCTTAGAGGATCTAAGCCTGTCCAGGAACCGTGGTGCGAGGCGGACCGTCCATGCTAATAAACCCTATTGGTTTCATTGGACAACAGGGCTTGAGATGTCATTTCATCCCAACGTCGGGTAAAAGTCCCACAAAATTGGAAGCAACGTCTCCAAAATGACCTTTACAGTGTTGACGGGGACGTTAAACCTCAAATCAAACAAAACAAACACAGGAATGATCCTTAGGTGGTCCCATTTCAAAGTTGTTCAAATGGTTCTAGTCCATTGCACATCAAGGTCACAGGAGCCCAAAATAGATTTTTTTTTATTGAAAACTAAAAAAATCTTCTCCTCTAAAACCGCAAGGCCCAGGTCTTCAATATTTAGTGTGAAGCTTCATCTAGTGGACCTCTACCAAGATTGTTCAAATTATAGCCCTGGGGCCAAAAATGTCCCCGCACAGGGGCCCACAAGTTTAATATAGACTTATATGGGGAAAACCTTTAAAAATCTTCTTGTCTGAAACCAGAAGGCCTTGGTCTTTGATATTTGGTATGAAGCTTCATCTAGTGGACAACTACCAAGATTGTTCAAAATATAGCCCTGGGGCCAAAAATGCCCCCTTGCCGGGGCCCACTGATTTCACATAGGCATATATAGGGAAAACCTTTAAAATCTTCTTGTTTGAAACCAGAAGGTCCAGATCTTGATATTTGGCATGGAGCTTCATCTAGTGGACCGCTACCAAGATTGTTCAAAATATAGTCCCGGGGCCAAAAAATGTCCCTGCGCCGGAGCCCACTGGTTTCACATAGGCTTATATAGGGAAAACCTTTAAAAATCTTCTTGTCTGAAACCAGAAGGCCCAGGTCTTTGATATTTGGCATGTGGACCTCTACCAAGATTGTTCAAAATATAGTCCTGAGGCCAACAATGCCCCTGCGCCGGGGCCAACTGGTTTCATATAGGCGTATACAGAGATAACCTTTAAAAATCTTCTTGTCAGAAACCAGAAGGCCCAGGTTTTTGATATTTGGTATGAAGCTTCATCTAATGGACCTCTACCAAGATTGTTCAAATAATAGCCTTGGGGCCAAAAATGTTGCTGCACCAGGACCCACTAGTTTTACATAGGCTTATGTAGGAAAAACCTTTAAAAATCTTCTTGTCTGAAACCAGAAGGCCCAGTTCTTTTATGTTTGGCATGAAGCTTCATCTAGTGGACCTCTACTGAGATTGACCAAATTATAACCCTGGCACCAAAAATGCACCCACACCAGAGCCCACTAGTTTTACATGGGCTTATGTAGGAAAACCTTTCAAAATCTTCTTGTCTGAAACCAGAAGGCCCAGGTCTTTGATATTTGGTATGAAGCTTCATCTATTGGACCTCTACCAAGATTGTTCAAATTATAGACTTGGGGTCAAAAATGCCCCGTGCCGGGACCCATTAGTTTTACATAACCCTTTCTAGAACATATTTATATAGGAAGAACCTTTAAAAATCTTCTTGTCTGAAACCAGAAGGCCCAGGTCTTTGATGTTTGACACGAAGCTTCATCTAGTGGACCTCTACTGAGATTATTCAAATAATAATCTGGCGCCAAAAATGTCCACGTGCCAGGGCCTACTGGTTTTACATAGACTTTCATAGGGAAGACCTTTAAAAATCTTCTTTTCTGAAACCAGAAGGCCCAGGTCTTTGATATTTGGTATGAAGCTTCATTTAGTGGAACGCTACCAAGTTTGTTAAAATTATAGCCCTTGGACCAAGACTGTACTAGAGACACTTATTCTGAGGTGAGCGATTCAGGGCCCTCTGGGCCCTCTTGTTTGGTTTTTGCCCATCTCTGATTAATTATCAGCTCAAAATAAGTGAAACAATCTTGAAAGGGCAAAAATTGATTGGTGCTGTAAAAGTTAATTATGATGAAAGGAACTATTAAATGGAAGCAAGAGATATTACCTATTTAAGACCAGTAGTTGAGGATAAGTTACGACCATTTTCACTTGACAAGGCATAAAATATGGAAGAGACTGATAATGAAATAAGAAACATTTTCTAGAATTCATTGATTTTAATAGAGAGTAAACTATGGTAGATAATAATTATGAGGTGCTGAGGTTGTTGCAGAAAATTGATTTTACTTTATAAAACAAAATGTAGTTAAGGATTAAAAAAAAAAGGTAAAATTTCAAAAAGGTAATGTGATTATGTATATTAGTATTTTTTTTTCTAAATTATAAATATATTGGGTGTGTTTGTCAAGGTTTTCGCTGCAGTGCTTGCAACCTGTATATATATTAACTGTTATTCTCAAGGCCGTGACCTTGAGGGTTGGATTTCAACAAGACTCGCTTGAGAAAGCCATGTTTTAACATCTAAAAGTAGTGCCCAGTTGTTCAAAGCATTTTGAGCTTAGCCCTTTTTGTACCAAATGGAATCTTCCTCCTTATATATAGCAGGAATCCACTTCAAAATTTAGGGTTGTCAGGTTGTGTTTTCTTCAAAATGTATTTGGAAAATGGCTGAACTTTTATCAAACAGTGGAGGCCTTGATCAGACGTCGCATTCTGCGGCGTCTGATCTGGGCCTGTACTGTTTGCCCGGGTACCCATTTTGGGGTTTCCGGTACAAAATGGGCTAACCTTTACCACTTCAACAGACAACAAATTGTTGCTATTTTCTGGCTCTTCTAGAAAACAGCAGACAACAAATTGTTGATATTATTCTTGCTTTTCTAGAAAACAGCAGACAACAAATTGTTGATATTATTCTTGCTTTTCTAGAAAACAGCAGACAACAAATTGTTGATATTATTCTTGCTTTTCCAGAAAACAGCAAACAACAAATTGTTGATATTTTTCTGGCTCTTCTAGAAAACAGCAGACAACAAATTGTTGATATTATTCTTGCTTTTCCAGAAAACAGCAGGCAACAAATTGTTGATATTTTTCTGGCTCTTCTAGAAAACAGCAGACAACAAATTGTTGATATTATTCTTGCTTTTCCAGAAAACAGCAGACAACAAATTGTTGATATTATTCTTGCTTTTCTAGAAAACAGCAGACAACAAATTGTTGATATTTTTCTTGCTTTTCTAGAAAACAGCAGACAACAAATTGTTGATATTTTTCTTGCTTTTCTAGAAAACAGCAGACAACAAATTGTTGATATTTTTCTTGCTTTTCTAGAAAACAGCACACAATAAATTGTTGATATTATTCTTGCCTTCTAGAAAACAGCAGACAACAAATTGTTGATATTATTTTTGCTTTTCTAGAAAACAGCAGACAACAAATTGTTGATATTATTCTTGCTTTTCTAGAAAACAGCAGACAACAAATTGTTGATATTATTCTTGCTTTTCTAGAAAACAGCAGACAACAAATTGTTGATATTTTTCTTGCTTTTCTAGAAAACAGCAGACAACAAATTGTTGATATTTTTCTTGCTTTTCTAGAAAACAGGACTTGACATCTGATGCAAAATGTCTCCAAAGCATGTTTTCCTGCTGAAAAATTAATTTTGTCTTGCTTTTCTAGAAAACAGGACTCGACATCTGATGCAAAATGTCTCCAAAGCATGTTTGAAGACAATATGCATGAACTGCAAAGCCCTGCTTTCTGGGAAAAATAAGAATAATATTTCAAAATGTTGTCCGCTGAAAAAATACCCAGGATAGAGAGCATCAACAAGCTAGTTAGTGTTTTGGAAAGTACATGTACAATACCTAATACTCTGATATTTTTGCAGGAAAAAATGTGAGAAGGTGTTGAAATGCAACTGCTTCTCATATTTTTATAGAAAAAAATATTACCATATTAGCCATATTATTTAATGATCAAAGTTTTTACAACCAACAACATTTTTGTTTTGAACAATTTGGTACAGGTGTTTTTTTTTTTCATGTTACTCTGGTTTTCACCACCTTAGATTGGTTCATAAAAGTGAAATTTTCTTGAAAGGGCTGTAAAATCTAAATCAATGAAGAAAAGAATTAACCTGTACATTTGGAAGGGCAGAGAGGATCGGGTTGATACTTGGCCTGCTAAACCATTCATACCAATAGATGTGCTGCATGATGTTTCCACAAAGATCTGAAACAGACACGCACATGAGTACTGGTAAACCGCTTAGAGGATCTAAGCCTGCCCAGGCATAGCGGTGTGAGTCGGTCCGTCCATGCTTATAAACTTTATTGTTTCATTGGGCGGCAGGGCTTGAGATATCATTTCATCTCAATGTCGGGTAAAAGTCACACAAAATTGGAAGCAACGTCTCCAAAATGACCTTTACAGTGTTGACTGGGATGTTAAACATCAAATCTAAAAACAAAACAAACAATTCATAACTGTATACCTGTAAAAGGGATATATGCAGCAGTGCAGACCCAGATCAGATGCCACATAAGGTGGCATCTGATCTAGATCTACACTTTTCGCTAACAGGATTTTGGTCGAAAAATAGAATAAAAACGAAAATAAATTGACCTGACACCTCTAAAATGACAAATGGACTTGTCCAACATATTACAATAGAAGACTCCTCCAGTACAGTATGTAGTATGCAATTTGCTAATCGATACTGGTACCATTCGCACTTACTCCACTCAGTGATCCTAAGGTCAAGTTTATAAACTTAGAAAGTTATTAGAAGCATGTAAGTCCTAAATCCCTGACATGATCAGTCTGATGTTAGCTTGTATGCTGTAACTAGGATTTTGCAAGATGCTTTTCTGTATTAGCAAAGGCAATTGGCAAGACACCAAACAGGCATGCCTGGCTGTCATGTGACAGCTCTTATTATTTCTGCTCACCCACATAGAAGCCAGTCTCATTTACTCAGTCAAATGAATGACTGACTGCTGATCAGTAGGCATCACAAAACACTCCTATAGAATTTTGATCCCCTTAAACCCCACTCTTATATAGTAAAACTGGGGTTTAGAGGGGAATATATTATTTTTATTTTTTTTCTGCTTAACAACATAGATTGTGGGCACTCTTTAGAACAGCCTGAGCAGCAGTGGGTGAGGCGGTTCTAACAGATACCCAAAATTTATGTTTTTAAATTATGCTTTAACATGAAAACTATCAGAATTTTTTAGCTGAAAATTTTCATTTTTAGTGGTAAAATTGTCAGTATATTTGAATAAGCATGTTTTCATAATGTGATATATTTTATCATCACTAGATCCAACAGCATTCTTTTGTGGGTATTGACACTGAAATATTTTTTACAGTCATTCTTATCCTCCTGCTGAATGTGCACTCTACTGGTCAATTACCTCCTTACCATACTTGCTTTAAAATTTGAACAAGTACTATATATATTAACTGATGTTGTGTCTAAAAAATAGTTGGATATGTGGCAATTAGTGTAGACCCTGATGAGACGCCTTGTTCTGCTGCATCTGATCTGGGTTTTCACTGTTTGTTAAGGCCTGTCTGTCCGAATACTTACAGTAAATATGATAGTAGAATACAGAAAATATTTCCAGTGTTTTAAACACAAAGCTGCTTACATTTTCATTTCTCTTAATATAATTGTTCCTTTTGACTGTCCTCAAAGTAATCACAGTGTAGATTTTACATGGGCATGAACACCATTGCCTAGCAAGAATGATACCATGTTGTTTTATAGCTGTCAGCTTAGTGTATCTTTCTAGGCAGCAGTGGCAGTTGTAGATATTCTTGGTAGATAATAAGAGTTATCTAAACAGAAAAACAATAGTTTAACACTGTTTATATAAGATTTTTGTGCATTTTAATAGGGAAATTATAACTTTATTTGCGTAGAGATTGGATTTTTACTTAGAAGAAATAAGATTTGTTTCATTATTTCTTAAACAGGCCTTCAACCTTATTCAGCCAAGAAGATATTGTTTCTAAGAGGAACAGTTTGAACCGTACTCCACAGAATCCATCATCTGCTCTTTCTCCAATGGCAAACGCGAATTTCATTGATGAGCTAAAGCAAGCAACAAAAAGCTCTACATTGCGGAGAACGTCAAGGGCAGGGCTTGGGGAGGCTTCTACTGGGGCCACTATGGTGTTCTCATCCGCAAAAGGACCTGCAGTGAATGGTATTGCAGACAAGTCAAAGGTGTGCATTTATGAAATTATTCCTTACAACATTTTTCAGCAAAAATACTATTGTATTAGATAAACAGTAAAATTCCGCTATTAAGGCCACCCAATATTAAGACTAGTCTGCTGTTGAGAACCTCTGCCATTTCTAAGATTGGCTTTCATTAAATTGTATATCTGTTACAAGGACCATCCTAGTAATAAGACCACTACTGGACAGTCCTTATAACATGGCCTTAATATAGGAATTTTACTGCACTTGTTAAGTCTTATCCTGCTGAAAAAATTAATTTTGTCACACCTATATCTCACCAGCAACCAATCAAATTATTTGATATAATGTATTCACAAGCTGCTTGACAACCAGTGTAGATCCTGATCAGATGGTTACTTCAGAAGCCATCTGATCAGGATCTACACTGTTTGCAAAGGTAGGGGTTGTCGTGGTCAGCAGGATAAGGGTTAACACTTTACCATTTCCATCACTTTTGGGTTCATTTACCCGTTTTATATGGCAAACCCCTAAATGGGACACTGGCAAAAACAGCAGACCTCAAGTTCATTTTCCCATTTTATATGAGAAACCCCTAAATGGGACACTGGCAAAAACAGAGCAGGCCCTGATCTGACCTGCAGAACGGCTGTTTCTGATAAGGACCTTCACTATTTGCTAAAAAGTTCATACAGCCATTTTCTAAAATTAATTTATAAAGAAAAAATAATAACTCAACCTCATACCCCCTTGTGGCCCCCGCCCATAGGGGCTTGAAGAAATATATGGGCTGCATGATGCTTCCACGCAGAGCTGAATCCGGCCAGCACACTAGTACTGGTAAACAGCTTAGAGGATCTAAGCCTGTCCAGGAACCGCAGTGCTAATAAACCCTATTGGTTTCATTGGGCGACAGGGCTTGAGATATCATTTCATCTCAGTGTCAGGTAAAAGTCCCACAAAATTGGAAGCAACGTCTCCAAAATGACCTTTACAGTGTTGACGGGGATGTAAACCTAAAATCAAACAAACAAAAAAAAATCATACCCCCTTAACCCATTGTATACTAGTGGACTCTGCCATTGCTATATGTTGGTCAAGTCCATTTGTCATATAAGGGGTGTCAGGCCTATTCTATTTTTGTAGGAAAATTCTGTTAGGGAATATTGCAGGCCCTGATCAGACGCCGCATTCTGCGGCGTCTGATCCTGACCTGCACTGTTTGCCAATGTACCCCTTTAGGGGTTTCCCGCATGCAATGGGCTAACATTGAAATGGATCCTGCTATATATATAAGGTGGAACATTCTGTTCAGGACAATATGGGTGAACTCTGATCCCAATGAACATGATAATCCCAAACTTTGTAAACAGTGTAGATCCAACATCTCGAAGCATTGTTAACTTAACACGCTCGTTAGTGGTCAAATTGTTAACTGTTATCTAATGAAGTGTAATTTTTACTGAACAAATGTGAGCAGCTTTTGCATTTGCCAAAGCTGCTCACATTTTTTCAGCAAAAATATTAGCACATTTGCCATATTAAATGATAAATTATTTTTAACTATATGTTAACTAACAATGTCGTTAGTGTTGAACAACTGGCCCAGATGGCTACAGAAGAAGCCATATGATCAGGATAGTTTGTGAATTTCAATAAAACTTTTTCTTGCACACCAGACAAGGAAATCCACAATTTTACCCTGGGATAGAAATTTATGTTCTGACCCTGGTGTTCAGACTCCAAATCGAATATAATCGCGTGTTTGATAAATGCACTGGTTGATTACGACCTCGTGTGCACCGTCGTTAAGGTTGACGTCATGCACGATCCGTGACGTCACTTTACATTCCGGCAGTGTCAACACAATATGGCGGACGTTGGTAACCGAAGTGATTGCAGCAGTGAAATTCCACGCTAAGAAATGGAAGGTTTGCAAGAAAAAGAATCCAATATGGATGTGAGGGGTGGATAGAAAAATCCGTCCCTCAGGATCACTGTCCGGCATCACTCGGCAAGCCTCGTGATGCCGGACAGTGACCTATGGGACGAATTTTTTTATCCACTCCTCACACCCATATAAGATTCTTATAATACATGTATCAAGTACAGTAAAATTCCTATATGAAGACCAAAGTCCCAAAGGTGGTCTCTGACCAGGGGACACTGTATGCAGAAAAAAACAATGAAAGGATAACTGCAACTTTCTAAATAAGCCTTTTAAAGCAGAATTAGTCTCAATTTTTGGTGGTCTTAATAGAGGATTTTTACTGTATATAGAGTATATAGAAAAATATGTATATTTTTTGTAAGTGTCATATCCAAAACTGTGTAATAATGAACAATCTTGTGAAAAGGTTTTTGTGTATACCCTAAGTAAAATGTTTGGCATTACCAGTAATGTTTTCATCCTTGGTTACCACAGGAGAATGGCCCAACCAAAGATTTGACAGGAGAATTTGATCCAAAGAACTTTGTTGACCAGGTTCCAAACAAAGATAATCTACCAGCCTGGAAGGTACAACTAGTGGCAAGACAGATTGCTGAGAAAACTATGAAAGAAACTCTTGAACAAAGAAAGGTAAAAATATATTCTGAGTGTGCATAAAGCATTTGATCCTGATAAATCAACATTATTACTGTTTTAATTTGAACTGCCCCATTCTATCACTTTTTAGCTCACCTGCTCACGAAGTGCTCATGGTGAGGTATTGTGATAGGTCAGTGTCCGTTGTGCTTGGTGCATTGTCAACTATTTACTTTAAATGCAAAACTCCTGCTAAACCCTTTGGCCAATTAGATTCAAACTTCACAGGAATGTTTTATAGGAATGTTGCTTAGGTGACTCACTACCCAAATAGCTAAAACCGTTCCACTCCGATGAACAAGATGGCCACCAGCACTAAAACTAGAAAAATCTTTAAATGACTACTACACCTGTACCCTTGGGCCAATTTCATTCAAACTTCATCGGGAATGTTGCTCAGGTAACTCGTTACCAAAATAGCTAAAACTGTGCAGCTCTGGTGAGCTAAATGGCAGCCAGAACCAAAAATAGAAAAATGTTGTGAATTTGCTTCAAATGTGGACTCCTCCTAATCCCTTGGACCAAATTGATTCAAACTTCACAAGAATGTTACCTAGATGGCTCTCTACCCAAATGGCTAAAATTGTTCTGCTCTGTTGAACAAGATGGCCACCAGAGCTAAAAATAGAAAAATATTTAAATGACAACTCCTCCTGTACCTTTGGGCCAATTTCATTCAATCATCATAGGAATATTGCATACCAAAATAACTAACAGGGTTCTGCTCCATTGGGCAAAATGGCCACTAGAGCTAAAAATAGAAAAACTTAAATTTGTTTCAAACACAAACCTCTCCTAAACCATTGGGCCAGTTTGATTCAAACTTCACAGGAATGTTGCCTAGGTGGCTTCCTATCAAAATCGCTAAAATTGTACCGCTCTGATAAACAAGATGGCTGCCTGAACTAAAAATAGAAAACTCTTCAAACGTCATCTCCTCCTATACCCTTGGGCCAGTTTCATTCAACCTTCATAGGAATGTTGCATTGGTGACCCTCTAGGAAATTAGCTAAAATAGTTCCGCTTCAATGAGCAAAATGGCCCCTGAGCTAAAAATAGAAAAACATCAACAGTTTGTTTTAAATATTAACTCCTAAACCTGTGGCCCAATTTCATTCAAACTTCACAGGAATGTTGTTTAGGTGACCCCCTGCCAAAATAGCTAATTGGGTTCTGCTGTGGTGAGCAAAATGGCCACCAGAGCTAAAAATAGAAAAAAGTACATTTGCTTCAAATGTGAACTCCTCCTAAACCATACATGTGATATCTCCCGATTTCGTCGGGATATCCCGATTTCGAACCCCATCTCCCGGTCTCCCGTCCTACGGCCCTAATCTCCCGACACGACAATTTTCCTATAGTAGTTTTCCACTGATCGACCATTTTAGTGTTTAGCGCAGTAAAATACCTATGTGGTTAACCGTTAGTGTATTTACGCTAGGGCTGTCACGATAAACCGGTAAATTGCAATACACACCTGCACAGGTATGATATCGCGATATGAAAAGAACATACCGGTAAATACTGGTCTTAAATAGCAACCATCAAACAAGCCACAAACATGGTGATAAAAAATGAGAAATTCAATAATGTTTCAAATTAAATGGAAGAAGAGTGATGTTTGCATACATTTATTAATAATTATACTCCCCTGATCGCTGATTTGCTCAAGTTGCCAACACTATTAAACTGTTTACACCCGAGGCGGGCCTTGTTGGTAAGCCGACAATTAACAATGTGACAAGGTGTGAAAACTAGCCAATCATGATATAGCAGTTATATCTTATTTAATCCCTTTGTAATTGTCACGTATAGACGCAAAATATTATTCCCGCCAAAACAGAGCAAAGCAGACGCTGTTTTTTTTTCTACGTGTCTGTAACTCGTTATTCATTTATTAATCATAGAACTGGGGTATTACATAGCGACATGTTCTTTATAAACCCGAGAAAAAAATTTTTTGCCGTTTTTAACGGATGAAGAAATATGCCCCATGTGACATCAATGAACATTTGTGCATGCTTTTTGGCCTCCGACAGGTGAACGTGCTAAATAGTTTTCCCGCCAAAACAGAGCAGAGCAGACGCTGGTATTTTCTAAGCATCTCTATGCACTTTTTCATTTATTAATAAACATAGAACCGGAGTTTTGCAGGGTGAAATTTTCTATTCAAACCTTTTTTCATTTTTAGCTTGCGAGAAAAAATATTTTTTGCCGTGTTTTTAATGGATCTTTTATGAAAGAAATATGTCCCCCAAGTTAAATCAATAAAAATTCATGCACACTTATTAGTTCCGACTAAGTTCTGAGGCACGCTTTGGGGGAACGAAGCTATGGAAAAAAAAAGGGCATTTAAAAATTTAGGCATTACAAAAACTTCCGTACTTCACGATCTTTAGCTTTGTTTACCAATCTATAGATGAAGCTATCCAAACTGCAAGACTATTGCAGTAAGTTCCCTAGATTCGGGGCGCTTGATTGGTCATAAAAGAGCAACAAACATTTTTGAAGTTTACTAATTTATTATTCACTGGATAAAAACTAAGAAACGGAAATGAACTAAGGTACATGCGCAAATTTGCAACAATAAACAAACATAAACAACATGCAATATAACTTATAAAATACTTACAGTATGTAACATTTCATAGCCGCAATCATGCATGCACCCCCACCCCCCTCCAAAAAAAAAAAAAACTTGTTAAGAGATGTGTAAGAGTACGAGTAAATGTATGTCAGATTTTTTGCTGTTTTTTTTTCTGCCAGGTGCTAGGTGGGTATTTAACACCGATCTATTGGTCAGTGCTTGTTCTTTGATTGTTCCTCCGAGAAATTGTCTCTCTATTAAAAGCATACCTGCCAACTTTCACGCATTAGGAGTGAGTTTCACGATTTTTCCATGCATTTTGACCTCACGATCGTGTTGCCAAAATAAGGCAAAAATCACGATTTTTCCACCTCCTCACGCTTTGTATTTTTATCAGCCATATTGTTTGTGGATAGTCATTTGGAATATCTTGGATTTCTTCACTATCTATTTTTGAGATGGAAAAACCCGAGTATATTTAGCTCACCTGTCACGTAGTGACAAGGTGAGCTTTTGGGATCACTTTTTGTCCGTCGTGCGTCCGTGCGTCCGTCCGTCCGTGCGTGCGTGCGTCCGTAAACATTTCTTCAAACGACATCTCCTCGTAAACCACTGATCAGATTTTGACCAAACTTCACAGGAATGATCCTTAGGTGGTCCCCTTTCAAAGTTGTTCAAATGGTTCCGGTCCGTTGCACATACAGGTCACTGTAGCCAAAAATAGATTTTTTTTCACCGAAAACTTAAAAAATCTTCTTCTCTGAAACCGCAAGGCCCAGGTCTTTGATATTTGGTATGAAGCTTCATCTAGTGGACCCCTACCAAGATTGTTCAAATTATAGTGCTGGGGCCAAAAATGCCCCCGCACCGGGGCCCTTTGGTTTTATATGGGCTTATATAGGGAAAATCTTTAAAAATCTTCTTCTCTGAAACCGCAAGGCCCAGGTCTTTGATATTTGGTATGAAGCTTCATCTAGTGGACCCCTACCAAGATTTTTCAAATTATAGTGCTGGAGCTAAAAATGCCCCCGCATGGGGGCCCTTTGGTTTTACATGGGCTTATATAGGGAAAATCTTTAAAAATCTTCTTCTCTGAAACCGCAAGGCCCAGGTCTTTGATATTTGGTATGAAGCTTCATCTAGTGGACCCCTAACAAGATTGTTCAAATTATAGTGCTGGGGCCAAAAATGCCCCTGCACTGGGGTCCATTGGTTTTACATGGGCTTATATAGGGAAAATCTTTAAAAATCTTCTTCTCTGAAACCGCAAGGCCCAGGTCTTTGATATTTGGTATGAAGCTTCATCTAGTGAACCCCTACCAAGATTGTTCAAATTATAGCCCTGGGGCCAAAAATGCCCCCACGCCGGGGCCCTTTGGTTTTACATAGACTTATATAGGGAAAATCTTGAAAAATCTTCTTCTCTGAAACCACAAGGCTTAGGTCTTCGATATTTGTTATGAAGCTTCAGCTAGTGGACCTCTATAAAGATTGTTCAAATTATAGCGCTGAGACCAAAAATGCCCCCGCCATGTGGCCCTTTGGTTTTACATAGACTTATATAGGGAAAATCTTTAAAAATCATCTTCTCTGAAACACAAGGCTTAGGTCTCTTATATTTGTTATGAAGCTTCAGCTAGTGGACCTCTACCAAGATTGTTCAAATTATAGCCCTGGGGCCAAAAATGCCCCCGCTCCGGGGCCCTTTGGTTTTACATAGACTTATATAGGGAAAATCTTGTTTTACATAGACTTCTATATGCAGGGTAAACCTTTAAAATCTGCCCAGGTATTTCATATTCGATATGAAGCTTCATCTTGTGGACCTCTACCAAGATTGTTCAAATTATAGCCCTGGGGCCAAAAATGACCCTGCCTGGGGCCCTCTTGTTATACATTGGATCAGGTGAGCGAACCAGGGCCCTCTGGGCCCTCTTGTGTTTTATATTAGGATCACTTTTTGTCTGTCATCCGTGCGTAAACAATTTCTTCAAACGACATCTTCTCCTACACCACTGATCAGATTTTTACCAAACTTCACAGGAATGATCCTTAGGTGGTCCCCTTTCAAAGTTGTTCAAATGGTTCCGGTCCGTTGCACATATAGGTCACAGGAGCCAAAAATAGATTTTTTCACCGAAAACTTAAAAAATCTTCTTCTCTGAAACCGCAAGGCCCAGGTCTTTGATATTTAGTATGAAGCTTCATCTAGTGGACCCCTACCAAGATTGTTCAAATTATAGTGCTGGGGCCAAAATGCCTCCACCCCGGGGCCCTTTGGTTTTACATGAGCTTGTATTGGAAAATCTTGAAAAATCTTCTTCTCTGAAACCGCAAGGCCCAAGTCTTTGATATTTGATATGAAGCTTCATCTAGTGGACCCCTACCAAGATTGTTCAAATTATAGTGCTGGAGCCAAAAATGCCACTGCCCCGAGGCCCTTTGGTTTTACATGGGCTTATATAGGGAAAATCTTTAAAAATCTTCTTCTCTGAAACTGCAAGGCCCAGGTCTTTGCTATTTGGTATGAAGCTTCATCTAGTGGACCCCTACCAAGATTGTCCAAATTTTAGTCCTGGGGCCAAAAATGCCCCCGCCTCGGGGCCCTTTGGTTTCACATAGGCTTATGTAAGGAAAATCTTTAAAAATCTTCATTTCTGAAACTGCAAGGCCCAGGTCTTTGATATTTTGTATGGAGCTTCATCTAGTGGACAATTATAGCCTTTGTTGATTTTTGGTATGAAGCTTCACCTTTTTAGACCTCCCTCAACATTATGCATATTATAACCTTGGGGTCAATAATGGCCCTCCCCGGGGCCCACTTGTTACTCTATGGATCAGGTGAGCGATCCAGGGCCATCATGGCCCTCTTGTTAGCTCACCTGTCACGTAGTGACGAGGTGAGGTTTTGTGATCACTTTTTGTCCGGCGTGCGTGTGTGCGTAAACTTTTTCTTCAAATGACATCTGCTAAACCACTGACCGGATTTTGACCAAACTTCACAGAAATGATCCTTAGGTGGTCCCTTTTCAAAGTTGTTCAAATGGTTCCGGTCCATTGCACATATAAGTCACAGGAGCTAAAAATTGATTTTTTAAACGAAAACTTTAAAAATCTTCTTCTCTGAAACCGCAAGGCCCAGGTCTTCAATATTTGGTATGAAGCTTCATCTAGTGGACCTCTACCAAGATTGTTCAAATTATAGCCCTGGGGGCCAAAATGCCCCCGCCCCGGGGGCCTTTGGTTTTACATAGGCTTTTATAGGGAAAATCATTAAAAATCTTCTTCTCTGAAACCACAAGGCCTAGGTCTTTAATATTTGGTGTGAAGCTTTACCTGGTGGACCTTTACCAAGATTGTTCAAATCATAGCCTTGGGTCCAAAACGGCCCCCGTCCCGGGGGCCTTTGGTTTTACATAGGCTTACACAGGGAAAATCTTTAAAAATCTTCTTCTCTGAAACTGCAAGGCCCAGATCTTTGATATTTGGTGTGAAGCTTCTTCTAGTGGACCTCTACCAAGATTGTTCAAATTATAGCCCTGGGGGCCAAAAATGCCCCCGCCCCGGGGGCCTATGGTTTTACATAGGCTTATATAGGGAAAATCATTAAAAAATCTTCTTCTCTGAAACCACAAGGCCCACGTCTTTAATATTTGGTGTGAAGCTTTACCTGGTGGACATCTACTAAGATTGTTCAAATTATAGCCTTGGGGCCAAAAATGACTCCGCCCCGGGGGCCTTTGGTTTTACATAGGCTTATACAGGGAAAATCTTTAAAAGCATTCTTCTCTGAAACTGCAAGGCCCAGATATTTGATATTTGGTGTGAAGCTTCATCTAGTGGACCTCTACCAAGATTGTTCAAATTATAGCCTGGGGGCCAAAAATGCCCCCGCCCCGGGGGCCTATGGTTTTACATAGGCTTATATAGGGAAAATCTTTAAAAACATTCTTCTCTGAAACCGCAAGGCCCAGATCTTTGATATTTGGTGTGAAGCTTCATCTAGTGGACAGTTATAGCCTTTGTTGATACATGTATTTGATATGAAGCTTCACATTTTTAGACCTCCCTCAACATTATGCACATTATAACCTTGGGGTCAATAATGGCCCTCCCCGGGACCCACTTGTTACTCTATGGATCAGGTGAGTGATCCAGGGCCATCATGGCCCTCTTGTTAGCTCACCGTCACGTAGTGACGAGGTGAGCTTTTGGGATCACTTTTTGTCCGTCGTCCGTCGTGCGTGCGTGCGTGCGTCCGTCCGTAAACTTTTTCTTCAAACGACATCTCCTCCTAAACCACTGAGCGGATTTTGACCAAACTTCACAGGAATGATCCTTAGGTGGTCCCCTTTCAAAGTTGTTCAAATGGTTCCGGTCCTTTGCACATATGGGTCACAGGAGCCAAAAATAGATTTTTTTCACCGAAAACTTTAAAAATCTTCTTCTCTGAAACCGCAAGGCCCAGGTCTTTGATATTTGGTATGAAGCTTCATCTAGTAGACCCCTACCAAGATTGTTCAAATTATAGTGCTGGGGCCAAAAATGCCCCCGCCCCGGGGCCCTTTGGTTTTACATGGGCTTATATAGGGAAAATCTTTAAAAATCTTCTTCTCTGAAACCACAAGGCCCAGGACTTTGATATTTGGTATGAAGCTTCATCTAGTGGACCCCTACCAAGATTGTTCAAATTATAGTGCTGGAGCCAAAATTGCCCCCACCCCGGGGCCCTTTGGTTTTACATGGACTTATATAGGGAAAATCTCTAAAAATCTTCTTCTCTGAAACCGCAAGGCCCAGGACTTTGATATTTAGAATGAAGCTTCATCTAATGGACCCCTACCAAGATTGTTCAAATTATAGTGCTGGGGCCAAAAATGCCCCCGCCCCGGGGCCCTTTGGTTTTACATAGGCTTATATAGGGAAAATCTTCAAAAATCTTTTTCTCTGAAACCACAAGGCCTAGGTCTTTCATATTTGGTATGAAGCTTCATCTAAAGGACCCCTAAAAAGATTATTCAAATTATAGTGCCGAGGCCAAAAATGTCCCCGCACCGGGGCCCTTTGGTTTTACATAGGCTTATATAAGGAAAATTGTGAAAAATTTTCTTCTCTGAAACCGCAAGGCCCAGGACTTTGATATTTGGTATGAAGCTTCATCTAGAGGACCCCTACCACGATTGTTCAAATTATAGTGCTGGGGCAAAAAATGCCCCCGCCCCCGGGCCCTTTGCTTTTACAAAGCCTTATATAGGGAAAATCTTTAAAAATCTTCTTCTCTGAAACCGCAAGGCCCAGGACTTTGATGTTTGGTATGAAGCTTCATCTAGTGGACCTCTACCAAGATTGTTCAAATTTGTTGCCCTGGGGCCAAAAATGCCCCCGCTCTGGGGCCCTTTGGTTTTACAAAGATTTATATAGGGAAAATCTTTAAAAATCTTCTTCTCTGAAACCGCATGGCCTAGGTCTTTTATATTTGGTATGAAGCTTCTTCTAAAGGACCCCTACCAAGATGATTCATATTATAGTGCTGGGGCCAAAAGTGGCCCTGCCCTGGGGCCCTTTGGTTTTACATAGGCTTATATAGGGATAATCTTTAAAAATCTTCTTCTCTGAAACCACAAGGCCCAGGACTTTGATATTTGGTATGGAGCTTCATCTAATGGACCTCTACCAAGATTGTTCAAATTATAGCCCTGGGGCCAAAAATGCCCCCGCTCTGGGGCCCTATGGTTTTACATAGACTAATATAGGGAAAATCTTTAAAAATCTTCTTCTTAGAAACCACAAGGCCTGGGTCTTTGATATTTGGTATGAAGCTGCATCTAGTGGACCTCTATCAAGATTATTCAAATTATAGCTCTGATACCAAAAATGTCACCACTCCAGGGCCCTTTGGTTTTTAGATAGACTTATATAGGGAAATCTTTAAAAATCTTCTCTGAAACTGCAAGGCCAAGGCCTTTGATATTTAGTGTGGAGCTTTATCTAGTGGACCTCTACCAAGATTGTTCAAATTATAGCCTTGGGGCCACAAATGCCCCCTCCCCGGGGCCCTTTGGTTTTACATAGATTTATATAGCCCCGGGGCCATTTGGTTTTGCATAGGCTTATGTAGGGAATATCTTTAAAAAAAATCTTCTTCTCTGAAACCGCAAGGCCCAGGTCTTTGATATTTGTTGTGTAGCTTCATCTAGTGGACCTTTGCCAAGATTGTTCAAATTATAGCCTTTGTTGATATTTGGTATGAAACTTCACCTTTTTATACCTCCCTCAACATTATGCACATTGTAACCCTGGGGCCAATAATGGCCCTCCCCGGGGCCCACTTGTTACTCTATGGATCAGGTGAGCGATCCAGGGCCATCATGGTCCTCTTGTGATTAATATTAGGATCACTTTTTGTCTGTCATCCGTGCGTAAACAATTTCTTCAAACGACATCTCCTCCTAAACCACTGATCGAATTTTGGGATCACTTTTTGTCCGTCGTCCGTCGTGCGTGCGTGCGTCCGTCCGTGCGTCCGTCCGTAAACTTTTTCTTCAAACGACATCTCCTCCTAAACCACTGAGCGGATTTTGACCAAACTTCACAGGAATGATCCTTAGGTGGTCCCCTTTCAAAGTTGTTCAAATGGTCCCGGTCCATTGCACGTCTGGGTCACAGGAGCCAAAAATAGTTTTTTTCACCAAAAACTTAAAAAATCTTCTTCTCTGAAACCACAAGGCCCAGGTTTTTGATATTTGGTATGAAGCTTCATCTAGTGGACCCCTACAAAGATTGTTCAAATTATAGTGCTGGGGCCAAAAATGCCCCCGCCCCGGGGCCCTTTGGTTTTACATGGGCTTATATAGGGAAAATCTTTAAAAATCTTCTTCTCTGAAACCACAAGGCCCAGGTCTTTGATATTTGGTATGAAGCTTCATCTAGTGGACCTCTACCAAGATTGTTCAAATTATAGCCCTGAGACCAAAAATGCCCCCGCCTAGGGGCCCTTTGGTTTTACATAGACTTATATAGGAAAAATCTATAAAAATCTTCTTCTGTGAAACCACAAGGCCTAGGTCTTTGATATTTGGTGTGAAATTTCATCTAGTGGACCTCTATCAAGATTGTTCAAATTATAGCCCTGGGATCCAAAAATACCCCCGCCCCCAGACCCTTTGGTTTTACATAGACTTATATAGGGAAATCTTAAAAATCTTCTTCTTTTAAACTGCAAGGCCCTTGTCTTTGATATTTGGTATGGAGCTTCATCTAGTGGACCTCTACCAAGATTGTTCAAATTATAGCCTTGGGCCACAAATGCTCCCGCCCGGGGCCCTTTGGTTTTACATAGACTTATAAAGAGATAATCTTTGAAAATCTTCTCTGAAACAGCAAGGCCCAGGTCTTTAATATTTGGTGTGAAGCTTCATCTAGTGGACCGCTATCAAGATTGTTTAAATTATAGCCCTGAGGCCAAAAATGCCCCCACCCCGGGGCCATTTGGTTTTACATAGGCTTATGTAGGGAATATCTTTAAAAAAACTTCTTCTCTGAAACTGCAAGGCCCAGGTCTTTGATATTTGGTATGAAGCTTCATCTTGTGAACCTCTACCAGGATTGTTCAAATTATAGCCCTGGGGCCAAAAATGCCCCCGCGCCAGGGCCCTTTGGTTGTACATACACTTATATAGGGAAAATCTTGAAAAATCTTCTTCTCTGAAACCACAAGGCCTAGGTCTTTGATATTTGGTATGAAGCTTCAGCTAGTGGACCTCTACCAAGATTGTTCAAATTTTAGCCCTGAGGCCAAAAATGCCCCCGCCTTGGGGCCCTTTGATTTTACATAGACTTATATAGGGAAAATCTTTAAAAATCTTCTTCTATGAAACCACAAGGCCTAGGTCTTTGATATTTGATGTGAAATTTCATCTAGTGGACCTCTATCAAGATAGTTCAAATTATAGCCCTGGGGCCAAAAATGCCCCCCGCCCCAAGACCCTTTGGTTTTACATAGACTTATATAGGGAAATCTTTAAAAATCTTCTTCTCTGAAACTGCAAGGCCCAGGTCTTTGCTATTTGGTATGAAGCTTCATCTAGTTGACCCCTACCAAGATTGTTCAAATTATAGTGCTGGGGCCAAAAATGCCCCCACCCAGTGGCCCTTTTTTCTTCTCTGAAACTGCAAGGCCCAGGCCTCTATACCCCCACAAATGAAATTTGTTGGGTATATAGGAGTGAGCTTGTTGGTCAGTCTGTCGGTCGGTCGGTCTGTTGACTTGGTTTCCAGACAATAACTCAAAAAGCGCTTCACCGATTTTTATAATTTTTGGTACACTGATGTAACATCATAAAATACAGGACAAGTTCGATTTCCACTACAATTCGTCAATTTTCGACATAGTTATGGCCCCTTTCAAGTGAAAAAAATGCAAAATGGCGCTGTTGTACTATCAAGGCAGTTTTTGTGGGGGTATTCATCACCTTTAGTGATAGCTCTAGTTGATATTTGGTATGAAGCTTCATCTTGTGGACCTCTACCAAGATTGCTCAAATTATAGCCCTGGGGCCAAAAATGCCCCCGCTTCGGGGCCCTTTGGTTTTACATACACTTATATAGGGAAAATCTTGAAAAATCTTCTTCTCTGAAACCACAAGGCCTAGGTCTTTGATATTTGGTATGAAGCTTCAGCTAGTGTACCTCTACCAAGATTGTTCAAATTATAGCCCTGGGGTCAATAATGGCCCTCCCCGGGGCCCACTTGTTACTCTATGGATCAGGTGAGCGATCCAGGGCCATCATGGCCCTCTTGTTTTTGGCTGTTTTGACTATTTTTAACCAAAGGATAGACAAACAAATGCAAGTTGCTAACAGTTTTGAAATTTCTATCTGTATGGGCATGAACAGGGATGCCCTTTGCTGATCTTTTCATGTAAGTATGTTTGAACAATTATTTAATCTCTCCCATATGTAATGAAAGTAAATATTTACCTATGAATGAGCAATTTCACGTATTTTCGTGACTACGAAAATCGTAGTTTTTATCTCTCCAACTAACAATTGTTATGTTATTTGGTAATGAGTGTTCTAACACTTCAGAAACAATTGTTTTGCAAAATAAAGGCTGTTATAGTCAGACATTAAGCACTCATTGCAATTGCATGAAAACTGTTTCTGAGTAAAAGAACCTAATTTCAGACAGATCATATATTCAGACAATCTTTAGTTATTGCAAATACTGTTAATTATTGAAGCTTAAGTATTATACCAGTGATTTATTGCATAAAATATAAAATGTAAACATGCAATTTTTCTGAGTGTACTAGTGGACTGGAGTGTGTCTACTAGTTTGAAAAAAAAAAATCTCCCCCATGGAAATTTTGGGGAAAATATTCACCGCGCTTTATTCCATCGAAAAATGCCGTTACATGCAGAATCTCCCCCATGAAAAATTTGAAAAGTTGGCAGGTATGATTAAAAGACAAAATGGAAGTTTGTCGTCTGCTGAATTTTCTTCTTCCAAGCTTTCATAACATATTTTTGCATAAAGGCAAACAGTGTGGACCCACATCAGACTGCTCTGCAGTCTCTCATCAGACTGCTCTGCATTCCGATCTGGGCCCACACTGTTTTCAAAAATAATTTTAATGCAGATGACAGACGACAAAGCAGACGACAATTGTCGTGTTGGCATGTTATGGGTGAAATAGTGTTTCAGAGGTAAATTTTAACCAAAAATAACATCACTTTTTACCGAGGAAAAATCTCCCTATTTGGGACCCCAATCTCCCCATCTGAAAATCAAAATCTCCCTATTTGGGTCCAAGAAAATATCACATGTATGCCTAAACCCTTGTGCCAATTTGATTCAAACTTCACAGGAATGTTGCTTAGGTGGCTCTCTGCCAAAATAGCTATAATCGTATCGCTCTGATGAACAGATGGCCACGAGAGCTAAAAATAGAAAAATCTTTAAATGACAACTAAGTCTTGTCCTGTACCCTTGACCCAATTTCATTCAAACGTCATAGGAATGTTGCTTAGTAGCAAGATGGCCACCAGAGCTAAAAATAGAAAAACTTCAAACATTTGTTTTAAATGCGAACTCTTCCTAAATCTTGGGCCAGTATATGCACACGAATGTTGCCTAGGTAGCTCCCTTCCCCATATAACTAAAATCGTTCCATTCAGATGAACAAGATGACCACCAGAGCTAAAAATAGAAAGATCTTTAAAAGACAACTTCACCAATACTCTTGAAACTTCATAGGAATGTTGTTTATGTGACCCTTGACCAAAATAGCTAGATGAGCAAAATGGACACTAGGGCTAAAAATGGAAAAATGTCAATTATTTGCTTTAAATGCGAAATCCTCCTAAACACTTTGGTCATTTTGATTCAAACTTCGTAGGAATACGGCCTAGGTGGCTCCTTACCAAAATTGGCTAAAATGGTTCTGCTGCGATGAACAAGATGGCTGTCAGAGCTAAAATTAGAAGAAAAAAAAAACTTTAAGCAATAGCTCCTCCTCTACTCCTCAAATTTCATAGGAGCATTGCTTAGATTACCCTTTACCAAGGAGCTTGTTATGAGCACTTGCCTCTACCAAAATAGCTAAATGGTTTCGGCTCTGGTGGCCTCCAGATCTAAAAATAGACAAACTTAGATTACCCTTTACCAAGGAGCTTGTTATGAGCACTTGCCTCTACCAAAATAGCTAAATGGTTTTGGCTCTGGTGGCCTCCAGATCTAAAAATAGACAAACCTTTAAAGGACAGCTCCTACTATACCCATGGGCCAGTTTCATTCAAACATCATAGGAATGTTGCTCAGGTGATCCGCTACCAAAGTAGTTAAAATGGTTTTGTTCTAATGAACAAAATGGCTGACACAGCTGAAAATATAAACTCTTATGCCAGTTTTATTAGCTCGGCTGTTTTCGAAGAAAACGACAAGGTATTGTCATAGCTCTGGCATCGTCTGCGTTGTCATCGTGCAAACACTTGGACATTTTATAATATCTCTGTCATTACTGAACATATGTACTTGAAACTCGGACTAGTTGTTCATTATGAAAAGTGGAACTCATACCAATAGGTGAGGTAACCCTCAAAATATTTTTGGCACAGTTATGCCCCTTTTTCGACTTAGAATTTTTGCGTCGTCATCGTGCAAAAACTTGGACATTTTGTAATACTTCTGTCATTACTGAACATATTTACTTGAAACTCGGACTAGTTGTTCATTATGAAAAGGGGAACTCATACCAATAGGTGAGGTAACCCTCAAAATATTTTTGGCACAGTTATGCCCCTTTTTCGACTTTGAATTTTTGCAGGCAAGCTTTGGCACCCACATGCAGTGCTCTTGTCAAACTTTGCAAGAATGTTGCCCAGGTGATCATCTATCTAAGTGCCACAGTTATGCTTCATGGAATGGCTGTCACCCACAGGACTTTCAGAAGCTATGTGACATCTTGAAATCAAGTGAGCGATTCAAGGCCATCTTGGCCCTCTTGTTGAGTGGATGTTTCCAGATCAAAAACAGAGCTTTGAATGCAGTGTGTGAGATCTGTGAACATCCTGGAGACATGATACTATGGGGCAGATCAAGTTTCAAGCTACTTTAATAGTATATGTTTATCATATAACTTGTTCAATCTTATAGACATTTTATATGCCCTTGGAAAAGCTCATATTATGTTATGCCCCTTGGCATCTGTCCGTCCATCCAACCTTCTGTAATCTTTTTTATTTCAAGATAACTATTACTGTTTTCATCTGGAACTGTGCATATCATTTTGGCATTACAGCCAGTCTGGTTGTGTAGAAGTTATTGCCCTTAGAAAATTGAAAACCTGGACTTGGTTTCCATATATCTCCTACAGATTTTATTTAATGAAGTTGAAAGTTGGTGGATAGTAAGCAGTTCATATAATTTCGGGATTATGATCAATAAAATTTCAGCAGTTATGGGCCTTTGAACTTTTACCTATTTTGAAGCATGGTATTATACGAGTACTATAAATAATATATCTGAAGAAAACTTGGAATACAGGCATACTTATACCCCTTAAATACTAACTATGAGGGGTAATAGTTTTTGGCATCCTCTTGATGTCTGTCTGTCCATTTGTCTATCCATCCGTCTGTGATTTTTTTGTTTTGTTTCCAGATAACACTTCTATGGAGGGCCTCCATGGCCTAGTGGATAAGTGCGGTGACTCTTATTCATTAGGTCTCTCACCACTGTGGGTTTGAGACTGGCTCGGGTCTTCGTTTGTTTGATTTGAGGTTTAACGTCCCCGTCAACACTATAGAGGTCATTTTGGAGACTTGCTTCCAATTTTGTTGGACTTTTACCCGACATTGAGATGAAATGACATCTCAAGCCCTGCTGCCCAATGAAACTAATAGGGTTTATAAGCATGGACAGGCCGGCTCGCACCGCATTGCCTGGGTAAGCTTAGATCCTCTAAGCCATTTACCAGTACTCATGTGGGGGTTGGTTTCAGCTCTGCGTGGAAGCATCATGCAGCCCAAATATTTCTTCAAGCCCTGATGGGAGGGGGCTATCCCGGCTCGGGTCACATGTGAGATGCCAAGTTCTGCAATGGAAGGTCTTTCGCTGGGTATTCTGTCTTTTGCCCACCTTTGAATAATGATTGGCTCGATATGAGTGAAATGATCTTGAAATGGCCGTAAAACCAAACCTGCCCCCCCCCCACCCCCCCAAAAAAAAACAACAACACTTCTCTGTGTGATTGCCTTCAATGATATATAAGTTTCAGATGATGTAAGCTACATTACCTAGTATATCCCCCAACCTATAACCCCATAGGAGAAATACCAAAACTACTATTGGCATGACTCATGAAGTGATTTGTAACACAAAAATGACTTAAATGAAACTGATTTTGTCTTTTTCAGCCTTTATCTCGCCTGTGATGCTTTTGTTCAATTGTAAATAAGCGGGGGAATTCACACGGCTGCTATCTAGCATTTACTGCAAATAGAGGAACTCAGAGTTAGCCACATTTTAAAGGATGGTGATACAGAATCAGCCCATGCTACAAGATTCAGTATTTTTATGTCCCTGGTAGGGATAGCGGGAACATTTTGTTTTTACCCTGTCTGTTGTTGGTTGCATAACTTTAACATTGGTCATAACTTTTGAACCTTTTCAGATAGACTTGCGACAAGGGCTTCCCACTCTTACATAAAACTTGGACCTGTGACCTTGACATATTATGACCTACTTTAAAGGAAAAAATTAACATCTGTCATAACTTTTGAACCGTTTCTTGTTTGGCATGAAGGTTACTTGTGACAAGGGCTTCCCTTTCATAGAAAAATTTTGACCTGTATCTTAACCTTGACCTGTGACCTACTTAAAAAAAAATGTTAGTCATAACTTTTAACAGTTTCAGATAGAGCCTTCAATTTGGCTTGTAGGTTCCTTATGACAAGGGCTTCCCACTTGACCTTTGACCGTGACTTTGACCTGTGACCTACTTTAAAGAAAAAGTTCCCAGCATGCAGAGCATTCAACACTTACCGTTGTAAGGAATTTGCTATAATGAAGAAGTCAAATAAGATGTAACATCACAATACACAACAATAGGCTTTGTTTTCCCCAAATTACGCCAAGAAACATATGTTGTGGACATTTCTAAGAATAACCTCACCAAATGTTGTGGACATTTGTTCGAATCACCTCGCCGAAGGGATGGCGATTTTAACAGATGTATCCAATATTTGTTTCTTGGAGTATCTAATATATAATTAGTCCATCTCATCCTGACCTTAAGATTTTTCCATTGATTTTGTTGTTATTACGAGTTTTGCAAATATATAAAATGTCGTTTAAAGAGAGAATTGACTGTATATCCAAGTCTAAGACAAATTCTTGACATAACTCAACTATTGTTGATGTGGACAGTAACAGGGACACATAATTTGGATCCTTTTAGCATAATTATGTTGTGATAGGTCTGGCAGGACTACATGTCTTGTGAGAATATTTGCTATTCAGCTACCACAAAAAGGACCTATGTGAAATATAAATGCAGACATTTTCAAAATTATGGTACTTTTCCCACAAAATTACAGAATATTTGTTAAAGTTACAATGTCTGTTTATACTTTGCAGATTGAAGCTGTTGAGAACAGATTCAAGAATATGCCAGCTTGGAAACGAGCCCTTGTTGAAAAGAGAGAGGCAGAGGCCAGGTTGGTGGTTTTAATCCATTTTGTACTCATCACATGAACAAGTCCTTGAAAAGAAGACCCCCTAAACCCCACTTCATATAGAAAAAACTGGGGTTTATGGGGTATACATTATTTTTCTTATTTCTACTCCAAGACATAGGTTGTGGGTACTCGTTAGAACCGCCTCATTGAGGCGGTTCTAATGAGCACCCACAACCTATGTTTTGAGCACTATGTTTTGGTAAGGAAAATATCGCGGATTTTCATCAGAAAAGTTGCCATTTCGGGGATCTGAAAATGCATTATGTCACACGGGTGTGTTATCGTAATGCTGAATGGAATCTTCCAGATTATATATAGCAGGAGTCCATTTTGAAATGATAGCGGACCTGGTTGAGTTATTTTCAGAAAATTTAGGAAAATTGCTGACCTTTCAGCAAACAGTGAAAGCGCTGATCAGACACCATGTTTTTCTAAACTCCAAACCAAACCTCTCTCCGCATAACTCACAGTTTCCATTGCGATAATACAGCCATGCAACTTTAAGCATTTTTTCATAGCTCCAAAATAGCCACTACTCTGATATTTTTTGTTATTTACACTGCCAGCATAGGTTGTGTGTGCTTGTTAGAACCGCTTCATTGAGGCTGTTGTAATGAGTACCCACAACCTATGTCTTGGAGCAGATATAAGAAAAATAATGTTTACCCCACATAAACCCTAGTTTTCTCTACATAAGGTGAGGTTTAGTGGGGATGTTCATTTCACCGACTTGTTGACATAATGCAGAGTCATAATTATCATAAAAAGAATTTTGCATTTGTGTTCTGTTCATAATACAGTCAAATATCATTAGTCATTAGCTCAATTTGGGTCCATAAAAATTTATTTGAGATAAGGGTAGTTCAAAAACTACTGGGGTTAATCAAAGTGCCTTTGAGTATGACTTAACCCTTATCCTGCTGATTAAATTTATTTTGCCACTCCCATTTCTGACTATCATCCAACCAAATTACTTGATATAATGTATTTGTTCAGTTCAAAAACTATGTGACAAACAGTGTAGATCCTGATCAGATGGCTTCTTCACTGTTTGCAAGGGTAGGGATTGTCATGTTCAGTGGAATAAGGATTAAGAAAAAGTTTTGATCTATAAAATAAAGGAATGTTGTGTGCACACATTAGAATTGCCTCCTTGAGGTGATCCTAATGAGTACACACAACATACCTTTTCAAGATAAAATCAGAAAAGACCTCCATAAATTAGCCTAAGTGTATGGATATACTATCCTTAGTGTATGGATATATTATCCTAAGTGTATGGATATATTATCCTAAGTGTATGGATATATTATCCTAAGTGTATGGATATATTATCCTAAGTGTATGGATATATTATCCTAAGTGTATGGATATATTATCCTAAGTGTATGGATATATTATCCTAAGTGTATGGATATCTGGAGCTGTGGGAAGCATTACGTAAACACGCCTATACAAATATATTGTAAACTTTACCGCAAAAAAATCAACAATTTTAAGATGAAAAATTGTGATATTTTTCTAATTTCTACTCAAAATATAGATTGTGGATACTCGTTGGAACTGCCTCATAGATTATGGGTACTTGGTAGAACTGCCTCAATGAGGCGGTTCTAACGAGTTCCCACAATCTATATTTTAGAGCAGAAATAAGAAAAATAAGGTATACCCCTGTAAACCCAAGTTTTACTATATGAAGTGGGGTTCAAGGGGGTCAATATTATATAGATATGTTTTCGTGATGGAATTCTCTGGAGACTCCAGAACGAGTTTGATTTAGCCCGTTTCATAATTATCCTATGAAATCACCACTCGTGTAAGATCCTCTACATGTTCCATAGATGTATTATCATAATGCAAAATTTATTGTTAGTTCGTGTAGCTGAGCAGGCCTGTGTGTGTCATACCTGATGGCAAACACGGAAGACAGGTCTTCTTGGAGCATGGCTCATGTATGAGTATTCATTTCATATAATGCAGGTCCTCTGTAGTATGGATGCTCAGGATGATCTGTCCCCAAGTTGTTTGCAAATGGCAAAAACATGGTTTATCATGATAAGGCTCTGATGATAAGATCCCTCATATGTAATTGAAGGGGCCAGTGCAACAAGGAACCTAAGTCCACTTTTCATTATTTAGAGAAAAATGTGAAAAACATATTTTTTTTTTACGAAACTCAAAACAAGTTGATTTGACTTGCATACAATGAGAAGATACTTTGTGAAACATTGAATTTAAGAGATGTGATTATTTCACTGCTTTTAAACATATAAAGTGGAAAAATATTGATTTCGGCGATTTTTTCTGTGCAACAAGGGGCCCTACTCCAAGTTTCAAAAAACTGAAAATCGCATATAGAAAGTGTATGACCGTAAATCAGATATAGCAAAGTAGATGATTACGTGGGCAAAAATTATTTCTTAAGAGAAAAGTAGTGAAAATTTGAATACATGTATATAATATGTTACAAATAAATTTTCGCAGATTCGCATAGGGTTTAACTACACAAAGGTCCTAACTCCATCGTCAAGATTCATGCCATGTTAATATTATTAAAATTACTCTATAGGGCTGAAAATGGATGTTTTAGTTTAAAGTATTGCTCATTTCAGCTTTTAAAAAGGATGAGAACTGATTTTGGTAGACAATGAAACTCTGAAATAAACTCGAATAATGAATTCATGGAGTTGGGTCCTGTGTTGCATAACTTCCAAAATGGAGTTAGGCCCTTTGTGTAATTCGTTTAAACCTATTTATTTCAACTTTTTGCAGCAATTCTGTGATCAAAGCGAGATAATATGATGAGTAATTGGCTTTTCTGCAACTCGATTTTGCCCAAAACTGGACTTAGGTCCCTTGTTGCACTGGCCCCTTCAATTTTCTCTCATAAATTATATTTTTACAGAGCAGCAGAAGACAAGAAAAAACAAGAAACAGAACAAAGGCAGGTCAATATTAAAAGAGTTCCTGCAGTGTCGTCTGTTCTAGCTAAGACTGGAGGAGGAGCCTTGGCACCATGGCAACGGGAATTACAAGGCAATTAAGGAAACCCATCACCTTGAAGAGAAAGAACTTTGAATTGGCATAGAAGTACTGGCCTTCCTGATTGGAGATGACTCCAAATGAAAACAAAATGCTTCCTGTGGGAGTGTTTTCTTTGCTTTAAAAAGGTTGTATTTACCCTTAGTATTTGGACACTTCATCTTCTTACCATTCTTGTTCTAAAATTTGAACAAGTACAATTTACTACCTGATGTTGCATCTTAAAATAGCTGGATGAGTGGCAAACAGTGTAGACCCTGATGAGATGCCACAGACTGTGGCATCTCATCTGGGTTAACACTGTTTTCTCAGTCCTGTCTGTCCAAATACATAAGGACAATAGGGTAGTTCCCATCTTGGAAAGAATTCAAATACTAGAAAAGATCCCTATTCTTCAAAAGGTTGTCTGCCCTTGACATAGCTCCAGATAAGGAGGATGTAACAAACATTTTAACCCTTTTTGTACCAAATCGAATCTTCCTCCTTATATATAGCAAGAGGCCATTTCAAAATTTAGGGGTGTCAGGTTGTGTTTTCTTCAAAAACTATTAGAAAATTGGCTGAAAATTTTGCGAACAGTGTAGGCCCTGATCAGATGCCGCATTCTGCGGCATCCGATCTGGGCCTGCACTGTTTGCAAACTACCAGTTTTGGGGTTTCCGGTACCAAATGGGTAATGGTGGATAATTTTCTTTATTTCCGGCTAGACTGATATGTTGTGGGTACTTGTCAGACTAACATCAGTGAGGCATTTATAACAAGAAACCACAACAGTCTTTTTTTTGTTAACGCATTTTGTGCAAAATGGAATTTCCACCCTATACATAGCAGGTGTCCATTTCAGGATTTAAGGATGTCAGGTGTAGCGTTTGAGGGGTGTGGGAGAATTTATTTAGAAATGGCTGAACTTTTTGCAAACATCACATTCTGGGCCTGCACTGTTTGTTGGTGTCCCATTTTGGGATTTCCTTTGTAAAACAGATTAAGCTCACCTTTCAGACTTGCTTGGAAGTGGAGCTCATATGGATGTTTCCTTGAAGAGATAAGAGAAACAGAATCAGAGGACATTCTATAATTGTGATAAATCTGATACGGTCTGCCCCCTTTATACCAACATTCAGTATACCGGTAATGAATTCGTTATACTGACAATTTCAGTGGACTGAAGCCTTTGTTCAAATTGACATGGATTGATGGAGATACATGTATTCAAGAAAAGTCTATTTATTACATGTACTCCAAGAAGCAAATGTTGCGGATATTTGTTAGAATCATCTTTGAAGGCGATTCTAACAAATATCCACAACATCTGTTTCTTGGATTTATTAAGATTAAAAAGAGGCCCTTCATTACTCATGAGACTACACTTTATTGGGTTTCTTTATACCAGTAAATTCTTTCTAATGGCAAAAGATTAGAAAACAGATACTGTTGTAATAACAAGATTCCTCTGTACAGTAAAATTCCTCTATTAGGGCCGCCTTTGGCACTGTTCAAACTTGATTTTGGCAGTTTCAAAGATGGTCTTTAAAACCTATTTTTGGATAGTCTCAAAGGTGATCTTTAAGACCACTTTTGAACAGTCTCAAGATGGTTTCTTTCTAGAAGACAACTGGTGCAGAAAAACACCAAGAAAGAATTAGAATTTCGCCAAAGGCTATATTTGTTGAGTCTGTGGTTGTAGTTCTAGAGAAATGGACACTAGGGTTAACACAAATATTGACAAATAGATGAAAGAACAAATGGACAAAAAACTGGACTCCTATAATGCAGGTGCAACAATAACTGAAACCTTTTAAACATATATGTGTTTAATAGAAGAATTTAGTCTGAATTTAAGCTGGTGTTTATTTAATAGAGGAATTTCAATGCACACACATATCAAGGAAAATATGTGCTGTTGGTCTTTTAAGTGCTGTTAGTCAATATTGACTCAACATTATGCTACTTCCTGATTGTATACTGTCTTCTGTTATAAGCAGATGCCTTTCATTTCAGTTTGATTTAATCTTCAACCCTTAAGATGCCAAGAAAAATTGCATCTGAAAATGTTGTCTGTTTATGTTTTCTATTGCATCTCCTTGCACTTTTAAAACATATTTTTGCATACAGACAAACAGTGTGAACCCTGATCAGACTGCTCTAAAGAGAACGACTTTTCAAAATAATCAGCAGACAACAAAGCAGTTTTGAAATTTGCATTGTACAGCTTACCATGTCAACAGGGCTTGACACACCATTCAAAATCAAATTGTATCGAAAGGTGACCACAGAGCTTGACATTTTTCCTTTTATCACTATATGGCATGACATTTCATTCAAAGCAGGACAATTTAAATGAAGTTTCAAGCTCGTAAGAAAATGTCAGATGGTTTTAAATCTGAAATGTCAAACATTTTTAGCTCGGCTGTTTTCGAAGAAAACGATGAGGTATTGTCATAGCTCTGGCATTATCTGCGTCGTCGTGCAAAAACTGTAATATCTGTGTCATTACTGAACATATTTACTTGAAACTCGGACTAGTTGTTCATTACGAAAAGGGGGTGCAGCCGAGCATTGGCACCAGCATGCGGTGCTCTTATTTAGATTAACAAACTGTCAGACAGCTGTTTTAAAAACAAACATGATGGATGGATGGATGTTTTATTTAAAGGCGCTCAACCCTTAGAGGGCATATAGTGTCTATTAAAGACTAATTTGAATGACTAAAAAGAACATGATCGATTGCTGCTACATATGTTTACAGTATAAAGGATACATATTGCTGCACCATGAGGAAAACAAGAATTGGTTAATACATGTCTCAAGGACCAAGTTTGTAGAACTCCAGATATATTTCTTTATTGGTTATGTTGTTGCTTCTTTTCAGTTATATTTTATGTGTATTTTACTGTTAATGTTGGATATACATGTATAATGTGTTTCATGGGAGGTGAAGGAAAGTGCCTGATATCAGGGGCCAGGGGCTAGTTGTTCAAAACTAACAACATCATTAGCTAATGTATCTTTAAAACTTTCATCATTCAATATGGTGATAATGCTAATATTTTTGCTGAAAAAATGTAAGCAGCTTTTGCAAATGCAAAAGCTGCTCACATTTTTTTCAGCAAAAATAACAAAATTTTAGATATTGTACTTGCTAGAACAGTTAACAATTTGGACACTAACGAGCTTGTTCAGCTAACAGTGCTTTGAACAACTGGACCCTGGATGTACAAAACTAACAATGTCATTAGTTAACATATCATTAAACTTTGATCATATAATATCGAAAAGATATTGATATTTTTGCAGAGAAAATGTTAGCAGCTTTTGTTAAAAGCTGCTCACATTTTTTCTGACAGCAAAAATTCCAGACTATAAGATAACGGTTAACATTTTAACCACTTACAAGCTCATTAAGCTAACAATGCTTTGAACAACCAGACCCAGTTGTTGCCTGAACAGAGTAGTGGGCCCAGTTGTTCAAAGGTAATTAGTTAACCCTTTTTTGTACCAAATGGAATCTTCCTTGTTATATATAGCAGGAGTCCATTTCAAAAATTGGGGTGTCCGGTTGTCTTTTCTTCAAAATTTGTTTGGAAAAAGGCTGAACTTTTTGCAAACAGTGTAGGCCCTGATCAGACGCCGCATTCTGCGGCGTCTGATCTGGGCCTGCACTGTTTGCCAGGCTACCCATTTTGGGGTTTCTGGTACCAGATGGGTTAATGTACGGTTAAAGCTTTCAACCATTCAGTACAGCAAACAAACAAAAATCATTTTTGCTTAAGAATATGAGTAGCTACTCATATTTTTTCAGCAAAAATACCACTGTATTAGGTATTGTACTTGCTAGAACAGTTAATAATTTGACCACTAACAAGTCTGCTAAGCTTTCAAGAGTTTGAACAACTGGGCCCTGATTATTTTCATCTCGTGAACAAGTCCGTGAAATGAAGACCCCCCTAAACCCCACTTTATATAGAGAACAATTTACGGGGGTAAACATCATTTTTCTTATTTCTGTTCCAAGACATAGGTTGTGGGTACTCGTTAGAACCGCCTCATCGAGACCGTTCTAACCAGCACCCACAATCTATGTTTTGAGCATTTATAAGAAAAATATCGCAGATTTTCATCAGGTTAGTAGTAATTTTGGAGATGTGGGAGATGTGAAAAATGCACCATGTCGCACGGAAGTGTTATCGTAATGTTATCGTTAGTTATTGGTTTATTGTTAATGTTTATTGTTAACATTTACTTTAACCCTCATCATGCTGAACCCAGATATATCTTTCTTTTCTTGTTTTTTTTTTTTTTTTTTTGAAAACAAAACAGATCAGAATCTATACAGTTTTCCTTTATCAGGATCTAGACTGTTTTCCATGCTGCTTCTAAATTCATGGTAAAAATTGAAATCATGCAATACAAATGCTTGAAAATTTGGCACTATGTAGCATACTGAAATATACAGCATGGCCAGGGTTAACCCTTGTCCTGCTGAATATTTATATATACCACACCCACTACTGATTATCAACCGATCAGATTACTTGATGCAAATTATTGCAACAAATTCACAATCTGAATGGCAAACAATGTAGGATCTGATCAGATGGCTTCGTCAGAAGCCATCTGATCTGGATCTACATTGTTTCAAAGATAAGGCATATCCGGGATTAGCAGGACAAGGGTTATGATTTACTAGTGTGAAGCAAAATTTAAGGGCATCATTCTAATTTTGAATAATTTTTTTAGAGACAATTGGGCTTGTCTTTTCATGTAAATCGTTTGCTAAGTAGATATTTCACATAAATTATCAAGCCCTTATTTTCTCTGAAGAACAACAGGAATAAAATATAAAATATGAAAATGTCTGCTACGTTGGGAGAAGGCCCCTAATGCTCAAGGATTAGCATGATCAATCTGTTTGAAATCCTAACCTCAAGGTTCTAGAATACAGTGTGTTATAATTTTCTTCGAGTTGTCTACAATGCTGTAGCTACAGGCACCTAGACATTATGCCGGCTTTGGTAGCTCAGTCAGATGCAAGTCTGACTGGTGATCAGGAGCACGCGGGTTTGATACCTGCTGGGGTTGGCAACATTCTTTCATGGAGATTGATCCTGAAATATCTTCTATGGTCATTTTCTCCCTTCCGCTGATTCAAGAAGGGCAGTTGTCAGTTTCTGGCAAAAGAATGTACATTGTACTGGTTTACCCCTGACATATAAGCCGGCCCAGGTAAAGTGTGGATAGGTAAACTGACTGGTTCAAAAATGACCCAACTAGTGTTGACTGGGCCTTTAAACTCTAATACAAACAAACAAAAAGAAAATACCAGATTTGTATCTTTTGAAAATCAAGTTTATCAGGCAAGGCTTCGAGAACGTTGTAGAATCTCGAGGCTTGCTGAGCGATTCTACACGCGATCTCAAAGCCAAGCCTGCTAAACTTGATATAAAATGACACGAATATCAGTTTATCTCCTTGTACACTCTTAAACTGGCAGTTTATAATCAGTCAATTGTGCTGTTTTATAGTGTCCCAACATTCTGGCATGTAATAATTGGTCAGTATATTTAGTATCAGCTGACCATAATTTTTCCTATGATATTTTGTCAAGTTATTTTTCCAATTTATGTTTTCTATACCTAGTGTCCTTTAGTAAGAGACCACCTTTAGGTCTGTTCATAAGTGGTCTTAAAGACCACTTTTGAACAGTCCCTAAGGTTGTCTCAATTTTAAGACCACTTTTGGACAGTCCCAAAGGTTGTCTGAATTTTAAGACCACTTTTGAACAGGCCCAAAGGTTGTCTGATTATAGGAATTTTACTGTACCTGAGTGTCTAGTCTTGCACTGTCAAAATCTGTTCAAATTTTGGTGAAAGTAGTGTTATAGTGCTGTCAGACCCAAATAAATTTGGGCAATGGAATTTCTGAACTAACTTGTAAATAGATGACATGAATTTACAACCTCATATTATTGTGCTTTGTGAAAGTAATGTTTATTCTTGAACTGTATGTGCTTATAAGGTGCTTTTGAAACATTGTTTGCTTTTGAAACATGTTTTTGTTTGAAAAAAAATTTGTCTCATGTATGACATGCAAAAAATGAGTACCTTATGATTTGTCAGTATTATTTTACGTTTGTGTTCATATTTTGTTTTTTTATTGTTGTTTTCTGTCATCACTAGGATAAGGGGGATGTTCAGACAATTTAAAGACAAGACAATAATTGAAAATGTGAAAGAAATCTAGCTTGTGGTTGCTGAGGTACGACCGTTTGAAATTGAAAAACTGTGGAGTAAAACTTGGATGTGATACAGATGCCTCTCTGTATGTTACTACAGACAAAAAATGACCTTCAATGTTTTTTTTTTTTCTTCTTTTTTCTTTTTTAATATAATTACGCCTAAACCTCCTTGGATTCCTATTGTTTGGTTCAAAGCAGAAACAGTATCATTTTTGGCTCGTCACGTAGTGACAAGGTGAGCTTTTGGGATCACTTTTCGTCCGTCGTCCATCCATGCGTGCATCAGTCCGTAAACAATTTCTTCAAACGACATCTCCTAAACCACGGATCGGATTTTGACCAAACTTCACAGGAATGATCCTTAGGTGGTCCCCTTTCAAAGTTGTTCAGATTGTTCCGGTCCGTTGCACATCTAGGTCACAGGAGCCAAAAATAGATTTTTTTTTCACAGAAAACTTAAATCTTCTTCTCTGAAACCACAAGGCCCAGGTCTTTGATATTTGGTATGAAGCTTCGTCTAGTGGACCCCTACCAAGATTGTTCAAATTATAGTGCTGGGGCCAAAAATGCCCCCGTCCCGGGTCCCTTTGGTTTTACATAGGATTACGTAGGGAAACACTTTAAAGATGTTCTTCTCTGAAACCGCAAAGCCCAGGTGTTTGATATTTGGTATAAATCTTCATCTAGTGGACCCTACCAAGATTGTTCAAATTATAGCCCTGGGGCAAAAATGCCTCCGCCCCGGAGCCCTTTGGTTTTACATGGGCTTATATAGGGAAAATAATTAAAAATCTTCTTCTATGAAACCGCAAGGCCCAGGTCTTTGTTATTTGGTATGAAGCTTCATCTTGTGGACCCCTACCAAGATTGTTCCAATTATAGTGCTGGGGCCAAAAATGCCCCCGCCCTGGGGCCCTTAGGTTTTACATAGGCTTATATAGGGAAAACCTATAAAAATCTTCTTCTCTGAAACCGCAAAGCCCTGGTCTTTGATATTTGGTATGAAGCTTCATCTAATGGAGCTCTACCAAGATTGTTCAAATCATAGCCCTGGGGCCAAAAATGCCTCCACTCCAGGGCCTTTTGGTTTTACATAGACTTATATAGGGAAAATCTTAAAAATTTTCTCTGAAACCACAAGGCCTAGGTTTTACATAGACTTATATAGGGAAAATCTTTAAAAATCTTCTTCCGTGAAACCACAAGGCCTAGGCCTTTGATATTTGGTGTGAAATTTCATCTAGTGGACCTCTATCAAGATTGTTCAAATTATAGCCTTGGGGCCAAAAATACCTCCGCCCGAGACCCTTCGGTTTTACATAGACTTATATAGGGAAATCTTTAAAAATCATCTCTGAAACTGCAAGGCCCATGTCTTTGATATTTGGTATGGAGACTCATCTAGTGTACTTCTACCAAGATTGTTCATATTATAGCCCTCGGGCCACAAATGCCCCCCACCCCAGGGCCCTTTGGTTTTACATCAACTTATATAGAGATAATCTTTGAAAATCTTCCTCTCTGAAACAGCAAAGCCCAGGTCTTTGATATTTGGTGTGACGCTTCATCTGGTGGACCTCTATCAAGATTGTTTAAATTATAGTCCTGAAGCAAAAAATGCCCCTGCCCCGGGGCCATTTGGTTTTCATAGGCTTATGTAGGGAATATCTTTAAAAAAATCTTCTTCTCTGAAACCACAAGGCCCAGGTCTTTGATATTTGGTGTTTAGCTTCATCTAGTGGACCTTTGCCAAGATTGTTCAAATTATAGCCTTTGTTGATATTTGGTATGAAGCTTCACCTTTTTAGATCTCCCTCAGCATTATGCACATTATAGCCCTTGGGTCAATAATGGCCCTGTCCGGGGTCCACTAGTTACTCTATGGATCAGGTGAGTGATTCAGGGCCATCATGCCCTCTTGTTTTGTTGTTGTTCTTTTTGGTTTTACAATCCTTTCAAGATAATTTCGCTCATTCTGTACTATAATCTTTAATCAGGTGGGTGAAAATCGGAGTACCCGGAGAAAACCTACCTGACCTTCCATTGCAGAACTTGGCGTCTCAGTTTTTAGCCAATGTGAAATGAATACATTTTAGAAAAAAAACAAACACTTGTATTATCTATACATTTTTAGCATCCATCTGCAAACCATTTTGTATACAAAACTGTGTTATAATGGACAGTATTGTAAGGTTTATGTGGTCTCTCACCACTGTGGTTTGAGCCTAGCTTGGGTCACATGTGAGACACCAAGTTCTGCAACAGAAGGTCAGGTGGTTTTTCTCCGGGTTCTATGGTTTTCACTCACCTCTGATTAATGATTGGCTCAATGTGAGTGCAATACCGGTAATCTTGAAAGGGCCATAAAACCAAGAGAAAAAGGAGGTTTAGGTGAAATATCAATAAGTACATGTATGTTTTCGTTTGGATTCAGAATAGTTGAATAGCTGTCGTTGGCTTTGCTTTCTATCCCAACAACAGTTCAAGAAAGAGGTTGTGGTGTATTTCTCACCAGCATACACTCAATGTTAAATCAGCATTGAAACATTGAAAACGTTCTTTGAGTGTTAATTCAATATTGTGGTAACCCTTATCCTACTGTTCACGACAACCCTTATCTTTGCAAACAGTGTAGATCTGAAGAAGCCATCTGATCAGGATCTACACTGTTTGTCATTCATGCAGTTTGTGAATTTGAATGCATAAGTTACATCAAGTAATTTGATTTGGTTGAAATGTAAATGGGTGGGGCTTAGTTAATTTATGCTGTGGGGTAAGGGTTAATTTTCTGAGCCTGTGGGGATAGCCGATGCGTTATGATCTCTGTATTGATCTTGAACATATCAGATATTGTTGTCAGAGTATTTTACATATTTTACAATAAAATACATATCATTATTGATGATACATAATTATGTAGGTATTGTTAAGAATATTGTTAAATCTTAACAAAGTTTATATTTGTGTATTTCTGTTTATCCCTTTCACCGCCAGATATATAGTGAAAAGTTCCAGTCAGCGCCAAATATTTTTTTTTTACAGTCAGAAAGAGATTGGGTAGTCATACATGTAGTAACATGCTTACTTCTTTGGAAATAATAAAGATAGTGAGCTCAGATTTAAACTACATAAAAAATATATGCTTCTTATATTTTTGCAAAAGAAATATTTTATACAAAAAAGAAATTTATAGACCATAAGCCTCAGAATGATCATAATGGGCTAAATATTAAATCAAAGCACTGAGAGTACTGGCGGGTCAATCGTCTCTGAGTGTAGGTTGGGAAAATAGTCCTGAACTGAGAATCGAACTGTTCATTTAAATTTAAGCAAGCACAGTAGATCTGATCAGATATCACATTATGTGGCGTCTGATTATGTAGATTCTGTTTGCCAATGCCAAAGTGCACGAGCACAGTCCAACAGTCCCGCCCATTGGAGCTTGAATAATAGATGGGCTGCATGATGCTCCCACGCAGAGCTGAAACCGACCGCACAAGAGAACTGGTAAACCGCTTAGAGGATCTAAGCCTGCCCAGGCAAAGCGGTGCGAGTCGGACCGTCCATGCTCATAAACCCTATTGGTTTCAATGCGCGACAGGGCTTGAGATGTCATTTCATCTCAGTGTGGGGTAAAAGTCCCATAAGATTGGCAGCAACGTCTCCAAATGGCTTGAGATGTCATTTCATCTCAGTGTGGGGTAAAAGTCCCATAAGATTGGCAGCAACGTCTCCAAATGACCTATACAGTATTGACGTGGACGTTAAACCTCAAATCAAAAAAACAAACGAGCACAACTAAGAATTTCCTTCTTACGCTTCGCTCTGATGTCTTAGGGATGCTATAAACAACTAGTACTTGGGTTTTGTTCAAGGTCAGATGGTCAGTACTAGTCACGCGGACAATAGCAAGCAAAGGATTCTATGCTTTAAAACATAGACTGTGGGTACCTGTTAAAACTCTTCATTATAAGAAAAGTTTTCAGTCATTTTTTTTGTCTGAAAAAAAAATATGGTAGCATTTCCATCAAATTATTTACATGTACTTGTCATTTGTTAATGTGTTTAATTGTTTCCCTTCTTTATACGCGTATATTGATACATCTTTCTGAATTTAGAGTATTTCATTGATTATGCAAAACAATCTGTGCTGAAAAAATATTACATGTTTAACATTTTATCCAGCTGCAAACAGTGTAGATCCATTGATGGCTTCTGATCAGCATCTACAATGTTTGTTGTTGTTTCTCCTCGCTCAGTCCAACCACTGCATCCCAGCTCCTGAATAACAGTGATCTGTAACAGAGCCCCTTCAGCAATATGCTCAAACAAAAAAGTTAATTTTACTTTTTGATCCAGGCACGTACACAGTTTGGAGGGTGCAAACGGAACCCCTCCCCACTTTTGGAAATTATCTCAGATTCATGCAGTTTTCACCCGAAATTCGCACCCTTAACCCGCCTCTTTTCAGGGTCTGTGTACGGGCCTGAATCATGTTCAAAACATATGGCGAACAGTGCCGACCTTGATCAGAAGGAATGTAGTGTCTATCTGATATGTGTCTACGCTGTATGCCTAATAACGGTACCACCTATAAAGACTGGACTGCTCATTTTTTGCTCTTAAACATTTCAAGGTTCTAAACCAAAGTGCGAAAAGTCTATTTTTGCTGGACTTGGCATAGTTTTATGAATGGATTGTTCCGAAAACGTCACGTGACAGCGTGTATTGTTTTTCTTTCATTACTTGAGCAACCTGGCATTCTTATACTATTTCATTTAACCCTCAAATGCCACTACTTAAGCAAACAGTGTAGTCCTGTGCAACCTGCTGAGCAGAAGCCACATACCACGGCGTCTGATCTGTGTATTCAGTGTTCACACGATTCCTGTCAAGACTCTATTGATAGCTCGGACTGCCCAGACCTATATGTTGCATCGATAAAAATAGCGCAACGTTTCAAGTTCTATTAATATTGGTTTTCCCAAATCAGTGATGGTCCGTGGGCAATTGCAGGAATTCCGTTTTGTAAACGATCAACCCAAAAATCATTGGTGAACATTTTATGATTTGCTGTCATCCATTTGTTCTCCTGAGTGTTCTCAGGCATTATCAATGTCATTTAACAAAAGAAAAACGAGCATATCTTCTCTTAATTATATATCCTTCTCTGTCCTCAACACCATTTCGGATGGGCAAAATTCACAAAATGTTTTTCTCTAACTTTCAAAACACTTTTCATTTTCTATGTTCGATTTGAAACCTCAAATCAGCGGTAAATAACACCAAGGAGCAAGGTTAAATATAGGATGCAGCGCTCCATAAGATTTAACAGCCTGTTAAACTTACTTTACAGTGTAAATGCCGGTACCATACATGGTCAACAAGTCGCCGATGGCGCTCTGCCAGGCTGTCAGCGTGAGTCGCCTCTGGAGGCGAAAGGGTTAATGTTGTTTAATCAAACAGTTTCGACTGGAACTTCACATAAGCTCATTTAACCCTTTTTGTACCAAATGGAATCTTCCTCCTTTTATATGGGAGGGGTCCATTTCAAAATTAGGGGTGTCAGGTTGTGTTTTCTTCAAAATTGATTTGAAAAATGGCTGAGTTTTTTTGCAAATAGTGTAGGCCCTGATCAGACGCCGCTTTCTGCGGCGTCTGATCTGGGCCTGCTCTATTTGCCAGGGTACGCGTTTTGGGGTTTCTGGTACAAAATGGGTTAAATATGCACATTCAGGCATACATGTAGCTCCTGATGAGAAGTGATGAGGATAATTATACCCCCACAAATGAAATTTGGGGGTGTATATAGGAGTGAGCTTGTCGGTCGGTCTGTTGACTTGGTTTTCAGACGATAACTCAAAAAGCGCTTCACCGATTTTTATAATTTTTGGTACACTGATGTAACATCATAAAATACAGGTCAAGTTCAATTCCACTACAGTTCGTCAATTTTCGACATAGTTATGGCCCCTTTCAAGTGAAAAAATTGCAAAATGCCGCTGATGTACTATCAAGGCAGTTTTTGTGGGGGTATTCATCACCTTTAGTGATAGCTCTAGTTTAGGGATAATTTTTCAAAGGGAGACAACTTTTGGGACTTCCTGTACACTTTTCTATAAGCTCAGTCCCACCGAAAAGGGGTCTGCTCTTAAAGGAGAATTTGCTCCTCAGGAGCGAATTCTTTCCTTGGACATTGGAGACAAAAATACTTTTGCAGGAGTTGCCTCCCCTGAAGGTGTATCCATTCCCCATACAACACAAACCCGAATGAACTTACATGCTGTGGAGCCTTTACTTGCCAAAATTTCTTCTTTTGAAAATATATTTATAAGGTTTCATTTTTTCATTCTTTGTGTTTTCTATACCCATTGTTCCCTAGTAACAGACCACTTTTAGGACTGTTAAAAAGTGGGCTTATAAAACCACTTTGGAGCAGACAGGGGCCAGTTGTTCAAAACTAACGACGTCGTTAGTTAACGTATCATTTAAACTTTGATCATTTAATATGGCAAAAATGCTGGTGTTTTTTTTCTCACATTTTTTTCAGCAAAAACACCAAAATTTTAGATATTGAACTTGCTAGACAAAATGACCACTAATGAGCTGGTTAAGCTAAAGAGGCTTGAACAGCTGTCCCCAGAAATTTAGCGGATAACTGTCTTCAAAACTGTTAGCTAAATCTTCAGTTGTATGGTCAAAATTTCACTGTACTGTGACATGTCAATGGAGTAGTAAAACAGAATTTTTCACAATAAAATGGACCCTATACTACTCCAAATGACAATCTTGAATGCAGTAACCCTATTCCAGTACAGTTATTCATTTGATTAGAAAAGAAGATTGTGTTTGTTTGGGCGGCAGGGCTTGAGTTGTCATTTCCTCTCAGTGCCGGGTAAAAGACCCACAAAATTGGAAGCAACATCTCCAAAATGACCTAAATAGTGTTGATGGGGACGTAAAACCCCAATTCAAACAAAACAAAATGAAAATTGTACTGTGTGCACAAGACGTTAAGCAGTGTAAGGTGCATTAAACTAAATGCCAGCTAATAAAAAGCAATGCTAAATGATGTCGGGGTTTCCAACACTTGTTTCCTCGGTGTGGAAACCCAGACATCATCATTTAGCATTGCTGTTACATTATGTTGCAAAAATTACTGTGGCAAATTTATGACATTGCCTAATCAGATGTTACGAGTCATTGCATTGTGCATTAGTTTGCCTTGAAGATTACAAAACTGTTGTTGTAGAACAGACCCATTGTAATTTCCCATTGCTTAAATACATGTATGAGCTTTGTCACAAGGAAGTGTTTCATAAATATTAAGTTGTTAAGTATAGGCAATGAAGATTCAAAGTACAGGGTGTCCAAAAAGTAAGTTAACAGTTTTAACCCGTCATAACTTTTTTAATTTTAAAGCTATTTTGATGAACAATATTCCAAATTAACGCACATATCCTAAAGTATTTATACGACATAATTAAAACGCGCCAAAATAATTGACGTTGTCGCAAAATGACGTCATTTAAAATCTTGTTTTTTTCCAAGATGGCGCGTTTGACGTTAGCCCAGCGTATTTTCATTGTAAAGAACTTTTACGAAACTAAAAGCGCTACAGATGTTCAAAGAAAATTTAAATATTCATTTAATGGTGATACTGTAAGTCGACTAAATATCTACAAGACTATCAGAAAATTTGAAGAAACGGGATCGGTGAAAGACGCGCAAAAGTCGGGACGGCCGAAGACCAGTAGAAGTGATGAAAATGTGAGCACGCTTCAAGAACTTATGCAAGACAGTCCTGAAAACTCAATTCGGCGTACATCCTCGGAGACAGGTATCCCCAAATCATCCGTTCATAACATAATAAGAAAAGATTTAGAACTTTATCCATATAAAATACAAATTATGCAGAGCTTAAATATAACGGATCAAGTGGAAAGGCTATCATTTTGTAACTGGGCATCAGACGTTATTGACACTTACGCCGATGCTTTTAATGATGTGTGGTTTAGCGATGAGTCACATTTCCTTTTATCAGGACATGTTTGCAAACAGAACATGAGATTTTGGGCAAATGAACAGCCCCACCAAATAGCAGAAAGGCCACTCCATAGCGATAAAATTACAGTTTGGTGTGCTATGTCATCCAGGGGAATCATTGGACCGTATGTGTTTAGCGATACTGTTAATTCAGACCGCTACATGTCGCTATTAAACAACAAGTTTTTACCGGAATTGCGGAAACGATCAACTGACATTAACAGTGAATGGTTTATGCAAGATGGAGCAACACCACATACGGCTAACAAAGTGTTAGATATGTTACATGACACATTTGATGAGTGGGTAATTTCCAGACGATATCCCGAAGTGAAACAATGCGGCGTAACTTGGCCTGCGCACAGTCCAGACCTGAACCCCTGTGATTTCTTTCTTTGGGGTTATCTTAAATCGGTTGTTTACAAGCCCAGACCCACAGATACTGCTATGTTATTAAAACAAATACGCAGGGAAATCAAGAAGATAAGTGTTGGCACTTGTGCTAGAGTAATTGAAAATTTCAAGCAGCGAGTACGGGAAGGAAAACGTCGAAAGGGGCGGCATCTGGAAAACGTCATAAATTACTAAATTGACGTCACTGGACAAATTTGGTATTTTTTGTTTATTGTTTGTTATTTTTTTATGCTTTAATGGATTTGTATGAAATTTTATAAGAAAAAACTTAAGGATATATGCTATGTCTGTGAGAAATTTTATACCGCTTTCACAACGTTATGATGTATTAAAATCTCGTCAAAACTGTTAACTTACTTTTTGGACACCCTGTAGAATGTAGGCAGAGCCTTTGCTGAATTGTGAGATTTACATGGCTCCTAGATTTTTCCTAGAGAATGATTGGGATGCACCCATAGGGGCTTGAAGAAATATATGGGCTGCACGATGCTTCCACGCAGAGCTGAATCCGGCCCGCACACTAGTACTGGTAAACCGCTTTGAGGATCTAAGCCTGTCCAGGAACCGCGGTGCGAGGCCAACCATCCATGCTAATAAACCCTATTGGTTTCATTGGGCGACAGGGCTTGAGATGTCATTTCATCTCAATGTCGGGTAAAAGTCCCACAAAATTGGAAGCAACGTCTCCAAAATGACCTTTACAGTGTTGACGGGGACGTTAAACCTCAAATCAAACAAACAAACAAATGATTGGGATGCATGTCACATGAGCTATAACTGAGACAATGTCTTTTTGGACAAGACTCAGATCAACCAGAACATTCTGAAAGTAGGCAGAGCCTTTGTTGTCATTATGAGGCAATGTATTTGTAGAATACTAGGGTTTCCCTAGAGAATGAGTGGGATGCATCTATCATGAGCTGCAACTGAGAAAATGCGTCTTTTTGCACAGCAAAGAGGCAAATCACCCAACACATTCCGACACGTAGTCAGGGCCTTTGGTGAACTTGGGAGGGTTATGTGGATTCTATGGTGTCCCTAGAGAATGATTCGAATGCTTCTAACATGAGCCGCAACTGAAAAAATGTTTTTTTTCATGTCTGAACAGCGAAGACTCATATCAGACTGCGCATCTGATGCGCAGTCTGATCTGAGTCTTTGCTGTGCCTTATATGAATGACCATTGACCCGAATTTCTCCATGCAGACTGGGAAGTCTGTATTCTGTTGTGAGTTTCCACTGTGCATATGTCCAAACAGCACCCCCACCCATCTGGACTTGGAGAAATAGATTGGAATGCATGGTGCTTCCCTGAAACTGACCTAACTTGAGTACTGGTAAACCAATTAGGTCTAAACCTGCCCAGAAGAAGTGGTGCCAGTCAGACTGCTCCTGAAATCCTAGGGGTTTCTTCAGGCTGTAGGGCTTGAGATGTCATTTTATCAATGTTTGGTATAAGTCCCACAAAGTTGGAAGCAACATCTCCAGAATGACCTAAATAGTATTGATGGGGATGATAAACCTCAACAAAAACAAACAAAACATGTCAGAACACACATTGCTTGCTAATATCAAGGCTCATGGTACTGAACTGATTCTATCATTCTTTCAATCTTCACTGTCCAGAGGACTCTGGATCGAATTTTCTTTTGTCAGAGCTTGTATATAACTACACACTTGTGTAGATCTACTGTGTTAAGAATTTTGAAATGTACAAGGTTGTCATTGCCAAAGTTTTCAACATTAAAATTTATTTAATGTCTGTTATAAAATAAAAGTCCTTTGTTGTTTTTTGCGTCCGCCTTAAGAGGCCAAAATGATAAAATTAATTCATATTGTACAGTTTTCATTATTTTCAAGTTTTATGGTGGTACTTTTAAGATATGTATATTTTTTCATTATTTTCAAGTTTTACGGCCGTAGTTTTACGATGTGTACATTTTTTTCATTATTTTTTAGTTTTACGACCGTCGTAAAACTAAACAAGAGGGCCATGATGGCCCTGGATCGCTCACCTGACCCATATGATAGAGTAACAAGTGGGCCTCGGGGAGGGCCATTATTGACCCCAGGGCTACAATGTGCATAATGTTGAGGGAGGTCTAAAAAGGTGAAGCTTCATACCAAATATCAACAAAGCTTATAATTTGAACAATCTTGGCAAAGGTCCACTAGATGAAGCTACACACCAAATATCCAAGACCTGGGCCTTGGGGTTTCAGAGAAAAAGATTTTTTAAAGATATTCCCTACATTAGCCTATGTAAAACCAAATGGCCCCGGGGCGGGGGCATTTTTGGCCTCAGGGCTATAACTTAAACAATCTCGATAGAGGTCCACTAGATGAAGCTTCACACCAAATATCAAAGACCTGGGCCTTGCTGTTTCAGAGAAGAAGATTTTCAAAGATTATCTCTATATATAAAACTATGCAAAACCAAAGGGCCGCGGGGCAGGGGCTATAATTTGAACAATCTTGGTAGAGGTCCACTAGATGAAGCTCCATACCAAATATCAAAGACATGGGCCTTGTGGTTTCAGAGAAGATTTTTAAAGATTTCCCTATATAAGTCTATGAAAAACCAAAGGGTCTCGAGGTAGGGGCATTTTTGGCCCCAGGGCTATAATTTGAACAATCTTGATAGAGGTCCACTAGATGAAATTTCACACCAAATATCAAAGACCTAGGCCTTGTGGTTTCACAGAAGAAGATTTTTAAAGATATTCCCTATATAAGTCTATGTAAAACCAAAGGGCCCCCGAGACAGGGGTGTTTTTGGTCTCAGGGCTACAATTTGAACAATCTTGGTAGAAGTCCACTAGATGAAGCTTCATACCAAATATCAAAGACCTAGGTCTTCTGGTTTCAGAGAAGAATATTTTTCAAGATTTTCCCTATATATAAGTCTATGTAATACCAAAGGGCCCAAGTGGGGGCATTTTTGGCCCAAGGGCTATAATTTGAACAATCTTGGTAGGGGTCCACAAGATTAAGCTTCATACCAAATATCAAAGACCTAGCCCTTGTGGTTTCAGAGAAAAAGATTTTTCAAGATTTTCCCTAAATAAGTCTATGTAAAACCAAAGGGCCCTGGAGCGTGGGAGCATTTTTGTCCCCAGGGCTATAATTTGAACAATCTTAGTAGGGGTCCACTAGGTGAAGCTTCATACCAAATATCAAAGACCTGGGCCTTGTGGTTTCAGGGAAGAAGATTTTTAAAGATTTTCCCTATAGAAGCCTATGTAAAACCAAAGGGTCCCAGAGCGGGGGCATTTCAGGCCCCAGCACTATAATTTGAACAATCTTGGTAGGAGTCCACTAGGTGAAGCTTCATACTAAATATCAAAGACCTGGGCCTTGCGGTTTCAGAGAAGATTTTTAGAAAGATTTTCCCTATATAAGCCTATGTATAAACCAAAAGGGGGCGGGGGGGGGGGGGGGGGACCTGGGCCTTGTGGGGGTGAAGCTTCATACCACAAATATCAAAGACATGGGCCTTACAGTTTCAGGGGAAGAAAATTTTTAAAGATTGTCCCTATATAAGCCCATGTAAAACCAAAGGGCCCCGGAACGGGGGCATATTTGACCCCAGCACTATAATTTGAACAATCTTGGTAGGGTGTCCACTAGAATGAAGCTTCATACCAAATATCAAAGACCTGGGCCGTGTGGTTTCAGAGAAGATTTTTAAAGATTTTCCCTATATACGCCAATGTAAAACCAAAGGGCCCCCCTGGCGGGGGCATTTTTTGTCCCAGCATTAAAATTTGAACAATCTTGGTAGGGGTCCACTAGATGAAGCTTCAGACCAAATATCAAAGTCCTGGGCCTTGTGGTTTCAGAGAAGAAGATTTTTAAAGATTTTTTACTATATAAGCCTATGTAAAACAAAAGGGCCCCGGGGCGGGGGGCATTTTTGGCCCCAGCACTATAATTTGAACAATCTTGGTAGGGGTTCCACTAGATGAAGCTTCATACCACATATTCAAAGACCTGGGCCTTGCGGGTTTCAGACAAGAAGATTTTTAAAGATTTTCCCTATATGAGCCCCATGTAAAACCAAAGGGCCCCGGGATGGGGGCATTTTTGGCCCAAGCACTATAATTTGAACAATCTTGGTAGGGGTCCCCTAGATGAAGCTTCATACCAAATAACAAAGACCTGGGTCTTACGGTTTCAGAGAAGAAGATTTTTAAAGCTCTTCGCCTATATACATGTAAGCCCATGCAAAACCAAAGGGGCCCCGGAGCGGGGGGCATTTTTGGCCCCAGCACTATAATTTGAACAATCTCTGTAGGGGTCCACTAGATGAAGCTTCATACCAAATATCAAAGACCTGGGCCTTGTGGTTTCAGAGAAGAAGATTTTATTTTTAAAGATTTTCCTTATATAAGCCTATGTAAAACCAAAGGGCCCCGGGGCGGGGGGCTTTTTTGGCCCCAGCACTATAATTTGAACAATCTTGGTAGGGGTCCACTAGATGAAGCTTCATACCAAATATCAAAGTCCTGGGCCTTGTGGTTTCAGAGAAGTTTGATCTGACCTACTGACCTACATTTGACCCGACATGACCAATATTCAAATTTGACCGAGATATTGTCATGACAATCATTCTGAGCAAGTTTAATGATGATTGGACCATAACTGTGCCCTCTAGTGTGTTCACAAGGTTTTTCTATGATTTGACCTACTGACCTACTTTTTGACCCAACATGACCCATATTCAAACTTGACTGAGATATTGTCAGGATGATTATTCTGAGCAAGTTTGATGATGATTGGACCATAACTGTGCCCTCTAGAGTGTTCACAAGGTTTTTCTATGAATTGACCTACTGACCTACTTTTTGACCCGACATGACCCATATTCGAACTTGACCGAGATATTGGCACAATGATCATTCTGAGCAAGTTTGATGATAATTGAACCATAACTGTGCCCTCTAGAGTGTTCACAAGGACTATCTATGGTTTGACCTACTGACCTACTTTTTGACCCTACATGATCCATATTCGAACCTGACCGAGATATTGTCATGATAATTATTCTGAGCAAGTTTGATGATGATTGGACCAAAACTGTGCCCTCTAGAGTGTTCACAAGGTTTTTCTATGATTTGACCTACTGACCTACTTTTTCACCCGACATGACCCATATTCGAACTTGACCGAGATATTGTCATGATGATCATTCTGAGCAAGTTTGATGATGATTGGACCAAAACTGTGGCCTCTAGTTTGTTCACAAGAAAAAGTTTACGCACGACGGACGACGGACGACGGACGACGCACGACGACGCCGGACATCTTACGGTCACAAAAGCTCACCATGACCTTCGGTCAGGTGAGCTAAAAATAATGATTAATGTACAATATGAACATTATTCTAGTAAATACTGGGCTGGTCAGTTTACCTAAGCAGTTTTCCATGGTTGGCTTAAACTTCAGCCGTTAACCAGCTATGTGTATATTTTATGTCCTGGGAGGTCTCTATTGAATGTGTCCCCTCTAACCAACAGCTCATAGTTCCAGGTATGAAATAATGAGGATAATCAAGGGATGGCTTTCCTTATTTTCCATTACAAACGTGCAAGTTCTTCCTAAAATTGCCTCAATGAGATGGTTCGAGGGTCAGTGATGACCCCTAATTGGCCGAAACTAGTCTGGCCCAGAATTACTGGTACACTCCATAATTTTCAGTTCTGCTGTGTATTCTTTGCTTTCATGTGATCTGATTGGCTGATAGTCAGAAATGGGTGTGGCCAATAAAATTATTCAGCAGGATAAGGGTCAAATAACATAACCAGTGAAACTTGAATGACTTGGAAGATGAACACCGATGTTTCATTTACTATGGCGGAGTTCAACCTGTTCTCAAGTCCCTGGGTAACTCTTCCCATAGTGCCAAGTAAGATGTTCTTACTTTTATCATGAAAAGTTATGTTGTGTGTTCTGGTTTGGGTTTTATGGCCCTTTCAAGATTATTTCACTTATTTCAAGCCGATTGTTAATCAGAGATGGGCAAAAACTGGAGTACCCAGAGAAAAACAACATGACCTTCCGTTGCAGAACTTGGTTTCTTGCACACCAGACAAGGAAATCAGTGATTTTACCCTGGGATAGAAATTTGTGTTCTAACCCTGGTGTTCCGACCCAAAATCGAATATAATCGCGTGTTTGATAAATGCACTGGTTGAATACGACCTCGTATGCGCCGAAGTTAAGGTTGACGTCTCAGCACGTTACATGACGTCACTAAACATTCCTGCAGTGTGATCACAATATGGCGGACGTCGGTAACCGAAGTGACTGCAGCATTAACAAGAGGGCCCGCAGGGCCCTGGTTCGCTCACCTGTGTGTCACTGTCTCGAGTACATTCTGTTTTTAGCTATGGTGGCCATCTTGTTCATCAGCAGAGTGAGTGAGTGTTTGAGTTTTACGTCCCACCAACAGCTAAGGTCATACAGAGACAGGACCTCGATTTAAAGACTCATCTGAAAGTCTGATCGGCAGAGTGATTTTAGCTTATTTGGTAGGGAGTAACCTAGGCAACATTCCTGTGAAGTTTGAATCAAATTTGCCTTAGGGTTTAGGAGGGGTTCACGTTTGAATCAGATTTACAATAATTTTCTATTTTTAGCTCCGGTGGCCATTTTTTTCATCAGAGCGGGATTGTTTTTGGCCTTTTTGGTAGAGGGTCATCTAAGCAACATTACTTCGAAGTTTGAATGAAATTGGCCCAAGGGTACAAAAGGAATTGTTGTTTGAAGATTTTTTTTTATTTTTAGCTCTGGCAGCCATCTTGTTCATTGGAGTGGAATGAGTTTTAACTATTTTGGTAGGGAGTCACCTAGGCAACATTCCTGTGAAGTTTTAAATCCAATTGGCCCAAAGGTTTAGAAGGAGTTCACATTTGAAGCAAATTTACAATGTTTTTCTATTTTTAGCTCTTGTGACCATTTGTTAATCCTTATGCTATTTTCCTAGAGGGTCATCTACATAACATTCCAATGAAGTTTAGAAGCCTTCATGGTGAAGTGGTCATGCTACTTGCCTTGTAAACCAGGGGTAGCAGGATCAATCCCAGGCTTCTCCAGACTTTCAGATTGGTCTTTAAACAGAGGTCCCATCACTGTATGACCTTAGCTGTTGGTGAGACTTCAACTCAAACACTCACTCCTATGAAGGAACCTATATGCCAAATATGAAGGCTGTATCTTAAATGTTCCAAAAGGTATGACAAAGTAGGTCAAGGTCATGGCTCCAAAGTTTTGAATGGTTGAGAAAACCTTGTCACAAGGAACATACATGCCAAATATGAAGGCTCTATCTCATATGGTTCAAAAGTTATGATAAAGTAGGTCACAGGTCAAATCTTTATATGAGTGGGAAGCCCTTGTCACAAGGAACCTACATGCCAAATATGAAGGCTCTATCTCAAACATTTCAAAAGTTATGACAAAATAACCTACTGATCTACTTTTTGATTTGACATGACCCATATTTGAACTTAACTGAGATATTGTCCAGATGATCATTCTGAGCAAGTTTTATGATTTGACTAAAACTGTGGCCTCTTAGAGTGTTCAAAATGTTTTTCTATGATTTGACCTGCTGACCTACTTTTTGACCCGACATGACCCATATTCAAACTTGACCCAGATATTGTCAAGATGATCATTCTGAGCAAGTTTGATGATGATCGGACCAAAACTGGGGTCTCTAGTGTGTCCACAAGGTTTTTCAACAATCTGACCTACTGACCTACTTACTGGCCAGATATGACCCATATTCGAAATTAACTGAGATATTGTCAAATGATCATTTTTAGCAAGTTTGATGATGATCAGACCAAAACTGTGGCCTCGAGTGTGTTCAGAAGGTTTTTCTATGATTTTATCTACTGACCTACTTTTTGGACCGACATGACCCATATTCGAACTTGACTCAGATATTGTCAGGATGATCATTCTGAGCAAGTTTGATGATGATCGGACCTAATCTGTGGCCTGTAGTGTGTTCACAAGGTTTTTCTATGATTTGACCTACTGACCTACTTTTTGACCTGAAATCACCCATATTCGAACTTGATCAAGATATTGTCAACACTATCATTCTGAGCAAGTTTGATGATGATTGGACCAAAAATGTGGCCTCTAGTGTGTTCACAAGTTTTTTTAGCTCACCTGGGCCGAAGGCTCCAGGGGAGCTTATAGTATAGTGGGTCCTCCGTCGTCCGTCCGTCGTCCGTCCGTCCACACTTTTGAGCAGCTATATCTCTGTATCCTGCAGGCTGATCTTAATCATTTCTCATCTGTAGCATGCCTCTGGTGGGGCATTGATGACATAAACTTTTTTTCGAAATCGCTCTAAAACTTTGGTTCCTATGGTAACCACAAGGTCCCATAGACTTACTATGGGAAAATGCTTGTCATCACCGTAGCGCCTTCAGTTTTGATCGGATCTTTCTGAAACTTATATGTAAGGTGACTGGGGATAAAAACTCGGATGAGTTCGAAAACTGGCCAAGTCGGCCCAATTATCATAGAGTTAAGTCCCTTTGATTGCTGAAAATACCAATTTTCGACCTTGTCATCACCGTAGCACCTTCAGTTTTGATCGGATCTTTTTGAAACTTATATGTAATGTGGCTGGAGATAAAACCTCGGACGAGTTCGAAAACCGGCCAAGTCCGCCGATTTATCATAGAGTTACGTCCCTTTGATTGCTGAAAATGCCGATTTTCGACCTTGTCATCACCGTAGCCCCTTCAGTTTTGATCGGATCTTTCTGAAACTTATATGTAAGGTGGCTGGGGATAAAATCTCGGATGAGTTCGAAAACTGACCAAGTCGGCCCATTTATCGTAGAGTAACGTCCCTTTGATTGCTGAAAATGCTGATTTTTGACCTTGTCATCACTGTAGCCCTTTCAGTTTTGATCGAATCTTTCTGAAACTTATATGTAAAGTGCCTGAGGATAAAATCTCGGATGAGTTCTAAAACCAGCCAAGTTGGTCCATTTATCACAGAGTAACGTCCCTTTGATTGCTGAAAATGCCGATTTTTGACCTTGTCATCACCGTAGCCCTTTCAGTTTTGATCGGATCTTTCTGAAACTTATATGCAAGGTGGCTGGGGATAAAACCTCGGATGAGTTCGCATACCAGCAAAGATGGCCTATTTATCATAGAGTAAGGCCCCTTTGATTGCTGAAAATGTTGATTTTTGACCTTGTCATCACTGTAGCCCCTTCAGTTTTGATCGGATCTTTCTGAAACTTATATGTTAGGTGGCTGGGGATAAAACCTCGGATGAGTTCGAAAACCGGCCAAGTTGCCCCATTTACTATATAGTTATGTCCCTTTGATGGCTGAAAATGTCGATTTTTTACCTTGTCATCACCGTAGCCCCTTCAGTTTTGATCTAATCTTTCTGAAACCTATATGTAAGGTGAATGGAGATAAAACCTAGGATGAGTTGGAATACCGGCCAAGTTGGCCCATTTATCATAGAGTTACGTCCCTTTGATTGCTGAAAATGTCGATTTTTGACCTTGTCATCACGGTAGCCCCTTCAGTTTTGATCGGATCTTTCTGAAACTTATATGTAAGGTGGCTGGTGATAAAATCTTGGATGAGTTCGAAAACAGGCCAAGTCAGCCCATTTATCGTAGAGTTATGTCCCTTTGATGGCTGAAAATGTTGATTTTTGACCTTGTCATTACCCTAGCCCCTTCAGTTTTGATCAGTTTTTTCTGAAACTTATATGTAAGGTGGCTGGGGATGAAACCTGGGATGAGTTCGAAAACTGGCCAGGTCGGCTCATTTATTTTAGAGTAACATCCCTTTGATTGCTAAAAATGCCAAATTTTGACCTTGTCATCACCGTAGCCCCTTCAGTTTTGATTGGATTTTTCTGAAACTTATATGTGAGGTGGCTGGGAATAAAATCTTGGATGAGTTTGAATACTGGCCAAGTCTGATCGGATCTTTCTGAAACTTACATGTAAGGTGGCTGGGAATAAAACCTCAGGTGAGTTCGAATACCGGCCAAGTCGGCACATTTATCATAGAGTGACGTGCCTTTGATTGCTGAAAATGCCTATTTTCGACATTGTCATCACTGCTGCCCCTTTAGTTTTGAACGGATCTTGATGAAACTTACAAACAAGGAAGTCAGGCAGAAAGCTTGGAGGAGTTTGAAAACTTGTTTTTGAACTTGTCATCACCATAGCCACTTCAGTTTAGATCGGATCTTCTTAGCAAGTCAGGAATAAAAGCTTGAATGAGTTTGAAAACCGGTGAGGTCAGCCTGTTTATCATAGAGTTACATTCTACTTGATTTTCAGAAAATGCTTACCCTGTCATCACCATGTCCTCCTATAAAGCCTTCAGTAAAGGTTGGCACTTCCTTAAACTTTGAATCTGTTTGCTCAGGTGAGCGATACAGGACCAAGCTAGCTTGGTCCTCTTGTTTCTGATTTGATATACTAACCTACTTTTTGACCTGCCATGACCCATATTCGAATGTGACCAAGATATTATCAAGATGATCATTCTGAGCAAGTTTGATGATGATCGGACCAGAACCGTGGCCTCTAGTGTGTTCACAAGGTTTTTCTCTGATTTGAACTACTGACCTACTTTTTGAACCGACATGATCCATATTCTAACTTGACTCAGATATTTTTAAGATGACCATTCTGGGCAAGTTTGATGATGATTGGACCAAAACTGTGGCCTCTAGTGTGTTCACAAGGTTTTTCTATGATTTGACCTACTTTTTGAACCGACAAGACCCATATTTGAATGTGACCCAAGATATTCTCAAGATGATCATTCTGAGCAAGTTTGATGATGATTGGACATAAATTGTGGCCTCAAGTGTGTTCAGAAGGTTTTTCTATGATTTGACCTACTGACCTACTTTTTGACCCGACAACACCCATTTCGAACTTGACTGAGATATTGTCAAGATGATCATTCTGCGCTAGTTTGATGATGATCAGACCAAAACTGTGGCCTCTAGTGTCTTCACAAGGTTTTTTTTTCTGATTTGACCTACTGACCTACTTTTTGACCCAACATGACCCATATTCGCTCTTGACCGAGATATTTTGTGGTGGTATAAAATGTGTGCAAGTTTAGTTAAAATCAAATCATAAATGAAACAGCTATCATGCAGACAAGACCAAAATAGGCAATTTTTGCCCTTTCAGGGACCGTAACTCGGTAACACATGATGGGATATGGCTGGTTCAAGAAAGGAACCAAGATCTCATGGTGGTACATGTTGTGTGCAAGTCTGGTTAAAATAAAATCATAAATGAAGATGCTATCGTGCGGACAAGACCAAAATAGGCAATTTGTGCCCTTTCAGGTGTCGTAACTCCGTAACACATGATGGGATATGGCTGGTTCAAGAAAGGAACCTAGATCTCATGGTGGTACAAGTTATGTGCAAGTCTGGTTAAAATCAAATCATAAATAAAGATGCTATCGTGCGGACAAGACCAAAATAGGCAATTTTTGCCCTTTCAGGGGCCGTAACTCCGTAACACATGATGGGATATGGCTGGTTCAAGAAAGGAACCCAGATCTCATGGTGGTACATGTTGTGTGTAAGTCTGGTTAAAATAAAATCATAAATGAAGATGCTATCGTGCGGACAAGTCCAAAATAGGCAATTTATTGCCCTTTCAGGGGCCGTAACTCCGTAACACATGATGGGATATGGCTGGTTCAAGAAAGGATCCCAGATCTCATGGTGGTACAAGTTGTGTGCAAGCTGGTAAAAATCAAATCATAAATGAAGATGCTATCGTGCGGACAAGAAATTGTTTACGGACGGACGCACAGACGACGGACAAAATGTGATCACAAAAGCTCACCATGTCACTACGTGACAGGTGAGCTAAAAATCCGCGCTAAGAAATGGAAGGTATGCAAGAAAAAGAATCCTATATGGGTGATAGGGTTTGATAGAAAAATCTGTCCCTCGGGATCACTGTCCGGCATCACTCGGCAAGCCTCGTGATGCCGGACAGTGACCCTTGGGACGGATTTTTTCCATCCACCCCTAACACCCATATAAGATTCTTATAGTCTCACATGTGGCCCGGGCGAGGCTCGAACTACAGTGGTGATAGATCTAATGATTAAGGGTCAGCGCTCTTACCCACTAGGCCACGGAGGCCCATTATGTTGTGCGTACTCATTAGAATTGCCTAAATGAGGTAATTCTAAGGAGTACACACAACATATCTATATTTAACAGCACATTGACTCGATATAAGTAACTACCGTATTATGCCTCCTGACTAGGTACTGTGAGCAACCTTCAATGGCTCAAACTTCCCATCTCAAATCAATTTTTAACATACCAGACGTATTTGACTGTAGTTATGAACTCCACAGTTTGGTCATATATAAATACTGAAGAACGATAATAACAGCATTTATTGCAAAAAAAACAGTAAAACAATTATTGATACATGCAATGTTTAAAAACTGAATAAAACATCATTAACAATTATCCGTATCTGCATCACAATATAAGAAATGAGGTCACCTGGTGCCTGCAGAAAACAAACTATCTGTTTCAGAATTTGACTTCCCATTTAACCCATTGTATACTAGTGGACTCTTCCATTGCAATATGTTGGACAAATCCATTTGTCATATAAGGGGTGGCAGGCCTATTGTTTCGTTTTTATTCTATTTTTGATGGAAAATTCTGTCAGCAAATAGTGCAGGCCCTGATCAGATGCCACATTCTTCTGATCTAGGCCTGCACTGTTTGCCAAGGCACCCCTTGCAATGGGATAAGGCTTGAGTAAGCCTCAAATCAACAGCAATAACAGACTGAATACCATATTTACTGTAAGTATTCAAACACTCAAATCCTTCCCATACTTGTTCTAAAACTTGAACAAATACAATTTTCTATCCAATGTTGTGACTAAAACCAGCTAAATGAGTGGCAATCAGTGTAGACCCTGATGAGACATCACCTGTGGTGTCTACTCTGGGTCTACAAGTTTGCTCAGCCCTGTCCATCTAATTACGTATCCTGTTGTCAGCACTCAAATATTTGGCAATGAGGCCAGTTCATTCCATTTCTCTTGATTTTCGTGTCTTTAGAATCCACTTATTTTGTTTGATTGATTTGAAGTTTAACATCCCCGTCAACGCTGAATAGGTCATCTTGGAGATGTTGCTTTCAATTTTGTGGGACTTTTACCCAACATTGAGATAAAATGACAGCAAGGTGTCTGAAGTTTTTAGGATTTTTATGGTAATCACATGCTAGCTGACCAATCAAGGCTGATCTTTGTTGTGGGCTAGTGTCTGAAGACACATTTTTTGCTTTTCATGACTCATTTAAGTGGAATGGCTACACCTTCAGGGGAAGCAACTGCACCAAAAGTATTTTTGTCTGCCATGTCAAAAGGTGTCAACTCTGAAAGAAAAGAATTTGGTCATGAGGTGCAAATTCTTTCCTTAAAAAGTTGACCCCTTTTTCCGTGGGACAGAGCTTATAGAAAAGCAAACAGAAAGTTCAGAAAGGTGTCTCCCTTTGAAAAATGGCAGAAAAATCTGCCAAGTTTTTCCATTCCCCTTAATAGTTTGTTTATTTGGAGCTAAATGGCCCAGTTAACACTATTTTGGTCATATTGAGCCACTCAGTTTACCTGATCACATTTTTCCTGGGCAGGCATATATATCAGCAATTAATTAGTACAGTGCACATTCTTTTCCCAGAATCTGACAACTGCCCTTCATTAATCAACTTGAGAAAAGGATGATAGGAAAGATTTCTTGATCAATTTCCATGACCTGACCTGGCAGGTATCAAACCTGCAACCTCCTGATCTCCAGTCAGACGCGCATCCGACTGAGCAACAGTGGCTGGCTCATTGATAGTTAAAAAGTACATGTACCATATGTATTCAGACAGACAAGCCTGAATAAATTGTGTAGACCCAGCTGAGACACTGGAGAATGCAGCATCTCATAAGTGTCTACACTATTTCTCACTCATCCAGCTATTTCAGACACTGGGTAGTAAATTGTCATCACGAAAACTTGTCTATATAATTTTGACCCCCTTGCATTCCACTTTATATATAGTAAAACTGGGGTTTACAGGGGTAAACCTTATTTTTCTTAGCAGAAATAAGAAAATATCACAATTTTTCATCTTAAAATTTTAGTTCTTTTTGGCGGTAAAGTTTACAATGTATTTGTATAGGCATGTTTTCGTAATGACTTGTTCAAATTTAAGAACAGGCATGGTAAGGAGTTGAGGTGTCCGAATACTAATGGTAAATACAGTAACACATTTCTTACCATAAAAATCCTAAAAATTTGGATACCTTGAGGACTTGCTGTAATTCTCCTAAAATTTGAACAAATTTGTTTCACGATCCAGCAAGAAGTCCAAATGTCAAACAGTGTAGACTCTGATCAGACTGCAGGGTCTGCACTGTTTGCTTAAGCCTGTCTGTCCCAATACTTAGGATCATTACAATATTTTCAGCTAAAACTTATTTCATTATACATACATATACATGTATATATACATGTATATATAATAAGGACTAGCTCCATAAATGGAGTAACAAGCTTAATAGAATAATTAAGATGAATTTCCTGATTTATTGTTAGAAATATAAATTGTGGGTATGAGGCGATTCTAACAAGTACCCAAAACATAAGTTTTCATGAAAAATTGAAAAAAAAAAAAAAAAATCCCAAAATAATCAGCATTACTCCTACATTTTACATGCTCAAAATCCTTTTTTCACTTGACATATATTGTTCAGAGGCGATTCTAACAAGCACCAATAAAATATATTTTGAGAGAGAAATATGAAAATAATATTCCTAAATTATCTTCATTTCTCTTCCTTGTATGAAGCAATGTAACAAAAGTCAGCAAAGACTATAAGAATCTAATATGGGTTCTGTTGTAGATGGGCTTTTCCAACCCGAGAGATGACCGTGCTGAGGTTCCGCTCAGCAGGGACATCCCAAGGGTTTGAAACACCCATCTACAACAGAACCTCATATTAGATTCTTTTTGTTGCACAACACCACTGAAAATTTTTCAATTTACTTTAACCCATTTTGTACCGGTGTCCCAGTTTATCTTGACCCCTGGGTAGCTTTACCCCCGGGGGTAAAGCTACTCAGGGGTAGCTTTACCCCCGGGGGTAAGGATATCCCGGGATATCTTTACCCCCACCCTGGATATCTTCACCCCCGGGGGTAAAGCTAAACTGGCCAGGATATCTTTACCCCCGGGGGTAAAGCTAAACTGGCCAGGATATCTTTACCCCCACCCAAACTTTTGGTTATAAACAATTTTCTTAATGCCAAATTTCTTCTTATATGTAAGAGAAGCAAGATAGTGGACTCGATGTTTCACTTTAACATTTTTCGTTTCAATCATGACTCAGACTAATAGAACTACCCTTAGTAAGAAATATGACCACATTATAGAGGCAAATGATTATATAATAACTTCTTTTTGTATATTTTCTTATTCAAAATGTCCCTTATGACAATCTTTCATAATCTTGCATTATCCCAGTCAGTTGTGAAATGGGTGGTGGTGGTGAGTGCAAAGGCGGGGGTAAAGATATCCCGGCTGGGATATCTTTACCCCCGGGGGTAAAGCTAAACTGGCCAGGATATCTTTACCCCCACCCCAACTTTTGGGTATAAACTATTTTCTTAATGCCCAATTTCTTCTTAAATGTAAGAGAAGCAAGATAGTGGACTTGATGTTTCACTTTAACATTTTTCGTTTCAATCATGACTCAGACTAATAGAACTACCCTTAGTAAGAAATATGACCATATTATAGAGGCAAATGATTATTTAATAACTTCTTTTTGTATATTAAAATCTTATTCAAAATGTCCCTTATGACAATCTTTCATAATCTTGCATTATCCCTGTCAGTTGTGAAATGGGTGGTGTTGGTGAGTGGAAAGGCGGGGGTAAAGATATCCCAGCTGGGATATCTTTACCCCCGGGGGTAAAGCTAAACTGGCCAGGATATCTTTACCCCCATAATAGAACTACCCTTAGTAAGAAATATGACCACATTATAGAGGCAAATGATTATATAATAACTTCTTTTTGTATATTTTCTTATTCAAAATGTCCCTTATGACAATCTTTCATAATCTTGCATTATCCCAGTCAGTTGTGAAATGGGTGGTGGGGGTGAGTGGAAAGGCGGGGGTAAAGATATCCCGGCTGGGATATCTTTACCCCCGGGGGTAAAGCTAAACTGGCCAGGATATCTTTACCCCCACCCCAACTTTTGGGTATAAACTATTTTCTAAATGCCCAATTGCTTCTTATATATAAAGATAGTGGACTCAATGTTTCACTTTAACATTTTTCGTTTCAATCGTGACTCGGACTATTAGAACTACCCTTAGTAAGAAATATGACCATATTATAGAGGCAAATGATTATTTAATAACTTCTTTTTGTATATTTTCTTATTCAAAATGTCCCTTATGACAATCTTTCATAATCTTGCATTATCCCTGTCAGTTGTGAAATGGGTGGTGTTGGTGAGTGGAAAGGCGGGGGTAAAGATATCCCGGCTGGGATATCTTTACCCCCGGGGGTAAAGCTAAACTGGCCAGGATATCTTTACCCCCATCTCAACTTTTGGGTATAAACTAGTTTCTGAATGCCCAAATTCTTCTTATATGTAAGAGAAGCAAGATAGAGGACTTGATGTTTCACTTTAACATTTTTCATTTCAATCGTGACTCGGACTAATAGAACAACCCTTAGAAAGAAATATGAACATATTATAGAGGCAAATGATTATTTAATAACTTCTTTCTGTATATTTTCTTATTCAAAATGTCCCTTATGACAATCTTTCATAATCTTGCATTATCCCTGTCAGTCGAGAAATGGGTGGTGGTGGTGAGTGGAAAGGCGGGGGTCGGATATCTTTACCCCCGGGGGGTTAAGCTAAACTGGCCAGGATATCTTTACCCCCACCCCAACTTTTGGGTATAAACTATTTTCTAAATGCCAAATTTCTTCTTATATGTAAGAGAAGCAAGATAGTAGACTTGATGTTTCACTTTAACATTTTTCATGAGCAATGGTAGAGGTGTGAAATCCTGATTCATGCAAGCTAGCTTGTGGTAATGTTATGTCAACCATAGACCATTGGACATCAGTAGTACCTTCCATTGTTGAGAAGTGTGCTTGTCTGGGTTTTCCAAAGTCTTGATTTTTTTTTTTTTTTTTTTGGGGGGGGGGGGGGGGTGTGTGTGGGGGGGTCACCCTATCCCAGCCAGGAAATCTTCACCCCCACCCATGAGCAATGGTATTAGATGTGAAAAAAGTATTCTTGCAAGCTGTATGGTTTAATTATGCTTGTTTTGTTGTTGTTTTTTTTTTTGCTTCACTTACATATAAGAAGAAATTGGGCATTAAGAAATAGTTTATACCCAAAAGTTGGGGTGGGGTTAAAGATATCCTGGTCAGTTTAGCTTTACCCCAGGGGGTAAAGATATCCCAGCCAGGATATCTTTACCCCCGCCTTTCCACTCACCACCACCCATTTCATAACTGACAGGGATAATGCAAGATTATGAAAGTTTGTCATTAGGGACATTTTGAATAAGAAACTATACAATTTCTTAAAGTGATTTTTAATTCATAGACTATTTGTTATTTTCCCTGCAGAAATATAATTTAGAAGAATATACAAAAAGAAATTATTAAATAATCATTTGCCTCTATAATATGGTCGTATTTCTTACCAAGGGTAGTTCTATTAGTCCAAGTCATGATTAAAATGAAAAATGTTGAAAGTGAAACATCGAGTCCTCTATCTTACTTCTCTTACATATAAGAAGAAATTTGGCATTTAGAAAATAGTTTATACCCAAAAGTTGGGGTGGGGGTAAAGATATCCTGGCCAGTTTAGCTTTACCTCCGGGGGTAAAGATATCCCAGCCGGGATATCTTTGCCCCCGCCTTTCCACTTACCACCACCACCCATTTCACAACTGACAGGGATAATGCAAGATTATGAAAGATTGTCATAAGCAACATTTTGAATAAGAAAATATACAAAAAGAAGTTATTAAATAATCATTTGACTCTATAATATGGTCATATTTCTTACTAAGGGTAGTTCTATTTGTCCGAGTCATGATTGAAATGAAAAATGTTCAAGTGAAACATCGAGTCCACTATCTTGCTTCTCTTACATATAAGAAGAAATTGGGCATTAAGAAAATAGTTTATACCCAAAAGTTGGGGTGGGGGTAAAGATATCCTGGCCAGTTTAGCTTTACCCCCGGGGGTAAAGATATCCCAGCCGGGATATCTTTACCCCCACCTTTCCACTCACCCCCACCACCCATTTCACAACTGACAGGGATAATGCAAGATTATGAAAGATTGTCATAAGGGCCATTTTGAATAAGAAAATATACAAAAAGAAGTTATTAAATAATCATTTGCCTCTATAATATGGTCGTATTTCTTTCTACAGGTAGTTCTATAAGTCCGAGTCACAATTGAAACGCAAAATGTTAAAGTGAAACATCGAGTCCACTATCTTGCTTCTCTTACATATAAGAAGAAATTGGGCATTTAGAAAATAGTTTATACCCAAAAGTTGGGGTGGGGGGTAAAGATATCCTGGCCAGTTTAGCTTTACCCCCGGGGGTAAAGATATCCCAGCCGGGATATCTTTACCCCCGCCTTTCCACTCACCACCACCACGCCTAGTGGATAAGAGCGCTGACTCTTAGTCATTAGGTCTCTCACCGCCGTAGGTTCGAGCCTCGCTCGGGCTACGTGTGAGACGCCAAGTTCTGCAACGGAAGGTCAGGTGGTTTTTCTCCGGGTACTCCGGTTTTCGCCCACCTCTGATTAACGATCGGCTCGATATGAGTGAAATAATCTTGAAAGGGCCGTAAAACCCAAAACCAAAAAAAAAAAAAAAATCACCACCACCACCCATTTCACGACTGACAGGGATAATGCAAGATTATGAAAGATTGTCATAAGCAACATTTTGAATAAGAAAAAAATACAAAAAAGAAGTTCTTAAATAATCATTTGCCTCTATAATATGGTTCTATTTCTTACTAAGGGTAGTTCTTTTAGTCCAAGTCACGATTGAAACGAAAAATGTTTAAGTGAAACATAGAGTCCACTATCTTGCTTCTCTTACATATAAGAAGATATTTGGCATTTAGAAAATAGTTTATACCCAAAAGTTGGGTAGGGAGTAAAGATATCCTGGCCAGTTTAGCTTTCCCCCCCCCCCCCTCCCACCCCCCCCCCCCCCCCCCCCATTTCACAACTGACTGGGATAATGCAAGATTATGAAAGATTGTCATAAGGGACATTTTGAATAAGAAAATATACAAAAAGAAGTTATATCATTTGCCTCTATAATATGGTCATATTTCTTTCTAAGGATAGTTCTTTAAGTCCGAGTCAGAATTGAAACGCAGCCCAGCCGGGATATCTTTACCCCCGCCTTTCCACTCACCACCACCACCCATTTTACGACTGACAGGGATAATGCAAGATTATGAAAGATTGTCATAAGCAACATTTTGAATAAGAAAATATACAAAAAAGAAGTTATTAAATAACAATTTGCCTCTATAATATGGTCATATTTCCTACTAAGGGTAGTTCTATTAGTCAGAGTCATGATTGAAACGAAAAAATGTTAAAGTGACACATCGAGTCAACTATCTTGCTTCACTTACATATAAGAAGAAATTGGGCATTAAGAAAATAGTTTTTACCCAAAAGTTGGGGTGGGGGTAAAGATATCCCGGCTGGGATAGCTTAACCCCCGGGGGTAAAGATATCCCAGCCGGGATATCTTTACCCCCGGGGGTGAAGATATCCAGGGTGGGGGTAAAGATATCCCGGGATATCTTTACCCCTGGGGGTAAAGCTACCCAGGGGGTAAAGATAAACTGTTACCCCGGAAACCCCAAAACAGGTACCCTGGCAAACTGCAGGCCCTGATCAGGGCCTACACTATTTGCAACTAGAAATGTGTCCCGGAAAAAAATCATGTTGCAACCACAGCTGTCATTGGACAGCATAACTCACCTGGAACAGTGGCCTTGAGGTCAATGACATAAGTAGGGGTATTGCCGGTTCAGCCTTGAAAAAAAAAAACTATTTTCATATCACATATGAACCCTATCCATCAATTTTGGAAAATATAAGCTCTAAAAAACTTTAACATTAAAAGCTTCTAGGTCCGTGATCTTGATCTTGAGGTCCTGGGCAAGGGCAGGATAATTGTTGAATGAAACTTTTTACCTTTATCTATCATCCTTCCAAATATGAAGCAAATCCATTACCGGTATATGGTTTGGAAAATATGAGCTCTTAACATACTTTAAAATACCCCTAAATTTTGAAATGGACTCCTGCCATATATAAGGAGGAAGATTCCATCTGGTACAAAAAGGGTTAATAGTCAACGTTTTATTTTTCCCACATTATACTTACATGTATGTAGTTTGCCTGGGTAAGAACACCAGGTTAAGAACAGAATTTCAATCCCAGGCTAAAACCACGGATTTCCTTATCTGGTGTACAAGTCTTTCAAACAGTCTTCATATGAGCTCTGTCATAAGAAATAGAAGTGAAGGCAATGATCAGGAATCAGTACAATTAACCCACAGCTCCAAGCAGTGACACCAAAGAGAAAGAAACACGAACATAAGATAACTAGACACAAATGGAAACATCAATAGCAGAAAGCCAAAAGGAAAGTTACTTTCACACAAAATGGCCAATTGGCTATCCAAAACAAAATAATATAAGCGAAACACAAGCTCAAGGACAAACCATAACAACAAGAGGACCATGATGGTCACCTGAGCTAAGAGATATACATGTGGGTCCCAGGATGGGGCAATTTTTGGTCCCAGGTCTATAATTTGAACAATCTCATAGACCACTATATAAGCCTAAGTTAAACCAGTGGGCCCCGGCGTGGGGGCATTTTTAAAGGTTTTTTTCTTATTTTCTCCTTTTCGTTGTCATGACAACCAAAGTTCTGCATGGAATGAAATTTTTTGAACAACTTTGAGAGAGGACCACACAAAGATCATTTCAGCCAAGTCTGGTCAAAATCTGTTCAGTTGTTTATTTAAAGGAATTGTAGACGGACAGACAGACGACGACAGTCAGTTAGCGATCACAATAGCTCCCCAGGAGCCTTCGGCTCAGGTGAGCTTAAATTAAACCGCAACAGAAGAACCGCCTTGGAACGGTCAGCTTAAATTGATTTTACGCAGCTGCAATCCTGGCACTAACTTCCGTCCCAATTGTTCAGTCCGCATGAAGGCCTCCTACTTCATCTGTGCAACATCTCCGAGAACAAAAAAATCAAGCAACCACAGAGATGGAAAAATGGTGAGGACACTCCAAACCTGTGTTTGGAGTTTGTGACCGGGCAAGACACAAACCAGCTTGTTCATCTAAAAAGACTAGCAAGAGTCTTGAAATTTTAGATGTAGAAACTACAATCGCACCTCGACGGCTTGAACACCTTTGTGACCATGGAAATCTGTTCGAGACAGTGGTAGTTTGAGCCACTGGGGATTTCTGGCAGGAGGCATTACGGGGTTAATTTCAAGACATCTTTTCAGTGTTCTATAATAAAAATGTATACTGTGTGTACTCATTAGAATCGCCTCATGGAGGCGAGGCAATTCCAATGAGTAAACACAGCATACAACTGCAAGATAAGAGATGCAAATTTCCTTATCTTATGTAGAGGAATTCTCTAGGGACTGAAAAACAGAATTGACTCAGCCATGGTAAACAAGCCATTGGTGTTTAAGCCATCAGTTCTAATGTACATCATTGTATTTTGCATAAGTGAACACTAAGGTGCTGATTAGATTGCCCAAGCTGATCTACACCTTTATTACTCACAAATGGTAGAGGTTTCAGTTGTGTAGTGGTCAAGCTACGCAGCTCAAAAACCAGGTCTCAGTTCGATTCTAGGCTTCTCCAGACATTCAGATGAGTCTTTAATCCAATATCCAATCTCTGTATGACCTTAGTTGTTGGTGGGACAGAAAACTCATCACACACAATCTCACAAATGACAAAAGCATGTTTTGTCAAAACATGGCTCATACCTAGTTAGCTGTCACATTTGTATACCACAACCTCAATATAACACAGTTCATTATAACACGGTTTGGATAAAACACGGTTTCAAGATGGATCCGAAAAATGTGTGGATTATATAGAAAAATGACCATAAATGGTCATTTTTCTGTATAATCTTCACATTTTTGTTTGGATATAACATGGTTGTTTGATTAACATGGTTTTCGCTTTGGACCCCATTAAGAGTGTTATAAAGAGGTTGTGGTGCATCAATGAATATCAGACCATCTACGCCTATTTCCAGTCACCATATCTTTCACTGGAGTAAAAAAAGAAGCCAACTTCTGCCAGAAAGTTTTGTTGTCCTGTTGCTCCTGTAGCCTCGTAGTTCTCCGAACTTCTGTTGGTTCATATAACTGCTGCAGTTTATTTGTCTCGGCTCTCTCTGCTTCCTCTATCATGTGTCTGTCTCTACTCTGGGCTAGCATGATGTTACGGTATGTCTGGGTAGGAGCTTGATGCCGCATTCTCTGGATTCTTTGACTCTCTTCATCCAGGGCATGCCGGTTACTGGTCTATATAAATGAATAATGAAGGGAAACAGCTCCATTGGAAGTATGTATGGCTCCATTACAGAGAACTACCCTTAAACAAATTATGTCTCAACCTCTTTATAACACTGTTCATTATTTGAATATAAAACAGTTAGAGGTGGATGCCAGCCTCAGAAGCTCAGTCGGATGCGCGTCTGACTGGTGTCCAGGAGGACGCAGGTTCGAAACCTGCCGGGTTCAGCAACATTCTTTCATGGAGATTGATTGATCATGAAATCTTTTCCATGTCATTCCCTTCCACTGATTCAAGAAGGGCAGTTCTCAATTTCTGGCGAAAGAATGTGCAGTGTACTGGTTAACTGCTTATGTATAAGCCTGCCCAGGAAAAATGTGGCTCAAAAATGACCTAAAATAGTGTTGAATGGGCCGTTAAACTCCAATAAAAACAAATTTAGAGGTGGAGCCTACAAATGTATAGACTATATAGAAAAAATGACCATTTTCTATATAATTTATGCTTGGATACAACATGGTTGTTTAAATAACATGGGTTATGCTGTGAACCCCAACACTGGTTGCATACAAATCCTTTTCTCCAACAAGACACCTTGTTTAGGGTATAAGTTGCCAATCTGCCATTTACTCTATCACTTCTAAACTAGAACTGTCAGAGGGTCTGACTGCTATACCCCTGCTTTAGCGCATTTTACTGAATTTGGATACCTAAAGCAGTTAAGAATGCATATGCAAAATTTTAACACAATCGGTGACAAAATGTTGGAGTAGTCTGCATCACAAGATTATTTTATTTTAAGCAACATGACTTGACCATGACATAGCAAATGTGAAATTTATGTCACGCACATCTATATCTCATTATGAATGCATATGCAAAATTTGAACTGAATCGGTGAAGAAATGTGGAAGTAATTTGTACCACAAGATTATTCTATTTTTAGCAACAGCGACCTTGACCTTGACATGACCCATATAAAACTTACGTCACACATATATACATCTCATTATACAGGTAAATACATATGCAAAATTTGAACTCTATCGGTGGAGAAATGTGGAAGTTATTTGCATCACATGATTATTATATTTTTAGCAATAGTGACCTTGACCATGACATGACGCATATAAAACATGTCGAGCACATCTACATCTCATTATACAAAAGCATATGAAAAATCTACACTCAATGGAGCCATATATGTGGAAGTTATTCTCATCACAAGATTATTCTATTTTTAGCAAGTCACTTTGACTTGACCCAAATGAAATTTATGTCATGCACATCTACACCACAATATGATACAGGTACAGAAACAATAATGATCAAACTTCAAAGGTTTACAATTTTTCTTGGAAGGTTTTTCCCATCTTCGCCGGCAAGGGCAGTGACTCAACTACATTCCCTGGAAGGCAGTGGAAAGAAACACCTGGGGCCAACAGTTTTTAAGCCTTGTTACCACAACAAACTGGTTTTGTTTGTTTGGAAAAACTGGTTTTGTTTGTTTAAAAACTGGTAAGTGGTCAAAACATTAACTCTTCTAGCAAGTACACTATCTAATACAGTGATATTTTTGATGAAAAAAATGTGAGTGAAAAAATTTCAAAATTTAGGGGTGTCAGGTTGTGTTTTCTTCAAAATTTATTTGGAAAATGGCTGAATTTTTTGCAAACAGTGTAGGCCATGATCAGACGTGTTTGATCTGGGCCTGCACTGTTTTTCAGTGATATTTTTTATGAAACAAGAGGGCCATGATGGCCCTGGATCGCTCACCTGATCCATAGGGTATCAAGTGGGCCCCTGGGAGAGCCACTATTGGCCCCGGGCTATAATATGAATAATCTTGGCAGTGGTCTAAAAGGTGAAGCTTCATACCAAATATCAAAGGACGAAGCCTTCTGGTTTCAAACAAGATTTTTAAAGGTTTTCCTTATATTAGTCTATATAAACCTTTGGGTCCCTGGGGCGGGCCATTTTTGGCCCCAGGGCTATAATTTGAACAATCTTGGTAGAAATCCACAAGCCGAAGCTTCATACCAAATATCAAAGACCTTGGCCTTCTGCTTTCAGACAAGAAGATTTTCAAAGGTTTTCATTGCCTTGACTTCCATTTCCTAGGGCTATACATTGTAATTTGAACAATTTAGATGAAGCTTCACACCAAATATCAAAGATCTGGTCCTTGCAGTTTCAGAGTAGAAGATTTTTTTTTATTTCCCTATATAAGTCAATTTAAACATGAAGGGCCCCGGGGTGGGGGCATTTTTGGCCCAAGGATTATGATTTGAACAATCTTGGTAGAGTCCACCAGATGAAGCTACACACCAAATTTCAAAGAACTGGGCCATGCGGTTTTGGAGAAGAAGATTTTTAAAGATTTTCCCTGAATAAGCCAATGTAAAACCAAAGGGCCCGCAGGTGGGGGCATTTTTCGCCCTAGGCCTATAATTTGAACAATCTTGATAGAGGTCCACTAGATGAAGCTTCACACTAAATATCAAAGAACTGGACCTTGCGGTTTCAGAGAAGAAGATTTTTAAAGATTTTCCCTATATAAGTCTATGTAAAACCAAAGGCCCCCGGGGCGGGGGCATTTCTGGCCCCAGGGCTATAATTTGAACATCCCGGTAGAGATCCACTAGCTAAAGCTTCATACCAAATATCAAAGACCTGGGCCATGTGGTTTCAGAGAAGATTTTTTAATATTTTTCCTATATAAGCCTATGAAAAACCAAAGGGCCCCGGAGCGGGGGCATTTTTGGCCCTAGGGCTATAATTTGAACAATCTTGATAGAGGTCCACTATATGAAGCTTCACACCAAATATCAAAGTCCTGGGCCTTGCGGTTTCAGAGAAGAAGATTATTAAAAATTTTCCCTATAAAAGCCTATGTAAAACCAAAGGCCCCTGGGACGGGGGCAGTTTTGGCCCCAGGGCTATTATTTGAACAATCTTGGTACAGGTCCACTTGATGAAGCTTCATACCAAATATCAAAGACCTGGGCCTTGCGGTTTCAGAGAAGAAGATTTTTAAAAATTTTCCTTATATAAGCCTATGTAAAACCAAAGACCTTCCACCATTCTTTGAATGGCAGGGGCATAATCAGTCCATTGGTTAAGGACCCTTTTTTTCACTTTTGATCTCTTAGTATGCCCTTCACCTTGGAGGTAAGGACCTTGGTCTTATGTGAGGCAGATTGTCCCATGATGGCCAACATTTCTGCCAAGTAATTTCAAAATATATCCAGAAATAAGCAAGTTATTGACTGCGTTTAAGTTTCGTACCCTTTTTTTGACATTTGACCTCTAAGTATGACCTTGACCTTGGAGGTACAGACATGGGTTTTGCATGTGACACATCGTCTCATGATGGTTAACATTTCTACAAAGTAATTTCAAAATCCATCCAGAAATAAGAAAGTTATTGACTGCGTTTAAGTTTTTGACGGACGAACGAACGGACGAACTAATGGATGGACAAACGGACGGATGGACAGAGGCAACGCTATATGCCCTTCCACCATTCTTCGAATTGCGGGGGCATAATCAGTCCATTGGTTAAGGACCCTTTTTTTCACATTTGACCTCTAAGTATGACCTTGACCTTGGAGGCAAGGACCTTGGTCTTATGTGAGGCTGATTGTCCCATGATGGCCAACATTTCTGCCAAGTAATTTCAAAATCCATCCAGAAATAAGAAAGTTATTGACTGCATTTAAGTTTCGGACCCTTTTTTTGACATTTGACCTCTAAGTATGACCTTGACTTTGGAGGTACAGACACCGGTTTTGCATGTGACACATCGTCTCATGATGGTTAACATTTCTACAAAGTAATTTCAAAATCAATCCAGAAATAAGAAAGTTATAGACTGCGTTTAAGTTTCGGACCCTTTTTTTTTAACTTTGGCCTTTAAGTATGACCTTGACCTTGGAGGTACAGACCTGGGTTTTGCATGTGACACATCCTCTCATGATGGTTAACATTTCTACAAAGTAATTTCAAAATCCATCCAGAAATAAGAAAGTTATTGACTGCGTTTAAGTTTCGGACGGACGAACGAACGGATGAACGAATGGATGAACGAACAGACAGATGAACGGATGGACAGGGGCAATGCTATATGCCCTTCCACCATTCTTCGAATGGCAGGGGGCATAATCAGTCCATTGGTTAAGAAGGAGGAGTCCTTTAAAGGCTTTTTCTATTTTTAGATCTGGCGGCCATCTAAATCAATCAAGCAGAACGGTTTGAGCAATTTTGGAAGAGGGTCACCCAAGGAACTTTCCTGTGAAATTATATCAAAATCCATGCACCGGTTAAGGAGGAGAAGTTGTTTAAAGGTTTTCTACTTTTAGCTCTGACTGCTATCTTGTTCACCTGAGCAGAATGAGTTGAGCAATTTTGGTAGAGGGTCACCCAAGGAACCTTCCTGTAAAATTATATCAAAATCCATGCACTGGTTAGGGAGAAGTTGTTTAAAGGTTTTTCTTTTTTTAGCTCTGGTGGCCATCTTGTTCACCTGAGCTGAACAATTTGAGCAATTTTGGTAGAGGGTCACCCAAGGAACCTTCCTGTGAAATTATATCAAAATCTTTGCACTGGTTAAGGAGAAGTTGTTTATAGGGTTTTCTATTTTTAGCTCTGGTGGCCATCTTGTTCACACAAGCTGAACGATTTGAGCAATTTTGGTAGAGGGTCATCCAAGGAATATTCCTGTGAAATTATTTCAAAATCTGTCCAGCAGTTTTGGAGAAGTCGTTTAAAGCAAAAGTTGACGACGGACGGATGCACACACGGGCGATGGACAAAGACCGATCACATAAGCTCATCTTCAGCACTTCGTGCTCAGGTGAGCTAAAAATGTGAGTGGCTTTTGCAACTGTAAAAGCAACCCACATTTGTCCATCAAATATATTTAATAGCAAAGTTAAATCCAAGTTTAACAAACATCATCGTTAGTTCTGAACAAATGGGCCCTGTCTTCGAAAGATGATTTCTTACCAGTCGGCTTGATGCTATGAGGTCAACTTGATCTACTGGTGATCTTATTAATGTCTCCTGTCTCGTGGTCCGTGGACTTTGAAAATCTGGCTGTGTTTTTGCTCGTTTCCGTGGTAACACTGTTGAAACTCTGGGACTATTTATGGGCACGCCTGAAATAAAAGGGTTTTTGAATATAGCCCTAGTGTACAGAACTAAATTGTTTATTTGTATTGAAGTTTTACAGCCCAGTCAACACTATTTTAGGTCATTTTTGAGTGAGTGTTTGAGTTTTATGTCCCACCAACAGCTAAGGTCATATGGAGACAGGACTTCGGTTTAAAGACTCATCCGAAAGTCTGGAGAAGCCCGGGATCCATCCTGCCATCCCTGGTTTACAAGGCGAGTAGCGTAACCACTACACCACGGAGGCATCTATGTCATTTTTGAGCTGGTCAGTTTACCTATCTACACTTTTCCTGGGCAGGCTTATATGTAAGCGGTTAACCAGTACAGTGCACATTCTTTATCAAACAAGAGGACCATGATGGTACTAATTCGCTCACCTGAGTTAAGATATGTACATGTGTGTCCCAGGGTGGGGCAATTTTTGGCCCCAACTCTATGATTTGAAAAATCTTGGTAGACCCCGGCGCTGGGGTATATTTAGCCCCAGGGCTATAATTTGAACAATCTTAGTAGAGGTTCACTAGGTGAAGCTTCATACCACATATCAAACACCTGGGCCTTCTGATACCAAACAAGACAATTTTTTAAGGTTTTCCCTATATAAGCCTATGTAAAACCAGTGGGCCCTGTGGCAAGGGCATTTTTGGCCCCACGGTTACAATTTGAATGATCTTGGTAGAGGTCCACTAGATGAAGCTTCATACCAAATATCAAAGATCTGGGCCCTACGGTTTCAGAGAAGATTTTTAAAGGATTTCCCTATACAAGCCCATGTAAAACTGGTGGGCCCCAGTGTGGGGCCATTTCTGGACCCAGGGCTATAATTTGAACAATCTTGGTAGAGGTTCACTAGATGAAGCTTCATACCAAATAATAAAGACCTGGACCCAGCAGTTTCAGAGAAGATGATGTTTAAAGGATTTTCCCTATGTAAGTCTATGTAAAACCGCTTGGTCTCTAAGCACCCCCATTTTGGTCGCAGGGCTACAATTTGAACAGTCTTCATAGAGGTCCCCTAGATGAAGCTTCATACCAAATATCAAAGACCTGGGTCCTACGGTTTCAGAGAAGAAGATTTTATAAAGGATTTCCCTAGGCAAACACTTATGTGTAAAAGTGGTGGGCCCCAGTGCAAGGGCATTATTGGCCCCAGGGCTATAATTTGAACAATCTTAGTAGAGGTCCCCTAGATGAAGCTTCATACCAAATATCAAAGATCTGGGCTCAGTGGTTTCAGAGAAGAAAATTTTAACAAGCGGTAAGGAGGAGATGTCGTTTGAAGAGTTTTCTAGTTTTAGCTCTGGCGCTCTTGTTCGCCGCGTTGAATGATTTTAGCTATTTTGGTAGGGAGTCACCTAACTAACATTCCTGTGAAGTTTGAATCAAATTGGCCAAAGGGTTGAGGAGGAGTTCGCGTTTTGACGTATATTTACAAAGTTTTTTTCTGTTTTAAGCTATGGCGGCCATTTTGCTCATCAGAGCGAAAAACATTTTTAACTATTTTGGTAGTGGGTCATCTAAGCATCATTCCTATGAAGGTTGAATGAAATTGGTCCAAGGGTAAAGGAGGAGTAGTCGTTGGAAGAATTTTTCTATATTTAGCTCTGGGGGCCATCTTGTTAGTCAGAGCAGAATGATTTTAGCTATTTCTTTAGGGAGTCACCTACATAACATTCCTGTGAAGTTTGAATCAAATTGGCCCAAGGGTTAAGGAGGAGTTCGTGTTTGAAGCAAATTTACGATGTTTTTCTATTTTTAGGTATGGCGGCCATTTTGCTCATCAGAGCAGAACCTTTTCAGCTATTTTGGTAGATGGTCACCTAAGCAACATTCCTATGAAGTTTGAATAAAATTGGCCCAAGGTTACAGGAGGAGTTGTCGTTTAAAGTTTTTTCTATTTTTAGCTCTGGCGGCCATCTTGTTTGTTAGAGCATAACGATTTTAGCTATTTTGGTAGGGAGTCATTTGGGCAACATTCCTGTGAAGTTTGAATCAAATTGGCCAAAGGGTTAAAGAAGAGTTTGTGTTTGAAGCAAATTTACAATGTTTTTTCTATTTTTAGCTATGGCGGCCATTTTGCTAATCAGAGCAATACCGTTTTAGCTATTTTAGTAGAAGGTCACCTAAGCAACATTCCTATGAAGTTTGAATTAAATTGGCCCAAGGGTACAGGAGGAGTTGTCGTTTACAGAATTTTCTATTTTTAGCTCTGGCGGCCATTTTGTTCACTGGAGCGGGAACGTTTTAGCTATTTTGGTAGAGGGTCACCTAAGTAACATTCCTATAAAGTTTGAATGAAATTGGCCTTAAGGTACAGGAGGAGTTGTTGTTCAAAGATTTTTCTATTTTTAGCTCTGGCAGCCATCTTGTTTAGCGGAGCGGAACAATTTTAGCTATTTTTGTAGTGGGTCACCTCAGCAATATTCCTATGAAGTTTTATTGAAATTGGCTCAAGGGTTAAGGAGGAGTTAGCATTTAAAGCTAATTGTTGACACCGCACGACACACGACGGACATTGACTGATCACAATAGTTCACCATGAGCACTTCATGCTCAGGTGAGCTAAAAAGCGGACTCCTGATTGACTATGTTAAAAGCAGACGTGACAAAAATAATCCCCTAATTTTCATTTCACTATTTCTCAGCAAAAATAAGGCTTCAAAAAGTTCACATTTCATGTGAATTGTCTACTCAGCAGAAAAATTACATCATCAAATTTAATGTCAAGCCTCATTTTCAATGATAAATAAGAAAATGACATCTCAAGCCCTGTCGCCCAATGAAACCAATTGGGTTTATTAGCCTCGCACCGTGGTTCCTGGACAGGCTTAGGTCCTCTAAGCGGTTTACCAGTACTAACGTGCGGGCCGGATTCAGCTCTGCGTGGAAGCATCATGCAGCCCATATATTTCTTCAAGCTCCTATGGGCGGGGGCGAGCAAATTTATAATGTTTTTCTATTTTTAGCTCTGGTGGCCATATTGTTCATCGGAACAAGACCATTTTAGCTATTTTGGTAGAGAGTCATCTAAGCAACATTCCTATGAAGTTTGAATGTAATTGGCCCAATGGTACAGGAGGAGTTGTCGTTTGAATACTTTTTCTATTTTTAGCCCTGGTGGCCATCTTGTTTATCAGAGTTGAATGATTTTAACTATTTTGGTAGGGAGTCACCTGGGCAACATTCCTGTGAAGTTTGAAGCAAATTTACAATGTTTTTCTATTTTTAGCTCTGGTGGCCATTTTGTTCATTGGAGCGGGATCATTTTAGCTAATATGGTATAGGGTCAACGACATAATATTCCTGTGAAGTTTGAACCAAATTGGCCCAAGGGGTAAGGAGGAATTGTCGTTTGAAGAATTTTTCTATTTTTAGCACTAGCGGCCATCTTGTTAGTCAGAGCGGAACAATTTTAGCTATTTTGGTAGGGAGTCAACCACATAATAGTCCTGTGAAGTTTGAATCATATTGACCCAAGGGGTAAGGAGGAGTTGTCTTTTGAAGATTTTTTCTATTTTTAGCTCTGGCGGCCATCGTGTTTGCCGCATTGAACGATTTTAGCTATTTTGGTAGGGAGTCACCTAACTAACATTCCTGTGAAGTTTGAATCAAATTGGCCCAAGGGTTGAGGAGGAGTTCGCGTTTTGACGTAAATTTACAAAGTTTTTCTGTTTTTAGCTATGGCGGCCATTTTGCTCATCAGAGCAAAAACGTTTTCGCCATTTTGGTAGTGGGTCATCTAAGCAACATTCCTATGAAGTTTGAATGAAATTGGCCCAAGGGTAAAGGAGGAGTAGTCGTTTGAAGATTTTTTCTATTTTTACCTCTGGCGGCCATCTTGTTATTCAGAGCGGGATGATTTTATCTATTTCTTTACGGAATCACCTACATAACATTCCTGTGAAGTTTGAATCAAATTGGCCCAAGGGTTAAGGAGGAGTTCGTGTTTGAAGCAAATTTACGATGTTTTTCTATTTTTTAGCTATGGCGGCCATTTTGCTCATCAGAGCAGAATCTTTTCAGCTATTTTGGTAGATGGTCACCTAAAAAACATTCCTATGAAGTTTGAATAAAATTGTCCCAAGGGTACAGGAGGAATTGTCGTTTAAAGATTTTTTCTAATTTTAGCTCTGGTGGCCATCTTGTTTGTCAGGGCACAACAATCTTAGCTATTTTTGTAGGGAGTCATTTGGGCAACATTCCTGTGAAGTTTGAAACAAATTGGCCCAAGGGTTGAGGAGGAGTTTGTGTTTGAAGCAAATTTACGATGTTTTTCTATTTTTAGCTATGGCGGCCATTTTGCTCATCAGAGCAATACCGTTTTAGCTATTTTAGTAGAGGGTCACCTAAGCAAAATTCCTATGAAGTTTGAATAAATTTGGCCAAAGGGTACAGGAGGAGTTGTCGTTTACAGAATTTTCTATTTTTAGCTCTGGCGGCCATTTTGTTCACCGGAGCGGAAACGTTTTAGCTATTTTGGTAGAGGGTCACCTAAGCAACGTTCCTATAAAGTTTGAATGACATTAGCCTTAAGGTACAGGAGAAGTTGTCCTTTAAAGATTTTTCTATTTTTAGCTCTGGCGGCCATCTTGTTCAGCGGAGCAGAACAATTTTAGCTATTTTTGTAGAGGGTCACCTCAGCAATATTCCTATGAAGTTTTATTGAAATTGGCTCAAGGGTTTAGGAGGAGTTAGCATTTAAAGCAAATTGTTGACGCCGCACGACACACGACGCACAACAGACATTGACCGATCACAATAGCTCACCATGAGCACTTCGTGCTCAGGTGAGCTAAAAACAGAACATAAATCAGAGAACTAGTTTATATACATGTACTTTTTCACTTATTTTAGATCTTGCAAAGATTTTGTTCTTTCTTATAAACTCAGGGTTAAACCTAACAGACTTTTGTCCCCAATTATGAAATATTGTCCTCATAACAGTACTTTGGGGTTTCCGGTACAAAATGGGTTAAAGAAAAACATATCCAGTTGTGGCATGGGGAAGGTTCAGCATGGTTAATATATTCGCCAGTGCACAACAAAACCTACAATAATACCTAGACCTGTATGACCAGCTAAGAATCAGATCAGTTTGTGCATTCACAAAGTCTGATCAGTCTTCCCTGACTATGTCCGGCCTCAGTAGCTCAGTCGGATGCGCGTCTGACTGGTGATCAGGAGGACGCAGGTTCGATAACTGCCGGGGTCAACAACGTTCTTTCGTGGCGATTGATCATGAAATCTTTTTTACGGTCATTCTCTCCCTTCTGTTGATTCAAGAAGGGCAGTTGTCAGTTTCTGGCGAAAGAATGTGCACTGTAGCTGGTTAACCACTTATGTATAAGCCTGCCCAGGAAAAGTGTGGATAGGTAAACTGACCGCCTCAAAAACGACTAAAATAATGTTGACTGGCCATAAAATTCCAATACAAACAAACAAACAAACTTCCCTGTCCCTGACTGCATTCTGTTGCAATCCAAAGACAGATACACAAAACATCTTGTCAAATATGATGGATCTGAGAGTTTGCTGGTTTTACAGGTCTTATTGTAGGTTTTGTCCTGTGCTGGTACATTCGTATGTATCATCCTAGCCCAAGGAGGTTATGTGCATCATCTTTGTTCTGTTGCATGGGGGAATGGATACCTGTGCATCCTGTTATTTTAGTGCTTTTGTTAAACCCTTATCCTGCTGAACACAATAATGCCTACCTTTGCAAACAGTGTAGATCATGATCAGATGGCTTCTCATGAAGCCCTCTGATCAGGATCTGCACTATTTGTCATTCAGCTGGTGATTCAATCAGATACATTACATCAGTAGTTTGATTGTCAGAGAAAGGTGAGACTTAATTAATTTATTCAACAGGATAAGGGTTAGCAAGGCAGGCCACTGTTGGTACTTTCTATAAGCTAAATCTTTGGGAGAAGACATCAACTTTTAAAGGAAAGAATTTGCTCAAAAGAAACAGTCTCTAGACTTTCCTTTAACCCTTAGCTGCCAAGAAAAACATCTGAAAATGTTGTCTGCTTATGTTGTCTGCTGAATTTTCTTGCAAACTTTTTAAAAATATTTTTGCATACAGGCAAGTAGTGTGGGCCCAGATCAGCAGTCTGATCTGGTCCACAATGTTTGCAAAAGAAAAATTACTTTTAAGATATCCAGCAGACGACAGTTGGCGTGTCAGCCCCCGCCCATCGGGGCTTGAAAAAATAGATGAGCTGAATCCGACACGCACATGAGTACTGGTAAACGCCTAGAGGATCTAAACCTGCCCAGGCAAAGGGCTGCGAGCCGGACCCGTCCATGCTTATTAACCCTATTGGTTTCATTGGGCGACAGGGCTTGAGATGTCATTTCATCTCAATGTCGGGTAAAAGTCCCACAAAATTGGAAAAGTCTCAAAAATGACCTTTACAGTGTTGACGGGGACGTTAAACCTCAAATCAAGCAAACAAACAAACAAACAATTGTAGTGATTGGCATTTTATGGGTTAAGATCACAGGTGCTTGAAGTTCTGTCCACAAATAGTTCATAAGATTCAAAATCAACTGACACTTAGCCATTTTGTAACTTTTTTTAAATTGCATCAGAGTATATTTGGACATTTTCAATACCTTTTGATGGACCAAACTTCAAGCGCCTGTGACAAAATATTTTTGAAATGAAAGAGTTGCCTTCCCTTAAGGTATATCTCTTTTTAGTTACAGAGGTCTCAGAATCCAGCAGATCAAGATCTATACTGTTTTCCATTCTGCTTCTGAATCCATGGTAAAAATTGAATTCATGCGACTAATGACTGTAACTTGAGGAATGTAGCATATATTGAAATATTCACATGGTGAGGTTTAATGGTACTTTCTCAAGATACAGTTCAACATCATATGACAACATACCTTTGTCTCCTGACTGCTGAATATCTAGTAAGGCTGCACTTTGACTATGGGTGTATAGTTTGTGGTTCTCCGTTTCTTCATCTTGGGATAATTCAATAATGTTGACATCCACATTTTCATTGAAACTAGCTTTGATAGCTTTTAATTTAACAGTACTATTATCCCTGCCCCTTCCTTTGCCTTGTGGCATTTTGAACTGCTTCCCTTTTTCTTCATTCTCTGTCTCAGAAGCACTTTCAACATTACTATCTTTGTTTAAATTCTTTCTCTTTTTTCTTGTTTTACATGCATCTGAATCAGACTTTAAAATTTTATGATTTTTATTAATATCTACATGTATGTTACTGCTCTCTGATTCACTTATGTCTGTTTTATCTTTGTTATGAATAGCTTGTGTGTTAACAGGACTTTTGAGCTTAATTTTCCTTTTGTCTTTTTCAGGATCTGAAGACTCAGAAGATGATTCTATATTTACAGATCTTTCTCTTAGCCTAAGTCTTTCTGAATGCCTATTTCTTATGCATGATTTCAGACTTTTTCTTGGTCTTAATCTGTGTCCAGAGTATCTAGGAGAAACTGATCTATTAGAATTATTCCTGTTGTGAAATCTTTCAACTTCCAGTCCCTTATCTGAGCTTCGTAATCTTTTAGATTCTGCAAGTTGATTTCCTGTCAAGTCATCTTCCATACTCTTATATTTTCTCTTCGATATTTCTCTGTCCACCACCGATTGAGACTTTATATCTTTTGAACTAACATCATCAACCTTTGCAATAACATTTTCATTTCCACCCTTATTCTCATTCTCCTTTGAAAGAACACTTCTGCCATCAAACAGTAAACTTCCTCTATTGCTTCTTGTAAACCGTAAACCTGATGCCACAGATTCATTAACAACTTCTTTAGGTTTATTACATACTTCATTTGAAATTTTTGCTACTTCCTCACTCTTTGACTTTATAGTTTTAGTATTTACAACAACAGCTTTTTCAACCAGTTTGTGACTGTTCAGGATTTTTATTCTGAATTCAAACTGTAATGGGTAGGATTTTAATTCTTTCCCATTCTGGGTGAATCCATACTTCTTACAAAAAGCCCAAGGGGCTGTTGCTATGGTTATAAGAAAATTTTCTGTCTGAATGGGTTTTAATTCCAGTGTGTTTTCCCTTTGGATCATATACAGTAATGCTCTGAAAGTATTTTCTATTTGACTATGAGCTGTTTTTCTAGAAATTGTTTTAGAAATCTTTCCATCTGTAGATTCTTCATACTTGACCTTTACCTTGTAAAGCACATCTTTGTGTCTCAAGAGTCTGGTGTTGTTTTGAAGGAGGGGAAATTCATCCAAAGGCATGCTGATTATATCTTACCATTAAATACAAGGCTTTTCAAACCTGAAAATATATATTTCAAAATGGTACACAAATACATGTATACTGGTCACCAACAGTAAGGAAATATTCCAATCAATGGATGATTTTTTTCTATATCACATTACGAAACAAGCCTATATAAATACATTGCAAATTTTACCCCCGAAAAAATGCAAATTTTTAGACGAAAAATTGTGATATTTTCCCTACTTCTGCCCAAAATATAGATTGTGGGTACACCTTAGAACCGCCTCATCGATTTCTCATTAGAGCAGAAATAAGCAAAAAAAGGTTTGGTACCAGATGCTCTGTCTCTGGTCGGGCCCATCGGAGTCTAACTGTTGGTTTTATTTTGCTCCAGCATTTCAGTGGTTTCTTGCTGTCAAGTCCTCACCATTGTTTCATCTCTGTGGTTGTTTGATTTTTCACAGAGATGTTGCACTGATTAGTTAGGAGGCCTTCATGCGGCTGAACAAATTATTTGTCTTAATCGCGACGGAAGTAAGGGCGAGGATTGTAGCCACGTAAAATTGATTTAAGCCCTCCAGTGGAATTCGTTTCCGCTGACCGTTCCAAGGCGGTTCTTCTGTCATGGTTTACTTGTGTTATGGTTTGTCTTTTGATGTTTGAGTGGCTTATATTATTTTATTTTGGATAGCCTATTGGCCATTTTGTGGGAAAGTAACTGTCCTTTTGGCTTTCCGCTATTGATGTTTACATTAGGGTCTGTTTGTTTCATGTTTGTGTTCCTTTCCCTTTGGTGTCTCTGATGGGATCTGTGGGTTAATTGTATTGATTCCTGATCATTGCCTCCACTTCTACTTTACCCCTGTAAACCCCAGTTTTACTATATAATAGTGGGATTCAAGGGGGCCGAAATAATATAGGTGTGTTTTCGTGATGATGTAAACAGTAATAAACAAGAGGGCCATGATGACCCTGAATCCCTCATCTGATTTCAAAATGTCCCATGGCTTCTGAAAGTGATATGGAAAATTGACAGCCATCTTATTCCTTGAAGCATATCTATTGCACTTCAATAGATGGTCACCTTGGCAACATTCTTGCAAAGTTTGAATGAAACTGGCTTAAGATGTTAGGGGACGTTGTCATTTATTTAAAGAGTTTTCTACTTTTAAGTCTGTCAGACACTTTCTTCAATGGAGGGCCATCTTGTTCATTGGAGCTGAACCAGTTTAGCTAATTTGGTAGATGGTCATCAAAGCAACTTTTCTGTGAAGCTTAATGAAATTGGACTAAACGTTAATGAGTTGTCATTTATACATGTAGGTTTTTTCTATTTTTAGCTCTGGCTGCTTTTTTGTTCATCAGGTTTGAATAGTTTCAGCTATTTTGGTAGAGGGTGCAACATTTCTATGAAGCTTGATTGAAATTGGCCCAGGGGTGTTTGTTTGTTTGTTTGATTTGAGGTTTAACGTCCCGGTCAACACTGTAAAGGTCATTTTGGAGATGTTGCTTCCAATTTTGTGGGACTTTTACCCGACATTGAGATGAAAAGACATCTCAAAGCCCAGTCGCCCAATGAAACCAATAGGGTTTATTAGCATGGACGGTCCGCCTCGCACCGCGGTTCCTGGACAGGCTTAGGTCCTCTAAGCGGTTTACCACTACTAGTGTGCGGGCGGGATTCAGCTCTGCGTGGAAGCATCATGCAGCCCATATATTTCTTCAAGCCCCTATGGGCAGGGGGCCGGGCCCAGGGGTGTAGGAGGAATTAAAGACTTTTCTTTTTTGAGCTCTGGTGCCTATCTTGTTCATCTGACCAGAACAATTTTATCTGTTTGGTATGCAGCCATCTGGGCAACATTCCTTTGAAGTTTGAATCAAATGACCCCAGGGTTAAAGGAGTTTTTTGCAAATTGTTGACTTGTCTATTTTTAGCTCTGGTAGCCATCTTGCTCATTTGAGCGGAACAGTTTTATCTGTTTTGGTAGAGGGTCACCTAAGCAACATACATATGAAGTTTGAATGAAATTGGTCTATGTGCATAAAAAGAATAGTGGTTTTAATATCTTACTTTTTTACCTCTTGTGGCCATCTTTTTCATCTGAGCAGAACCATTTTAGCTATTTTGGTAGAGAGCCACCTAATGTTTGCCAGTATCCCATTTTGGGGTTTCTGGTTCAAAGTGGGTTAAAGTATATATGGTGCTTTGTTCTGTTATGACAGGACAGTAAACATCATATTGCACATAAATTTTATACTGCATTTTTTTTAACCATAATCATTCCCTTACATGATACACCTGAGCCTCTTTATAACACTAATGTTGGGGTCCAAAGCAGAAACCGTGTTAGTTAACCAATCATGTTATATCCAAATAAAAATGTATAGATTATATAGAAAAATGACCATTTATTGGGGATGTGGCCCAGCCGGCCGCTGGAATGAAATCTGAGGGTGTCTGGGGTCAAAAATGCCTTGAAATTGATGCTGGCAAAACATGCTGCAGACATATAAAATTGCCAGTGCTAAACCCTTTAATTGTTGCCTTGACAGCAGTGCGAAGATAAAGATTCGGTCAAAAACACATGTGAAATCACACTTTTTGACAACTTTGAGATGCCCCCCCCCCCGTTACCCCGTTATATATGGTGCTTTGTTCTGTTATGACAGGACAGTAAACATCATATTGCACATAAATTTTATACTGCATTTTTTTTTAACCATAATCATTCCCTTACATGATACACCTGAGCCTCTTTATAACACTAATGTTGGGGGTCCAAAGCAGAGAACCGAACCGTGTTAGTTAACCAATCGTGTTATATCCAAATAAAAATGTATAGATTATATAGAAAAATGACCATTTATTGGGGATGTGGCCCAGCCGGCCGCTGGAATGAAATCTGAGGGTGTCTGGGGTCAAAAATGCCTTGAAATTGATGCTGGCAAAACATGCTGCAGACATATAAATTGCCAGTGCTAAACCCTTTAATTGTTGCCTTGACAGCAGTGCGAAGATAAAGATTCGGTCAAAAACACATGTGAAATCACACTTTTTGACAACTTTGAGATGCCCCCCCCCCCCCCACCGTTACATGGTAACAATGATTTAGAAAAAGGTTCCATTTGAAAGGCTACTGCCCTGTGAACATTACTGCCGAGTTTGATGTAAAACAGACCAATCATTATATGAAGTTGCTGTGCTAGGCAAAACTGTGGAAATCAGCAAAATTCACAAAGTGCCCAAGTGGGAAAGGGTTAAGCAGGTAAAAGATTCGCAGCAGAGGGCCCACAGAGACTATATTGACAACATCCTGATGTCATCATAACAGAAAATCCAAAGAAAGTATACTCCTACATAAAGCAGAAGAAATCAGGAGAAATTAGCATCCCTGCTCTGAAACCAGGATAAGTTGTTATTAACGGCCCAACGGAAAAAGCCGAAGCCCTGAATATCCAATATACATCACAGTTCACTAGGGAACCTTACCAGACGACAACCTTCCTGACATAGACAATGACCCTGTGCCAGCCATAAAGTTCACAGTTCCAGGCAATGAAAAATTGCTCAGTAACTTGAACCCTTCCAAGGCATCTTGACTGGATCTTCTACCCACCAGAATCCTCAAGATGGTTGCTAGTGAAATAGCACCATCACTATGTGCTATCTATCAACAGTCGCACAATGTGATTGTTTTATCATTCGAGAAAAGAATATTAATTTCTCAAACTGAACATAATTTTCTTTTTATCCCATTTTCGACTTACATGCTACTGATTTAATTGGCCTTACAAGCAAATCAGTTATATGCAAACATAATAATTATACCATCATTAAATTGTGGATCGAAATTGCTATGGGCCGATTTTGTTATGGGCCGAAATGTCCAGGGACCGCAGGTGTACATTACATACACTCCAGGTTGCAGGGTTGAAAGCCTACACAGTAATCATGTAATTAAGGTAGGTGTCTTTCACCTATTAACCTGCAAAGGAGATGACTCTTCCTGCACAGGAGGCCTCCAGTTAACATCCTGATCTGAAGGACGGTGCATATTTTGGCATTCATCCTTGCAAATGATGCCAGTGGAGCGTGATCTGCCATCGAAATAATCACCACCTCTGGGGATCGAACCGGGGGCCTCTAGCATCAGAGGTAAGTGCACTAACCTCTGAGCTATCACGCTCCGAAAGACCCGCAACCGTTTCTATCTATCTATCTATCTTCATATACTGAGTCGGTCATACTTGGTTGGGTGGTGCACTAAATTTAGAATTTAGCAAAAAAAAAAAACAAGAGGGCCATGATGGCCCTGGATCGCTCACCTGATCCATAGAGTAACAAGTGGGCCCCGGGGAGGGCCATTCTTGACCCCTGGGTTATAATGTGCATAATGTTGAGGGAGGTCTAAAAAGGTGAAGCTTCATACCAAATATCAACAAAGGCTATAATTTGAACAATCTTGGCAAAGGTCCACTAGATGAAGCTACACACCAAATATTGAAGACCTGGGCCTTGCAGTTTCAGAGAAGAAGATTGTTTTTAAAGATATTCCCTACATAAGCCTATGTAAAACTAAAGGGCCACGAGGCGGGGGCATTTTTGGTCTCAGGGCTATAATTTGAACAATCTTGATAGAGGTCCACTAGATGAAATTTCACACCAAATATCAAAGACCTAGGCCTTGTGGTTTCATAGAAGATTTTTAAAGATTTTCCCTATATACATCTATGTAAAACCAAAGGCCATGAGGCGGGGCATTTTTGGTCTCAGGGCTATAATTTGAACCATCTTGGTAGAGGACCACTAGCTGAAGCTTCATAACAAATATAAAAGACCTAAGCCTTGTGGTTTCAGAGAAGAAGATTTTTAAAGATTTTCCCTATATAAGCGTATGTAAAACCAAAGGGCCCCGGGGCGGGGGCATTTTTGGCCCCAGCACTATAATTTGAACAATCTTGGTAGGGGTCCACTAGATGAAGCTTCATACCAAGTAGCAAAGACCTGGGCCTTGCAGTTTCAGAGAAGAAGATTTTTAAAGATTTTCCCTATATACGCCCATGTAAAACCAAAGGGCCCCGGGGCAGGGGCATTTTTGGCCCCAGCAATATAATTTTAACAATCTTGGTAGGGGTCCACTTGAGGAAGCTTCATACCAAATATCAAAGACCTGGGCCTTGCGGTTTCAGAAGAAGATTTTTAAAGTTTTTCCCTATATAAGCCCATGTAAAACCAAAGGGCCCCGGGGCGGAGGCATTTTTGGCCCAAGCACTATAATTTGAACAATCTTGGTAGGGGTCCACTAGAGGAAGCTTCATACCAAATACCAAAGACCTGGGCCTTGCGGTTTCAGAGAAGAAGATTTTTTTAGTTTTCGGCAAAAAAAATATATTTTTGGCTCCTGTGACCTAGATGTGCAACGGACCAGAACCATTTGAACAACTACAAAAGGGGTCCACCTAAGGATCATTCCTGTGAAGTTTGGTCAAAATCTGATCAGTGGTTTCGGAGGAGATGTTGTTTGAAGAAATTGTTTACGCACGGATGACAGACAAAAAGTGATCCTAATATAAAACACAAGAGGGCCCAGAGGGCCCTGGTTCGCTCACCTGATCCAATGTATAACAAGTGGGCCCCGGGCAGGGTCAATTTTGGCCCCAGGGCTATAATTTGAACAATCTTGGTAGAGGTCCACAAGATGAAGCTTCATATCGAATATGAAAGACCTGGGCTTTCTGGTTTCAGAGAAGAAGATTTTAAAGGTTTACCTTGCATATAGAAGTCTATGTAAAACAAGATTTTCCCTATATAAGTCTATGTTAAACCAAAGGGCCCTGGAGCAGGGGCATTTTTGGCCCCAGGGCTATAATTTGAACAATCTTGGTAGAGGTCAACTAACTGAAGCTTCATAACAAATATCAAAGACCTAAGCCTTGTGTTTCAGAGAAGATGATTTTTAAAGATTTTCCCTATATAAGTCTATGTAAAACCAAAGGGCCACATGGCGAAGGCATTTTTGGTCTCAGGGCTATAATTTGAACAATCTTTATAGAGGTCCACTAGCTGAAGCTTCATAACAAATATCGAAGACCTAAGCCTTGTGGTTTCAAAGAAGAAGATTTTTCAAGATTTTCCCTATATACGTCTATGTAAAACCAAAGGGCCCCGGAGCGGGGGCATTTTTGGCCCCAGGGCTATAATTTGAACAATCTTGTTAGAGGTCCACAAGATGTCAAGCTTCATACCAAATATCAAAGACCTGGGCCTTGCAGTTTCAGAGAAAAAGATTTTTCAAGATTTTCCCTATATAAGCCCATGTAAAACAAAAGGGCCCTGGTGCGGGGGCATTTTTGGCCCCAGCACTAAAATTTGAATAATCTTGGTAGGGGTCCACTAGATGAAGCTTCATACCAAATATCAAAGACCTGGGCCTTGCGGTTTCAGAGAAGAAGATTTTTAAAAAATTTCCCTATATAAGCCCATGTAAAACCAAAGGGCCCCCGTGTGTGTGTGTGTGTGGGGGGGGGGGGGGGGGGGGGGGGGCATTTTTAGCTCCAGCACTATAATTTGAACAATCTTAGTAGGGGTCCACTAGATGAAGCTTCATACCAAATATCAAAGACCTAGGCCTTGCAGTTTCAGAGAAGAAGATTTTTAAAGATTTTCCCTATATAAGCCTATGTAAAACAAAAGGGCCCTGGTGCGGAGGCATTTTTGGCCCCAGCACTATAATTTGAACAATCTTGGTAGGGGTCAACTAGATGAAGCTTCATACCAAATATCAAAGACCTGGGCCTTGCCGTTTCAGAGAAGAAGATTTTTCAAGATTTTCCCTATATAAGCCCATGTAAAACCAAAAGGCCCCCGTGCGGGGGCATTTTTAGATCCAGTGCAATAATTTGAACAATCTTGGTAGGGGTCCACTAGATAAAGCTTCATACCAAATATCAAAGACCTGGGCCTTGCGGTTTCAGAGAAGAAGATTTTAAAAGATTTTCCCTATATAAGCCCATGTAAAAACAAAGGGATCCCGTGCGGGGGCATTTTTGGCCCCAGCACTATAATTTGAACAATCTTGGTAGGGGTCCACTAGATGAAGCTTCATACCAAATATCAAAGACCTGGGCCTTGCGGTCTCAGAGAAGAAGATTTTTAAATATTTTCCCTATATAAGCCCATGTAAAACCAAAGGGCCCTCGTGCGGGGGCATTTTTGGCCCCAGCACTATAATTTGAACAATCTTGGTAGGGGTCCACTAGATGAAGCTTCATACCAAATATCAAAGACCTGGGCCTTGCGGTTTCAGAGAAGAAGATTTTTTAATTTTGCGGTGAAAAAAATCTATTTTTGGCTACTGTGACCTATATGTGCAACGGACCGGAACCATTTGAACAACTTTGAAAGAGGACCACCTAAGGATCATTCCTGTGAAGTTTGGTGAAAATACGATCAGTGGTTTAGGAGGAGATGTCGTTTGAAGAAACGTTTACGGACGCATGCACGCACGGACGCACACACGCACGCACGACGGACAAAAAGTGATCCCAAAAGCTCACCTTGTCACTACGTGACAGGTGAGCTAACAAGAGGGCCATGTTGGCCCTGGATCGCTCACCTGATCCATAGAGTAACAAGTGGGCCCGGGGAGGGCCATTATTGACCCCAAGGTTATAATGTGCATAATGTTGAGGGAGGTCTAAAAAGGTGAAGCTTCATACCAAATATCAACAAAGGCTTTAATTGTCCACTAGATGAAGCTCCATACCAAATATCAAAGACATGAGCCTTGCAGTTTCAGAGAAGAAGATTTTTAAAGATTTCCCTATATAAGTCTATGTCAAACCAAAGGGTCTCGGGGCGGGGGCATTTTTGGCCCCAGGGCTATAATTTGAACAATCTTGATAGAGGTCCACTAGCTGAAGCTTCATAACAAATATCGAAGACCTAAGCCTTGTGGTTTCAAAGAAGAAGATTTTTCAAGATTTTCCCTATATAAGCCTATGTAAAACCAAAGGGCCCTGGAGCGGGGGCATTTTTGGCCCCAGCACTATAATTTGAACAATCTTGGTAAAGGTCCACAAGATGAAGCTTCATACCAAATATCAAAGACCTGGGCCTTGCAGTTTCAGAGAAGAAGATTTTTCAAGATTTTCGCTATATAAGCCTATGTAAAACAAAAGGGCCCTGGTGCGGAGGCATTTTTGGCCCCAGCACTATAATTTGAATAATCTTGGTAGGGGTCCACTAGATGAAGCTTCATACCAAATATCAAAGACCTGGGCCTTGCGGTTTCAGAGAAGAAGATTTTTAAAGATTTTCCCTATATAAGCCTATGTAAAACAAAAGGGCCCTGGTGCGGAGGCATTTTTGGCCCCAGCACTATAATTTGAACAATCTTGATAGGGGTCCACTAGATGAAGCTTCATACCAAAAATCAAAGACCTGGGCCTTGTGGTTTCAGAGAAGAAGATTTTTGAAGATTTTCCTATATAAGCCCATGTAAAACCAAAAACGCCCCAGGCGGAGGCAATTTTGGCCCCAGCACTATAATTTGAACAATCTTGGTAGGGGTCCACTAGATGAAGCTTCATACCAAATATAAAAGACCTGGACCTTGCAGTTTCAGAGAAGAAGATTTTTTAAGTTTTCGGTGAAAAAATCTATTTTTGGCTCCTGTGACCTATATGTGCAACGGACCGGAACCATTTGAACAACTTTGATAGGGGACCACCTAAGGATCATTCCTGTGAAGTTTGGTCACAATCCAATCAGTGGTTTAGGAGGAGATGTCGTTTGAAGAAATTGTTTACGCACGGATGACAGACAAAAAGTGATCCTAATATAAAACACAAGAGGGCCATGATGGCCCTAGATCGCTCACCTGATCCATAGAGTAACAAGTTGGCCTCAGGAAGGGCCATTATTAACCCCCTGGTTATAATGTGCATAATGTTGAGGGAGGTCTAAAAAGGTGAAGCTTCATACCAAATATCAACAAAGGCTATAATTTGAACAATCTTGCCAAAGGTCCACTAGATGAAGCTACACACCAAATATCAAAGACCTTGCAGTTTCAGAGAAGAAGATTTTTTTAAAGATTTTCCCTATATAAGCCTATGTAATACCAAAGGGCCTGAGCGGGGGTATTTTTGGCCCCAGCACTACATAAGCCTATGTAAAACCAAATGGCCCCAGGGGGGGGGGGGGGGGGGATTTTTGGCTTCAGGACTATAATTTAAACAATCTTGATAGAGGTCCACTGGATGAAGCTTCACACCAAATATCAAAGAACTGGGCCTTGCTGTTTCAGAGAAGAAGATTTTCAAAGATTATCTCTATATAAGTCTATGTAAAACCAAAGGACCCCCGGGCGGGGGCATTTGTGACCGAGGGGTATAATTTGAACAATCTTGGTAGAGGTCCACTAGATGAAGCTCCATACCAAATACCAAAGACATGGGCCTTGCAGTTTCAGAGAAGAAGACTTCCCTATATAAGTCTATGTTAAACCAAAGTGTCTCGTGGCGGGGGCATTTTTGGCCCCAGGGCTATAATTTGAACAATCTTGATAGAGGTCCACCAGATGAAATTACACACCAAATATCAAAGACCTAGGCCTTGAGGTTTCCCAGAAGAAGATTTTTAAAGATTTTCCCTATATAAGTCTATGTAAAACCAAATGGCCCAGAGGCGGGGGCATTTTTGGTCTCAGGGCTATAATTTGAACAATCTTGGTAGAGTTACACCAGCTGAAGCTTCATACCAAATATCAAAGACCTAGGCCTTGTGGTTTCAGAGAAGAAGATTTTTCAAGATTTTTCCCTATATAAGTATATGTAAAAATTAAAAGGGCCCCGGAGCGGGGGCATTTTTGGCCCCAGGGCTATAATTTGAACAAACTTGGTAGAGGTCCACAAGATGAAACTTCATTCCAAATATCAAAGACCTAGGCCTTGCAGTTTCAGAGAAGAAGATTTTTAATGATCTTCTCTACATAAGCCTATGTAAAACCAAAGGGCCCCGTTGCAGGGGCATTTTTGGCCCCAGGGGGTATAATTTCAACAATCTTGGTAGGGGTCCACTAGATGAAGCTCCTTACCAAATATCAAAGACCTGGGCCTTGCGGTTTCAGAGAAGAAGATTTTAACAGATTTTCCCTATATAAGCCCATGTAAAACCAAAGGGCCCCAGGGTGGGGCCATTTTTGGCCCCAGCACTAGAATTTGAACAATCTTGGTGGGGGTCTACTAGATGAAGCTTCATACCAAATATCAAAGACCTGGGCCTTGTGGTTTCAGCGAAGAAGATTTTTGAAAATTTTCCTATATAAGCCCATGTAAAACCAAAGGGCCCCGGGGCGGGGGCATTTTTGGCCCCAGCACTATAATTTGAACAATCTTGGTAGGGCTCCACTAGATGAAGCTTCATACCAAATATCAAAGACCTGGGCCTTACGGTTTCAGAGAAGAAGATTTTTTAAGTTTTCGGTGAAAAAAATCTATTTTTGGCTCCTTTGACCTATATGTGCAATGGACCGGAACAATTTGAACAACTTTGAAAGGGGACCACCTAAGGATCATTCCTGTGAAGTTTGGTCAAAATCCGATCAGTGGTTTAGGAGGAGATGTCGTTTGAAGAAATTGTTTACGCACGGATGACAGACAAAAAGTGATCCTAATATAAAACACAAGAGGGCCATGATGGCCCTGGATCGCTCACCTGATCCATAGAGTAAGAAGTGGGCCCCGGGGAGGGCCATTATTGACCCCAGGGTTATAATGTGCATAATGTTGAGGGAGGTCTAAAAAGGTGAAGCTTCATACCAAATATCAACAAAGGCTATAATTTGAACAATCTTGGCAAAGGTCTACTAGATGAAGCTACACACCAAATATCAAAGACCTGGGCCTTGCGGTTTCAGAGAAGAAGGTTTTTTTAAAGATATTCCCTACATAAGCCTATGGGGCATTTTTGGCCTCAGGGCTATAATTTAAACAATCTTGATAGCGGTCCACTGGATGAAGCGTCACACCAAATACCAAAGACCTGGGACTCGCTGTTTCAGAGAAGAAGATTTTCAAAGATTATCTCTATATAAGTCTAGGTAAAACAAAAGGGCCCCGGGGCGGGGCATTTGTGGCCCGAGGGCTATAATTTGAACAATCTTTGTAGAGGTCCACTAAATGAAGCTCCATACCAAATATCAAAGACAATGGCCTTCTGGTTTCAGAGAAGAAGATTTTTAAAGATTTCCCTATATAAGTCTTTGTAAAACCAAAGGGTCTCGGGCAGGGGCATTTTTGGCCCCAGCACTATAATTTGAACAATCTTGATAGAGGTCCACTAGATGAAATTTCACACCAAATATCAAAGACCTAGGTCTTGTGGTTTCAGAGAAGAAGATTTTAAAGATTTTCCCTATATATGCCTATGTAAAACCAAAGGGCCTCGGGCGGGGGCTTTTTTGGCCCCAGCATTATAATTTGAACCATCTTGGTAGGAGTCCACTAGATGAAGCTTCATACCAAATATCCAAGACCTGGGCCTTGTAGTTTCAGAGAAGAAGATTTTTAAAGATTTTCCCTATATAATCCTGTGTAAAACCAAAGGGTCCTGGGGCGGGGGCCTTTTTCGCCACAGCACTATAATTTGAACAATCTTGGTAGGGGTCCACTAGATGAAGCTTCATACCAAATATCAAAGACCTCGGCCTTGCAGTTTCAGAGAAGAAGATTTTTAAAGATTTTCCCTATATAAGCCCATGTAAAACCAAAGAGCCCTGGGGCGTGGGCATTTTTGGCCCCAGCAATATAATTTGAACAACCTTGGTAGGGGTCCACTAGATGAAGCTTCATACCAAATATCAAAGACCTTGGCCTTGCGGTTTCAGAGAAGAAGATTTTTAAAGATTTTCCCTATATAAGCCCATGTAAAACCAAAGGGGCCCCGGTGCGGGGGGATTTTTGGCCCCAGCACTATAATTTGAACAATCTTGGTAGAGGTCCACTAGATGAAGCTTCATACCAAATATCAAAGTCCTGGGCCTTGTGGTTTCAGAGAAGAAGATTTTTTAAGTTTTCGGTGAAAAAATCTATTTTTGGCTCCTGTGACCTATATGTGGAACAGACCGGAACCATTTGAACAACTTTGAAAGGGGACCACCTAAGGATTATTTCTGTGAAGTTTAGTCAAAATCCGATCAGTGGTTTAGGAGGAGATGTCGTTTGAAGAAATTGTTTACGCACGGATGACAGACAAAAAGTGATCCTAATATAAAACACAAGAGGGCCATGATGGCCCTGGATCGCTCACCTGATCCATAGAGTAACAAGTGGGCCCCGGGGAGGGCCATTATTGACCCCAGGGCTATAATGTGCATAATGTTGAGGGAGGTCTAAAAAGGTGAAGCTTTATACCAAATATCAACAAAGGGTATAATTTGAATAATCATGGCAAAGGTCCACTAGATGGAGCTACACCCCAAATATCAAAGACCTGGGTCTTGTGGTTTCAGAGAAGAGTATTTTTTTTAAAGATATTCCCTACATAAGCCTATGTAAATCCAAATGGCCCCAGAGCGGGGGCATTTTTGGCCTCTGGGCTATAATTTAAATAATCTTGATAGAGGTCAACTAGATGAAGCTTCACACCAAATATCAAAGACCTGGGCCATGCTGTTTCAGAGAAAAAGATTTTCAAAGATTATCTCTATATAAGTCTATGTAAAACCAAAGGGCCCCAGGGCGGGGGATTTGTAGCCCGAGGGCTATAATGTGAACAATCTTGGTAGAGGTCCACTAGATGAAGCTCCATACCAAATATCAAAGACATGGGCCTTGCAGTTTCGGAGAAGAAGATTTTTAAAGATTTCCCTATATAAGTCTATGTAAAACCAAAGGGTCTCGGGGCGGGGGCATTTTTGACCCCAGGTCTATAATTTAAACAATCTTGATAGAGGTCAACTAGATGAAATTTCACACCAAATATCAAAGACCTAGGCCTTGTGGTTTCACAGAAGAAGATTTTTAAAGATTATCCCTGTATAAGTCTAAGTAAAACCAAAGGGCCCCAAGACGGGGGCATTTTTGGCCCCAGGGCTTTAATTTGAACAATCTTGGTAGAGGTTTACAAGATGAAGCTTCATACCAAATATCAAAGAACTGAGCCTTGAGGTTTCAGAGAAGAAGATTTTTAAAGATTTTCCCTATATAAGCCGATGTAAAACCAAAGGGCCCTGGGGCGGGGGCATTTTTGGCCCGACAACTATAATTTGAACAATCTTGGTAGCGGTCCATCAGATGAAGCTTCATACCAAATATCAAAGAACTGAGCCTTGAGGTTTCAGGGAAGAAGATTTTTTAAAGATTTTCCCTATATAAGCCCATATAAAACCAAAGGGCCCTGGGGCGGGGTCATTTTTGTCCCCAGCACTATAAATTGAACAATCTTGGTAGGGGCTTCACAAGACAAAGCTTCATACCAAATATCAAAGACCTGGGCCTTGCGGTTTCAGAGAAGAAGATTTTTAAAGATTTTCCCTATATAAGCCCATGTAAAACCAAAGGGCTCGGGGCTGGGGCATTTTTGGCCCCAGCACTACAATTTGAACAATCTTGGTAGGGGTCTACTAGATGAAGCTTCATACTAAATATCAAAGTCCTGGGCCTTGAGGTTTCAGAGAAGAAGATATTTAAAGATTTTCCCTATACAAGCCCATGTAAAACCAAAGGGCCCCGGGGCTGGGGCATTTTTGGCCCCAGCACTGTAATTTGAACAATCTTGGTAGTGGTCGACTAGATGAAGCTTTATACCAAATATCAAAGACCTGGGCCTTGCGGTTTCAGAGAAGAAGATTTTTTAAGTTTTGGGTGAAAAAATCTATTTTTGTCTCCTGTGACCTATATGTGCAACGGACCGGAACCATTTGAACAACTTTGAAAGGGGACCACCTAAGGATCATTCCTGTGAAGTTTGGTCAAAATCCGATCAGTGGTTTAGGAGGAGATGTTGTTTGAAGAAATTGTTTACGCACGGATGACAGACAAAAAGTGATCCTAATATTAATCACAAGAGGGCCATGATGGCCCTGGATCGCTCACCTGATCCATAGAGTAACAAGTGGGCCCTGCGGAGGGCCATTATTAACCCCAGGGCTATAATGTGCATAATGTTGAGAGAGGTCTAAAAAGGTGAAGCTTCATACCAAATATCAACAAAGGCTATAATTTTAACAATCTTGGCAAAGGTCCACTAGATGAAGCTACACACCAAATATCAAAGACCTGGGCTTTGTGGTTTCAGAGAAGAAGATTTTTTTAGAGGTCCACTAGTTGAAGCTCCATACCAAATATCAAAGACATGGGCCTTGCAGTTTCAGAGATGAAGATTTTTAAAGATTTCCCTATATAAGTCTATGTAAAACCAAAGGGTCTCGGGGCGGGGGCATATTTGGCCCCAGGGCTATAATTTGAACAATCTTGATAGAGGTCAACTAGATGAAATTCCACACCAAATATCAAAGACCTAGGCCTTGTGGTTTCAGAGAAGAAGATTTTTCAAGATATTCCCTATATAAGTCTATGTAAAACCAAAGGGCCCTGGAGCGGGGGCATTTTTTTGCCCCAGGGCTATAATTTGAACAATCTTGGTAGAGGTCCACTAGATGAAGCTTCATACCCAATGTCAAAGACCTAGGCCTTGTGGTTTCAGAGAAGAAGATTTTTCAAGATTTTCCCTATATAAGCCTATGTAAAACCAAAGGGCCCCGGGGCGGGGGCATTTTTGGCCCCAGCACTATAATTTGAACAATCTTGGTAGGGGTCCACTAGATGAAGCTTCATACCAAATATCATAGACCTGGGCCTTGGGGTTACAGAGAACAAGATTTTTAAAGATTTTCCCTATATAAGCCCATGTAAAACCAAAGGGCCCCGGGGCGGGGGCATTTTTGTCCCTAGCACTATAATTTGAACAATCTTGGTAGGGGTCCACTAGATGAAGCTTCATACCAAATAGCAAAGACCCTGGCCTTGTGGTTTCAGAGAAGAAGATTTTTAAATATTTCCCTATATAAGCCCATGTAAAACCAAAGGGCCCCGGGGCGGGGACATTTTTGGCCCCAGCATTATAATTTTAACAATCTTGGTAGGGGTCCACTAGATGAAGCTTCATACCAAATAGCAAAGACCTGGGCCTTGTGGCTTCAGAGAAGAAGATTTTTAAATATTTCCCTATATAAGCCCATGTAAAACCAAAGGGCCCCGGGGCGGGGACATTTTTGGGCCCAGCATTATAATTTTAACAATCTTGGTAGGGGTCCACTAGATGAAGCTTCATACCAAATAGCAAAGACCTGGGCCTTGTGGCTTCAGAGAAGAAGATTTTTAAAGATTTTCCCTATATAAGCCCATGTAAAACCAAAGGGCCCCGGGGCGGTGGCATTTTTGGCCCCAGCACTATAATTTGAACAATCTTGGTAGGGGTCCACTAGATGAAGCTTCATACCAAATATCAAAGACCTGGGCCTTGTGGTTTCAGAGAAGAAGATTTTTAAAGATTTTCCCTATATAAGCCCATGTAAAACCAAAGGGCCCCGGGGCGGTGGCATTTTTGGCCCCAGCACTATAATTTGAACAATCTTGGTAGGGGTCCACTAGATGAAGCTTCATACCAAATATCAAAGACCTGGGCCTTGTGGTTTCAGAGAAGAAGATTTTTTAAGTTTTCGGTGAAAAATATCTATTTTTGGCTCCTTTGACCTAGATGTGCAACAGACCGGAACCATTTGAACAACTTTGAAAGGGGACCACCTAAGGATCATTCCTGTGAAGTTTGGTCAAAATCTGATCAGTGGTTTAGGAGGAGATGTCGTTTGAAGAAATTGTTTACGCACGGATGACAGACAAAAAGTGATCCTAATATAAAACACAAGAGGGCCATGATGGCCCTGGATCGCTCACCTGACCCATATGATAGAGTAACAAGTGGGCCTCGGGGAGGGCCATTATTGACCCCAGGGCTACAATGTGCATAATGTTGAGGGAGGTCTAAAAAGGTGAAGCTTCATACCAAATATCAACAAAGCCTATAATTTGAACAATCTTGGCAAAGGTCCACTAGATGAAGCTACACACCAAATATCGAAGACCTGGACCTTAGGGTTTCAGAGAAAAAGATTTTTTAAAGATATTCCCTACATTAGCCTATGTAAAACGAAATGGCCCCAGGGCGGGGGCATTTTTGGCCTCAGGGCTATAACTTAAACAATCTTGATAGAGGTCCACTAGATGAAGCTTCACACCAAAAATCAAAGACCTGGGCCTTGCTGTTTCAGAGAAGAAGATTTTCAAAGATTATCTCTATATATTAAACTATGTAAAACCAAAGGGCCCTGGGGCAGGGGCTATAATTTGAACAATCTTGGTAGAGGTCCACTAGATGAAGCTCTATACCAAATATCAAAGACATGGGCCTTGTGGTTTCAGAGAAGAAGATTTTTAAAGATTTCCCTATACAAGTCTAAGAAAACCCAAAGGGTCTCAAGGAAGGGGCATTTTTGGCCCAAGGGCTATAATTTGAACAATCTTGATAGAGGTCCACTAGATGAAATTTCACACCAAATATCAAAGAGCTAGGCCTTGTGGTTTCACAGAAGAAGATTTTTAAAGATATTCCCTATATAAGTCTATGTAAAACCAAAGGGCCCCCGAGACAGGGGTGTTTTTGGTTCAGGGCTATAATTTGAACAATCTTGGTAGAAGTCTACTAGATGAAGCTTCATACCAAATATCAAAGACCTAGGTCTTCTGGTTTCAGAGAAGAAGATTTTTCAAGATTTTCCCTATATAAGCCCATGTAAAACCAAAGGGCCCCAGAGCGGGGGCATTTCTGGCCCCAGCACTATAATTGGAACAATCTTGGTAGGGGCCCACTGGGTGAAGCTTCATACTAAATATCAAAGACCTGGGCCTTGTTGTTTCAGAGAAGATTTCTAAAAATTTTCCCTATATAAGCATATGTAAAACCAAAAGGCCCAGGGGGGGGGGGGGGGGGGGGGGGGGGGGGAGAGGGGAAGATTCATACCAAATATCAAAGACATGGGCCTTACAGTTTCAGAGAAGAAAATTTTTAAATATTTTCCCTATATAAGCCCATGTAAAACCGAAGGGCCCCGGAGCGGGGGCATATTTGATCCCAGCACTATAATTTGAACAATCTTGGTAGGGGTCTACTAGGTGAAGCTTCATACCAAATATCAAAGACCTAGGCCTTGCGGTTTCAGAGAAGAAGATTTTTAAAGATTTTCCCTATATAAGCCCATGTCAAAGCAAAGGGCCCCGGAGCGGGGGCATATTTGACCCCAGCACTATAATTTGAACAATCTTGGTAGGGGTCCACTAGATGAAGCTTCATACCAAATATCAAAGACCTAGGCCTTGCGGTTTCAGAGAAGAAGATTTTTAAAGATTTTCCCTATATAAGCCCATGTAAAACCAAAGGGCCCCGGGGCGGGGGCATTTTTGGCCCCAGCACTATAATTTGAACAATCTTGGGAGGGGTCCCCTAGATGAAGCTTCATACCAAATAACAAAGACCTGGGACTTACAGTTTCAGAGAAGAAGATTTTTAAAGCCCTTCCCTATATAAGCCCATGCAAAACCAAAGGGCCCCGGAGCGGGGGCATTTTTGGCCCCAGCACTATAATTTGAACAATCTTGGTAGGGGTCCACTAGATGAAGCTTCATACCAAATATCAAAGACCTGAGCCTTGTGGTTTCAGAGAAGAAGATTTTTAAAGATTTTCCCTATATAAGCCCATGTAAAACCAAAGGGCCCCGGAGCGGGGGCATTTTTGGCCCCAGCACTACAATTTGAACAATCTTGGTAGGGGTCCACTAGATGAAGCTTCATACCAAATATCAAAGACCTGGGCCTTATGGTTTCAGAGAAGAAGATTTTTAAAGATTTTCCCTATATAAGCCCATGTAAAACCAAAGGGCCCCGGAGCGGGGGCATTTTTGGTCCCAGCACTATAATTTGAACAATCTTGGTAGGGGTCCAATAGATGAAGCTTCATACCAAAAATCAAAGATCTGGGCCTTGCGGTTTCAGAGAAGAAGATTTTTTAAGTTTTCGGTGAAAAAAATCTATTTTTGGCTCCTGTGACCTATATGTGCAACGGACCAGAACCATTTGAACAACTTTGAAAGGGGACCACCTAAGGATCATTCCTGTGAAGTTTGGTCAAAATCCGCTCAGTGGTTTAGGAGGAGATGTCGTTTGAAGAAATTGTTTACGCACGCACGCACGCACGGACGCACGCACGCACGACGGACGACGGACAAAAAGTGATCCCAAAAGCTCACCTCGTCACTACGTGACGGTGAGCTAACAAGAGGGCCATGATGGCCCTGGATCGCTCACCTGATCCATAGAGTAACAAGTGGGACTCGGGGAGGGCCATTATTAACCCCAGGGCTATAATGTGCATAATGTTCAGAGACGTCTAAAAAGGTGAAGCTTCATACCAAATATCAACAAAGGTTATAATTTGAACAATCTTGGCAAAGGTCCACTAGATATGCTACATACCAAATATCAAAGACCTGGGCCTTGCGGTTTCAGAGAAGAAGATTTTTATTAAAGATATTCCCTACATAAGCCTATATAAAACCAAATGGCTCCAGGGCGGGGGCATTTTTGGCCTCAGGGCTATAATTTAAACCATCTTGATAGAGGTCCACTAGAGGAAGCTTCCCACCAAATTTCAAAGACCATGGCCTTGCTGTTTCAGAAGAAGATTTTTAAGGAATATCTCTATATAAGTCTATGTAAAACCAAAGAACCCCAGGTCTGGGGCAGTTTTGGCCCTAGCACTATAATTTGAACAATCTTGGTAGGAGTCCACTAGATGAAGCTTCATACCAAATAGCAAAGACCTGGCCCTTGGGGTTTCCGAGAAGAAGATTTTTAAAGATTTTCCCCATATAAGCCCATGTAAAACCATAGGGCCCCGGGGCTGTGGCATTTTCAGCCCAAGCACTATAATTTGAACAATCTTGGTAGGAGTCCACTAGATGAAGCTTCATACCAAATAGCAAAGACCTGGGCCTTGCGGTTTCAGAGAAGAAGATTTTTAAAGATTTTCCCTATATAAGCCCATTTAAAATCAAAGGGCCCCGGAGTGGGGGGGGGGGGGGGAACAAGGACCATGGCCGTGTGGGATGAAGCTTCATACCAAATATCAAAGACATGGGCCTTACGGTTTCAGAGAAGAAAATTTTTAAAGATTTTCCCTATATAAGCCCATGTAAAACCAAAGGGCCCCGGAGCAGGGGCATATTTGACACCAGCACTATAATTTGAACAATCTTGGTAGGGGTCCCCTAGATGAAACTTCATACCAAATATCAAAGACCTGGGCCTTACGGTTTCAGAGAAGAAGATTTTTAAAGCTCTTCCCTATATAAGCCCATGTAAAACCAAAGATCCCTGGAGCGGGGGCATTTTTGGCCCCAGCACTATAATTTGAACAATCTTGGTAGGGGTCCACTAGATGAAGCTTCATATCAAATATCAAAGACCTGGGCCTTGCGATTTCAGAGAAGAAGATTTTTAAAGATTTTCCCTATATAAGCCCATGTAAAACCAAAGGGCCCCGGAGCGGGGGCATTTTTGGCTCCAGCACTATAATTTGAACAATCTTGGTAGGGGTCCACTAGATGAAGCTTCATACCAAATATCAAAGACCTGGGCCTTACGGTTTCAGAGAAGAAGATTTTTAAAGATTTTCCCTATATAAACTCATGTAAAACCAAAGGGCCCCGGAGCGGGGGCATTTTTGGCCCCAGCACTATTATTTGAACAATCTTGGTAGGGGTCCACCAGATGAAGCTTCATACCAAATATCAAAGACCTGGGCCTTGTGGTTTCAGAGAAGAAGATTTTTTAAGATTTTCCCTATATAAGCCCATTTAAAACCAAAGGGCCCCGGAGTGGGTGGGGGGGGGGGGGGGGGGGGAAAGAAGGACCATGGCTGTGTGGGATGAAGCTTCATACCAAATATCAAAGACATGTGCCTTACGGTTTCAGAGAAGAAAATTTTTAAAGATTTTCCCTATATAAGCCCATGTAAAACCAAAGGGCCCCGGAGCGGGGGCATATTTGACCCCAGCACTATAATTTGAACAATCTTGGTAGGGGTCCCCTAGATGAAGCTTCATACCAAATATCAAAGACCTGGGCCTTACGGTTTCAGAGAAGAAGATTTTTAAAGCTCTTTCCTATATAAGCCCATGTAAAACCAAAGGGCCCTGGAGCGGGGGCATTTTTGGCCACAGCACTTTAATTTGAACAATCTTGGTAGGGGTCCACTAGATGAAGCTTCATACCAAATATCAAAGACCCTGGGCCTTACGGTTTCAGAGAAGAAGATTTTTAAAGATTTTCCCTATATAAGCCCATGTAAAACCAAAGGGCCCCGGAGCGGGGGCATTTTTGGCTCCAGCACTATAATTTGAACAATCTTGGTAGGGGTCCACTAGATGAAGCTTCAGACCAAATATCAAAGACCTGGGCCTTACGGTTTCAGAGAAGAAGATTTTTAAAGATTTTCCCTATATAAGCCCATGTAAAACCAAAGGGCCCCAGAGCGGGGGCATTTTTGGCCCCAGCACTATAATTTGAACAATCTTGGTAGGGGTCCACCAGATGAAGCTTCATACCAAATATCAAAGACCTGGGCCTTGTGGTTTCAGAGAAGAAGATTTTTTAAGTTTTTGGTGAAAAAAATCTGTGTTTGGCTCCTATGACCTAGATGTGCAACGGACCGGAACCATTTGAACAACTTTGAAAGGGGACCACATAAGGATCATTCCTGTGAAGTTTGGTCAAAATCCAATCAGTGGTTTCGGAGGAGATGTCGTTTAAAGAATTGTTTACGGACGGACGGACGCACGGACGCACGGACGGACGCACGACGGACGAAAAGTGATCCCAAAAGCTCACCTCGTCACTACGTGACGGTGAGCTAACAAGAGGGCCATGATGGCCCTGGATCGCACACCTGACCCATAGTGTAACAAGTGGGCCCCAGAGAGGGCCATTATTGGCCCCAGGGCTTTAATGTGCATAACGTTGAGGGAAGTCTTAAAGGTGAAGCTTCATACCAAACATCAACAAAGGCTATAATTTGAACAATCTTGGCAAAGGTCCACAAGATGAAGCTACACATCAAATATCATACCTGGGCCTAGCGGTTTCAGAGAAGAAGATTTTTGAAAGATTTTGCCTATATAAGCCTATGTAAAACCAAAGGGCCCCGGGACGGGGGCATTTTTTGCCCCAGCACTATAATTTGAACAATCTTGGTAGGGGTCCACTAGATGAAGCTTCATACCAAATATCAAAGTCCTGGGCCTTGTGGTTTCAGAGAAGAAGATTTTTAAATATTTTCCCTATATAAGCCTATGTAAAACCAAAGGGCCCCGGGGCGGGGGCATTTTTGGCCCCAGCACTATAATTTGAACAATCTTGGTAGGGGTCCACTAGATGAATCTTCATACCAAATATCAAAGACCTGGGCCTTGTGGTTTCAGAGAAGAAGATTTTTAAAGATTTTCCCTATATAAGCCAATGTAAAACCAAAGGGCCACGTGGCGGGGGCATTTTTTGTCCCAGCACTATAATTTGAACAATCTTGGTAGGGGTCCACTAGATGAAGCTTCATACCAAATATCAAAGTCCTGGGCATTGTGGTTTCAGACAAGAAGATTTTTAAAGATTTTCCCTATATAAGCCCATTTAAAATCAAAGGGCCCCGGAGTGGGGGGGGGGGGCTTGGGGGGGAAGAAGGACCATGGCCGTGTGGGATGAAGCTTCATACCAAATATCAAAGACATGGGCCTTACGGTTTCAGAGAAGAAAATTTTTAAAGATTTTCCCTATATAAGCCCATGTAAAACCAAAGGGCCCCGGAGCAGGGGCATATTTGACACCAGCACTATAATTTGAACAATCTTGGTAGGGGTCCCCTAGATGAAACTTCATACCAAATATCAAAGACCTGGGCCTTACGGTTTCAGAGAAGAAGATTTTTAAAGCTCTTCCCTATATAAGCCCATGTAAAACCAAAGATCCCTGGAGCGGGGGCATTTTTGGCCCAAGCACTATAATTTGAACAATCTTGGTAGGGGTCCACTAGATGAAGCTTCATATCAAATATCAAAGACCTGGGCCTTGCGATTTCAGAGAAGAAGATTTTTAAAGATTTTCCCTATATAAGCCCATGTAAAACCAAAGGGCCCCGGAGCGGGGGCATTTTTGGCTCCAGCACTATAATTTGAACAATCTTGGTAGGGGTCCACTAGATGAAGCTTCAGACCAAATATCAAAGACCTGGGCCTTACGGTTTCAGAGAAGAAGATTTTTAAAGATTTTCCCTATATAAGCCCATGTAAAACCAAAGGGCCCCAGAGCGGGGGCATTTTTGGCCCCAGCACTATAATTTGAACAATCTTGGTAGGGGTCCACCAGATGAAGCTTCATACCAAATATCAAAGACCTGGGCCTTGTGGTTTCAGAGAAGAAGATTTTTTAAGTTTTTGGTGAAAAAAATCTGTGTTTGGCTCCTATGACCTAGATGTGCAACGGACCGGAACCATTTGAACAACTTTGAAAGGGGACCACATAAGGATCATTCCTGTGAAGTTTGGTCAAAATCCAATCAGTGGTTTCGGAGGAGATGTCGTTTAAAGAATTGTTTACGGACGGACGGACGCACGGACGCACGGACGGACGCACGACGGACGAAAAGTGATCCCAAAAGCTCACCTCGTCACTACGTGACGGTGAGCTAACAAGAGGGCCATGATGGCCCTGGATCGCACACCTGACCCATAGTGTAACAAGTGGGCCCCAGAGAGGGCCATTATTGGCCCCAGGGCTTTAATGTGCATAACGTTGAGGGAAGTCTTAAAGGTGAAGCTTCATACCAAACATCAACAAAGGCTATAATTTGAACAATCTTGGCAAAGGTCCACAAGATGAAGCTACACATCAAATATCATACCTGGGCCTAGCGGTTTCAGAGAAGAAGATTTTTGAAAGATTTTGCCTATATAAGCCTATGTAAAACCAAAGGGCCCCGGGACGGGGGCATTTTTTGCCCCAGCACTATAATTTGAACAATCTTGGTAGGGGTCCACTAGATGAAGCTTCATACCAAATATCAAAGTCCTGGGCCTTGTGGTTTCAGAGAAGAAGATTTTTAAATATTTTCCCTATATAAGCCTATGTAAAACCAAAGGGCCCCGGGGCGGGGGCATTTTTGGCCCCAGCACTATAATTTGAACAATCTTGGTAGGGGTCCACTAGATGAATCTTCATACCAAATATCAAAGACCTGGGCCTTGTGGTTTCAGAGAAGAAGATTTTTAAAGATTTTCCCTATATAAGCCAATGTAAAACCAAAGGGCCACGTGGCGGGGGCATTTTTTGTCCCAGCACTATAATTTGAACAATCTTGGTAGGGGTCCACTAGATGAAGCTTCATACCAAATATCAAAGTCCTGGGCATTGTGGTTTCAGACAAGAAGATTTTTAAAGATTTTCCCTATATAAGCCCATTTAAAATCAAAGGGCCCCGGAGTGGGGGGGGGGGGGGGGGCTTGGGGGGGAAGAAGGACCATGGCCGTGTGGGATGAAGCTTCATACCAAATATCAAAGACATGGGCCTTACGGTTTCAGAGAAGAAAATTTTTAAAGATTTTCCCTATATAAGCCCATGTAAAACCAAAGGGCCCCGGAGCAGGGGCATATTTGACACCAGCACTATAATTTGAACAATCTTGGTAGGGGTCCCCTAGATGAAACTTCATACCAAATATCAAAGACCTGGGCCTTACGGTTTCAGAGAAGAAGATTTTTAAAGCTCTTCCCTATATAAGCCCATGTAAAACCAAAGATCCCTGGAGCGGGGGCATTTTTGGCCCAAGCACTATAATTTGAACAATCTTGGTAGGGGTCCACTAGATGAAGCTTCATATCAAATATCAAAGACCTGGGCCTTGCGATTTCAGAGAAGAAGATTTTTAAAGATTTTCCCTATATAAGCCCATGTAAAACCAAAGGGCCCCGGAGCGGGGGCATTTTTGGCTCCAGCACTATAATTTGAACAATCTTGGTAGGGGTCCACTAGATGAAGCTTCATACCAAATATCAAAGACCTGGGCCTTACGGTTTCAGAGAAGAAGATTTTTAAAGATTTTCCCTATATAAACTCATGTAAAACCAAAGGGCCCCGGAGCGGGGGCATTTTTGGCCCCAGCACTATTATTTGAACAATCTTGGTAGGGGTCCACCAGATGAAGCTTCATACCAAATATCAAAGACCTGGGCCTTGTGGTTTCAGAGAAGAAGATTTTTTAAGATTTTCCCTATATAAGCCCATTTAAAACCAAAGGGCCCCGGAGTGGGTGGGGGGGGGGGGGGCGGGGGGGGGATTGGGGGGGGAAAGAAGGACCATGGCTGTGTGGGATGAAGCTTCATACCAAATATCAAAGACATGTGCCTTACGGTTTCAGAGAAGAAAATTTTTAAAGATTTTCCCTATATAAGCCCATGTAAAACCAAAGGGCCCCGGAGCGGGGGCATATTTGACCCCAGCACTATAATTTGAACAATCTTGGTAGGGGTCCCCTAGATGAAGCTTCATACCAAATATCAAAGACCTGGGCCTTACGGTTTCAGAGAAGAAGATTTTTAAAGCTCTTTCCTATATAAGCCCATGTAAAACCAAAGGGCCCTGGAGCGGGGGCATTTTTGGCCACAGCACTTTAATTTGAACAATCTTGGTAGGGGTCCACTAGATGAAGCTTCATACCAAATATCAAAGACCCTGGGCCTTACGGTTTCAGAGAAGAAGATTTTTAAAGATTTTCCCTATATAAGCCCATGTAAAACCAAAGGGCCCCGGAGCGGGGGCATTTTTGGCTCCAGCACTATAATTTGAACAATCTTGGTAGGGGTCCACTAGATGAAGCTTCAGACCAAATATCAAAGACCTGGGCCTTACGGTTTCAGAGAAGAAGATTTTTAAAGATTTTCCCTATATAAGCCCATGTAAAACCAAAGGGCCCCAGAGCGGGGGCATTTTTGGCCCCAGCACTATAATTTGAACAATCTTGGTAGGGGTCCACCAGATGAAGCTTCATACCAAATATCAAAGACCTGGGCCTTGTGGTTTCAGAGAAGAAGATTTTTTAAGTTTTTGGTGAAAAAAATCTGTGTTTGGCTCCTATGACCTAGATGTGCAACGGACCGGAACCATTTGAACAACTTTGAAAGGGGACCACATAAGGATCATTCCTGTGAAGTTTGGTCAAAATCCAATCAGTGGTTTCGGAGGAGATGTCGTTTAAAGAATTGTTTACGGACGGACGGACGCACGGACGGACGCACGACGGACGAAAAGTGATCCCAAAAGCTCACCTCGTCACTACGTGACGGTGAGCTAACAAGAGGGCCATGATGGCCCTGGATCGCACACCTGACCCATAGTGTAACAAGTGGGCCCCAGAGAGGGCCATTATTGGCCCCAGGGCTTTAATGTGCATAACGTTGAGGGAAGTCTTAAAGGTGAAGCTTCATACCAAACATCAACAAAGGCTATAATTTGAACAATCTTGGCAAAGGTCCACAAGATGAAGCTACACATCAAATATCATACCTGGGCCTAGCGGTTTCAGAGAAGAAGATTTTTGAAAGATTTTGCCTATATAAGCCTATGTAAAACCAAAGGGCCCCGGGACGGGGGCATTTTTTGCCCCAGCACTATAATTTGAACAATCTTGGTAGGGGTCCACTAGATGAAGCTTCATACCAAATATCAAAGTCCTGGGCCTTGTGGTTTCAGAGAAGAAGATTTTTAAATATTTTCCCTATATAAGCCTATGTAAAACCAAAGGGCCCCGGGGCGGGGGCATTTTTGGCCCCAGCACTATAATTTGAACAATCTTGGTAGGGGTCCACTAGATGAATCTTCATACCAAATATCAAAGACCTGGGCCTTGTGGTTTCAGAGAAGAAGATTTTTAAAGATTTTCCCTATATAAGCCAATGTAAAACCAAAGGGCCACGTGGCGGGGGCATTTTTTGTCCCAGCACTATAATTTGAACAATCTTGGTAGGGGTCCACTAGATGAAGCTTCATACCAAATATCAAAGTCCTGGGCATTGTGGTTTCAGACAAGAAGATTTTTAAAGATTTTCCCTATATAAGCCCATTTAAAATCAAAGGGCCCCGGAGTGGGGGGGGGGCTTGGGGGGGAAGAAGGACCATGGCCGTGTGGGATGAAGCTTCATACCAAATATCAAAGACATGGGCCTTACGGTTTCAGAGAAGAAAATTTTTAAAGATTTTCCCTATATAAGCCCATGTAAAACCAAAGGGCCCCGGAGCAGGGGCATATTTGACACCAGCACTATAATTTGAACAATCTTGGTAGGGGTCCCCTAGATGAAACTTCATACCAAATATCAAAGACCTGGGCCTTACGGTTTCAGAGAAGAAGATTTTTAAAGCTCTTCCCTATATAAGCCCATGTAAAACCAAAGATCCCTGGAGCGGGGGCATTTTTGGCCCCAGCACTATAATTTGAACAATCTTGGTAGGGGTCCACTAGATGAAGCTTCATATCAAATATCAAAGACCTGGGCCTTGCGATTTCAGAGAAGAAGATTTTTAAAGATTTTCCCTATATAAGCCCATGTAAAACCAAAGGGCCCCGGAGCGGGGGCATTTTTGGCTCCAGCACTATAATTTGAACAATCTTGGTAGGGGTCCACTAGATGAAGCTTCATACCAAATATCAAAGACCTGGGCCTTACGGTTTCAGAGAAGAAGATTTTTAAAGATTTTCCCTATATAAACTCATGTAAAACCAAAGGGCCCCGGAGCGGGGGCATTTTTGGCCCCAGCACTATTATTTGAACAATCTTGGTAGGGGTCCACCAGATGAAGCTTCATACCAAATATCAAAGACCTGGGCCTTGTGGTTTCAGAGAAGAAGATTTTTTAAGATTTTCCCTATATAAGCCCATTTAAAACCAAAGGGCCCCGGAGTGGGTGGGGGGGGGGGGGAAAGAAGGACCATGGCTGTGTGGGATGAAGCTTCATACCAAATATCAAAGACATGTGCCTTACGGTTTCAGAGAAGAAAATTTTTAAAGATTTTCCCTATATAAGCCCATGTAAAACCAAAGGGCCCCGGAGCGGGGGCATATTTGACCCCAGCACTATAATTTGAACAATCTTGGTAGGGGTCCCCTAGATGAAGCTTCATACCAAATATCAAAGACCTGGGCCTTACGGTTTCAGAGAAGAAGATTTTTAAAGCTCTTCCCTATATAAGCCCATGTAAAACCAAAGGGCCCTGGAGCGGGGGCATTTTTGGCCACAGCACTTTAATTTGAACAATCTTGGTAGGGGTCCACTAGATGAAGCTTCATACCAAATATCAAAGACCCTGGGCCTTACGGTTTCAGAGAAGAAGATTTTTAAAGATTTTCCCTATATAAGCCCATGTAAAACCAAAGGGCCCCGGAGCGGGGGCATTTTTGGCTCCAGCACTATAATTTGAACAATCTTGGTAGGGGTCCACTAGATGAAGCTTCAGACCAAATATCAAAGACCTGGGCCTTACGGTTTCAGAGAAGAAGATTTTTAAAGATTTTCCCTATATAAGCCCATGTAAAACCAAAGGGCCCCAGAGCGGGGGCATTTTTGGCCCCAGCACTATAATTTGAACAATCTTGGTAGGGGTCCACCAGATGAAGCTTCATACCAAATATCAAAGACCTGGGCCTTGTGGTTTCAGAGAAGAAGATTTTTTAAGTTTTTGGTGAAAAAAATCTGTGTTTGGCTCCTATGACCTAGATGTGCAACGGACCGGAACCATTTGAACAACTTTGAAAGGGGACCACATAAGGATCATTCCTGTGAAGTTTGGTCAAAATCCAATCAGTGGTTTCGGAGGAGATGTCGTTTAAAGAATTGTTTACGGACGGACGGACGCACGGACGCACGGACGGACGCACGACGGACGAAAAGTGATCCCAAAAGCTCACCTCGTCACTACGTGACGGTGAGCTAACAAGAGGGCCATGATGGCCCTGGATCGCACACCTGACCCATAGTGTAACAAGTGGGCCCCAGAGAGGGCCATTATTGGCCCCAGGGCTTTAATGTGCATAACGTTGAGGGAAGTCTTAAAGGTGAAGCTTCATACCAAACATCAACAAAGGCTATAATTTGAACAATCTTGGCAAAGGTCCACAAGATGAAGCTACACATCAAATATCATACCTGGGCCTAGCGGTTTCAGAGAAGAAGATTTTTGAAAGATTTTGCCTATATAAGCCTATGTAAAACCAAAGGGCCCCGGGACGGGGGCATTTTTTGCCCCAGCACTATAATTTGAACAATCTTGGTAGGGGTCCACTAGATGAAGCTTCATACCAAATATCAAAGTCCTGGGCCTTGTGGTTTCAGAGAAGAAGATTTTTAAATATTTTCCCTATATAAGCCTATGTAAAACCAAAGGGCCCCGGGGCGGGGGCATTTTTGGCCCCAGCACTATAATTTGAACAATCTTGGTAGGGGTCCACTAGATGAATCTTCATACCAAATATCAAAGACCTGGGCCTTGTGGTTTCAGAGAAGAAGATTTTTAAAGATTTTCCCTATATAAGCCAATGTAAAACCAAAGGGCCACGTGGCGGGGGCATTTTTTGTCCCAGCACTATAATTTGAACAATCTTGGTAGGGGTCCACTAGATGAAGCTTCATACCAAATATCAAAGTCCTGGGCATTGTGGTTTCAGACAAGAAGATTTTTAAAGATTTTCCCTATATAAGCCTATGTAAAACCAAAGGGCCCCGGGGCGGGGGCATTTTTGGCCCCAGCACTTTCATTTGAACAATCTTGGTAAGGGTCCACTAGATGAAGCTTCATACCAAATATCAAAGACCTGAGCCTTGTGGTTTCAGAGAAGAAGATTTTTAAAGATTTTCCCTATATAAGCCTATGTAAAACCAAAGGGCCCCGGGGCGGGGGCATTTTTGGCCCCAGCACTTTCATTTGAACAATCTTGGTAAGGGTCCACTAGATGAAGCTTCATACCAAATATCAAAGACCTGAGCCTTGTGGTTTCAGAGAAGAAGATTTTTAAAGATTTTCCCTATATAAGCCAATGTAAAACCGAAAGGCCCCGTGGCGGGGGCATTTTTTGTCCCAGCACTAAAATTTGAACAATCTTGGTAGGGGTCCACTAGATGAAGCTTCATACCAAATATCAAAGTCCTGGGCCTTGTGGTTTCAGAGAAGAAAATTTTTAAAGATTTTTCCTATGTAAGTCTATGTAAAACCAAAGGGCCCCGGGGCGGGGGCATTTTTGGCCCCAGCACTATAATTTGAACAATCTTGGTAGGGGTCCACTAGATGAAGCTACATACCAAATATCAAAGTCCTGGGCCTTGTGGTTTCAGAGAAGAAGATTTTTAAAGATTTTCCCTATATAAGCCTATGTCAAACCAAAGGGCCCCGGGGAAGGGGCATTTTTGGCCCCAGCACTATAATTTGAACAATCTTGGTAGGGGTCCACTAGATGAAGCTTCATACCAAATATCAAAGACCTGGGCCTTGTGGTTTCAGAGAAGAAGATTTTTAAAGATTTTCCCTATATAAGCCTATGTAAAACCAAAGGGCCCCGTGGCGGGGGGAATTTTTTGTCCCAGCACTAAAACTTGAACAATCTTGGTAGGGGTCCACTAGATGAAGCTTCATACCAAATATCAAAGTCCTGGGCCTTGTGGTTTCAGAGAAGAAGATTTTTAAAGATTTTCCCTATATAAGTCTATGTTAAACCAAAGGGCCCCGGGGCGGGGGCATTTTTGGCCCCAGCACTATAATTTGAACAATCTTGGTAGGGGTCTACTAGATGAAGCTTCATACCAAATATCAAAGACCTGGGCCTTGTGGTTTCAGAGAAGAAGATTTTTAAAGATTTTCCCTATATAAGCCAATGTAAAACCAAAGGGCCCCGTGGCGGGGACATTTTTTGTCCCAGCACTAAAATTTGAACAATCTTGGTAGGGGTCTACTAGATGAAGCTTCATACCAAATATCAAAGTCCTGGGCCTTATGGTTTCAGAGAAGAAGATTTTTAAAGATTTTCCCTATATAAGCCTATGTAAAACCAAAGGGCCCCGGAGCGGGGGCATTTTTGGCCCCAGCACTATAATTTGAACAATCTTGGTAGGGGTCCACTAGATGAAGCTTCATACCAAATATCAAAGACCTGGGCCTTGTGGTTTCAGAGAAGAAGATTTTTAAACATTTTCCCTATATAAGCCAATGTAAAACCCAAAGGGCCCCGTGGCGGGGGCATTTTTTGTCCAGCACTAAAATTTGAACAATCTTGGTAGGGGTCCACTAGATGAAGCTTCATACCAAATATCAAAGTCCTGGGCCTTGTGGTTTCAGAGAAGAAGATTTTTAAAGATTTTCCCTATATAAGCCTATGTAAAACCAAAGGGCCCCAGGGCGTGGGCATTTTTGGCCCCAGCACTATAATTTGAACAATCTTGGTAGGGGTCCACTAGATGAAGCTTCATACCAAATATCAAAGACCTGGGCCTTGTGGTTTCAGAGAAGAAGATTTTTTAAGTTTTTGGTGAAAAAAATCTGTTTTTGGCTCCTGTGACCTAGATGTGCAACGGACCGGAACCATTTGAACAACTTTGAAAGGGGACCACCTAAGGATCATTCCTGTGAAGTTTGGTCAAAATCCGATCAGTGGTTTAGGAGGAGATGTCGTTTAAAGAAATTGTTTACGCACGCACGGACGGACGCACGCACGCACGCACGGACGCACGCACGCACGACGGACGACGGACAAAAAGTGATCCCAAAAGCTCACCTCGTCACTACGTGAAGGTGAGCTAACAAGAGGACCATGATGGCCCTGGATGGCTCACCTGATCCATAGAGTAACAAGTGGGCCCCGGGGAGGGGCATTATTGACCCCAGGGTTATAATCTGCATAATGTTGAGGGAGGTCTAAAAAGGTGAAGCTTCATACCAAATATTAACAAAGGCTATAATTTCACAATCTTGGCAAAGGTCCACTAGATGAAGCTACACAACAAATATCAAAGACCTGGGCCTTGAGGTTTCAGAGAAGAAGATTTTTTTAAAGATATTCCTTACATAAGCCTATGTAAAACCAAATGGCCCCGGGGCAGGGGCATTCTTGGCCTCAGGGCTATAATTTAAACCCCCTGGGCAGGGGCATTTTTGGCCTCAGGGCTATAATTTAAACAATCTTGATAGAGGTCCACTAGATGAACCTTCACACCAAATATCAAAGACTTGGGCCTTTTTGTTTCAGAGAAGAAGATTTACAAAGATTATCTCTATTATAAGTCTATGTAAAACCAAATGGCCCTTGGGCAGGGGCATTTGTGGCCCAAGGTCTATAATTTGAACAATCTTGGTAGAGGTCCACTAGCTGAAGCTTCATACCAAATGTCAAAGACCTAGGACTTGTGGTTTCAGAGTAGAAGATTTTTCAAGATTTTCCCTATATAAGTCTATGAAAAACCAAAGGGCCCAGGAGCGGGGGCATTTTTGGCCCCAGGGCTATAATTTGAACAATCTTGATAGAGGTCCACAAGATGAAGCTTCAAACCAAATATCAAAGACCTGGGCCTTGCAGTTTCAGAGAAGAAGATTTTTAAAGATTTTCCCTATATAAGCCTTTGTAAAACCAAAGGGCCCCGGGGCGGGGGCATTTTTGGCCCAGGCACTATAATTTGAACAGTCTTGGTAGGGGTCCACTAGATGAAGCTTCATACCAAATAGCAAAGACCTGGGCCCTGCAGTTTCAGAGAAGAAGATTTTTTAAAGATTTTCCCAATATAAGCCCATGTAAAACCAAAGGGCCCTGGGGCGGGGGCATTTTTGGCCCCAGCACTATAATTTGAACACTCTTGGTAGGGGTCCACTAGATGAAGCTTCATACCAAATATCAAAGACCTGGGCCTTGCGGTTTCAGAAAAGAAGATTTTTAAATGTTTTCCCTATATAAGCCTATGTAAAACCAAAGGGCCCCAGGGCGGGGGCATTTTTGGCCCCAGCACTATAATTTGAACAATCTTGATAGAGGTCCATAAGATGAAGATTAATACCAAATATCAAAGACCTGGGCCTTGCAGTTTCAGAGAAGAAGATTTTTAAAGATTTTCCCTTTATAAGCCCATGTAAAATCAAAGGGCCACGGGGCGGGGGCATTTTTGGCCCCAGCACTTTAATTTGAACAATCTTGGTAGGGGTCCATTAGATGAAGCTTCATACCAAATATCAATGACCTGGGCCTTACTGTTTTAGAGAAGAAGATTTTTTAAGGTTTTCCCTATATAAGCCTATGTAAAACCAAAGGACCCCGGGGCGGGGGCATCTTTGGTCCCAGCACTATAATTTGAACAATCTTGGTAGGGGTCCATATGATGAAGATTCATACCAAATATCAAAGATCTGGGCCTTGCAGTTTCAGAGAAGAAGATTTTTAAAGATTTTCCCTTTATAAGCCCATGTAAAACCAAAGGGCCCCGGGGCGGGGGCATTTTTGGCCCCAGCACTTTAATTTGAACAATCTTGGTAGGGGTCCACTAGATGAAGCTTCACACCAAATATCAATCACCTGGGCCTTGCAATTCAGAGAAGAAGATTTTTAAAGATTTTCCCTACATGTATATAAGCCCATGTAAAACCAAAGGACCCCGGGGCGGGGGCATCTTTGGCCCCAGCACTTTAATTTGAACAATCTTGGTAGGGGTCCACCAGATGAAGCTTCATACCAAATATCAAAGACCTGGGCCTTGCAGTTTCAGAGAAGAAGATTTTTAAAGATTTTCCCTATATAAGCCCATGTAAAACCAAAGGGCCCCGGGGCGGGGGCATTTTTGGCCCCAGCACTATAATTTGAACAATCTTGGTAGGGGTCCACCAGATGAAGCTTCATACCAAATATCAAAGACCTGGGATTTGCAGTTTCAGAGAAGAAGATTTTTTAAGTTTTCGGTGAAAAAAATCTATTTTTGGCTCCTGTGACCTATATGTGCAACGGACCGGAACCATTTGAACAACTTTGAAAGGGGACCACCTAAGGATCATTCCTGTGAAGTTTGGTCAAAATCCGCTCAGTGGTTTAGGAGGAGATGTCGTTTGAAGAAATTGTTTACGCACAGACGCACGGACGGACGCACGGACGGACGCACGCACGGACGCACGACGGACAAAAAGTGATCCCAAAAGCTCACCTCGTCACTACGTGACGGTGAGCTAACAAGAGGGCCATGATGGCCCTGGATCGCTCACCTGATCCATAGTGTAACAAGTGGGCCCCAGAGAGGGCCATTATTGGCCCCAGGGCTTTAATGTGCATAATGTTGAGGGAGGTCTTAAAGGTGAAGCTTCATACCAAACATCAACAAAGGCTATAATTTGAACAATCTAGGCAAAGGTCCACTAGATGAAGCTACACATCAAATATCAAAGACCTGGGCCTAGCGGTTTCAGAGAAGAAGATTTTTAAAGATTTTGCCTATATAAGCCTATGTAAAACCAAAGGGCCCCAGGACGGGGGCATTTTTTGCCCCAGCACTATAATTTGAAAATCTTGGTAGGGGTCCACTAGATGAAGCTTCATACCAAATATCAAAGTCCTGGGCCTTGTGGTTTCAGAGAAGAAGATTTTTAAAGATTTTCCCTATATAAGCCTACATGTATGTAAAACCAAAGGGCCCCGGGGCGGGGGCATTTTTGGCCCCAGCACTATAATTTGAACAATCTTGGTAGGGGTCCACTAGATGAAGCTTCATACCAAATATCAAAGACCAGGGCCTTGTGGTTTCAGAGAAGAAGATTTTTAAAGATTTTCCCTATATAAGCCAATGTAAAACCAAAGGGCCCCGTGGCGGGGGCATTTTTTGTCCCAGCACTATAATTTGAACAATCTTGGTAAGGGTCCACTAGATGAAGCTTCATACCAAATATAAAAGACCTGGGCCTTGTTGTTTCAGAGAAGAAGATTTTTAAAGATTTTCCCTATATAAGCCAATGTAAAACCAAAGGGCCCCTTGGTGGGGGCATTTTTTGTCCCAGCACTAAAATTTGAACAATCTTGATAGGGGTCCACTAGATGAAGCTTCATACCAAATATCAAAGTCCTGGGCCTTGTGGTTTCAGAGAAGAAGATTTTTAAAGATTTTCCCTATATAAGCCTATGAAAAACCAAAGGGCCCCGGGGCGGGGGCATTTTTGGCCCCAGCACTATAATTTGAACAATCTTGGTAGGGATCCACTAGATGAAGCTTCATACCAAATATCAAAGACCCGGGCCATGTGGTTTCAGAGAAGAAGATTTTTAAAGATTTTCCCTATATAAGCCTATGTAAAACCAAAGGGCCCCGTGGCGGGGGCATTTTTTGTCCCAGCACTATAATTTGAACAATCTTGGTAGGGGTCCACTAGATGAAGCTTCATACCAAATATCAAAGTCCTGGGCCTTGTGGTTTCAGAGAAGAATTTTTTTTAAAGATTTTCACTATATAAGCCTATGAAAAACCAAAGGGCCCCAGGGCGGGGGCATTTTTGGCCCCAGCACTATAATTTGAACAATCTTGGTAGGGGTCCACTAGATGAAGCTTCATACCAAATATCAAAGACCTGGGCCTTGTGGTTTCAGAGAAGAAGATTTTTTAATTTTTTGGTGAAAAAAATCTATTTTTGGCTCCTGTGTACTAGAAGGGCAACGGACCGGAACCATTTGAACAACTTTGAAAGGGGACCACCTAAGGATCATTCCTGTGAAGTTTGGTCAAAATCCGATCAGTGGTTTAGGAGGAGATGTCGTTTAAAGAAATTGTTTACGCACGGACGCACGACGGACGACGGACAAAAAGTGATCCGAAAAACCTCACCTCGTCACTATGTGACGGTGAGCTAACAAGAGGACCATGATGGCCCTGAATCGCTCACCTGTTCCATAGAGTAACAAGTGGGCACCGGAGAGGGCCATTATTGACCTCAGGGTTATAATGTGCATAAGGTTGAGGGAGGTCTTAAAAGGTGAAGCTTCATACCAAATATCAACAAAGGCTATTATTTGAACAATCTTGGCAAACGTCTACTAGATGAAGCTACACAACAAATATCAAAGACCTGGGCCTTGCAGTTTCAGAGAAGAAGATTTTTTTAAAGATATTCCTTACATAAGCCTATGTGAAACCAAATGGCCCCGGGGCAGGGGCGTTTTTGGCCTCAGGGCTATAATTTAAACAATCTTGATAGAGGTCCACTAGATGAACCTTCACACCAAATATCAAAGACCTGGGCCTTGTTGTTTCAGAGAAGAAGATTTTCAAAGATTATCTCTATTATAAGTCTATGTAAAACCAAAGGGACCTGGGGCGGGGGCATTTGTGGCCCCAGGGCTATAATTTGAACAATCTTGGTAGAGGTCCACTAGCTGAAGCTTCATACCAAATGTCAAAGGCCGAGGCCTTGTGGTTTCAGAGTAGAAGATTTTTCAAGATATTCCCTATATAAGTCTATGAAAAACCAATGGGCCCAGGAGCCTGGGCATTTTTGGCCCCAGGGCTATAATTTGAACAATCTTGGTAGGGGTCCACAAGATGAAGCTTCATACCAAATATCAAAGTCCTGGGCCTTGTGGTTTCAGAGAAGAAAATTTTTAAAGATTTTCCCCATATAAGCCTATGTAAAACCAAAGGGCCCCGGGGCGGGGGTATTTTTGGCCCCAGCACTATAATTTGAACAATCTTGGTAGGGGTCCACTAGATGAAGCTTCATACCAAATATCAAAGACCTGGGCCTAGTGGTTTCAGAGAAGAAGATTTTTAAAGATTTTCCCTATATAAGCCTATGTAAAACCAAAGGGCCCCGTGGCGGGGGCATTTTTTGTCCAAGCACTATAATTTGAAAAATCTTGGTAGGGGTCCACTAGCTGAAGCTTCATACCAAATATCAAAGTCCTGGGCCTTGTGGTTTCAGAGAAGAAGATTTTTAAAGATTTTTCCTGTATAAGCCTATGTAAAACCAAAGAGCCCCGGGGCGGGGGCATTTTTTGGCCCCAGCACTATAATTTGAACAATCTTGGTATGGGTCCACTAGATGAAGCTTCATACCAAATATCAAAGACCTGGGCCTTATGGTTTCAGAGAAGAAGATTTTTAAAGATTTTCCCTATATAGGCCAATGTAAAACCAAAGGGCCCCGTGGCGGGGGCATTTTTTGTCCCAGCACTATAATTTGAACAATCTTGGTAGGGGTCCATTAGATGAAGCTTCATACCAAATATCAAAGTCCTGGGCCTTGTGGTTTCAGAGAAGAATATTTTTAAAGATTTTCCCTATATAAGCCTATGTAAAACCAAAGGGCCCCGGGGCGGGGGCATTTTTTGCCCCAGCACTATAATTTGAACAATCTTGGTAGGGGTCAACTAGAGTAAGCTTCATACCAAATATCAAAGTCCTGGGCCTTGCGGTTTCAGAGAAGAAGATTTTTAAAGATTTTCCCTATATAAGCCTATGTAAAACCAAAGGGCCCCGGGGCAGGGACATATTTGGCCTCAGCACTATAATTTGAATAATCTTGTTAGGGGTCCTTTAGATGAAGCTTCATACCAAATATGAAAGACCTAGGCCTTGTGGTTTCAGAGAAGAATATTTTTAAAGATTTTCCCTATATAAGTCTACGTAAAACCAAAGGGCCCCGGGGCGGAGGCATTTTTGGCCCAAGGGCTATAATTTGAACAATCTTGGTAGAGGTCCATTAGATGAAGCTTCATTCTAAATATCAAAGTCCTGGGCCTTGTGGTTTCAGAGAAGAAGATTTTTAAAGATTCTGCCTATATAAGCCTATGTAAAACCAAAGGGCCCCGGGACGGGGGCATTTTATGCCCCAGCACTATAATTTGAACAATCTTGGTAGGGGTCCACTAGATGAAGCTTCATACTAAATATCAAAGTCCTGGGCCTTGTGGTTTCAGAGAAGAAGATTTTTAAAGATTTTCCCTATATAAGCCTATGTAAAACCAAAGGGCCCCGGGGCAGGGGCATTTTTGGCCCCAGCACTATAATTTGAACAATCTTGGTAGGGGTCCACTAGATGAAGCTTCATACCAAATATCAAAGACCTGGGCCTTGCAGTTTCAGAGAAGAAGATTTTTAAAGATTTTCCCTATATAAGCCAATGTAAAACCAAAGGGCCCCGTGGCGGGGGCATTTTTTGTCCCAGCACTATAATTTGAACAATCTTGGTAGGGGTCCACTAGATGAAGCTTCATACCAAATATCAAAGTCCTGGGCCTTGTGGTTTCAGAGAAGAATTTTTTTTAAAGATTTTCCCTATATTAGCCTATGTTAAACAAAAGGGCCCCGGGGCGGGGGCATTTTTGGCCCCAGCACTATAATTTGAACAATCTTGGTAGGGGTCCACTAGATGAAGCTTCATACCAAATATCAAAGACCTGGGCCTTGTGGTTTCAGAGAAGAAGATTTTTAAAGATTTTCCCTATATAAGCCAATGTAAAACCAAAGGGCCCCGTGGGCCCGTGGCGGGGGCATTTTTTGTCCCAGCACTATAATTTGAACAATCTTGGTAGGGGTCCACTAGATGAAGCTTCATACCAAATATCAAAGTCCTGGGCCTTGTGGTTTCAGAGAAGAAGATTTTTAAAGATTTTCCCTATATAAGCCTATGTAAAACCAAAGGGCCCCGGGGCGGGGGCATTTTTGGCCCCAGCACTATAATTTGAACAATCTTGGTAGGGGTCCACTAGATGAAGCTTCATACCAAATATCAAAGGCCTGGGCCTTGTGGTTTCAGAGAAGAAGATTTTTTAAGTTTTTGGTGAAAACTAGAGCTGCCGCCTAACGGGCGCCAATTATACCCCCGCATGCGTTTTCAGACAAATTTTTACAAGTATTTGACCTTGAGGAAGGTCAAGGTAAAGGTCAAGGTCAGGTTTGTGTATATCAATCTTAAGTACTAGTGGCAAGGTGTGTGGTGTGTGAATAGTTATGTTAGTTAGTTAGAATAGTTAGTGTGGAAGTTATGAGCAATATTAAAGTTTTTTGTAACGGACCGACGACGACAGACGACGACAGACGACAAGCTGACTCCTATATACCCCCTTCAAACTTCGTTTGCGGGGGTATAAAAATCTATTTTTGGCTCCTGTGACCTAGATGTGCAATGGACCGGAACCATTTGAACAACTTTGAAAGGGGGCCACCTAAGGATCATTCCTGTGATGTTTGGTCAAAATCAGATCAGTGGTTTAGGAGGAGATGTCGTTTGAAGAAATTGTTTACGGACGGATGGACGCACGAACAAACGGACTGACGACGGACGAAAAGTGATCCCAAAAGCTCACCTCGTCTTTACATGACAGGTGAGCTAAAAAAAAAAGCTTTTAGAGCGGAAAGATATTCTATCCCGGTCCCTGTGGTTTTACGGTGAGTCGAAAAACCCAAATCTACCCAAATCCACTGTTTTTACCCAAATCCACCCAAATCCATCTGATAATTACCCATATCCACCTATAGCTGGCCCATTTAAAGTCATATAAGTTGTTTTGAAATGTTTATATGATAGAATATATCACTTAGGACAAATAAATAATTAAATTTAGTAACTTGTAACAATTTAACACGCACTATAGATAAACACGTGTAGTGTGACGAAACATCTTTCAGTTGGTTGCCTAGGGTTACCACTGTAAAAATCATAGTTCACACACGTCTATTATAAATAATGTTAGATAACTGTAAACCTCAAAAATATGTTATTTATTTATTCATTCATTCATTTATTTATTTATTAAGAAAGGAAGAAAGGAAAGGAAAATAAATAGACAAGTGAATTTTTGACGGTTGAGTGAAAAAAAAACAACAAAAAAGAAAGTGCAGAATATACCGCAGAATATACGACCCTATTAAACACAACTTTTTATAAAGTAAGGCTTTGGTTTACAGTGGAACATATTATTTTTATTAGAATCGGTGCTGAAAGAAACTGATTGGGCTGCACCTCGGAAATCCTGAGCTGAAACGGAACACGCGTTAAACCTTCATTCAAGCAAACAAACACTCTTATTTAGAACCGCCTCACCGAGGCGATGAGGCGGTTTTAACGATCTGTAAAAATCCATGTTTTGAGCCGATATGAAAAACAAGAGGGCCCAGAGGGCCCTGGTTCGCTCACCTGATCCAATGTATAACAAGTGGGCCCCGGGCAGGGTCAATTTTGGCCCCAGGGCTATAATTTGAACAATCTTGGTAGAGGTCCACAAGATGAAGCTTCATATCGAATATGAAAGACATGGGCTTTCTGGTTTCAGAGAAGAAGATTTTAAAGGTTTACCCTGCAAATAGAAGTCTATGTAAAACAAGATTTTCCCTATATAAGTCTATGTTAAACCAAAGGGTCCCGGAGCAGGGGCAGTTTTGGCCCCAGGGCTATAATTTGAACAATCTTGATAAAGGTCATCAAGACAAAGCTTCATAACAAATATCAAAGACCTAAGCCTTGTGTTTCAGAGAAGATGATTTTTAAAGATTTTCCTTATATAAGTCTATGTAAATCCAAAGGGCCACATGGCGGAGGCATTTTTGGTCTCAGGGCTATAATTTGAACAATCTTTATAGAGGTCCATTAGCTGAAGCTTCATAACAAATATCGAAGACCTAAGCCTTGTGGTTTCAAAGAAGAAGATTTTTCAAGATTTTCCCTATATATATCTATGTAAAACCAAAGGGCCCCGGAGCGGGGGCATTTTTGGCCCCAGCACTATAATTTGAACAATCTTGGTAAAGGTCCACAAGATGAAGCTTCATACCAAATATCAAAGACCTGGGCCTTGCAGTTTCAGAGAAGAAGATTTTTCAAGATTTTCGCTATATAAGCCTATGTAAAACAAAAGGGCCCTGGTGCGGGGGCATTTTTGGCCCCAGCACTATAATTTGAATAATCTTGGTAGGGGTCCACTAGATGAAGCTTCATACCAAATATCAAAGACCTGGGCCTTGCGGTTTCAGAGAAGAAGATTTTTAAAGATTTTCCCTATATAAGCCTATGTAAAACAAAAGGGCCCTGGTGCGGAGGCATTTTTGGCCCCAGCACTATAATTTGAACAATCTTGGTAGGGGTCCACTAGATGAAGCTTCATACCAAATATCAAAGACCTGGGCCTTGCGGTTTCAGAGAAGAAGATTTTTCAAGATTTTCCCTATATAAGCCCATGTAAAACCAAAGGGCCCCTGTGCGGGGGCATTTTTAGATCCAGCACTATAATTTGAACAATCTTGGTAGGAGTTCACTAGATAAAGCTTCATACCAAATATCAAAGACCTGGGCCTTGCGGTTTCAGAGAAGAAGATTTTTAAAGATTTTCCCTATATAAGCCCATGTAAAACGAAAGGGCCCCCATGCGGGGGCATTTTTGGCCCCAGCACTATAATTTGAACAATCTTGGTAGGGGTCCACTAGATGAAGCTTCGTACCAAATATCAAAGGCCTGGGCCTTGCGGTTTCAGAGAAGAAGATTTTTCAAGATTTTCCCTATATAAGCCTGTGTAAAACCAAAGGACCCCGTGCGGGGGCATTTTTAGCTCCAGCACTATAATTTGAACAATCTTGGTAGGGGTCCACTAGATGAAGCTTCATACCAAACATCAAAGACCTGGGCCTTGCGGTTACAGAGAAGAAGATTTTTAAAGATTTTCCCTATATAAGCCCATGTAAAACCAAAGGGCCCCAGTGCGGGGGCATTTTTGGCCCCAGCACTATAATTTGAACAATCTTGGTAGGGGTCCACTAGATGAAGCTTCATACCAAATATCAAAGACCTGGGCCTTGTGGTTTCAGAGAAGAAGATTTTTTAAGTTTGCGCACGGACACACGACGGACGACGGACAAAAAGTGATCCCAAAAGCTCACCTTGTCACTACGTGACAGGTGAGCTAAAAATAAATAAATTAATAAATAAAAGAAATAAAAATAAATTTTAATTGAAAATTTCATTGTGATGAATATATTTTGGCCCATATATTTCAATAGGTGTGTTTTCTAAAGAATTTGACGAAAAGAAAGAAAGAAAGGACTAACCAACCCATTACGAAAACACGCCTATTAAATATACTGGAAATTGTATCCACCAAAATGAAAATTTCCACAAAAAAAAAATCTGATATTTTATTTTTTCTCCGCAAAACCCCGTTAGCCCAAATCCACCGTAAAAACACACAAATCAACCATAATATTGGAGTCGTTGCTTCAAATTTTGTGGGACTTTTACCCGACACATTGAAATGAAAGGACATCTCAAGCCCTGCCGCCCAATGAAACGAATTGGATTTATATGCATGGACGGTCCGACTCACACCACTTTTCTTGGGTAGGCTTAGAGCCTCTAAGCGGTCGGTTTCAGCTCTGCGTGGAAGCATCATGTAGCGCGATCTATTTTTAATCCCCGACTGGCCGGGGGCGGGACACGATTGAAAAGCGTCTATCTATATTTATTATCATCATTATTTGTGATGAAGAATAGGTTTTTCAAGTCAGAATCTCCAGAATAATTCTTGCCTGACTCAGAAAAAAATGGAAAGGAACTTACCTGCTGGGGACATAGACAGTAGCAGTTATATGCAGGCTGAGTAAATGCAATGCACACAAATGTGTTTTATGTGTGAAACTTTTTGGAAATGTGTAATAACATTTCTGTCCAAACGTATTAAATCTTGGGGAGTCTGCATAACTGCTACGGTCAGTCAGTCATCGACAAAAATCTATCTATTAAACTTGACATTACGAAAACATGCAACATGCCTATATAATTTTAACCCCCTTAAACTCACCTTTATACATTAAAACTGGTGTTTACACGGGTAAATACACATTGTGCATTGTGGGTACTCTTTAGAACGGCCACTCCGAGGCGGTTCTAACGAGTTCCAACAATCCAAGTTTCGAGCAGAAATATGAAAAATATCATACTTTTTATCAGAGAAGTTTCATTTTTGTTGGTACATTTACAATTTATTTACAATTTATTTGAATAGGCGTATTTTCGTAATGCAAGCCTTACTGAAAACAATTTCTCGTTGACGTCCAGCTCCTGTCGCTTGGAGGCCATCCCAGACAGGAGCCGCACGTGAGTCAGGCTTACAAATTGAAAAATTATTGATAATAATAATAATTCACAAATTCAATCAAGTACAACATTAAAACAAAAAGAACCATCATCACGTGTCCATTTTTCATCTTATAATATTTAATTATAATAGCAATATCGTCAAAGCCAGACCTGAACAGCGGGCCAACGTCGGGCCGACAGAGAGATTTATGGATATCTCGGCCCCTAACAAACTCGGCCCCTAGCAAACTCGGCCCCCATTCAACTCCTTCCCTAAAAACTCAGTCCCTAGCAGCATTTAGGTCCTAAATTACAATGCTTTTGTTTTCGAGAATCAATTTGGAAGGTGGATAGGTAGTTTCACAGAAAGTTTGAGCATATTTATAGTTTTTAATACGAAACTTTATCCACGATAAAAGATCGCGGAAACCTATGCTGTAATTGGGACGGTGTTGGAATTGAGTGTGGCATCACGAAAACATGCCTATAGACACATCCAAAGTTTACGTCACACAAGGTCAAAGGTCATTAGCCTCGTTTTATCTGGTGGGCAAAAAAACTTCCGGTTCCATACTCTACCGTTGATGTAGCACGAATTATTTTCTGTAATAACTATTGTTAAATCATCTTTCTATCAAAACTGTTTGCCACAAACCATTTTTGACATTAAACTGCTTCTTTTTCGTATAAAATTGGATAAAAAATATACATGCTTTAATCTTATTTCCATTCGTTAAATAAAGCGCATCGACTACTTTTTGGCATGATGGTGGGTAGTTTTATAACGCTTTTTAGGAAACAAAATGTGCGATAAAATGTCAGAAGAGACTGGTTCTATATCATTTATTACTTCAAAAACACAAACTGACAAGGATCAGTTAATTTTCTGGAGAAGAAATGAGTTTAATCACACGATACATATTCGAAATTCTCATTGACACGTACGGCAACAGTCATATTTTGCCAACCAGATAAAAGAGTACCTCTACAGGGGAGGTAATTGGCGCATGCGGAGTGAAATGTAAACAGGGTCACGTGTCAAAACATTGGATCCGTCTATATAATTTTGACCACCTGCAACCACACTGTTATATAGTAAAACTGGGGTTTACAAGGGTTTATATCAATTTACCTTTTCTTCTCAAAAACATAGATTGTTGGTTCTTGTAGGAACCGCCTCGTCGATGCCGTTTTTACAAGTTCCCAAATCTGTTTGCTCAAAAACATAGGTTGTTGGTACTTGTTAGAATCACCCTGTCAATGCGGTTCTAACAAGTACCCAAAATCTATGTTTATAGCAGAAACAAGAAAAAATATGTTCATGTTTAATCTGAAAATTTTCATATTTTGGTGGTGAAATATTCAATATTTTAGAATAGGGGTGTTTTTTGTTTTTGTGATATTAACATTTCCAGTGTAAAACCAAATGTAAACCTACAGAAAACAATATTCACCCGCCCATCGGGGCTTGGAGAAATAGTTTGTGCTGCATGATGCTTCCACACAGAGCTGAATCTGACCACACACGAGTACTGGTAAACTGCTTAGAAGGACTAAGCCTGCCCAGGCTAAGCGGTGTGAGTCAGATCGTCCAATGCATATAAGCCTTCTGGTTTCATAGGGCGGCAGGGCTTGAGATGTCATTTCATCTCAATGTGGGGTAAAAGTCCCACAAATTCGAAACAATGTCTACAAAATGATCAAAATAGTGTTGACAGTGTCGTTAAACCCCAATTCAAACAAACAAAAACAAATACAAAACAATATGGTTCATGATATACATGGTTCTCCACTATCTGATTGTGCGTTGACGACGTTCAATACGAAAACATTCCTATACAAATAGATCGTCAATTTTTTTGGCCAAAAATGGAAATTTTAAGATGAAAAATTGTGTTATTTTTCTTATTTTTGCTCGAAACATAGATTACGGGGATATAAGAAAACTAATGTTTTAAGAAAGAAACTTAATTTTTCTACCGTTCATGAAAGTATGAATGACAGCGTAGCGCTAGCAAAGTTTATAAGAACCCCTTCGGTGTTAAGTTACTTTGCAGGCGATCCGCTGCTTTCATACTTTTATGATTTGTTTTTGTTTGATTTGAGGTTTGATGTCCCCGTCAACACTATAAAGGTCATTTTGGAGACGTTGCTTCCAATTTTGTGGGACTTTTACCCGACACTGAAATGAAATGACATCTCAAGCCCTGCCACCCAATGAAACCAACAGGGTTTATAAGCGTGGACGGGCCGACTCCTCTAAGCGGTTTACCAGTACTCGTGTGCGGGTCGTCTTCAGTTCTGTGTGGAAGCATCATGCAGCCCATATATTTCTTCAAGTCCCGACGGGCTGGGGCCGTCATACTGTCATGAACAGCAGAAAGGTAAATTCATTTCTTAAATGAACACACCAGTACCTCATGAGTTTTGGTCGGGTAAAAGCCCCACAAAATTGGAAGCAACTTCTCCAAAATGACCTATACAATGTTGACGGGGTGTCAAACAATCAAAATCATTGGTATTAATAGGAAAAAAGGCTAATGGCTGTGGAATGGTCAAACCCTGCAAATGATAATAAAAACAAAATGGTTCAATTTTTGTAAGTGCGCAACAGAACATACTGGCATAAGTGACAGAGATGCAATTACACGCCAATCAATCAATTAGTTTATTAATTACATCGGAAGGGGAGTGACAGTGGACCCACAGCAGCGTGTCATACACTGATTCAATCAACGGCATTAGGTTCATTTAACTCATGTGAGATGGGTTACTCATAATTTCATCAAAATGAGTTCAAAAGGTAATTAGGCATATGTACATTAAAAATATGTGTAATACTTTGATAATAAGTCAATTCCAACACTAATATAAACATATTCTAATTTTAGGGGCCGAGTTTGTCAGGGGCCGAGTTTGTAGGGGCCGAGTTTGCTAGGGGCCGAGTTTGTCAGGGGCCGAGTTTGTTAGGGGCCGAGATGTCCTGTCACCGACAGAGATACGACGTTGCCATCTATTGCTATCGGCCAGATATTGATCCCACACTCTCTGTGTGTCGTACAGTATCTATTACTTCCGAAAAGAATTTGATAAACTCGAATATATTAATAAAAATGCAAATTAATTTTTGAGAAAATGGAATGGAAAATGGAATTTAAAAATAAAAATGAATAAAAAAAAAAAAATCACCTGACCGGAGATCATGACATTAATATTTGACGATGAATTAGAAAAGTGACAATGCAAGTGGTCGTAGCCCAGAAGTATACTCGAAACACAACTCTTACCCACAAGGTCACGGAGGCCAAGGGTATTTATGTAAAAAAAAAAAAAAAAAACACTTTAAAATGTATGTTGCAGCACCGGTAAAGCACATTCTGCTCTTCACAATCTAATTAATGTTCATAACAAAATGGGTTTAAACTGAGTCGGAGAACACCCATTCATTCATTTACTCACCTGAACAAGTCCGTAAAATGAACATTCCATAAACCCCACTTCATATAGAGAAGGGGTATACATAAATAGAGGATATTTACTTCTTCTTTTTTTTTGTTTGTTTGAGTTGAGGTTTAACGTCCCCGTCAACACTGTAAAGGTCATTTGTGAGACGTTGCTTCCAATTTTGCGGGTCTTTTACCCGACATTGAGATGAAATGACATCTCAAGCCCTGTCGTCTAATGAAACCAATAGAGTTTATAAGCATGGACGGACCAACTCACACCGCTTTGCCTGGGTAGGCTTAGATCCTCTAAGCGGTTTACCAGTACTCGTGTGCGGGTCGGATTCAGCTCTCTGTGGAAGCATCACGCAGCCGTTATATTTCTCCAAGCCCCGATGGGCGGGGGCCCGTCTACTTTTTTTTTAGATAAATACCAAAAATGAGTACTGATAAACCGCTACTTTTTTTTAGATAATACCAAAAATGAGTACTGATAAACCGCTTAGAATGGCTAAAGCGGCTAAAGTGGTGCGAGTCGGACCGTCCATGCATATAAAACCCTATTGCTTTCATTGGATGGCAGGGCTTGAGTTGTCATTTAATCCCAGTGTCCGGTAAATGTCCAACAAAATTGGAAGCAACGTCTCCAAAATGGCATTAGCAGTGTTAACGGGGACATTAAACCTCGAATCAAACAAACAAACCCATACAACAATGTACCGATCGTTTATTTTGACATAATTGATATTGACGGATGAACTTTTCCAGTGGGCAAACAACGTCGGAAAAACATTAAAACCACATTCATCCAACGTCATGACATTGAATTGAAGTCTGTTCATCGATGGTCGACTGGGCTTTATTAAAAGCATTGAAGAAAAATTGGTTCCTCTCCAGTATGGATAATTTCGACCATAGTGTAAAAGACTGTGAAACTTATCGCCCCTACCCAAAAGGGCTTCCCAACATTAGGAAACGGTATACGCCTCATTTCACAGTCTTTAGCAGAATGGTGAAACACAAATCTTCGAAGACTGTTCTAACACGCGCCTACAACCCGTATTGCTAGCAAAAATGAGCGACATATTACAGATTTTCCTAAAATTAACTATACATACTGTGTTTTCGTAAAGAGACCTGCACTTAGCGAATGTTCTGTTCAAGCTGCGTGTCTGCGCAGTCTGGTCATGGCCTTCACTATTCACTTATGGAAAATGACTGAACGCTTTTGCAAGCCACGTGTGAAAACCCAGATTCTGAGTGCGTGAATGCGCCATCACTTGGCACAGATTTTAATTGAATGAATAGCTGTTTCTGGAGCAAAAACATATATAAACACACACACACACACACACACACACACACACATGGCGTCCAACATGGTGTCAGAGAGTACAAATATTAAGTTAAAATTGTAATATCTTTATATATTTTGTTTTCGACATAGATTGTGGGTGCTCGTTAGAATCGCCTCAACGAGGCGGTTCCAACTATTACCCAAAATCAATGTTTTTGAATAAAAGGCAGATACTGTATACCCCCGTAAACCCCATTTTCCTCTATGTAAAGTGGGGTTTAGAGGGGTCTTAGTTTCACGGACATGTTATCGTGATATGCATTATGCTTCCACGCAGAGCTGAAACCAACCGCACAGGAATACTGGAGAACCGCTTAAAGGTTCTAAAACTGCCCAGGAATCGTGGTACGACTTGGACCGTCCATGCATATCAACCATATTGGTTTAATTGGATGGCAGGGTTTGCGATGTTATTTAACCCCAATGCCGAGGCAAAGTCCCACTAAAATGAAGCCTCGCCTCTAAAATGACCTCTAAAGTGTTGACGGGGACGTTAAACCGCGAATCAAACAAACAAAACCTGGGCCTCGGTGTTGTCCAATAAAGCAATGTAGCGCATCATAAAAGCACGCCTGTTCAAATTCAGTTATATTGAGGATACTGCAACAATAACAAAGAAAGAAAAACAATACGATAAAAATACGGTGTTTTTCATCTGTTCTAGACATAGATTCTGGGTACTTGTTAGAACCGACTCGTCGCGGAGGTTCCAACGATTACCCAAAATCTATGTTTTGATAAGAAATAAGAAAAATAATGTATACCTATGAAAAACCAAGTTTTACAGAATTAAAGTGTTCTTTTTTTTTCTTTTTTTTTGCATGGATAGGGGTGCAAAATTATAAAGGTGTGTTACTGTGATAAAAACACACCCTATCGAATTCCGCTCCCATTGAGTCCCCTTTTTATACACTAAATTCGAGTTTTACAGTAGTTAACATTACTTTTCTTAGATTTTTTCTAAAATGTAGAATATGGGTGTTCGTTATAGAACCAACTGGCTGAGGCGACCCTAACGTGTACCCACAATCTATATTTTAGAGCAGAAATAGGAGACCTTTCCCAATTTTTCAGCATATAAGTTTCGCTTTTTCTTTTTTGTTTTGTATTTTATTATTTTTTTATTATTATTATTTTATTTATTTTGCGTTTATATAGACATGATTTCGTAATGCAGTCGCCATCACGTGAAAAAGTCCGTGAAATGACCCCCAAAACCCAACTTCATATGAAAAAAACTGGGGTTTCCGGGGGTACACATTATTTTTCTTATTTCTGCGTCAAGACATAGGTTGCCGCCCCAATGAGGCGGTTCTAACGAGCATCCACAACCTATGTTTTGAGCATGTTTAAGAAAAATATCACGGATTTTCATCAGACAAGTAGCCATTTTGGAGATATGAAAAGCCCATGAGCCGCAAAAACAGCGTAACGCCTCCGCACATCCGTCACTGGTCCAAACACGCCCGAGGAAGTAATTTTGGGCTCAGGATTTCTCTATTATGCCTATGCTCGGGTTATATGAAATGCTGCTGCTGCTGCTGCTGCTGCTGCTGCTGCTGAGTGGGTGAGGGTCATCTCAGACGCTATCAAAAATTATTAATAAAATATTAAATTGAGACGGACGGGTTATTCACATTCACTTAAAACTGCTAGTCTATTGGCCCCTGCAGTGCCAGCGGGGCGTGACTTGACACATTTGCTTTGGGTATGAAGCGTTCTGATTGGCGAGGATTTTTGTTTGAATAAACCCAACGCTTGACCACTGGGTGTGACTTAAAGCGTTCTAAAGGTTTTTGTCTGAATAAACAGGCTTTTTTATTTATAAAAAAAAGATTATATAGAAAGAAGGACATTATTCATTTATATTTTAAACGTGCCTCTTTATAAATAAATAAATAAATAAATAAATAAAACGATAATATTGAATTCCAATACTACTTCTACTACTACTCCTTATAATAATAATAATAATTATAATATATTTTTTCTTGACTGTTGACGTATCTTAGCTCTTTACCTTATTGTTCAAGTGGCAATGCGTATTTAAATATTTAACAGTCTAGAAAAGTCAGACACATCATGAAAACAGTCCAAAATAATTTTGACCCTCTTTAAGTCAACTTTTATATAGTTTATATAGTTAAACTTGGGTGTTCAGGGGTAAACATTATTCTTCTTATTTCTGCTTAAAATAAATTGTGGGTACTCAATAGAACCGCCTGTCGAGTCCCTGCAAACTAATTTTTTAGCAAAAATAAGAAAACTATCAGAATTTTTATCGGAAAAAAATTTGGTGGTAACTTTTTGCAATACATTTGTATAGGCGTGTTTTCTACATATTATTTTATTTTCTTTCAATATAAGTTAAATTTTGTTGACTTGGATGGAAAACCAAAATGCACAGAAGCGAGTAAATACTATTTCTTTTTTCATCCTTTCTATTCTTCCTGTCTTTCTCTCGTATAACGGCTAAAACACAGATTGTGGGTCCTCATTAGAACCGACTCTATGAGGCATTTCTTTGGTGTATCACAATCAATGTTTTTGATCAGAAATAAAAAAAAAAATCTATGTTTCTGTGAACCCCAATTTTACTTTATCATAGTGGGGCTCGATCGTACAAAATTACATAGCCATGTTTCCGTGATGCTTTCGTTCATCTTATTTCTTTCATTGTTTCTTTCGTTTTTTTCTTCTTTCTTTCTTTCTTACTTTCTTTCTTTCTTTCTTTCTTCCTACCATCATACAATATTTTTGACGAGGATGCGGAACTTAAAAGAATGAGGCAGGTTTACTTTCTTTCTGTTTCCATCTATCTATCTATCTTTCTTAATTTCTTTCTTTCGTTCTTTCTTTCTTATTTGCTTGGTTCTAATCTAAAATAAAGAAATAAATAGACAGGTAATGGTGATCTCTGTGCGTGCTTTGATCATAGGACAGCCTAAGGCAATCTGTGTATTCTGACTTGAAGATGTTTTGTCGCACTACACCTGCCTAGTAAGTGTGTATATGTCGTAGTCCAAATAGGAATTTAGCCAGATCCGGAATCTGGCTTGGCCAAATAGGAATTCTTATTTGGCCGAGGCAGATTCCGGATCTGGCTAAAATATAATTTAGTTTAGCCAGATTCCAGATCTGGCTAAACTCTGTTCAGTCCAAATAAGAATTCCTATTTGGCTAGGCTGATTCTGGATCTGGCTAAGCTGGTCAGACCAAATAGGAATCTTGGTTTAATGGTAACAGACATTCATTGAATATTTATTCATTGCCTTCAGTAACAGTTTTATAGAACATATTTAATGCTCAAAGAATTTATGACACTCATTTTTGTCTTTAATAATGTGTTGTTTAGACCACCCTGGCTAATAACTATAATATTAACAAACTTTTCATCTTCTGAATGTTTTTTTGTCTCACATGCTTCATTGATAATATGACTGTTTCAAATATGTGTGAAAAGCAATCAACTAACAAAAGATGAAAGAAAATCTCTTCTTTGTTTGTGTCCTAAAGTTTAATCACTAGAAAAAGTTAAAAACAAAACTAGCAAATGACAGAGCCATTATTGAGTATCTAAGAGTTCAGTTAAGAACTGTACATGAGAGTGTCTTAGTTTATGAAGCTGAGAAGCAAGGTTTCAGTAACTTCATTACTGTAAATACTGTACATATCAATGGAAAGGGAATGTTTTCAGTTTTCTTATTTCTGCTCTAAAATTTGGATACTCTAAGGCAAAAAAATAGGTGTTTTAGAGTAGATATAAGAAACAACAGAAATATCAATATTCCATGTCTTAAATGAGTAGATACTAACAATAGCTGATGATAGAAGGTAATTGTTTTTTTTTTTCGTTTTTTTTCAATTATTTTTTCTTATAAAAATGATAAATAATATTTTATTATATCTATTAAAATTTTGTCTTTTAAAAACATGAGATCAACCTTAAAATATTTGTTTGCTGTCACTCTGCTGACCAAGTGAAACTTAACTACCAACCCAAACAATTTCATAGCTGTTTGTGAAATAGAATTTATTTTTCCTCAGTCAGAATGGAATTTTACATATTGTTTCTCCTTTTATTTCCTCAAACAATTTATCAAATGATGATCATAGTGCTACCATAACCCAAATTCTGTCCCAAACACCAATGTGGATTTTCAGCCATACATTATTGATGGAATAACAAGATTCCTATTTGGTCTGACCTAGCCTGGCTTAGCCAGATCCGGAATCTGCCTAGCCAAATAGGAATTCTTATTTGGACTAAACAGAGTTTAGCCAGATCCGGAATCTGGCTAATCTAAATATTAATTTAGCCAGATCCGGAATCTGCCTAGGCCAAATAAGAATTCTATTTGGTCTAGCCAGATTCCGGATCTTGCTAAATTCCTATTTGGACTACGACATATATATAAAAAAGATAACACAGATAAATGACATTTTATTAATTTAATCGTCAATAGAATGTCAAATTAAATTTGTAATGTTTAAGACCTATTTAATTACACATTGAGTTCCAACCCTTTCCATTTCAGCTACCGAAAATTGATTCATATTCATGAGCGAGGTGAGGTATGTGCGGTAAATAGTTATTGTGTAATTATAATCCACCCAAATATCAAAGTTACTAAATTTGATTATTTATTTGTCCTAAGTGATATATTCTATCATATAAACATTAAAAACAACTTAAATGACTTAAAATAGGCCAGCTATAGATGGATATGGGTAATTATCAGGTGGATTTGGGTAAATACAGTGGATTTGGGTAGATTTGGTTTTTTCGACCCACCCGTGGTTTTACCAATTCGTTAGTTTTGAACAACTAGCGCCAGGTGTATGAATGTCATTTGACGTGTCACCAGTAACAATTCACCTTATTTGCATTATCTGCTGGTTCCTAGTCTGAAGGTTATCAGTGCTGGAAAAACAGGTAACCAGACCCCCCTGACCGTAAAAGGTCAGGGGGGTCTGGTTACCTGTTTTTCCAATATTGACAATGTGCAAGCTGGGAGCCAGCAAATAAATGCAAATATGGTGAATGGCGCCAACTGGTACGAAACGTCTTCGGGGCGAAAAGTTGCTACGGTTAAACAGGTCGTCTGCTTTCTCGCTCTAGAAGACGCTCGCTTATAAAAGAAAGAGAAAGATGTTACTCAGATGATTTACTATTTGTGGTTTTATGGATGCTGCAATCAGACAATGAAAATACGTCCACTTTGCTTGATAATAATTTGTTGTTGTTATGCCTGTTGTTTACATTTTTAACATGGCGGCTTTTCGGGTCTGCCTATTTGGAGACAAAAACCGACAAGAATCGGAATCAGAATTATTCAGAATTATTTTTTCATTTTTGTCTCCACCGAGAGGTAGTAGTGTTGTTGATTGCCTTATTACTAGTAATTCTTTGTCAAATGAGATTCTAAACATGAATGTAAGTAACTTAACCATGTACTCAGACCATTGTTTCATATCCATGAAGTTGAAGATTAATTGTGAAAATTTTGCTGATGAGGGGCATCTTAAGAATAAAAATGATTTGAGTTTCACATATTTACCAGATAAATTTTTATGGCAAGCAGTAGATAAAATTAAATATCAAGAAGTCTTTCAAACAGCTGATATCAAAGCGAGGATAGCGGATATTAATAAACAGCTTGAAGCCGACAGCGTAATTGTACATACATTGGTGGACAGTCTAACAGAAGTTATGGTTTTAGCTGGAAATAAATCATTAGTGAAAAAATCTTTTAGATTGACCAAAAAGAAAATTAAGAAAGCAAACAAAAAATGGTATGATAAAGATTGTGTAACCTTATTGAGAGAACTAAATTCAATGAAAAATGCTTTCAACAGGAATGTTTCCAATGATAATTTACGCATAAAATACTATAGAAAATATAAGGAATATAAGAAGCTAATTAAATATAAAAGGCGGAAATACAGAGAAAATCTGACATACATGTTGAACGAAACAATGGAACACAATCCACAAGCAGCTTGGAAAATTATTAATGAGCTGAAAAACGACTCTCTACCTCCTGATAAATCAGAGAAGATAAATCGTACGCAATGGTATTCTCATTTCAAAGATTTGCTAAATAGTAAAAATAGCCAGATTGATAACGCTAGACAAGAACAAATTCTGAATGAATTAAATCAGTTTGAAGAGTCAAATAAGTTAGGACATTTGGATTATGCTTTTACTGAAAAAGAAATATTAAATGCAAGTAAAAAATTAAAAAACAACAAAGCAAGTGCATATGATATGATTAAGAACGAAATGGTCAAATCAGCTCTTCCTTTTATCAGTATTACATTAGTTAAATTATTTAATGCACTTCTTAAAACTGGTCTGTTTCCGAGTTCTTGGACAGAGGGTATTATTGTCCCAATACATAAACAAGGCAGCCAGGGTGACCCAAATAATTATCGCGGTATTACTTTAAATAGCTGCTTAGGTAAATTGTTTTGCCATATATTAAATGAGCGCATTACAAATCATTTGGAGGGAAGATCCTTCATTGCTAAAGAACAAGCTGGATTTCGGAAAAATCATCGAACTTCTGATCAAGTTTTTGTTCTTAAAACAATAATTGATAAGTACATGCACAAAAGTGGTAAAGAAAATAAATTATACGCATGTTTTATTGATCTGAAAAAAGCTTTTGATAAAGTATGGCATGATGCTTTGTTATTAAAATTACTAAAATCAGGCATAAATGGTAATATATATCGGCTGGTCAAATCAATGTATCAACACTCAATCTCTACTCTAGAGTGAAAAGTAAAAACACATTGACTGAACCTATAAGTATACACCAAGGGGTACATCAAGGTAATGTTCTAAGCCCCCTTTTATTTAACATTTTTATAAATGATATTAGTTCTGAAATTTTAAGTGATAATTCACCCATTTTACATGATACGAGAGTTAGTCATTTGTTATATGCCGATGATTTAGTACTACTTTCGATGACGGAAGAAGGGCTCCAAAGAAACATAAATAAGGTTAAAGATTTTTGTAATAAATGGGGACTGGCCATCAATACAGATAAATCTAAGATAATGACGTTCTCAAAAACTGGCAGACTAGCTATAAAAAACAAATTCCAGTTTAGTATAGACAATGATGAGCTAGAACATGTAAAACAATACAAATATCTAGGAGTAATATTTTCTTCCAATGGAAAGTTTTCTGCTGCTGAAAAAACACTTAGCATGAAAGCAAACAGAGCTTTATTCTCTATTAAGCAAGGACTGTTTGACAAATCTATTAAACCGTCTTCAGTGCTGCATATATTTGATGCATTAATCAAACCTATAGCCTTGTACAATGCTGAGATATGGGGAGCTTACAAGTCTTGTTATAAGAGTAAAACTTTAGAAGACATGTTCGATATTTCTTTAAAAAGTAATTGTGACTTTGATAAAGTTAACATAAGGTTTTGTAAATATGTTTTAGGTGTTAATTCCAAAGCTTGTAATTTTGCTGTCATAAGTGAGCTTGGACAATTTCCTATGATAATTTCTATTCTGACAAGTTGCATTAACTTTTGGTTGCATACCATTCGGTCACATAAAGATTTTTTAATGTCGAAAGCATACCAAGAGCAGATGAATGACTCCGGTGATAAATGTATGTGGTTGAAATTTATAAAGAATATATTGTTTGATTTAGGTTTTTCTCATGTTTGGACCAATCAGTCTACATTTAATCAGTCGGCACTTCTTTATTCAATTAAAACTAAGCTGAAATAAAGATTTATTTCATTTTGGAAAAAACGATTGTCATCTGAAGAAGAAATGAAAAAATTAAGAACATATAAGCTTATAAAAAAGAAATTTGAAATAGAACCATATTTAGAAATTTTGCAAGAAAAAAAAACTCAGAAAATCTCTATCCTCGTTTAGAATTAGCACTCACAGGTTAAGGATTGAGCGTGGTAGATATTGTGGAGAAATGCCTCTAGAAAGACTATGCCATTTTTGTAATATAATAGAAGATGAAATTCATTTCTTATGTGGCTGTAAAAGATACACAGAGTTAAGACGGAAAATGTTTGATACCGTTAAAGATAGTAACTTAAGATATCCTAGCCTTGAGCATAATGTTATTTCTACTACCTTAATGACAAGTAATGATCAAAGTGTGGTTAAAGCTGTGGCAAAATTTATATATGAATGTGAAATTACATAAATAGAGGATATTCAAATTTCTGAAGACTGGTAAGTGAAGGTATAAATTTTATATTTTCACTAGAAAATGTAAAATATGCTTTATATGTCATTGATATTATGCTCTATTTCATTGATTTTCATGAAAAAAAATACAATTAATATTTCTATCATGGGTCTCGAATCTCCAAACCAATTATTTACTCAACTTTTATCATCATTTATAATGCAATAATGTGTGTATGTGGATGGATGAAAGTGTGAGAATGTTAATGTATTTATATGCGATGTAATTTTGTATATTGCATGTCATTTGCCTTTAACCCACTTGCTGGGTATAACAGTGCAATTCAATAAATTCTATTCTATTCTAATTCTATTCTATTTTATTTTATAATATTTTAGGGTGCACACTAATATCCGTGAATTGTCCGGGAAATGTCCGGGAATTCGCCGGGAAATGTCCGAGAAATTGGAGGTAGTGGTGTGTTGTCGCTAATATCTCCACTCTCGGGTTGTCAAAAATTAATTAAATTAGTATCAAATAAAATTATTTAGCTCTATTATAAAAGATAAAAAATAATAATTAACTATTTTAACGTTTTAGGGGTCCATTTTTTAAGTTAATTGTCCGGGAAATTCTCGGATTTTGTCCTGGATGTTGGGGTATTGATGTGTTAACCATAATATCTCGACTTTAGGTGGTCAGAAATTAATAAAACTGGTATCAAATAAAAATTTTAGCTCAATTGTAAAAGATAGTTAAAATATTTTTCATTTTGAATATTTTAGGGGTCCATTTCTGAAGTTAATTTGTCCGAGAAATTCCCGAATAAGTCCTGGATCTTGCGGTAGTTGTGCATTTTCATAATATCTCGGTTTGTGGTGATCACATATTGATATATGTTAAAATCTTAAGTTCAATTCTAAAAAAAAATATAAAAAAATCTCTTTATACACCTCAATGAGGCAGTTCTAATGAGTACCCACAACCCGGATTGTATCCAGGATGCCGGGGTATTGGTTCGTTTTCCTTAATATTGTGTGAGAACGAAACAAAGACTGCACACCCCTTGTAAATTCTACTTTTGTCTGTATAAAGTTGGATTTACATGGGTTTCCATTACACAACTTTATATGATGTCACACATGTTGCTGCTCACAAGACGGACACTGCCATTGATTTGATGATGAATTCAGACCTAAACATATTCTATAAAACCAAATTTTGCACTTACGATTTTCACAGCAAATCATGTTATCAATATACTCAGGCATTTTGCAGAATCTCCAGACTGGAATTTTTACGATTTTACAAGTGAATGAATGAAGTCTTTCTACTATTTCAATCCAGGTAAGCAGCACACGACAACTTATTATGAGTTAAAGAAATTAACTTAACACATTTTTAATCTCGTTAGAAAATTAATGGCCCGTAAAATCGCTCAAAGTATCAGGAGGGAATTGAGCTCGGGATCTATGTATCTGAAAGTACCAGAACAAACATACAAACACAACGCTCTTTGATTTCACAACTTTATTAAACATGTAATGAAATGCATTTGACGTTTATATAGAGAAACAGATAAACAGTTGATACTAGCATTACTATGTGTTTACTTATAATTACAACTAACTGTTTTTACTGAAATTACAAACACTTGTATTTATCTGATTTAAAGTAACATTAAACACACTATTTATGTTTATGCAATCTAGTGAGAATAACAATATTCCATTCATTTATTAACTCACTGGAAATACAAAATTAGATATGCATATAGGAAATTACAGCTTACCTGAAAGTACCAGAACAAACATACAAACACAACGCTCTTTGATTTCACAACTGAGAAACCAGAGCGCAGAGCCTATACATTTATTCTGCCACTTCGTTAGCAGCTACACTTGACTGATTTCTATAAAAGGCGATTGGAAATCCATCGCAACATTGTAAACCGAGGGAGGAGCGTGTATAACTTACGTAATGCTAAGAACTACATTATTCATAATGCTGAGAGAAGATGTACTTTTGCCTGAAAACCATATTTACCTGTATAAACTTCCCGATAAATTCGCCAGCCCTCAAAGAAAAACCGAGTCCCCGAGGTTATTTTATTTTATTTTATTTTATTTATTTTTTTTTTTTTTTCTGATGTAATAACATCATTCATAAACTCGACGGAACCTCAGCAGACAAATGTTGGCAGACTTGGACACGGTTTTCCTTTTTCTTTTATTAAAGCACTACCTATACCTTGTATCTGGCTACTTTCCGAGCTGACAGGTTGGCGATAATGAAATGATATGTATTTCCATCATTTTGCACATTCCACTTCCGCAGGTATAACCTGAACGTCTGGCCAAGGTTCTTGGAAATATAATTCGTGGCCATTAGTTGTGGAACTGTACGGAATAATGGAAATTGCTGTGAAACCATTTATGTTCGGTTCATACATTCTTGTTTATTTTGCTGGAAATTTAATTCAACGATGCTGATAAAATTCAGGTATTTATCGAATACTTATAACATTATCAGGGTTTGTATTGCAGCGATTAACGTAACAATTATAGTTATCAATTAACGTAACAATTATAGTTATCAATTAACGTAACAATTATAGTTATCATTATTGTTATAAAAATAATATAATGTATGTTGTCGTAATTGCCGTAACAATGTCCAAACATAAACATATATTTAAATATATGCAGTATGTTCATTGGCATAAAGTGTTACGCTATCTAATTATTATTATTATTACTATTTTATATATATATATATATATATTTTAATCGCAGATACCCAAGACTGTATGAACTCGATTTTGTTTTAACTTTCCCAACAAGGTATTGATGAATAATAACGACCAAACAATAGACATGGGGTATTTGTCACTACAGTGAAATTAAACAAGTGTATGACATATTTATCCTAATAAGCAAATCAGGTTATCAGGGAATTGAGACTTGACTATGTTATATACAAATAACCTAACCATGATATATGCTATCAAAAGATGAAAATATATTTACATGTACAAATTGTCAATTTACGACAGGTACCTTGGCGCACTTGGCACAAACTCAGAAAAATGACGGATGGTGTTGATTGGCGAAGAAACCGATTTTTCAGCTATTGTTGCGAAACGACGCAAATCAGACATATTTTTAGGTTCTTTATTTACTACTATTTTTCTAATCTCATTCCGGAGACCGTTTACAGCTATTGCTAATAATAAATTGTCGTCTACCTTAGGATTTAAGGCAGCACTACGCTGTAATTTACTCAAATAATCTAATACTGTTTCATTTGTACCTTGGCTGATTTGAAGGATCGATAAGTCTATTGTATCCTTATCTTCAGTAAATCTTTTTAAAAATGCATTTTCTAATGCAGTCCAGCTTTTTCGGACATCATCACTTAATGAATTGTACCAAATTCTTGCATGGTCCTGCAAGTGAAATGAAAACACATTTGCTTTCGTTTCATCGTCAAGGCCATAACAAGCTGAAAACTGTGCAAATTGCATCAGCCAAGATCTAGCATCATCATTACAATTGCCATTAAATTTGTCTAATTTTAAAGAAAAAATCATTTTCTTACTATTGTTGTTGGTCTTCAATGCTGCTGCCTCTGTGGCCTGTAATTCTCTTTGTTGTGGCTCCGTTGTACTCACGCCTCCCGTGTGAATGTTTGTAACACACGTTGTAGCAGCCGCCACAGGGGTAGCTGCCGAAAATGTCAGTGTCTGCGGAAATAAAGTTATTTCACTGGGAAGCGTCACAAGAGCACTTTTAAATCCCGAAATTATGTTTGATGGCGCACTAGAAACACTTGAAATGCCAGAAGATATCACATTCCTCGTAGTTGACAGAATGTCACCACTTTTTGCTCCAATTGTCGCCGTCACAAGAGTCGTAGCTGTCGTTGTACCAATTGATTCTGTGGAAGGGTCGAAATAACCCGCAACGTCCGCTGATGTCGAAATAAGCCCAGAAGGAGCGGTTGTCTGTTGAGACGTAACCTTCGTAGAAAGGTTAGGCAGATTTTCTGCTAGAGAAGCTGCAGTTCGTTCAGAAGCGCCCGCCGAAAGTGCCGCTGTATTATTCGGCCTTGTAATCGAAACCCCGGTCGTAGTTGTAACTTGGAGTGGATCCGTTGTAGATGCTATATGGCCTGTTGTAAGTGTCCCCGTGGGCGTTACGTGGAAAGGAGACGTCGAAACAGTTTTAGCTGGCGTCCACGAGAATGGTACTTGTGGAAGGGCGATCGTTTGCGGCGAATTGGCCAAGACAGGTCTAGGTATATCCGATGGCGCTATTGGATCGGAGACACTGACAGTTCTAGACGTCAACGTTGCTGGAAGAGATGTCAACGATTGTGGTGCAGATTTTGGCCCTAGACCTGTGAAGTGTGTTAAAGGAGTTGCGAACTGTGATCCATCTATGTCTTGTGCGTGAGCGTGTGATTTAGTCCTAGATCTTAAATTATAACTGTTTAGAAAGTTTTGAGGATTACTCATGGTACTTCATGTATACAGTCCTGAGAAGGTCTGAGAAACTTCGGAATGTCTCCACCAATATATCAGGAGGGAATTGAGCTCGGGATCTATGTATCTGAAAGTACCAGAACAAACATACAAACACAACGCTCTTTGATTTCACAACTTTATTAAACATGTAATGAAATGCATTTGACGTTTATATAGAGAAACAGATAAACAGTTGATACTAGCATTACTATGTGTTTACTTATAATTACAACTAACTGTTTTTACTGAAATTACAAACACTTGTATTTATCTGATTTAAAGTAACATTAAACACACTATTTATGTTTATGCAATCTAGTGAGAATAACAATATTCCATTCATTTATTAACTCGCTGGAAATACAAAATTAGATATGCATATAGGAAATTACAGCTTACCTGAAAGTACCAGAACAAACATACAAACACAACGCTCTTTGATTTCACAACTGAGAAACCAGAGCGCAGAGCCTATACATTTATTCTGCCACTTCGTTAGCAGCTACACTTGACTGATTTCTATAAAAGGCGATGGGAAATCCATCGCAACATTGTAAACCGAGGGAGGAGCGTGTATAACTTACGTAATGCTAAGAACTACATTATTCATAATGCTGAGAGAAGATGTACTTTTACCTGAAAACCATATTTACCTGTATAAACTTCCCGATAAAAGTTCGTACACCTAATTCATCGTCAGGAAGAAATGGATGCGCTTAAATTTAGTTGTTTAAGCAAACAGTATAGAACCAGATCAGATGTCGCATTTTGCGGCCGAGATCAGACGCCAAGCTGTGCAGCGTCTGAGCATCATGGTCCGTCAAATCAGTCAAAGTCCGTACACGTATTTCATTGCTAGCAAGAAATGGATGCGGTTAAATTTCCTCGTTGTTTAAGCAAATAGTGAAGACCCACTTCACATGTAGCATTTTGCGGCCCAGATCAGACGACACGTTTTGCAGCGTCTGATCATTTGAGTCTACACTGTTTGACTATGTCCCACAAATGGGACGCTAGGCATATATGGATTGAATATCTGGGTTAAATATCTGATCTGCCAGTGGATCTACACTATCTGCCAATGTCCCACAAGTGGGACTCAAGGCATATATGGGTTAAACCTTTGATCAAGATCTACACTGTTTGCCAATGGGCCAGCAATGGGGCGCTAGTCATATATGTGTTAAACCGTTGACCAAGTTCTACACTGTTTGCCGTAATTAAAGATTCTTTGAGATCTTCTATAAATTAGTCATGTTGTGTGCACTCATTAGAACTGCCTCAATGAGGTGTATGAAAAGATTTTTTTATATTCTTTTAGAACTGAACTTAAAATTTTAATATATATCAATCGTTATCAATTAGTGATCACCACAAACAGAGATACTATGAAAATGCACAACTACCCCAACATCCAGGACACAACCAGGAATTTCCCGGACAAATTAACTTCAGAAATGGACCCCTAAAATATTCAAAATGAAAAATATCGTTTAATAATCTTTTAGAATGGAGCTAAAAACTTTATTTGATACTAATTTTATTAATTTCCGACCACCTGAAGTTGAGATATTAGGGTTAACGCACCAATACCCCAAAATCCAGGACAAAATCCGAGAATTTCCCGGACAAATTAACTAAATAAATGGACCCCTAAAACGTTCAAAAAGTAAATTATTTTTTAATAATCATTTAGAATGGAGCTTAAAATTTTATTTGATACTAATTTTATTAATTTCTGACCACCCGAAGTGGAGATATTAGGGATAACGCATCACTACCCCCCCCCCCCCCATTTCCCGGACATTTCCCGGCGATTTCCCGGACAATTCTCGGACATTAGTGTTCGCCATATTTTAGGGGTCGGTTTTTTAAGTTGATTTGTCCGGGAAATTCCCGGATTGTGTCCTGGATGTTGTGGGTACTGGTGCCTTATCCCTAATATCTCCACTTCGGGTCGTCAGAAATTAGTATCAAATAATGATGATAATTTATGCGTCGCGTGCTCGTTATGAACGCCTCACTGAGGCTATTCTAATGAGTGCACACAACAAGACTTTATTTTATAGAAGAATACAAAGAAATAATAAGTGATCCTTAATTACGGCTCAACTGTCTGTCTCAGTCTGTCTCTGGTCGGGCTCATCGGAGTCTAACTGTTGGTTTTCTTTTGCTCCAGCATTTCAGTGGTTTCTTGCTGTCGAGTCCTCACCGTTGTCTCACCTCTGTGGTTCTTTGATTTTTGTGTTCACGGAGATGTTGCACTGATGAGTTAGGAGGCCTTCATGCGGACTGAACAAATTATTTGTCTAAATCGCGACGGAAGAAAGGGCGAGGATTGTGGCCACGTAAAATCGATTTAAGCCCCCCAGTGGAAATCTTCCACTGACCGTTCCAAGGCGGTTCTTCTGTGGCGATTTATTTATGTTGTTGTTTGTTACTTACTGTGTGTATCACTTGTGTCTTTTGGTTTTGGATGGCCATATGGCCATTTTGTGGGAAAGTAACTGTCCTTATGGCCTTCCTTTGTTTAGGTTTCCATTATGGTCTGGTCGCTTAATGTTTGTATTTCTTTCCCTTTGGTGTCTTTTATGAGTGGAGTAAGTTAATTGTATCAATTCCTGATCTTTGTTTTACTTCTACTTTTCAAGACCTACTCGGCAAACAGTGTAGAGCTTGATCAAATGTTCAACCCATATATGCCAAGCGTCCCATTGGTGGAACATTGGCAAACAGTGTAGATCTTGATCAAAGGTTCAATCCATATATGCCTAGTCCCATTTGTGGGACATTGGCAAACAGTGAAGATCCAGGTCGGATATTTAACCCATATATGCCTAGCGACCCATTTGTGGGACATTGGCAAGTAGTGTAGACCCAAATGATCAGACGCTGCAAAACGTGACGTCTAATCTGGGCCGCAAAATGCTGGCGATGAATTAGGTGTACGGACTTAAAGTGATTTTACGGACCATTATCGATACACTCAGGCATTTTGCAGAAGCACCAGACTGGAATTTTTACGATTTTACAAGTGAAGGAATGAAGTTTACGCCTGCCTGTATCTTTTTCTTTCGTAAACGCTGCCATTTTTTTTTTTTTTTTTTTTTTTCATTTTCCAAACATTCAACTAAATGCTGTCTCATTTTTGACACGTCGAATATTATTGTAGTGTTAAATGAGTCCGGAGCAAAACAAAACTCTACCACATTCACTATTGCAAAAAAGCCCACAATCATTAGAATTCGATTGTTGTTGAACAGGGGTATACATTTGTTCCTTATTTCTGCTCAAAAACATATGGGCATAAGTCATTAAATAAAAGTGCTCATGTCCACAGTAATTTTGCAGCTAATAAAAAGCAATATATGCTATTAAGCATAATTTGTTGATTAGCATACCGTTTGATTTAGTGTTTTACTATCGACTATTTTGGATAGACCATAGTGTATAAATGAAAGACAAATACCATTTTGATTTGTATAATCTCATTTTTATTACGTAAGTTTTAGGAAATTTGAGGGCAGTGCCTTTTTGTAAGGTGATTGGATGATTTCAATAAAAGAGTGAATTTTGCAGAAATGACCTACATCCATTAAAGGTGTAAAACTACAGTGTTACCGGTTTCACATTTTCATAAAATTTGGCATAGCTACAGAGGATACAAATGGCAAGTTTTCCTAGTAAAATGAAATCTTGACAAAGACTAGAACATATTTATCTTAGTAATTGAATTTGGATATTTTTTTTTTATTATTTTTTTTTTTTATTAAAAATGAGATGTTTGACAATTATTAAATCAGAACATGTAAACTTTTATTAATTCAAATGGTCGGGCCCATCGGAGTCTAACTGTTGGTTTTCTTTTGCTCCAGCATTTCAGCGGTTTCTTGCTGTCGAGTCCTCACCGTTGTCTCACCTCTGTGGTTCTTTGATTTTTTGTGTTCACGGAGATGTTGCACTGATGAGTTAGGAGGCCTTCATACGGACTGAACAAATTATTTGTCTAAATCGCGACGGAAGTAAGGGCGAGGATTGTGTCCACGTAAAATCGATTTAACCCACCCCCAGTGGAAATCATTCCACTGACCGTTCCAAGGCGGTTCTTCTGTGGCGGTTTATTATGGTGTTGTTTGTTACTTACTGTGTGTATCACTTGTGTCTTTTTATTTTGGATGGCCATATGGCCATTTTGTGGGAAAGTAACTGTCCATATGGCCTTCCTTAGTTTAGGTTTCCATTATGGTCTGGTCGCTTAATGTTTGTGTTTCTTTCCCTTTGGTGTCTTTGATGGGTGGAGTAAGTTAATTGTATCGATTCCTGATCTTTGTTTTTCTTCTACTTTGTAGTATCAAAAGGATGGCTATGGAGTTCTGCATTCAGTCCATTGCACAAATCTTGAAACTAAATAAAACGTAAGATTTAAGACATACTTATTTAGACACAGACATCAGCTCATGGAGGGAGTCAGTCAGGGTGGCCTCCCGAGTCCTACTTTGAATTATATAATTTAATAAATACGTTTTTATAGGTTGTATATGCTGAGTTATCAATATACAAAGTTTAAAGAAAAAACATGCATGGGCACAGATGAAAGACCCCCTTTTTGCATGTTTTTGACTATAGAAACTATAATACTGCTAATAAAAAGAGATCATTTCCCACCGCATAGGATGACGGACGTAAATAAATTTTCACATTTTATTCTAGGGGCATGATTTAAGGGAAATATGTAGCACTTCCATAAGGAAACTTAGTTAAATGATTTTTTTTTCTACTTGGCTGATCCAAGTCACCATCATGTGCTCAAACATTTTTGGAAATGCATCCGAAATTATGCAAAACATAAGTCATGACTTGACCCTTTCCCCCCTTCTTAGCATACTAATCGATTCCCAGACAGTTCACCAACAGGCTTGTCTGGTCATTCACAGGTATGGTCAGTCGAACACAATACAACATTTGTCCATTATATCCTATAATTGCCTTTCATTAACAATCATTTATATCAGTCACAGGTCGATTTTCTTTGAACAAACGTGTCGATGAGTTGTCTTCAAAAAGTGCCTTCAATTGTGTCGGTGAATTGTCTCCAAAAACCGTGTCGGTGAGTTGTCTTGTCGGTCAGTTGTCTTGATTCCAGTTTTACTATATAAAAGTGGGGTTCAAGGGGGTCAAAATTATATAGACGTGTAATATCTTGTACAATAGTACTATAACCAGTATCGCCCCCGCCCATAGGGGCTTGAAGAAATATATGGGCTGCACGATGCTTCCACGCAGAGCTGAATCCGGCCCGCACACTAGTACTGGTAAACCGCTTAGAGGATCTAAGCCTGTCCAGGACCGTCCATGCTAATAAACCCTATTGGTTTCATTGGGCGACAGGGCTTGAGATGTCATTTCATTTCAATGTCGGGTAAAAGTCCCACAAAATTGGAAGCAACGTCTCCAAAATGACCTTTACAGTGTTGACGGGGACGTTAAACCTCAAATCAAACAAAAACAAACTATAACCAGTCAACGTCCATAACGTTACGCTAACGACGTCAGTTGCTATGTAACGTCACTTGACTTGCTACCTTCCTTGGTGTTAAACACATTAACCATGATGTCTTAAGTCATTTCATTGGCGACGAGGATTAAAGGAGATAAGAAAATTCGAAGCGGGATAATAGATGCATAGATAACACAGCAGGTGTCTATATTTGCGAGCTACGGCGCCTTAGCAAAAGGAAGTAGCGTAGATCTGAATGCGAAATTACGTGATGGACATGGCAGAGAATACTACAGCTGTAACTATAGTTGCAAGCGAGACGAGAAACTTGCGAGCACTTCCGTTCCGATCCACAGAAGATCAGCTGACGACAGGTAAAGCGTGGGAGGACTGGCTAGATGATATTGAAATAGAATTTAGGTATTTTAGAATTGGAAAGTAGAAGTAAAACAAAGATCAGGAATTGATACAATTAACTTAATCCATCCATAAAAGACACCAAAGGGAAAGAAATACAAACATTAAGCGACCAGACCATAATGGAAACCTAAACAAAGGAAGGCCATATGGACAGTTACTTTCCCACAAAATGGCCATATGGCCATCCAAAATTAAAAGACACAAGTGATACACACAGTAAGTAATGAAGGCCTCCTAACTCATCAGTGCAACACCCCCGTGAACACAGAAATCAAAGAACCACAGAGGTGAGACAACGATGAGGACTCGACAGCAAGAAACCACTGAAATGCTGGAGCAAAAGAAAACCAACAGTTAGACTCCGATGAGCCTGACCAGAGACAGAGCATCAGGCACCAACCAACATTATCTCTTTAATTTTCAATAAGCCTTTACGTTGGAGCCGTCATAGAATCTGAGGTCTGACCCACCGGCGTGCAATTAAAGAGGGAAGCAAAGTTGCCAACCGTGATTGGGTTAAGTACCATGCATGCAGTCTGTCGTATAATATCCATGTTGTACCCAATCTTTTTATATCGAAGAATGCTTTTACGAAATTGGGTGCTGAAGTCATTGCGGTTATATATTTTTCTGAATTTATATACTAAGTCACCATAAAATTCGGGTTCCGATAGACCTTGTTGCAGAAGAGATTTAAGTCCAATATTGAACTTGAAATTAAATCAGAATGGCGTCTATAAAATTTTGAAAAGGCTTTGCGTAGTTTATGGTACCGATAACCCTGATTAAGAAGTTTAGCCGTTAATAATTTATTACGAGTGTTGAAGTCAGTTACATGACTACACACTCTAGCAAATCGAATTAATTGCGAAATATAAACCCAGCAGACAGAAAAGATGCCTTGATTACCTATGGCGGAGCCTAAGAGTGGTTGGCTTATTCACGAAGTTAAGCAACGGAGATTGCGGTTAGTACCTGGATGGGTGACCGCGTTGCTTGACTTCGTGGACGACCCGGTACACGCTACAATAGCTATACAAGTGCACGGCATGAAAGAACCGCTCGAAGACAGCTAGGTTGCAAGGGTAGGCATGCGTAAGAAACAGAGAACCTATCGAAACACTTGCATAAGCGATGACGAAGACAGATCACGATTATGTAGATACTGTGGATATGATAAAATCCATAAGCAGATCGAGGACTGCCCAGCGTATGGACAGAAATGCCACAGATGCCAGAAACCCAACCATTTCGCATCCGTTTGTGGGGCAGGCAGATACAAGGATCCGGCTTCTAAACGCAAGAAAAGAATCTGTGGCGGTTTATTTATGGTGTTGTTTGTTACTTACTGTGTGTATCATTTGTGTCTTTTTATTTTGGATGGCCATATGACCATTTTGTGGGAAAGTAACTGTCCTTATGGCCTTCCTTTGTTTAGGTTTCCATTATGGTCTGGTCGCTTAATGTTTGTGTTTCTTTCCCTTTGGTGTCTTTGATGGGTGGAGTAAGTTAATTGTATCTATTCCTGATCTTTGTTTTACTTCTACTTTTTATGTCGAAGTCAATAGCACATATGAGGATAAAAACGTTACAAACAGTGCCTGGGTCAGACGAAAGAAAGGCTAGTGCGGTAAATTTGTGCCAGAATAATCATAAAAGAAACAGGTTAAGAATTGTGCCTGGACCAAATTCAGAGATAAATCTTCAGAATGACCATGGACTTATTTCACACCCGATGAAACAACGCGAAGAGGAAGTTTCTCAGCTCAAATTTGAGCTTCAGCAACAGACAAAAGAACTGGAGACGAAACTAGAAAGAAAAAAAAAAAAACAATGCTCATACACCACATGAACACAATACAGCACGCAGGACTATGAAATGTCGATACAAGGATTGCAGAAAACGTGCAGGAAAGTGATGAACATGCCCAATACAATGGGAAGACCTAAGAAAAAAATCTAGAATTCAAACCCAGAGGGAAGACCAACATGATTGGTGGGATTGGTACAAACCACACAGAGAGCGGCGAAGAATGGGGCGAAGAGGGCGACCAGCCAGACAGCGGTTTTACAGAAGGGGAGGAAAGTAATGGAATCAGACACGGAGAGTTTCGTTCGCCCAATCATGAAAGAGGAAGACTCTGATTAGTGGGAATATGAGTTAACTTGATTATTGCATAAGCGGTGATAATTTGTTGATTTTGTTGAATCTGTGTGTCGTATCCGGACTTAATTGGTATAATTAACAACGTTACGTCGCATTATTACGTTACGTTCATAACGTCGGTTTTCATAGTAACTACGCCATTGTCTTACAGTATAGTTGTTATTTCTTAATAAAATACGGAAACGTCTTATTATTGTTTACCGCATCATCTGTTAAACAGACAGACATTTCATTGGCGACGAGGACGGTAGAAACTACTAAGCATTTGAAGAATGAGCGGCCAGATAAAGATAATTTAGACCAATAACGCAGTTTATTGATGAGCAAATACGTGATCGACATGGCCGGAAATGAAGCAGTGACAATAATCACTACCGAAACCAGGAATTTGCGGGCTCTACCGTTTCAAATAACAGAAGATCAACTCTCAACAGGGAAAGAATGGCAAGACTGGCTTGAAGGAATCGAAAGAGAATTCAGTATTTCAAGATCATAAACCCTACCGACAAAAAGGATGCCCTAATTATTTACGGAGGGAAAGAAATAGCACGTCTTGAAAAAAGCTTACCAGAACCCACGGATGATTGTCTGAATGAATATGAAAAGCTACGGAAAAAGTTGAACGATTATTTCATGCCAAAAAGGAATAAACACCATGCGAGATACATTTTTCTGAAAATGAAACCAGTAGCAGGCGAAACAACCGTTACATATGCAACCAGACTCAGGGGAAAAGCTCAGGATTGCGAATTCGGAACTGTGGCACAGTGTGATGAACGGATTTTAGAACATTTGATTCAAACGATTGAAAATGAATCTTTAATTCAGAGGTGTATTTCAAAAGGTTGGAACCTATCCCAGTTTCTGGCGGAAGCGGGCCAAATCGAAGACATTTCTCTGCAAATGCAAGACATGAAACTAGGAGACCGAGAGAAGCAAATAGCAAGGGTAGATAGAAACAAAGGACATGAATGGAAACAAAGTTACGGTAACAGAAAACAAGGCAGAGAGATCCACCCATGTGCCTACTGCGGGTTGAAGAAGATGCATCGAGATCGGCGCAGCTGCCCAGCTTACGGTAAGACTTGTGATATTTGTAATAAACCAAACCATTTTGCATCAGTTTGTCGTGCAGACAGATTTAAATATGCAAAAAGCAAGAATAAAACTGATACAAAAAGAGGTAGAAACAATGTGAAGAAAACACAAGAGCAGGAATCTGACAGTGAATGTTCATCGGATGAAGACTTTCTATCACAGTCAATAGCTCATATGAAAGTAAAAAGAATAAAGAGAAAATACAATTTAGATAAGACTGTCCCGCTAATGATAAATGACATCTCGATTAGAGCAGAGCCAGACAGCGGTGCAGATGTGAACGTCATGGACGAATACCAGTTCAGGGCTTTACTACACAGGTCTTCCGAGCAGATGGAACTCAAGGACAGCAAAATAAAACTAATGACATTGCAAAATGAATTACCAATCAAAGGAGAGTTCAAGGCTATTGTCAGAAACAAAACTTGTGGAATAAAATCAAGATTCTTAGTGGTAAAAGGCAGAATAAACTCACCTCCTCTGATAAGTAAGACAACCTTAACTGAACTGGGAATGCTACAGATTAGAGAGGATGGATCTTTCGCGGAAACTAATAACCTCCGTATGCAAGGGAAAGAAACCTATATCAATGCGGTGAGTGAAAATTTTCCTTCAAGACAAGAAATAACAAAGTTACTTACTAAACACTCAGAAGTTTTTGAAGGCATAGGCAGAATAAGAGACAATAAGAATGACAAAGAACTGTTTGTTAAATTTAATATGAAACCAGGCGCTGCACCCGTTGCACAAAAACCTAGGCCTGTAGCATACTACCTTCAAGCGCCACTGAAAAAATGGTTAGAACAGGGCATCGCTGATGACATTTTTGAAGAGGTACCATCTGGTGAACCGGTCACATGGTGCTCACCTATGGTCGTTCAGCCGAAACCGCGGTTCGCAAATGTGTCAAAAGATGACTTACACTACACTTCCACTTCCACTCTTTACACTACACTTCCTCATAATCTTATAAAAGAAAAGTTTAATGATTTCATTGAATGGGCTTTTCACAGAGAAGATTCTCTCTATCTTGCATGTAATGTCAGAAATGCATTTTTCACTTCTAAAGAGCATAAGAATTATACACTTTGGTCATGTCAGAAAGTGTGTGATGCCCTCACCTTTCTACTTGACAATATTTATATTAGATTCGGTACTAAGTTATTTAGACAAATTGTGGGTATTCCGATGGGTACTAATTGCGCACCTCTTGTGGCTGATCTGTTCTTGTATTGTTATGAAAGAGACTTCATTTTGTCGCTTTCCATTGATAACCAATCTGAAATTATTGAAGCTTTTAGCTCTACTTCTAGATATTTAGATGATTTATTAAATATTGATAATACCTATTTTGATGGTTTGATCAGTCAGATTTACCCCCTAGAACTTCAGTTAAATAAAGCAAATTCTTCTGATACCGAGGCCCCGTTTTTGGATTTACATCTATCTATTGTAGATGGATTTGTTTCGTGCAAAATTTATGATAAACGCGATGACTTTGATTTTGAGATTGTAAATTTTCCTTTTTTGGATGGTGATGTTCCTCGTGCGCCATCCTATGGCGTTTATATTTCGCAATTAATTCGATTTGCTAGAGTGTGTAGTCGTGTAACTGACTTCAACACTCGTAATAAATTATTAACGGCTAAACTTCTTAATCAGGGTTATCAGTACCATAAACTACGCAAAGCCTTTTCAAAATTTTATAGACGCCATTCTGATTTAATTTCAAAATTCAATATTGGACTTAAATCTCTTCTGCAACAAGGTCTATCGGAACCCGAATTTTATGGTGACTTAGTATATAAATTCAGAAAAATATATAACCGCAATGACTTCAGCACCCAATTTCGTAAAATCATTCTTCGATATAAAAAGATTGGGTACAACATGGATATTATACGACAGACTGCATGCATGGTAGTTAACCCAATCACGGTTGGCAACTTTGCTTCCCTCTTTAATTGCACGCCGGTGGGTCAGGCCTCAGATTCTATGACGGCTCCAACGTAAAGGCTTATTGAAAATTAAAGAGATAATGTTGGTTGGTGCCTGATGCTCTCTCTCTGGTCGGGCTCATCGGAGTCTAACTGTTGGTTTTCTTTTGCTCCAGCATTTCAGTGGTTTCTTGCTGTCGAGTCCTCACCGTTGTCTCACCTCTGTGGTTCTTTGATTTCTGTGTTCACGGAGATGTTGCACTGATGAGTTAGGAGGCCTTCATGCGGACTGAACAAATTATTTGTCTAAATCGCGACGGAAGTAAGGGCGAGGATTGTGGCCACGTAAAATCGATTTAAGCCCCCCAGTGGAAATCTTCCACTGACCGTTCCAAGGCGGCTCTTCTGTGGCGATTTATTTATGTTGTTGTTTGTTACTTACTGCGTGTATCACTTGTGTCTTTTAATTTTGGATGGCCATATGGCCATTTTGTGGGAAAGTAACTGTCCATATGGCCTTCCTTTGTTTAGGTTTCCATTATGGTCTGGTCGCTTAATGTTTGTATTTCTTTCCCTTTGGTGTCTTTTATGGATGGAGTAAGTTAATTGTATCAATTCCTGATCTTTGTTTTACTTCTACTTTACAACCAAACATGATCCGTGCTTGCATTGACTTACGGATACCAAACAGGTTTATGGAGAGAAACAGGATATCCCAAGGGCCGGTAGTAGAGGACTTCATGTACAAGTTTCACGACTGTATGAAATTTTCGAAAATGGACATGCGAAGCGGATATCACCAGCTTTCCTTGCACCCCGATTCGCGGGCTATAGCTACATTCAGCACGCCCTGGGGAAATTTACGTCCTAAACGCCTGGTATTTGGGGCGAAAGCATCACAAGACCTGTTCGACGAGACGATATACAGAATCTTTGGTGACATCCCATACTGTATGAACCAACGGGATGACATTCTTATAGGAGGGCGAAACATGGAGGAGCACAACAAAACACTCAAAGCAGTACTACAAAGAGCTGCAGATTATGGGATAACATTTAACAGAGATAAATGTGAGTTCGGAGTAGATGAAATAGAATTCTATGGTTACCGATTTACAAAAGATGGACTGAAACCAACGACAGAAAAGGTGAAAGCAGTGAAAGACAGCAAACGTCCAGAAACAAAAGAAGCCGTCAGAAGTTTTCTCGGAATGGTGGGATATCTGTCAAAATTCATTGACAAATACTCATCAATAACCGCTCCATTAAGAAAACTGACAGAGAGAAAAGTGAAATTTGAATGGGGACCCGATGAAGAAGTAGCATTTAACAAGTTGAAAGACAGCATTACACATGAGAAAACAATGATATATTTTAACCCAAAGCGGCCGATAGTTGTGAGAACAGAAGCAAGTTATCATGACGGGCTGTCGGCTGGCTTGTTTCAGAATAGAGGATGTGGACTGCAACCAGTTCATTATATCAGTAGGACCATGACAGACACAGAGAAAAGATACAGTCAAACAGAAAAAGATGCGCTTGCAGTAAGATGGGCGAAAAATCGGTTCAAAATGTATTTGCTCGGGGCCCCAAGATTCAAAATTATTACAGCACATAAACCTTTATTGCCTATGTTCAATAAAGCCACGGCGAAACTGCCACCGCGAATCGAAAAATGGGTTATGGACATGCAAGATGTCGATTTTGAACTGATGTATGAGCCTGGAAAAGATGATGCAGATCCGTTAGACTATCTGTCAAGGCATCCGTTACCTATAACCGGAACAGACAACACTGAAAAGGTTGTAAAAAGTATTTTAACAGCCGAACACGCCGTTGTATTAGACCGAATTAAAGAAGAGACAGCAAAAGACAAACAGTTACAGAATCTGTATCATCCTGAATTTCCTCTACTTGAGCATTCCTTCCGTCAGATAAGCTGTCATCCTGAATTTCCTCTACTTGAGCATTCCTTCCGTCAGATAAGCTGTCATCCTGAAGTACAATGTCAACACTGGCCTCTGAATCGGGAAATCATTTTAGCACACGGTCGTGATTTATTAATTTAAGGAATTAGATTTTTGTAATTTTTATTTTTTGTAAAATGCAGACTTTTCTTAATGACACAGACTATTTGAAAGAAATGGATAAATGTAATATCTTGTACAATAGTACAATAACCAGTCAACGTCCATAACGTTACGCTAACGACGTCAGTTGCTATGTAACGTCACTTGACTTGCTACCTTCCTTGGTATTAAACACATTAACCATGATGTCCTAAGTCATTTCAAGACTTGTTTTCGTTATGGCTAGATCAAGTATCCGACTCCGGTGTTAACGCGCATCAAAAAGACTGAAGTAGTCTATCAGCCTGGTAAGATCTTTGTTTTACTTCTACTTTGCATATCAGGGCTGTTTTGTTTTTGCCGTGTGGCGGCTGTAAAAGGTCTCCCCGTACATACAATTGCTTTTCACTGTTCCATCAATTGACATCATTTAGATACCTGTTGAAGGTCATTATTAAACCGATGTTCGTTCCTCGTTGTATAACAACTGCTTGTTTGACATCCCTGTACGTTAAGTAGACTAGAATGTTTTGTGGGCTTTTGTTGTACCTTCCTTCTATTCGAAGGAATCTTCTTCAGTAATTTTATATGCTGTTTTATTTATTTATTTAATAACCGATATGAACATCGCTTTAGTTTTGACGGTATCACAACCTTATTAACCAAAATGAGTATTACAAATACATTTAAAATATCAATATCACCCCTTAGGTTACACTCAGCTTCTTCTGTACGGATTCCCCATTCTATTAAGAACTTTAATACTATGTTGCCTTCGGTATTGGTTAGACCCTTAAATTTGTCTTCTGTAACTTCAGTTAATCTCAAAGGAGCAGGCAATACCAATGTTTTTGGGAGTAGTCTACGTATAAGACTATCTCCTCTCAAATCGCCCATCCTTCGAAAATATACTAATCCGTGGAAAAGAAGTGGAATGTATCCCAGTATTTCTAAGTGCAATGCCAAGAGGTGCAGATGTTGTTCGCATTTAAGCACTGCGTCTACCGTTACTTCATCTGTAAACGGTAGACGCTTCTCTGTAGTTAACATGTCTGATTTGACATGACAGTCTACAGATTTAATTTATCTAATTACTTGACGTGCTGCAAACTGTAATATGCAGTACGTCGGTCAAACTAACCGCATGCTTAAAACTAGATTGAACGAGCATTATCGTAGAATGAGTAAGCCTAAGAAAACTGACACTTTCTTGTACCGTCACTTTCGACGTACAGGTCATTCTGTAAATAATATTGTTATACAACAAGTGGAAAAACTTTATTACGATGCAAATTCTACATCTAGATTCAAAATAATCAAAAGACATGAAGCTGAACTGAAATGGATTAAATTTTTACAGACCCCTTTTCCACTGGGATTTAATGACAGCATTTATCATGAGGGTAATATTTCCAGAATGCCGGACTTTGATATTTTCTCACTCCTGGAATGTCGAAAACGTAGAACTAGATCTCACGGCACCAGGAAAAATGGTAACTTTAAACGTAAATCACGTGCGTTTAAACGAAACAATACTAGACTGAAGTGACTGTCAATTATATTATTAAATCATGGACGCCACTCTATGCTTTCATTTTTAAGTTCATTACCCGTTTCTGTTTTACGTCTTCTGGACACCGAGGCGAATAAATTCTACGATAGTTCTCATCAATTATATAATGCGGCTCTCTTAACTAGAGGCTATACTCAGCATACTCTCCGTCCTTACATTGATTCTGAAATTAATCATAAACGCCATTTCTTGAAAATATCCTTCATTAATAAGGGTATGGATTTTATAGATTTGCCCAGTATCTTCCCTGAGAGATCGGTGCTTTCTTCCATTCCTGCTTATTTTCAAAATACTGAAACACCTATAATTTGCTATAAATATAACAAACCTGTTAGATCTATCATTTTTAATTTCAATAAACTTGTTTCAGATCTTGATATTGATACTAATACTCCTGATTCATGTGATTGTAAAAACTCAAAGTATTGCTATCCTGCTGCTGGTCATGTAATTACTGGCAATTTGAAAATTATTCCTGATTCTAGGATAAGGAATATAATTTCTAAAGGACCGAAATACCGGTTTCCTTCTAAAATTGATTTCAGTAAATGTAGAGATGAAATCGCTGCTTCCTTGAATGAATTCGGTAATCGATGGTGTAAGCGAGAGTATGTTGAGCATAAAGCCCTTAAGGACTGGAAACTTAGCATTTTAAAACTAGTGAATAAACGCATTTCTTTCTATTCTCAAAATACTAACGTATTACCTCCTAAGCCCAAGACGTCTTTACGTCATCTTAAACTAGGTATTCAAGAATTTCATAAGAAGTTTGTTTTGGCCCCTGCAGACAAGGCCGCTAACAACGTCGTCGTTGTGTGACGGCACCACTATGTTAACACGCTTAAGCAGGAGCTTGGTGGTATGAACTTCAGCCTTTAGCTGAAGAGAGAGCTATAGTAGATAAACATGTTTGTCTTTCAGCCACCAAGTTTGCTGTGTGTGTTAACGAAGGCCAAGACAAGCTTCCTACGCTATACTGGTTACCAAAACTTCATAAAAAAACCTTACAAAGCACGGTTTATTGCAAATTCTAGCTCTTGCACTACCACTGAACTTTCTAAATTATTAACTTCCTGTCTTACTGCTATTAAAACGCATGTAATTAAATATTGTGATAAAGTCTTTGAAAGATCAGGAAGAAATCTGTTTTGGTCTATAAAAAATTCGAATGAGGTTTTAAATAAATTGAAATCTAGACATTTTCGTGCTTCTAGTCTGTCTACCTACGATTTTTCCAATCTTTACACTACACTTCCTCATAATCTTATAAAAGAAAAGCTTAATGATTTAATTGAATGGGCTTTTCACAGAGAAAATTCTCTCTATCTTGCATGTAATGTCAGAAATGCATTTTTCACTTCTAAAGAGCATAAGAATTATACACTTTGGTCATGTCAGAAAGTGTGTGATGCCCTCACCTTTCTACTTGACAATATTTATATTAGATTCGGTACTAAGTTATTTAGACAAATTGTGGATATTCCGATGGGTACTAATTGCGCACCTCTTGTGGCTGATCTGTTCTTGTATTGTTATGAAAGAGACTTCATTTTGTCGCTTTCCATTGATAACCAATCTGAAGTTATTGAAGCTTTTAGCTCTACTTCTAGATATTTAGATGATTTATTAAATATTGATAATACCTATTTTGATGGTTTGATCAGTCAGATTTACCCCCTAGAACTTCAGTTAAATAAAGCAAATTCTTCTGATAACGAGGTCCCGTTTTTGGATTTACATCTATCTATTGTAGATGGATTTGTTTCGTGCAAAATTTATGATAAACGCGATGACTTTGATTTTGAGATTGTAAATTTTCCTTTTTTGGATGGTGATGTTCCTCGTGCGCCATCCTATGGCGTTTATATTTCGCAATTAATTCGATTTGCTAGAGTGTGTAGTCATGTAACTGACTTCAACACTCGTAATAAATTATTAACGGCTAAACTCCTTAATCAGGGTTATCGGTACCATAAACTACGCAAAGCCTTTTCAAAATTTTGAGTCTAACTGTTGGTTTTCTTTTGCTCCAGCATTTCAGTGGTTTCTTGCTGTCGAGTCCTCACCGTTGTCTCACCTCTGTGGTTCTTTGATTTCTGTGTTCACGGAGATGTTGCACTGATGAGTTAGGAGGCCTTCATGCGGACTGAACAAATTATTTGTCTAAATCGCGACGGAAGTAAGGGCGAGGATTGTGGCCAGGTAAAATCGATTTAAGCCCCCCCAGTGGAAATCTTCCACTGACCGTTCCAAGGCGGCTCTTCTGTGGCGATTTATTTATGTTGTTGTTTGTTACTTACTGTGTGTATCACTTGTGTCTTTTAATTTTGGATGGCCATATGGCCATTTTGTGGGAAAGTAACTGTCCATATGGCCTTCCTTTGTTTAGGTTTCCATTATGGTCTGGTCGCTTAATGTTTGTATTTCTTTCCCTTTGGTGTCTTTTATGGATGGAGTAAGTTAATTGTATCAATTCCTGATCTTTGTTTTACTTCTACTTTTTATAGACGCCATTCTGATTTAATTTCAAAATTCAATATTGGACTTAAATCTCTTCTGCAACAAGGTCTATCGGAACCCGAATTTTATGGTGACTTAGTATATAAATTCAGAAAAATATATAACCGCAATGACTTCAGCACCCAATTTCGTAAAATCATTCTTCGATATAAAAAGATTGGGTACAACATGGATATTATACGACAGACTGCATGCATGGTAGTTAACCCAATCACGGTTGGCAACTTTGCTTCCCTCTTTAATTGCACGCCGGTGGGTCAGGCCTCAGGTTCTATGACGGCTCCAACGTAAAGGCTTATTGAAAATTAGAGAGATAATGTCGGTTGGTGCCTGATGCTCTGTCTGGTCGGGCTCATCGGAGTCTAACTGTTGGTTTTCTTTTGATCCAGCATTTCAGTGGTTTCTTGCTGTCGAGTCCTCACCGTTGTCTCACCTCTGTGGTTCTTTGATTTTTGTGTTCACGGAGATGTTGCACTGATGAGTTAGGAGGCCTTCATGCGGACTGAACAAATTATTTATCTAAATCGCGACGGAAGTAAGGGCGAGGATTGTGGCCACGTAAAATCGATTTAAGCCCCCCAGTGGAAATCTTCCACTGACCGTTCCAAGGCGGCTCTTCTGTGGCGATTTATTTATGTTGTTGTTTGTTACTTACTGTGTGTATCACTTGTGTCTTTTGGTTTTGGATGGCCATATGGCCATTTTGTGGGAAAGTAACTGTCCTTATGGCCTTCCTTTGTTTAGGTTTCCAGTATGTTTCCTCTGGCTTTCTTTGCCGGATTATTACAGGGTCACTGATGAGGCTTTATTAGCCGAAACTACGTAGTATGACCCATCTTCTTTCTTATGAATGTTTTCATTGCTCTTAAAGGAACTCATTTTTGATTTTTTATTTCCATTATGGTCTGGTCGCTTAATGTTTGTATTTCTTTCCCTTTGGTGTCTTTTATGGGTGGAGTAAGTTAATTGTATCAATTCCTGATCTTTGTTTTACTTCTACTTTACAAAGAACCTAGTGATACGCCTTTAGGTAGGACTACAACAACCAACGAAGACGCTCGGGCATTTCCGGAGGACTTAGGAACCTACATCAGACTCGGCTGCATGATTTTCTCATGGACAAAACAAGAACAACGTGGCTCGCTCTCTTTGCTTTTGGAATTAAGCCACACAGGACGTGCTTCCAGTCGACCTCCCAGTTTGGTAAGTTGGAGTATAACAATGGCGACGAGGGCAAAAGACGGTATCTTTTTGTTGAAATTATGCTTTCCATTTTATTGTTTGTTTATTTTTAGTACTTTGTAGCCCAGAAACCAGATTTCTCTGACTAACCAGAGACAAATTAATATTTAAGGGCCCTAATTGTACCATTCCTAGACCAACCAGTGTGACCGCACAGACTGTTTAGTTGTTCCCGTGGAACTTCGACAAAAAGTCCTATATTTTTGGCATGACGCAAAAAGTTCCGGTCAAACCAAGACATTGAATAGACTGAAACAACGGTTGTAAGGACGAGGATTGTGGCCACGTAAAATCGATTTAAGCCCCCCAGTGGAATTCGTTTCACTGACCGTTCCAAGGCGGTTCTTCTGTCGCGGTTTATTTTTGTTATGGTTTGTCTTTGGGTGTTTGTTTCGCTTATATAATTTTGTTTTGGATAGACAATTGGCCATTTTATGGGAAAGTAACTGTCATTTGGCCAATTTTGTAGGACTTATCGTTTCGAGATATTGTGCATTTTTCACATTTCCAAAATGGTTACTTTTCTGAAAAAAAAAATCGTCATATTCTTCTTATTAATACTGCAAACTTAGGTTGTGGTTGCTCGTTAGAACATTCTCATTGAGGTGTTTCTAACGAGTAACAACAGTCTATGTCTTGGATCAAAAATAGGAAAAAATAATGAACCCTAGTTTTCTTGACATTAAATGTAGTTTATTATTATTTTCCTTATTTCTGCTAAAAATCGATTGTGGGTACTTTTTAGAATCATCTCGCCGAGGCTGTCCTGATGAGTAACCATACTGTACGTTTTAAGCATTTAGCAACTCTAAAATGAAATTCTGATAAAACAAAAAATCCCATATTTTTTTTCATTTTTCTGCTCTAAACAGAGAGTATACGAACTCCATAGAACTGCGAGACAGTTTCAACGAGTACCCACAACCTATGTTTCAAGCAGAAATAAGGAACACATGTATAGCCCTGTTCAACAACAACCGAATTTTAATGATTGTGGGCTTTTTTGCAATAGCGAACGTGGTAGAGTTTTGTTTTGCACCGGACAAATTTAATACTAGAATAATATTCGACGTGCCAAAATGAGACAGCATTTAGTTGAATGTTCGGCAAATGGGGGAAAATGTCAGCGTTTCCGATAGAAAAAGATACAGGCACGCGTAAACTTCATTCATCGTAAAAAGTCCAGTCTGGTGCTTCTTGAAAATGCCTGAGTGCATTGATAATGGTCCGTAACATCATCCAAAGTCCGTACACCTAATTCATCGCCAGCATTTTGCGGCCTGGGCCTCTTGATGAACCTGGGCCTCTCCATCTTTGTGTTGTTTGAATAAAGATGGCAGATTAAACTGATGCCTAAGCCCCAGTTTATATAGAGAAAACAGGGGTTGAGTGGAGGGATACATTATTTTTCTTATATCTGCTCTTAGACATAGGTTGTGAGTCCTCGATAGAACCGCCTCAATGAGGCCAACGCAATGAGGCGGTTCTAACGAGCACCACAACCTATGTTTGCACTATAAAGAGGTCATTTTGGAGACGCTGCTTACAATTTTGTGGGACTTTTATCCGACATTGAGATGAAATATGACATCCCAAGCCCTGCCGCCCAATGAAACCAATAGGGTTTATAAGCTCTGCTTTTCCTGGACAGGCTTGTCGAGTCCTCACCGTTGTCTCACCTCTGTGGTTCTTTGATTTTTGTGTTCACGGAGATGTTGCACTGATGAGTTAGGAGGCCTTCATGCGGACTGAACAAATTATTTGTCTAAATCGCGACGGAAGTAAGGGCGAGGATTGTGGCCACGTAAAATCGATTTAAGCCCCCCAGTGGAAATCTTCCACTGACCGTTCCAAGGCGGCTCTTCTGTGGCGATTTATTTATGTTGTTGTTTGTTACTTACTGTGTGTATCACTTTTGTCTTTTTATTTTGGATGGCCATATGGCCATTTTGTGGGAAAGTAACTGTCCTTATGGCCTTCCTTTGTTTAGGTTTCCATTATGGTCTTGTCGCTTAATGTTTGTATTTCTTTCCCTTTGGTGTCTTTTATGGGTGGAGTAAAATAATTGTATCAATTCCTGATCTTTGTTTTACTTCTACTTTAGATCCTCTAAGTGGTTTACCAGTACTCCGGTTTCATCTCTGCGTGGAAACATCATGCAGCCTATCTATTTCTTCAAGACCTGTTGGGCGGGGGTCGAGCGTAACGGTATATAACGTCAAATAAGAATGCTCTAAAACTGGACGTATCTTGGCAATAAGAATAAGACATAGAAAAGAACAAAATAAAGAGAACATATTAACTTCATTTTTAGCTTGTAAATGCAAAAGTGCATAATATGAGCAAAACATATGGAAAACAACCCAACAGTTACATTTGAGCAATCCATGTACCAGAAACCCCAAAACGGGTAATTGGCAAACAGTGTAGGCCCAGATCAGATGCCGCAGAACATGGCCTCTGATCAGGACCTACACTGTTTGCAAAAAGGAAAGGCCCGTCACGTTAACAAGTCTGTGAAATATAGACCCCCTAAACACCACTTTATTATATAGAGAAAACCGGGGTTTATGGGGGTATATATTATTTGCCTTATTTCTGCTCCAAGACATAGGTTGTGGGTACGCGTTAGAACCGTCTCAATGAGGCAGTTCTAACGAGCACCCAAAACCTATGTTTGGAGTATAAATAAGAAAAATATCACAAACTTTCATCAGAAAAATTACCTTTTTTTTTGAAGTTTGAAAAATGCACTATCACACGGATGTTTTCTCGTAATGCATTTTTCTAATAAATTTTGAAGAAAACACAACCGACACCCCTGAATTTTGAAATGTACTCTTGCTATATATAAGAAGGAAGATTCCATTTGGTACCAGAAGGGTTAAAGTTGTAAATATACATGTATAATTTGAGTTAATTTGTATCTCTCAATGCATTGGTCAGTTATAAATTTATACTGGATTCGTCACCATTCCAAAACCTCTTGGTTATGAGCAGTATACTGTTCACACACATCCCTAAAGGTGTGAAAAACAGAAGTTTACCTGTATTAATCTGTGTGATGTTTTAACAAGATCACTGAATAGAGTTTTAATAATTTGGTAATGTGCAGCTCTGTTTTCTTCAGATATTTAAGAAGATAATTTTGGAAAAAAATTGAATATGATATAAAGCAGCATTACGTCCATACTGTTATCATGTTATCATTAATGTGATTTTTATTGCCTATAATTAATAATGAAAATAGATATGCAAGATAACATGATAATCAGAAAAGTTAAAGACAAGAGAGAATTACTAGATACCTTCTAGCAAGAATCAAAAAAGGCATAATACACATAGACTACGATATAATAATTCCGTTATTAAGACCACTTTCCAGACTTCTAAAGAGTGGCCTTATTAGCGGGGTGGTCCTAATAATGGAATTGGTGAATAAAATATTGTTGGCAAGATTGATTTAAATTCATATTAAATTCATAGTCTATGTGTATTGTGCCTTTTTTTTAGGCAAATAATGTATATCCCCATAAACTCCAGTTTTCTCTATATAAAGTGGGGTTTAGGGGGTCTATATTTCACAGACTTGTTAACGTGATGGATCTTTCCTTTTTGCAAACACTGTAGGTCCTGATCAGAGGCCGTGTTCTGCGGCATCGTGTTCTGCGGCATCTGATCTGGACCTACACTGTTTGCCAAATACCCGTTTTGGGGTTTCTGGTACATGGATTTATATAAATGGGGCTTGCAGAGATAGATGGGGCCGCATGATGCATCCACGCAGGGCTGAAACCGGCCGCAAACGAGTACTGGCAACCCGCTTAGAGGATATAATCTTGTGTGATTGCTCAAATGTAACTGTTAGGTTGTTTTCCATATGTTTTCTCATATTATGCATTTTTGTATTTACAAGCTAAAAATGAAGTTAATATGTTCTCTTTATTTTGTTCTTTTCTATGTTTTATTCTTATTGCCAAGATACGTCCAGTTTGAGAGCATTCTTGTTTGACGTTATATACAGGGCTTGAAGAAATAGATCGGCTGCATGATGTTTCCACGCAGAGATGAAACCGGAGTACTGGTAAACCACTTAGAGGATCTAAGCCTGTCCTGGAAATGTAGTGCTTATAAACCCTATTGGTTTCATTGGGCGGCAGAGCTTGGGATGCCATATTTCATCTCAATGTCGGATAAAAATCCCACAAAATTGGAAGCAACGTCTCCAAAATGACCTCTTTATATTGCAAACATAGGTTGTGGTGCTCGTTAGAACCGCCTCATTGCGGTGGCCTCATTGAGGCGGTTCTATTGAGGACTCACAACCTGTGTCTAAGAGTAGATATAAGAAAAATAATGTATCCCTCCACTTAACCCCCATTTTCTCTATATAAACTGGGGCTTAGGCATCAGTTTAATCTGCGATCTTTATTCAAACAACACAAAGATGGAGAGGCCCAGGTTCATCAAGACATAACAAGAACACGCCTATTTAATTTTGATCCCATTAAACTCAACATTTATATAGCTAAAAATGGTTTTCAGGTGTATACATTAGTCTTCATATTTCTGCTCAAAAAAAAATAGATTGTGGGTAAAACATAGATTGTTGGTACTGGTCAGAACAGCCTCCCCGAGGCGGTTCTCACAATCTATGTTTTGAGCAGATGTATGAAAATATAAGATAATTTTTAATTGAAAAGCGAAAAGTGAATACTACACTATATAATATATATTGGCTGCATATGCGGCTGCATTTTATACTGTTTTCTATAATAGCTGCATTACCTATGATTTCCTTATTGGCTGCATTTTCCTATATTTTTAACATAACTGCACTAAAGTGCTGCGTTTTATACTGACCCCTACACTGTTTGCCAATGTCCCACAAATGGACGCGAGGCATATATGGGTTAAATATCTGATCTGGATCTGCACTGTTTGCCAATATCCCACAAATCCGGGATTTTACCGGACAAATTAACTTCAAAACTGGACCCTTAAAATATTGAAAATGAAAAATAATTTTTAAAAAATATTTTAAAATGGAGCTAAACTTTTTATTTGATACTAATTTTATTAATTTCTGACCACCCGATGTGAAGATATTAGGGATAAAGCACAACTACTCCAACATCCAGGTCACAATCCGGGAATTTCCCGGACAAATTAACTTCAGAAATGGTCCCTTAAAAATGTTAAAAAAGAACCATTTTTTAACCATCTTTTAGAATGGAGATTAAAATTTTATTTGATACTAATTTTATGAATTTCTGACCATCCAAAGTGGAGATATTAGGGATAACGCACTACTACCCCCCCCCCCCATTTCCCGGACAATTCTGTTACTGTTACTGTTACTATGGAGTTCCACCCTTGGTAGGGTCACCGTATTGTAATTTGGGTGTTCTCAGTGAACTTGGCCAGATGCCTATGATAATAACCACGTTGACAAGTTGTATAAATTTTTGGTTACATATTATCAATTCAAATACTGATTCAATCCTTTCTAAGGCATACATCGAGCAATTAAATGGAACAAACGATTGTAGCCGATGGATGCAGTTTGTTAAAAATATACTACATGACTTAGGATTTTTTCATGTTTGGGACAATCATGGCACTTTTAATTCTTCTGGACTTCTTAGTGCCATTAAAGACAAGTTAAGAGACAGATTCATTTCATTTTGGGAGAAGCGAATGATTGAACAGGAAGGGGTTAGGGGGTTAGGAAACTTCGTACATATAAGACTTTGAAACTAAAATTTGGCATGGAATCTTACCTACAAACTGTAAATGACTTAAATATAAGAAAATGTATTTCATCGTTTCGGATAAGTGCACATAGACTTCGCATTGAACAAGGGAGATATAAGGGTGAAAAACCAGAGGAAAGATTATGTGACAAATGTAAAGTTATAGATAATGAAGTTCATTTCTTGTGTCAGTGCAAGAAATACGAAACCTTAAGGAAAATAATGTATGATGAAATTAACAATGATCCTCTTATATTATATTCAGATCCTAATTCAACCTTTTTCAGTTTAATGACAAGTCATGATGTGCTTATTTTGAAAGCTGTAGGTAAATTTATTCAGGCTTGTTCAATAACATAACATTACATTTTTACAATTTGTTAAGCTCCAAACCATCAATTATCCAATTTCTGATAAAGTTTGTGGTGTGCAAATGGTGTGCATGTTTGTGTGTTTTGATACTATATCATCCTGTTTTGTGTTTTTTTTTTTTCTTTGATGTTGTTGTCTTTATGTATTGATGTTGCTTGTTTGCCTATAACTCACTCAGTGGGTATATCTGAGCAATAAACATTATTCTATTCTATTCTATTCTATTGTATACGTTCTCTTCATGAGTTAACCGACTTTAGTGTTCGCCGTGTTTTGGTCCTTTCCGCTGTTTAGGTAACCCGACATGGAAAGCAACAAGACTATTAGCTATTGCACCGTGCTTGTGTGTTCCCACAGTTTATTTATTATTGCATTTTAAAGCACTTGACATTATTATTATATTGAATGTAAGTATCAAATGTCTTGCAAAACGCAACTTTACAGTTTCTGGCCCAGTTCCTTTCCCTTGGCTATTGTACAGTGGAATTATCTACCTTCTTAGGCTGTTGACTCAGCTTGAATTTCTGTCAGAGATACATGTCAAAATGATTTATGGACATCTAACTCGGCCCCTGACAAACCCGGCCCCTGACAAACTCGGCCCCCATTCAACTCCGTCCCTAAAAACTCAGTCCCTAGCAGCATTTAGGTCCTAAAATGCAATGTTTTTGTTTCCGAGAATCAATTTGAAAGGTGGATAGGTAGTTTCACAGAAAGTTTGAGCATATTTATCGTTTTTAATACGAAACTTTATCCACTATAAAAGATCGCGGAAACACATGCTGTAATTGACACGGTGTTGGAATTGGGTGCGGGATCACGAAAACATGCCTATATAATTTTGACCACCTGCAACCACACTTTTATATAGTAAAACTCGGGGTTTATATCAATTTACTTTTTTCTTCTCAAAAACATAGATTGTTGGTTCTCGTAAACCGCCTCGTCGATGCCGTTTTTACAAGTAGCCAAATCTGTTTGCTCAAAAACATAGATTGTTGGTACTTGTTAGAATCGCCATGTGAATGTGGTTCTAACAAGTACCCAAAATCTATATGTTTATAGCAGAAATAAGAAAAGCATGTTCATGTTTCATCTGAAATTTTTCATATTTGGGTGGTGAAAAATTCAATATTTTAGAATAGGCGTGTTTTTTGTGTGTATTTTTGTGATATTAACATTTCCAGTGTAAAACCAAATGTAAACCTATAGAAAACAATATTCGCCTATGCCCATTGGGGCTTGGGGAAATAGTTTGGGCTGCATGATGCTTCCAGGCAGAGCTGAATCTGACCACACACGAGTACTGGTAAACTGCTTAGAAGGACTAAGCCTGTCCAGGCAAAGCGGTGTGAGTCAGATCGTCCAATGCATATAAGCTTTCTGGTTTCATCGGGTGGCAGGGCTTGAGATGTCATTAGCATCATGCAGCCCATATATTTCTTCAAACCCCGACGGGCGGGGGCCGTCATACTTTCATGAACAGCAGAAAAATAAAATTCATTTCTTAAATGAACACACCAGTACCTCGTGGGTTTAGATCGGGTAAAAGCCCCACAACACTGGAATCAACTTCTCCAAAATGACCTATACAATGTTGACGGGGGTGTCAAACAATCAAAATCATTGGTATTAATAGAAAACAGGCTACTGGTTGTGGAATGGTCAAACCCTGCAAATGATAATAAAAACAAAATGGTTCAATTTTTGTAAGTGCGCAACAGAACATATTACTTGTCTCTTTTAAGTGGCAGAGATGCAATTACACGCCAATCAATCAATTAGTTTATTAATTACATCGGAAGGTGAGTGACAGTGGACCCACAGCAGTGTGTCTGGTTCAATCAACGACGTTATTTGTTTGTTTGTTTGATTTGAGGTTTAACGTCCCCGTCAACACTGTAACGGTATTAGGTTCATTTAACTCATGTGAGATGGGGTACTCATAATTTCATCAAAATGAGTTCAAAAGGTAAGTAGGCATATGTGCGTTAAAAATATGTGTAATAGTTTGATAATAAGTCAATTCCAACACTAATATATACATATTCTAATTTTAGGGGCCAAGTTTGTCAGGGGCCGAGATTGTCAGGGGCCGAGTTTGTTAGGGGCCGAGATGTCCTGTCACCGTCAAAATCACAGGCGCTTGGCCCGTTGATTTGTCCGAAAAACTTGTGAAATACCGTTTTGTTTTGTTTGATTTGAGGTTTAACGTCCCCGTCAACACTGTAAATGTCAATTTGGAGACGTTGCTTCCGATTTTGTGGGACTTTTACCCAACATTGAGATGAAATGACATCTCAAGCCCTGTCGCCAAATGAAACCAATAGGGTTTATTAGCATGGACGGTCCACCTCGCACCCCGGTTCCTGGACAGGCTTAGATCCTCTAAGCGGTTTACCAGTACTAGTGTGCGGGCCTGTGAAATACCGTATTCACCCTATTTACCGCACAGGGCATGCTACTATAAGCTCACACCAAAGCTATTTTTGAAAAAATTTGCATAAGCGCACACCTTACAGTAACCTCCCATTGAAGCTTTCACAGGAAATCTATAAAAACTTACCGTTATTTCTTCAACAGTCAAGGCAAAGCAACTGCATATCTGTCAAATGTAAAATTCATTTGACAGCTCTAATACATACTTTAATTTCTCGTTTAAATGTGGTTCCCAAACCTTTTGATATACATGAAATCCACAGATACCTGACAGGGAGCAGCCGAGGGGACGAGTCGGGCGACTTCTTCGCCCGAAGTTCAAGAACTATGCCTTATCAGTCTAGAAAAGAGAAGTTGACTTCGCCCTGGGTTTTTTACCGAACATTTCTGACTCCGTCTCCAGGATCAAAGTCATATCTGTCAAATGTAAAATTCATTTGACAGCTCTAATACATACTTTAATTTCTCGTTTAAATGTGGTTCCCAAACCTTTTGATACACATGAAATCCACAGATACCTGACAGGGAGCAGCCGAGGGGACGAGTCGGGCGACTTCTTCGCCCGAAGTTCAAGATACTATGCCTTATCAGTCTAGAAAAGAGAAGTTGACTTCGCCCTGTTTTTTTTACCGAACATTTCTGACTCCGTCTCCAGGATCAAAGTATTAAATATCCATCGATAAAGAAAACACATTGATTACAAAAACACCAATTGATAATCTGGCAATAATAATCCAGTTGAATGTGTTTATTACCCATGTCAGAAACTGACCACATGTAGTGTGGAACGCCTTGAGTACGAGTTGTCAGATTAGTTGATTATGTAAATAGGTGAATCGGATTAGTCCACATCGACATGTGTGATCTTATCGCAGGATCACTTGAACCTGGTGTCAAAATTGAGTCATTAGATTTGTTCACACAAAATGTAGAAATGTGACCAGAAAGAAAAGCATCGGACGATCAGTCTTTGCAGGCTGTTAATTTTGGCACTATGATTGACGCATGAAAAACATGCGTCTCGAGTGACATATCAATATCATTTTATCAATAATTGCAAAATGTCTGAGATGCGACTTTAATTGGCACTGACCGGTTAAGTCCGATCCGAAATCATGCTGACATACAATGTGTGTAAAGCAACCAACTATCTCAAGCTGTCTCCCGAGAGATGGGAACTAGAAATAAGGTAACTGCAAAAAAAAAAACATTCTGCACCTGCTGCAATTTGCCAGCACAGGATGGTCACTCAGACCTAAACTCCCACCCGACTGCATAACGTGACACATAAGGTAGTTGGAAAAGGAGCCCCGAGATGCATCTTGAATATTCATGAGGCACATCGTATCTATTTCGGAAATGATCAGGAAAATAGTTACGGTGTATGGATGTAACAAGTTGGCTTCTTTCAAAAGAAGCCTATGTGAACTGCAATAGTGGGCATGTGGGTTTTAAGAAAGTATCGATTTTTTTTCGAGACGAAATTTGCAAAGTGGGAAACAAGACAGTTCAACTGCCAAGACAGTTACCTGAAATGATTTGTGTGCGCTTACTAGGTTGATTTTTCACCACAATTTTTTGACACAATTTTGAAAAAACTAAGCGCACGGTGCGGTAATTAGGGCGAATACGGTAGGTTAAATGTTAAAATATGAATTAAAAAAAAATCCAGATATATTTTTCATACTGGTATAGAAAGCTAGTATGAAAATTTTTTTTTTTACTCATATTTTGACTTTAACACATTTTCGGACAAATCAACGGGCCGACCGTTTGTGGTCAAAGTCACATCTGTGGTCAAAATAGCCGAAGTCGACTATCCTATATTATATATAGCTTCGCCAAATACTTGGATAGATAATCTATCTTATGTTTATACAAATCATTGATTAGAGCTCATCTTGGCTATGGTGACTGGTCCCGGGATGTTTTGGTCCCGAGTCGTTTCGGACCCCGGGTCGTTTCGGTCCTGGGTCATTTCGGCTGGGTCGTTTCGGCACAAGTTTTGGGGTAGGTCGTTTCGGCCCAAAATTTTTTCTCACCATTTCAAACCATTGCATTGTAATATTGCAGGTAGATCAGTGTAGATTGTCTCTGAGTGCAGGCTGGGAAAATAGGTGAATTAGGGCTCAGGCTGTTTCATTTAGGCAGTGGCTAGTCGTCCAGTTCTGGACGACCAGCCAACGAGTCTTCTCGCCCAGTACCGGACGGCTAGCCAACCCACACAGGAATGGCTAGCCGTCCGGTAGTACATTTAAGTCTTTCATTTTATATAGGGTATTAATGCATGCATGCGTTTCAATTAATATTATCCACTTGATGGTGTAATAAAAATATTTCTAATTTACTCTAACTTATTCTTATCACCTGTTTGTCACCATTTTTTCACTAAATTTCAGTAAGGGACATAATTGTAATTGATGCAATAGACTGCTGTACTTAAAGCCTTGTCCGGGCACTGTGACAGTTATTTTATTATTATTATTTCAATGTTATAATTTCTATTTTTATATTGTTATTGTTAAAATATGCAAATGTTTGTCCGATGTTGAGCTTGATATTAATTGCGATAGATTAACATTAAATATGGGGAGCATATTTATTTAACCTATCAGTTCAACATGTAGGTACAAAGAAATATCAATTAGGGGTTCTTATCTTGTTAGCAGGGCATACATAAATGCAACGATCCAAAACTCCATGAGTAGAGCAATTACCGTAATGTTCCTATGTATTGGGATAGATAGGCTTCGACAAATAATGCAGTCCCAGATCAGACTGCTCCTGAAGCAGGGTCTACACTGTTTCCATTCCATCTGCACCCTGAAGGCAGTGGCTAGCCGTCTGGACTCTTTGCTGGATTGTGAAACAAATTTGTTTAAAATTTAGGAGAATAACTGCAAGTCATCAAGATCCTTATTTCTTAGGATTTCTTACGGTACTGCTCAGTTGCTATTAATTGTTTTTCGTGACGCTTGGATCAAACGTTTTGATACCTTCAAGTCGCATTTACACAGGGAAAGGAAAAGTAAAATATAGCCTATAAACTTATAAAAATGTTAAGTTATATTACCGATTAGTAGTTACTTATAAAAAATATTGATAGTAATAATATTAGAAATAAGTAATCACGACTACAGCTTTTATTATCACAGGCATAATTATTACAACAATCATGCATTACCGATACGGCTGTGTTTATTATCCCCACGTTTTTTGAAGAAAAGTGGAGATATTGTTATCGCCTCCGTCCGTCTGTCCGTCCGTCTGTCCAGCTATCTCCTCCTATACCGTTCATTGGAATTCAACCAAATTTGGTGTGTGAGTTACTTACATGAATGGCTTCTGCAAGAGCACATTAATTTTTGGACCAGCCCCCAAGGTCAAAACGTGGGGATTTGCGATGGCGCGCCATCGACTGCACGATCTAGTTTGCTTTATTTTTAAAATGATCTGTTACATAGTCTCAAAGTAGGAACTATTTAGCATCCAGTACTCCAGAAAATGATACAAGTGCTATTCATACCCTATATGAAATGAGAGACTAAAATTTAATACCGGACGGCTAGCCATTCCTACATGGGTTGGCTAGCCATCCGGTACCGGACGAGCAGACTCATTGGCTGGTCGTCCGGCACCGGACTGGCAGACTCGTAGACTGGTCGTCCGGTACCGGACGGCTAGCCACTGCCTTTCGTTTAACCCTTAAATGCCTATAATTTTAGCAAACGGTGAAGACCCTGATAAGAGACCGCTTTCTGTGGCGTCTGACCTTGATCTATGCTGTTTGCCTAATCCAGCCCAGATCGATTCTACAGGCAACGATCTACACATCAATTTGACCTAACACTGATAAGGACAGCGGGGCTATTATTACGGTAACTGATTTTAAGATCTTGTAGAAATCAGTGATATACACTTGGGCATTAGCAAGGAAAGTTACTGCACTTTGTAACCTTTGGTCAATTGACAATTGACCAAACATTTCTCCGGTGTACGTTTCATTGGGTGAGTCCACTGGTTACAATAGGTTTGTGTGGTTGATTTTATCTTTAACAAAAATTAGTGTATGCGCTGCCTGAATGGTCGCAAAAACTTCCGGAAGCTGGATTTTTCTAAGGCATTTTTTTTTTTTCTGAATCATACATTTTTGGTGCATATGGGATTAACTTCACAGCAGGGTACAATTACGGGCACTGGCAATTAACAGTAATAAGGTCACACCATGGGTCCCTGCCAACCTCTTGAAACAGAGACAATCATAGACTACAGTATACAGTATATAGCTCAAGTCAAATTCCGCCTAGAAAAAGCACAAGACTTCAGACGCTCGCTGTACAAGAAATACCGGCGTGGGGTTAGTGTTGTAGATGAACTTGACACCACGCTTTCAGTGTCTGGTGTTGTCTTAGCTGCAACATGCGTTGGGCTGTTGTCAACCATAATTGGCCTTCAAGCTCAGGCGATTGTGTGTGGGTTGCTAGGGGCTGGTAGGAAATTTATAGGCCGACGGCTCCAGGCGAAAGCCAAAAAGCACTATCGGATCCATGTCCTTGCAGAGCCAAAGCTAAATTCAATCATAGACTGCATTTCAGTCGCCCTGAATGATGATAAGATATCCAAAGAAGAGTTTCGTCTGATTTTGGCTGAGGTTGACAAGTGCAATCAGATGAAAGCTGAAATTGGTGGGCATCTTGCAGGCGAGCTTAAAAGACCTAAGACTGGTGATCGCGGGCCTGTGTGGGTGGTGGGCCGCTGACCTTTCATGATGTTCTGGTATGTAATGATCACGCCAATGTCCAATAAGGCCCTCGACCATGATGTTCTCCGGACCGGCTCCACTGCCACTATCGGCAGGCTGGCAACCCAGGCAAACCGATCGTCGTAGCCGTTTCAGAGCCCTATTCGGGGGACACAGCTCCATGAGGGAGCTCTTCAGGGCAGCGCTTGTCCTGGCCGCCAAGGGGGTGGGGCAGGGTTCCGCCAGCCCTTTTACATGAACTGTGCCAGAACCCCCTGGGAAGCGTGATTCACCCAATTGTGTGCTAAAAAAGATAAACTGTCCCAAGGTATAATTCTTACCAGTGTTATGGCCCTTTGTCAGTTTTATCTGTTTTTCAACAGAAGTTCTTGTCTCCGCAACTCCTCCTACAGTTTTCAAAGGATTTTGATGAAACTTTCCAGTTATTTTTTCCATGACATGAAAACGATCATATTCATCGAGGTCATGATCAACTAATTCTTACCAGTGTGATGCCCTCTGTCAGTTTTAGCTGTTTTATCAACAGAAGTTCTTGTCTCCGCAACTCCTCCTACAGTTTTCAAGCTTTCCAGTGATTATTCCCACGGCGTGAAGATAATCATATTTCATTGAGGTCATGATCGTCCAATTCTTACCAGTGTTATTTAGCCCTTTGTCAGTTTTAGCTGTTATATCAACAGAAGTTCTTGTCTCCGCAACTCCTCCCACAGTTTTCAAGGGATTTTGATGAATATTTTCCAGTTATTGTTCCCATAACCTGAAGATGATCATATTTCATCAAGGTCTTGCTCGACTAATTCTTACCAGTGTTATGGCCCTTTGTCAGTTTTAGCCATTTTATCAATAGAAGTTCTTGTCTCTGCAACTCTTCCCACAGTTTTCAAGGGATTTTATCAAGGTCTTGCTTGATTGACAGAGTTATGGCCCTTTGTCAGTTTTAGCCATTTCATCAACAGAAGTTCTTGTCTCCGCAACTTTTTGTACAGTTTTCAAGGAATTTTGATGAAACTTTCCAGTTATTGTTCCCATGACCTGAAGATGATCATAAATCATCGAGGTCATGCTTAACTAATTTTTTCCAGAGTTATGGCCCTTTGCCTTTGTCTGTTTTAGCCATTTTATCAATAAAAGTTCTTGTCTGCGCAACTCCCACTACAGTTTTCAAGGGATTTTGATGAAACTTTCCAGTTGTTCTTATGACCTGATCGTCTATGTCATGCTAAACTGATTTTTACCAGAGTTATGACCCTTTGTTGGCTTTAGCCATTTTACCAGCAGAAATTCTCCCAAAACATGGTTTACGGCATATATATTATAGACTTGTTCCACATACTGACATTTCAGACATCGAGGAATACTTGGCCTGCAGCCTTTTATTCAGCAAAAAATTTTATTTGCCATATTAAATGATTAAAGTTTTAACGATTTGTTAACTATCAGCGTCATTGATTTTGAACAACTGGCCCTAGGCCATCAAGTGATCAGGATCGTTATAAATACACAACCGACGCAATGTTGACCAAGGGGCAGCTACTGTGAACGGACAGTCTTATTCAGACTTTCACCAGTTATTTAACACTAGTCCATAGGTGAAAGTGCTCGTTTGCTTAATAATGAATATAAAAGAGAAATTGTTAAAAAATGTTGCCTTCCCTCAAAGGGGCTACTTGTCATGTATTTGTCACTATTTTGACATCAGCTTAACAAATCCATGTAAACCCCACTTTGTATAGTGTAAAGTGGGTTTATAAAGGTGTTCAGTAATTTACCATGTCCTTTTTCATGGTCAGAATCATAGTGTTGGTACTCAAATTAGAAACATCATATTGCAGATAAATCTCAGTGTGGTGTTTCTAATGAGTACCTACAGTCTCAGATTCCCACAGTCTTTGACATTATTCAAACCAGAAATATCATGCATTTTTGTCAGAAAAAGGCATGGGGGCATGAAAGACGCCACTATCTCACGCAGCAGTTGTCACATGAGTGTGTTATCTATTTGCCTATCTTCCATGGCTATGTATGTTATCCCATTTTGTACTGAATAGAATCTTCCAGCTTATTATACAGTTCAATTTCAGTGGCTCGAATACCTTTGGGACCTCGAAAATCTGTTCGAGACAGGGGTAGTTTGAGCCATGGAGGGTTACTGTTAGTACCATACCAGGAGGCATAAAGGGCCCCGCACTGAAAGTGTGGGTGCCCTATAGTAATCACTCTGTCCGTCCGTCTGTCTGTCTGTCCGTCCGTCTGTCCGTCCACAAATTTTTTTATCCTCCATAACTTTTTATTATTCCTGGATGGATTTAAATATTACTTGGCATCATTCTGTCCGTCCGTCTGTCTGTCTGTCCGTCCACAAATTTTTTTATCCTCCATAACTTTCTTATTCCTGGATGGATTTAAATATTACTTGGCAGAAATGTCAACCATAATGTGATGGAGTGTTGCGCGCAAGACTCAGGTCCGTACCTCAAAGGTCAAGGTCATACTTAGAGGTTAAAGGTCAAAAAAGAGTCTTTCCTGTGTCCAATTAATAACTTTGTTATTATTCCTGGATGGATTTAAATATTACTTGGCAGAAATGTTAACCATAATGTGACGAAGTGTCACACGCAAGACCCACAGCCGTACCTCAAAGGTCAAGGTCATACTTAGAGATAAAAGGTCAAAAAAGCGTCTTTTTTATTGTGTCCAATCTATAACTTTCTCATACCTGGATGGATTTAAATATTACTTAGCAGAAATATTAACCATAATGTGACAGTGTGTCACGCGCAAGACCCAGGTCCGTACCTCAAAGGTCAAGGTCATACTTAGAGGTGAAAGGAAAAAAAAAAACGTCTTTTTTAACATCAACATTTTCCTACTCCTCTGATAGCGCTGCCGGGGCCCTAGTCAGTTTCACTGACAGCTCTAGTTATAAATGTATGTTGTGTGTACTCATTAGAATCGCCTCATCGAGGCGATTCTAATGAGTTCATACAACATACAATGTACATTTGCAAGATAAAAGAAGAAAATCATCCTAAATTATCTCTGTATCGTATTTGGAGGAATTTCCTGCGAACTAAAGAACGGGTTTGGCTCATACATGGTGAATGAGCCATCGGGGTTCAAGCCATTGAAGTTCCACTGAAATAGCAGGTGTCCATTTCCAAATTTAGGCATGCGAGACTTGGTTAATTTTAGAAATTTAGCAAAAAAAAAAGAAGAAAAATATTGGTTGAACTTTTTGCAAACTGTGAAGGCACTGATCTGAGTTTAGTTGTTCTGTGTGACAAAGGATCGTTAGCTTAACAAGCTTGTTAGTGGTCAAATTATTAACTGTTCTAGCAAGTACAATTTCTAACATTGTGTTATTTTTGCTGAAAAAATGAGAGCAGCTTTTGTATTTGCAAAAGCTGCTCTCATTTTTTCAGCAAAAGTTTTAGCATACATGTACTTGCCGTATTGACTGATCAAAGTTTTAACGATATGTTAACTAACGACTTGAAGGCACTGATCTGATCATCAGACGCCGCATTGCTGGCCCTATTGTCCCATTTTGGGGTTTCAGTAATTTCAAGGTGAAATTGAATCCTCGCTGTAAGATAATTTGTCTGCCTTCTAATTGTTATGGTCCTCACATCATGTGGCGTATTATGCTCAATTAGCTATAGTTTAATTGATTTGTAATTGACATTCAACGAATTTGGTTTAAATCTTGACATTAAATCCCAGGCACGTGGACAGAGTAATCAAAACATTGTAAGAAAATTCAAAATAATTCAGATCACTGAAATGCGATCTTTTTTTCAATTTAAGATATATTTACTTCTTTCAATTTCTACTTGAATAAGGTAAATCTACATTTGTAAACGTGTAATGAATTTAAATAAAATATTTGTAATGTTATGGGGACAGTATTAGCTCAGAAATTTTATACACTAATGGTATTCGAGTTAGGGCAGACAGCATTTCTCTACCCTTTACCCTTATCATGCTGTTCCAGTCAACCCCCACTGTTGCAAACAGTGTAGATCCAGATCTGATGGCTTCTGAAGAAGCCATCTGATCAGGATCTACACCATTTGTCATTCAGTTTGTGAATTTGAACACAAACATTATATCATGGAATCTGATTGGCTGATAGACAGAAATGGGTGTGGCTAATTCAAATATTCAGCAGGATAAGGTTAAGCACCACAGAAAATTTTAGAGCAGATAGTAGTTTTATTTTCTAATTTCACCCAAATCTGAGGTCAGTTGATGAAAGTCAGTCCTCCAGTGGCCAGTTAGAGTGTACAACTCTTAATCCTTAAGATGCCGAGAAAAATTACATCTGAAAATGGTTGCAAAAATGACTTTGGAAGAAACAGGCAGACGACAAAGCAGACGACAATTGTCGTGAATTTCATGGGTAAAACCCTTGGGATATTTGACATTGATAAGTTTTAGACAATGGGCTGTCCAAACATTTTTCTTTGTTTGATGCAAAGCCGAGGCCAAATATGTGACACTTTAAAGACTGGATAAGCTTTTTTCACATGAATGTTTTACAATTTATGTAACTTCTGTTGTTAATAAAAATACGCTAAACTCCTGGAAATGACGGTCCACAAATTCCAATACCAGTCGTAAGATTTTCCTGTAGACCACTGTGTAAAATGTGACATGACTTTGGCAGGCTCCCAGCCTCCCAGGTGTACCTTGAAGTTGAATGACCCAAGCGATACTCTGAACTGAAACGAGCAAATTACTGCCATACTGAAGGTATCAGTCTTACCATGGGTTGATCATCTCGATTTCCTAACATAATTTGGTTATGGTTTTTACCCTCCAAGACTGGCAGCTTGTAGTTATAATAGATGAAATTAACGAGTCTCCCATAGAAAACAGTCCACACACTGTGAGTGTGTCAGATCTCGTTTAACCCTTATTCTGCTGAATAATTTTATTAGCCACACCCATTCTGGACTATCAGCCAATCAGATTACATGATACAATGTTTTTGTTCAAATTCATAAACTGAATGACAAACAGTGTAGATCCTGATTTAGAAGGCGTCTGATTTGGATATACACTATTCACAAAGGTAGAGGTTGTGGTGAATAGCAGAATAAGGGTTAAGTCGATAGAATATTATTCTGAGAGGCACTTATGATGGTAATAATAGCGAATTACTCGTAGAACACAAGAAATTAGTATAATCCCTTGACCCCAGAAGTGCAAGGGTTAATTTCCGGCCCTCAGCTGATTCAAGAAAGGCTGTTGTAAGTTTCTGCTGAAAGAATATGCTCTGCACTGGTTAACTGCTTTAATATGTGTATTATATGCCTGCCCAGGAAGTGAGGCCAGGTAAACCAACCAGTTTGATATGACCTAAATAGTGTTGACTGGGTTGTAAAATTCCATTACAAACAAAAATCAACAGAACAGCGGAGACACAGAACCTTAGGTGCTATTACACCTTCTGGCACCGGATACTGATTTAATAACCTGATTTCAATGTTGATGTGCACATTACCGTCAGTTGATTTTTTTCAAAATTTGAATCCTGTGCTGGGCAGAGGATTCACTGGGCAGAGGATTCAAGTTGCATTTTCTCTGAAAAAAAAAATAATGCTAAGAAAAAAAAATTGAAAATGCTTAACGTAATATCCTAAGTATTGGGACAGCTAGGCCTTAGCAAACAGTGCAGCCCAGATCAGACTGCTCCTTTAGGGTACTGGGCATTTACGGGGTTGAAAAACGTAATTAAGCAATTAATCTTCAAATAGTTTATAATATAGCTTTAACCCATTTAGTACCAGATACCCCAAAACGGGTATCCTGGCAAACAGTGCAGGCCCAGATCAGACGCCGCAAAACGCGGCGTCTGATCAGGGCCTACACTGTTTGCAAAAAGTTCAGCCATTTTCCTCGCAAATTTTGAAGATCACACAACCTAACACCCTTAAATTTTGAAATGGACTCGTGCTATATATAAGGTGGAAGATTCCAGCTGGTACAAAAAGGGTTAAATAACTGAAACAAGATGCAAAGTTTGATTGCAATCAGACAGGTAACAAAGGTTGACAATGCCACCCTGAAATCTTGGGTGACATAACACCTTATATAACACAGGTATACAGAATGTGCATGATCCTGTGTTTCCAGGTCATTTCTTTTTTGTTGTGATTGACATTTCTGATACTGATACGTCAGGCGAGCTGCTACAGGTGGCAACCGGCTCTTTACAATTTACTGCGCGTGTGATCAAAGATCAGGGAATGTGGGTAAATTTTACACATGTTCTCTGATCTTTGATCGCCGCAAAATCTTGTGCAGTCATTGGAGGCCAGAAGTTCAGAACCCGTGACATTTTACTTGGCACCAAAACTAGTTAGGGACAACTAAATTTATTAACTAGTATACTTATAGAATTTTTTATACCCGCTTTTTAGAAGAAAAATCAGTATTGTTTTCGTGTCCGAGCCAAGTGTCTGTCTGTAGGTGGGTCTGTATATATGCGTGTGTGTATGTACGTGCGTCCGTCCGTCCGTCACGTTTCTATGGAATGGATCTCCTCAGAAACAGGTTAAGGTACACTTTTCAAACTTTGCCTGTGGATAGTACATGGGATGTAGATGGCACTAGGCGACTTTTGGCATGACCTTGACCTCAACATGACCACAACGTCAAAGGTCAAAAGTATGACTTTTCCATATCTCCTAAACTACTGGAGTTACCTTCTGAAACTTTGCTTATTGGATGACCCTTGGAATATAGAATATATTGGGCTACTTTTGGTGTGACCTCGACCTCAACATGACCCCAAGACCAAAGGTCAAAAAGTATGATTTCGCCATATCTTCTAAACTATTGGAGTTACACTTCTGAAAATTTGGTTATCAGTTGGCCTTTGAAATATAGAATATATTGGGCTACTTTTGGTGTGACCTCGACCTCAACATGACCCCAAGGTCAAAGGTCAAATAGTATGATTTTGCCATATCTTCTAAACTATTGGAGTTACACTTCCGAAAATTTGGTTATTGGATGGCCCTTGGAATATAGAATAAATTGGGCTACTTTTGGTGTGACCTTGACTTCAACATGATGCCAAGGTCAAAGGTAAAAAAGTATAATTTGCCATATCTTCTATACACTTCTGAAAATTTTGTTATCGAATGGCCCTTACAATATAGAATAAATTGGGCTACTTTTGGTGTGACCTTGACCTCAACATGATCCCAAGGTCAAAGGTCAAAAAGTATGACTTTACCATATCTTCTAAACTATTGGAGTTACACTTCTGAAACTTGGTTATTGGATGGCCGTTGGAATATAGAATAAATTGGGATACTTTTGGTGAACCTCACTCAACATAACCCCAAGGTCAAAGGTCAAAAGTATGACTTTGCCATATCTTCTAAAGTATAGGAGTTACACTTCTGAAACTTTTCTTATCAGTTAGAATATTGTTTGCAACTTTTTTTAACTTACTTGTAGTTTTGGCTAGCTAATACATAGTCATTAGTGTTATTCATAGAAAAAGTGGGTATTTGCGATGGTATACCATCGACTGCGCAATCTAGTTTGAACGTATAAAGTGATAAATTTTTTTTAATGTTTTGGAGAACAGGAATAATCACTGACAGGAACCCAGTAAGACATACTGCCCTTAAATTTAGAGTTGGACCCCTAAGTTTCAGATGAAAATTCTGCTTAATAACCCTTGTATTTTATTTGTTTGTATACGAGTTTAACGGCCCAGTCAACACTATTTAGGTCATTTTCGAGCCAATCAATTTACCTATCCACAGTTATCATGGGCAGAATAAGCGGTTAACCAGTACAGTGCACATTCTTTTGCCAGAAACTGACAACTGCCCTTCTTGAATCAGCGGAAGGGAGAGAATCATCAAAGAAAATATTTCACGATCAATCTCCACGACAGAATGTTGCCGACAGGTGTGCATGTCAGGTGTATTCAGTTACAGTTCTGGGGCCAGTTGTTCAAAACTAATGACGTCGTTAGTTAACGTATCGTTAAAACTTTGATCATTTATTATGGCAAATATGCTAATATTTTTTCAGCAAAAATACCAACAATTTAAATATTAAACTTGCTAGAACAGATAACAATATGACCACTAACGAGCTCGTTAAGCTAACGATGCTTTGAACAACTGGCCCCTGAATAGAAGCCTCTGTGGTGTAGCAGTTAAGCTACTCGCCTCATAAGTGAGAGGTTGAGAATTCAATTTTGGGCTTCTCCAGACTTTTGGATGAGTCTTTAAACTGAGATCCTGTCTCCATATGACCTTAGTTGGTGGTGGGATGTAAAACGCAAACACCCAAGCACACTCCATGCAGAGTATTTCAATAGGCTACATTCCTCCCTGTTTTTCACCCAGTTTTGTTGCATGATTTCAGTTTTTACTGTGGATCCAGGGGCAGAATTGAGAACAGGATAGATCATGATCAGCTGGTTTCTGAGAAGCCAGCTGATCTGGATCTATGCTTTTTTCAAAGAAGGATATATCTGGCAGACTAAGATATGACTTTCTTAACCCTTACACCCCGAGTATTTGAAATGGACTTTTCCATCTTTGACTTTTGTGTTTGAGTTTTATGTCCCACCAACAGCTAAGGTCATATGGACACGGGACCTCGGTTGACTGACAGATGTCTCGTTAACACAAAATTTGGAGTAATTTACTCCAGCTTTTCATTTCTGATTCCAGCTATTGGGGTATGGTCCAACTATTTCTTTACTCCAATTTTCAAAATCCTAGTGAGAACCCTGACTGAACCAAAAATCTGGAGAAGCCCGGGATCTATCCTGCAGTTCCTGGTTTATTAGGCAAGTAGCAAAACCACTACAATGCAGAAGCTTCTATCATGTCTATTCTGATAAACGTGGGGTTTTATCACCCCCGCCCATCAGGGCTTGAAGAAATAGATGGGCTGCATGATGCTTCCACGCAGAGCTGAAACCGACAGCACACAAATACTGGCAAACCAATTAGATGATCTAAGCCTGCCCAAGTAAAGCGGTGGGAGTCAGACCATCCATGCTTATAAACCAAAAAGAATTCATTTGGCGACAGGGCATGGGATATCATTTAATCTCAATTTCGGGTAAAAGTCCCACAAAATTGGAAGCAACATCTCCAAAATGACTGATACAGTGTTGACGGGGGCATTAAACCTCAAATCAAACAAAATCAAATAAAGGTTGGATTCAGTCAGTAATCACTTGCTTGTTTGAAATGAGGCTTAACATCCCTGTCAACACTGTTTAGGTCATTTTGGAGACATGCTTCCAATTTTGTGGGACTTTTACCCATGACATCTCTCAAGCTCTGCCTGCCGCAGGTCATTTATAGGATGTCAAGCAGTGTAGGTCCTGATGAGATGGCTCATTTTGAGCTGTCTAATCACAATCTGACCTGTTTGTAAAGGTTTTAAATTAAGGATCTATACTATAGGGTTGAAAGGGTTAACCCTTTTTTTGTACCAACTTATATATAGCAGGAGTCCATTTCAATATTTAGGGCTGTCAGGCTGTGTTTTCATCAAAATTGATTTGGAAAATGGCTGAAGTTGTTGCAAATAGTGTAGGCCCTGATCAGACGCCGCATTCTGCGGCGTCTGATCTGGGCCTGCACTGTTTGCCAGTGTACCCGTTTTGTGGTTTCAGGTACAAAATGGGTTAATCACATTATACAAGGCCCCTTTATGTTTGCTGAGGTTTGAATATTTTAACCCATTTTATACGGGAAACCCAGAACAGTAGAATGGCAAAAAGAGCAGGCCCAGATCAGATCAGATCAGATCGGCTTATGATAAGGGCATTCAATGTTTGGAAATAGTTCAGCGCTTTTCTGAAAAAAAAAAATCTGAAAAAAAAAACAAAAAAAACTGACACCCTTTAATTTCGAAATAGACTCCTGTTATATATAAGGTAGAAGATTCCATTCAGTACAAAATGGATTAGAGTCTTATGTTACAATGCAAGATCACAGATAACCTCAGAGTTTTACAAGTCATAATAATAGCAAGGAATTCTACGTAGGGCGGCTTCACACCCATGAAGGGCTTCTGTAAGTCAAAGTCACATACCATATTGTAATCAATGTTTGGTGTGTTTGATTTGAGGTTTAACATCCTGGTCAATACTAGGTAGGCGGACAATTGGGCCAGCGGACGATTTGGCCCGGACGATTTGGCCTAGGACAATTCGGCCTAGGACAATTTGGCCAGCCAAAAATACCGGGTAGGACAATTTGGCCAAATTGATTTCTCCTAGCTGTTTTACCAATTCTTATAGACATAGGTTGTGGGTACTCGTTAGAACCTATGTTTGAAGTATAAATAAGAAAAAATATCATGGATTTTCTTATTCCAACAATCATTTCATTAGCATTTTTTTTCATTTGGCTACATATTTTCATCAAATATTTCATGTTTTTTTTTGTTCAGTGATTTCATTTGCCATTTCTTGGTTTTGATAAGTGAAAATCAAATAATGTTATAAAGGAAATTGCAAAGTTTGAGCAGTTTCTTCTTTTGACAACATATTTTAATCACACATCATTACATATTGTCTGCTCATTTATAGTATCTGGGTCCAGTCAACACTATTTTGGACATATTTAGCAGAACAGTTCCCCTAAGTGTAAGTGGTTAACCAGTGCAGTGCACAAAAACCAAATACATGTGGAAGAGCTAATTAAGAAAGACGTTAACTCCAAATTTGGAGTAGTTTACTCAAACTTTTTCATTTCTGACTGCATCTTTTTGGAAAGTCTCTTCAGAAAAGTATGGTAAAACTCAACTTTTTCTGGAGGACAGGATTTTTACTCCAATTTTCAAAATCCTAGTGAGAACCCTGATGAATACAAGAAAATATTATTAATCTTGTTTTCCAGCCAATTTAAACAAAACCATTAAATTTATTTATTTTTTATTATAATTTTTTTATTGTTTTTTTCTTTATGTGTGTGTGTTTGTGGGGATTATAGTTTACCTGTTTTATTAATTTGCTCATAAAGAATATCTCAGACCAAAAGTTATTGTTTAAAAACAACAAAAAAAAAATCTAATTGTTTAAAATCTTCTTTAAAATGTTCCTTCCACTTATTCAAACATTACTGTATATTAAAAACAAACCTAAAACATTAAATTTTCAGTCTAAACTAGTCATTATATTAATCTGGCCAAATTGTCCTACCCAATATTTTTGGCTGGCCAAATTGTCCTAGGCCGAATCGTCCTAGGCCAAATCGTCCGGGCCAAATCGTCCACTGGCCAAATCGTCCTACATTCCATTTTTGAGACGTTGCTTCTAATTTTGTGTGACTTTTATCTGACACTTAGATAAAATGACATCGCAAGCCCTGCCCCCCAAACACTAAGCAGTTTACCAGTACTCATGTGCGGTCGGTTTCAGCTCTTGAAGTATCTTGCGGCCCAATCTATTTCTGCAAGCCCTGATGGGCGGAGACCCTAATTGTAATCGATGTGACCTTTATGATGTAAATTGGACATCCCTGTTTTCAATTTGTGTAGGTGTGTACGGTAGGTACATGGCTCCACTCCATATGCAGAGGTTGTGGGTTTTATTCTGAATCTTGCACATAAAATTTTGCTATGGCGATTCTATCCCATCTAATTACTCAAGATGGCAGTTGTTGTTAAAGGAATGTGCAACTTCTTAGCGGGTGTGGGGTGGGGGGGGGGGGGGGGGGGAGGGCGGGGAGGGTGGTGTTAGAATTGCTCCAAAACAGATGTAACAGTTCTGGAATTTAATGATTTCTGACAAGACATATCACACTGGGCCTGTTTGTACTCTACAACCTCTTTATAACACTACATTTTTGGATTCATTTTTTTACCATTTGCTTAATAAAGAGCTACCGTATTAAGTTTTCCTTGGATAGGCATCACAAGTATATGCTCTTCCAGCAGGCATGAGAAATTTGAGATTTTTGGCAGATTTCAGATTGTTTTGGTTTTAATATGTGTTTTGCATAGTTATTAGTTTGTGTCTGAAAGTTGCAAAAATGACATTTTTGGAAGAGGTGATAGGGGTTTCAGACTTTTTCACTGTGTTTTCAGAATTTCTACCAACCCTCCAGTCTCATGCCTGTAATAAGGTATCACAGATTTTTTCTAACGGAAGAGTTTGCAGTTTTTATTTTCCGGAATGAAATTAATTGGTCATTCTGAACAAAAGTGTAATTTTACCCCAAATGGAATGAGATATCAAAATTCTGTGATATATTTATCAAGTTGTGATTTCAAAGAACATCTGTGCCAATTATTATGCAATTTGGGAGCTAATATAAGAAACTGAATCACTTTGAAGACAGGCACCCACACAGAATTTCTATTTTTCAGTAAGCTGAAAAATCATCTGCTGTTCATTATAACTATTTTAAAAAAGATTGACTGGATCTTGCCCAATTTTAAAAATGTATTTTGCTCAAAATGTTCATTTTCTACTCATAGACTTTCATCAACTGCTGACAGGCAAATGATTGGCCATGATGCTAAATGAGTGCATAATCGCTTCACACCTTGTTACAGTCTTTGATGTGCAATATCTAATTTGTTCCAACAATTAAATGGCCTAAGCATGCTAATTTGAAACAAAAACAGATCTCTGAGATTTAAGTTAAGTTTAGATTTCTTAAAATTGCAGGCTGAAAGTCAGGCTTTTGACAGAAGATCTGAAATATAAAAAGGATTTACAAAATGTAAATTGTGAAAAATGCAGAAACATTACGATAACTCACCCGTGTGACATAGTGCATTTTTCAAATCTCCAAAATGGCTACTTTTCTGATGAAAATCCTTGATAGATGTGTTATAAATGTTCAAAACATAGGCTGAGGGTGCTCGTTAGAACTGCCTCAGTGAGGCAGTTCTAATGAGTACCCACAACCTATGTATTAGAGCAGAAATTAGAAAAATAGTATATACCCCGTAAACCCCAGTTTTCTCTATATAAAGTGGGGTTTAGGGGGGTCTTTATTTGATGGACTTGTTCGCGTGCTGAATTTTGGTATCATGGTGCAGTCTATATCTTATTTAGTAGGCTGAGTCAGTTTTGTGTTTTCTGCATACGGTGACTTATGGCCAGAGACCATCTTTGGGACTCTTCAAAAGTTGTCTTAGAGACCACTTTTGAACAGTCCTAAAGGTTGTCTTAATATAAGAATTTTACTGTATAGATCGTATAGAAAAATGACCATGAAATATTGTCAACAAGAGGCTTTGCACTATCTCTAGTAGTGAACTGAAAGGTGATGATCAGACTGCATGGATGTACAGACTGATCTGCGTCTTTGGTGTTACCAAGTCCAATAAAACAGGTTTTTATGCCCTCGGAATCAGATTCGGGGACATATCTTTTTTTAGCTCACCGGAACTTGCTCCCTGGAAATTTCTCACCAGAACAAAATTCCGGTAAGTTATACTACTACCCACCGGCGTCGGCTTCGGCGTCCACAAAATTAATGTTAAAGTTTTTGTGTTAAAGTTTTTTAGTAGCTCATAACTTCTTTATGTGAACATGGATTAAGGTCATATTTGGTATTGTGATAGATACTGGGCTAAAGTTTTTATCTTCAGTATCAGCACCCATGACCGTGAGCTTAAGGTCAAGGTCACAGACTTAGAATTTTAATGTTAAAGTTTTTGTGTTAAAGTTTTCAGGAGCTCATTACTTCATTATCTTTGGATGGATTTAGTTTATACTCGGTATGGTTATAGATACTTGTCTCAAATTTTTAGCAGCAGCATCAGCGCTCATGACCATAACCTTGGGATCAAGGTCACCAACTTAGAATTCTTATGTTAAAGTTTTTTTGTTAATGTTTTTAGGAGCTCATTGCTTATTTACCTTTTGATAGATTTAGTTCATACTTGTGCCGTGACTTTGGGTCAAGGTCACAGACTAAGGACTTTTATGTTTTTGCACTGAAGAGTTAAGATCATTACTTGGTGGCCTTCAGACGAATTACTTGAGACTTGGAATGGTGATAGATACTGCTTTAAATTTCTCGAGTGAGTTTGACTTTCAAGGTCATGACCTCAAGGTCAAGGTCACTGTGGCTGTCTTAAGAAAACCTTTGCCGCTCTAGCGCTTACATTTATTGACAGACTTTAATGTAACTTCACACAAATTTTGCTTATGATAATATCTCCAGCAAGTTTGACTTTCAAGGTCATGACCTTAAGGTCAAGGTCACTATGGCTATCTTTAGAAAAACTTTTTCATTGCTCCAGGGCCTACATTTATTGATGGATTTTTATATAAATTCACACATGTTGCATATGATAATATCTCAAGCGAGTTCAACTTTCAAGGTCATGACATTAAGGTCAAGGTCACTATGGCTATCTTTAGAAAAACTGTTTCATTGCTCCAGGGCCTACATTTATTGATGGATTTTTATATAAATTCACACATGTTGCATATGATAATATCTCAAGCGAGTTCAACTTTCAAGGTCATGACTATTTTCACTGGCTATTTTCAGAATAACTGTCATGGCTGTATTGGCTTCATTTGTTGATGAATTTTTCCATAACTTTACACAAATGTTGCCCGAGCGAGTTCGACTCTCAAGGTCATGACCTTAAGGTTAAGGACAATGTGTCTATTTTTAGAAAAACTTTGTCATCACTCTATAACTTCATACAAATGTTGGGTATGATAATATCTCAAGGGAGTTTGACTTTCAGGGTCCTCAGGTCAAGGTCAAGGTCACTGCGTCTATTTTAGAAAAACTTTGTCTTTGCAGCTACATTAATTAATAGATTTTAATATAACTATATTGATATAGCACTGGATTCTTTATTTGTGACTTTGTTTCTGTTATGGGTCTGAAAATTTGCCTTTGCGTCACTGAGTCAGAGCGCGACTTCCGGTGAGCTATCCTGTCCAGCGACAGGTCTGTCTGTCTGTCTGTCTGTCTGTCCACAAAAACCTTAACATTGGGCATAACTTTCAAATGGTATGCGATAGGGCTTTCATATTTCGCATGTGCATTCCTTGTCACAAGACCTTTCCAGTGGTACCATAATTTTTTATCTCGTGACCTTGACGTTGACCTACTTTTTAAAAACTTAAACATTGGCCATTATATTTCACATGTACTGTCCCGGGGCATCAGTGTTTCACAAACACATCTTGTTTGTATCTTCTTTCAGATCTTGCTTCCTCTGTTTGACATTTAATGACCCGTTCAACACTATTTAGGTCATATTGAACGTGCTAGTTTACCTAACCACACTTTTCCAGGGCAGGCTTATACACAATTGGTAGAAATGCACATTCTCCTGCAAGAAACTGACAACTGCCCTTTTCGAATCAGTAAACATAGAAAAGATTTCATGATCATGGTCGAAAAAAGGTTGACAACCCGGCAGATGTCAAGCCCGAGGTCAGCCGGGCCTAACTCCAACTGTAAGCTTTTTTATGGGAACCGTACATTCTAAATTTTGATATTTCTGATTTCAGGTGTATGTAAGAAAAAGCCAACTAAGAGATTGCTCAGTGTATGGTTATAGACGCTGTTGTGGATTACCGTACTGTTTGGTTATAGAAAAACATATTTAAAGGGTCAGACGGATAAACTATACAGAGAAACACCATTCAGCTTGCAAGGCCAAACGTAAGACTTAAACTTTGTCCTGTTGAATAAATTTTTTTAGCCACGCCTGTCTCTTACTATCAACCAATCAAATTTCTTTATATAATGTACTCATCACTGATCAGGATCTGCACTGTTTTACAAAAGTAGTTGTCTTGTTCAATAAGATAATGGCTTTGTTTGTTTGTTTGCTTGATTTGAGGTTTAAAGTCCCTGCCAACACTGCATAGGTCATTTAGGAGATGTTGCTTCCAATTTTGTGGGACTTTTATCCGACATTGAGATGAAATGACATCTCAAGCCCTGTAGCCCAATGAAAACATTAGTGTTTGTAAGCATGGTTAGTCCAACTCACACTGCTTTGCCTGGGCAGTCCTAGATCCTCTAAGCGGTTTACCAGTACTCATGTGTGGTTCATTTCAGCTCTGCGTGGAAGCATCATGCAGCCCATCTCTTTCTTCAAGCCCCGATGGGCGGGGACTGAATAGGATAAGGGTTAGAGATAACATATGGTATATTATAATTCTAATATTAAGACCAGCTAAAAGTAAGACTAAATTTTCCAAAAAATATTTAAAAGGTTTCAGTTATTCTGTCTTCCTTTTTTTATATGCCTCTAGTGAGAGACCACTTTTTGGACTGTCCAAATGTGGTCTGAATATATAGGATTTTACGGTAATCAGGTTTTTGAATAGATGAGTAACTTCATTTGTTTCTGATTTGGGGCTCGTTTTCAAGCATAATTAACAATTGTTACTTGACAGTGGTGTTGTCGCATTAAGGATGAGTACATGACCTTATTTTCTGAAATTACACAATATGGATTAATTAACCCTTTTTACCAAATGGTATCTTCCTCCTTATAAATGAGAGTCATTTCAAAATTAAGGTGTGCATGGTATCATTCCACATTCTCTGTTCAACTCACGAACAGTCAACAACACTCTTATCATGTCTGTCTGTATGAAAGAGTATCGTCTTCCAGAGCCACTTGTGGCCTTCTTGAAGTCATGTCGACTTCATGGGGTGCCTGAAGTTACCACAGGCCTTCAGCACCAGAGTGTAACTGTCACTCTTCGTTGGGATCTCAGCACTCCAGCTCCAGTGAGACCCAAGAAGACAGTTAAGCAGCAGCCTACAGCGCCGGAGAAACCACTGAAGGAAACAGCACCTCCCAATTCTGTGACCATCGTGATACCACCATCACCAGATCTCCGACGCAGCCACCACCAAAGAAGATGCCTCGCCGGGAGTCACCAACAGTCACCAAGCCGCCTCCCAAGACGACGCCACCGCCTCCAGCCTTCACCTACAAGCGACCGCCATTCACCGGGGAAGATCTGCGCTTCAACATCTATCCAGTGCCGTACATACACAGAGACTACACCTTCTCTCCACCGCGCAAGTTCGAACATCAGGATGGGACATACGCCGAAGTCGCGAGACTCACCTACAAGGGCCCAGCACATCCAGAACGCCACGGGAAGAAAGACTACCTGATGTTCGATCAAGCGACGACGACAAGCGGCCAGTTCTACCTTCCGCAAACCAGGACAACGCCCGAGTATGAACTGGCCGAGTACTACTGGACCTACGGCAAAGATCAAGACCCGGCGCGAATAAAGGGCTTCAGGCTGGACTGGGAGGACGGCGAGGTGTACAACATCCACCCACCAGAGTGCTGGAAGTAGGCTGCTGCATCCTCCACTGATCGTGAACTTAGGGCCGCATGTCCGAAACCCTGTTTTCCATGGGTATTGCATGGCTACTTCATGTGTAGCCAGACCGAAAGCCAATCGCGCGGCCCTAAGAGAGAGCAACATAACCTAGTTTGCTCTCGGGCAAGACAGAGAAATCGCGTTTTGCAGCCGAAATTGGCATTGATTTCTCTGTTGCTTTATGCCCACTCTCGACCTGGCGTTCAAAATTCAAAATTACAGTGCTTCCAATTTACTTAGGATAATTAGGGAAAGGGCACTGGTAGATCAGCACGATTGACACACCGCTGAACTCTACCGCGATTTGCAGCCCAGAAGCACTTAAACTTTACGTCCTGTTGTGGGGTAATGCTAACGCGCCTGACCGTAGCGGACGTAAAATGCTAAAACTTTACAATACAATACAATACAATTAAGGTGTGTCAGGTTGTGTTTTCTTCAAAATGTATTTGGAAAATGGCTTAACTTTTTGCAAACAGTGTAGGCCCTGAAAAGATGCCGCATTCTGCGGTGTCTGGTCTGGGCCTGCACTGTTTGCCAGGGTACCCGTTTTGGGGTTTCGGGTACAAAATGGGTTAAACAGTAAAAGCCAAAATAAATCAGCTGTTCAATAACCACTCTACCTGTACAGATTACCAAGGGAAGATAACTGGGGAACACACATTGTCATGATGATTTGTTTACCGGCCCCGATAGCTTAGTTGGTAGAGTGTCCTCTCCGGGGAACGGGAGGTCACAGGTTCGATCCCGGGCCGCGACATACCATAGTCTTTAAAAATGGTACTAGCTGCTCCTCGCTTGGCACTCGGATTTACGGGGTAGAGCTAGGACTGGTCGATCCAGTGTCAGGATAATGTGACTGGGTGTGGTATCATGTAATGTGTCTGGGACATGATACTTCAGTGAGGCAGCACTATAAAAGTGAGCATTGAGCTCCCTGTCGCAACCAGACACCGTCGTGATATAACTGAAAAATTGTTGAAAGCGACGTTAAACCCGAATGCACACACACACACACACACACACACACACACACACACACACACACACACACACACACACACACACACACACACACACACACACACACACACACACATGATGATCCGTTAAGTTCCACCACACCAGTATTAAGAGGATGAATGCATTTGTAGACATGTCAAAGATATTTTTGTCTTCTTATTAGTAGGAGTCTATTAACCCTTTATCCCGCTGAACATGAAACAGCTACACTGTTTGTCATTCTGTTCGTGAAATGAACAACTACATTATATTAAGTAATTTGATTGGTTGATACCCAGAAATGGGCGTGGTTAGATTAATTTATTCAGCAAGATAATGGTTAATTTTGCTCCTTAGGAGCAGGTTCTTTTCTGTAGGTTTAGACTCCTTTTTTTTCATGGAGGTTCGGTCTACAGAATAGCAGACAGGATCAATGAGTTTACAAAAGTTTCTGGTACTGTCCTTAAACATAAACAATGGCAGCCATCTCCATTCACTTCTTACCCCATAAGTTAAGATAAAGATGACTACTTGGTTCTCTGAAAATATAATTATTTAGCAACATTGTAAGTTCCATTTCACCAACACCTCCCCACCACCTCCCCTCCCCAATTTAAGATTGATATTTTGTAAGTTTTAGTTGTTGGTTTCATGATCAGGAGCATATATTAAGCATAATTACTGCAGTGCCTTTTTCATCTATCAACTTCAACAGGTAATTGATGAGAGGTGAAATGATGCAGATAATGATAACTGATACAGTATCTGTTTGGTGCCTATTACTCCTGACAATAATAATCATTTACAGCTCTAATGTTTCTCACCTGGGATTGAAAACTGCTTTGTTCATGGTAATGTTGTGCCTGAAGATGAGTTTGTTCACAGAACCATCAGACCTAGATCTATAGGCTGCAGGGCCAAGGTATTTTTCATTCTTAACTCCACTGATCATGTAAAAATGCTCATATCTTGTAGAAGAAGTGTTAGTTAATGCTCTGCATCTCAGTTTGCCATTCATCCAACTGCTTTTAGACAAAACATTGGGTAGGAAATAGTACTTATTCAAATTTTAGAACAAGTATTGTAAGGAATTGAGGTGTACGAATATTTAGGGTAAATACAGTATGATGTACCGCCGTGCAAGGCGGACCGTCCATGCTAATAAACCCTATTGGTTTCATTTGGCGACAGGGCTTGAGATGTCATTTCATCTCAATGTCGGGTAAAAGTCCCACAAAGTTTGAAGCAACGTCTCCAAAATGACCTTTACAGTGTTGACGGGGACGTTAAACTTCAAATCAAACAAACAAAAACAGTGAAATTCCGCTAAATTTAAGACTAATTCTGCTTTAAAAAGCTTATTTAGAAGGGCGTTGTTATCCTGTCTTCATGTTTTTGTCATCTGGTCAGGGACCACCTTTGGACCTGTTCAAAAGTGTTCTTAAAGACCACTTTGGAACAGTCCCAAAGCAGGTCTTAATATAGGAATTTTACTGTACTTACATTACAGACCATGCTCACAGAACTGACTTTGAAATGAACCTGTCGAAGTAACTTTAGGATAATAAATTTCAGTGATTGTTTTTCCTGGAAACAGATATCCATTTGTTAAAACAAATAGCTTATGTCATGCAAAAACATTTATGATATTTCCAGTAAAAATTATTGCCTCTCAAGTTTTGAGCTTGTTGAAGTTTATGTAAATAAAGCAAAACTTGAGGGGAATGGGAACACCTGGCAGATTTTTCCACCATTTTTCAAAGGGAGACAACTTTTGGGATTTCCTGTTCATTATTATCTCCCGACCGAAAAGGTTCGGGAGATATTATCCCCCGACCGAATAGGTTTGAGGGGACATAGCGATCAGCCTGGCGTCCATCATTCTGTCCATCCGTCAGTCCGTAGATTCAACCTTGTGATGGTCCTAACTCCTATATCCTTTGAGATTCATTGATGGTTCTTGGCACAATTGTTCACAAGGCTGAGGCGGCGTGTCATGCGCAAGAACCGGAACTCTGGATGGCATACTTCTTGAGTTATCTCCCCTTTTAATAAAATAAAATGACTACTTTATGATGGCCATAACTCCAATAACTTTTGAGATATATTGATGGAACCTGGCAGAGTTGTTCACAAGGCTGAGACAGCATGTCATGCACAAGAACCACAACTCTGGTTGCCATGTTTTTTTAGTTATCTCCCCTTCCAATAAAATTGAGTGACTACCTTGTGATGGCCATACTCCAATACCCTTTAAGATATATTGATGGTACCTGGCACAGTTGTTCACGAGGCCAAGACGGTGTGTCATGCACAAGAACCACAGCTCTGAGTGGCATGGTTTTTGAGTTATCTCCCCTTCCAATAAAATAGAATCACTACCTTGTGATGGCCACATCTCCAATACTCTTTGAGATATATTGATTGTACTTGGTACAATTGTACATGAGGTTAAGCAGGTGTGTCACGTGCAGGAACCACGACTCTGGGTTCCCTGGTTGTTTAATTATCTCCCCTGACAATATAACCATGTGATGGCCATAACTCCAATACCCTTTGAGATATATTGATGGTACTTGGCACAATTGTATACAAGGTGGAGACGGCACTGAGAACCACAACTCTGGATGCTTTGGAATTTGAATTATCTCCCCTTCCAATATAACAGTATGACCATACCTCAAATACCCTTTGAGACATATTGGTGGTATATGATGCAGATGTACATGAGGTTAAGCAGTAGTGTCATGCTCAAGAATTACAACTCTGGGTGCTCATTTTTTTTTTTAGTTATCTCCCCTGACAATATAACCTTGTGATGGCCATAACTCCAACACCCTTTGGGATATATTGAAGGAACTTGGCACAATTGTATACAAGGTACAGAAGAGGTGTCATGTGCAAGAACCACAGCTGTTGGTGCTGTGGTAGTTGAGTTTATCTACCCTTCCAATATAACAGTATGACCAGCTTGTGATCACCATATCTCCAATACCCTTTGAGACATATTGATGGTACTTTGTACAGAAATACATAAGCTTAAGCAGGCATGTCATGCGCAAGAAGCACAAATCTGAGTGCCCTGGTTTTTGAGTGATCTCCCCTGACAGTATAATCTTGTGATGGCCATAACTCAAATACTTTTGTGATATATTGCTGGATTAATTCTGGTGCACTTTATATTGGTGAACAATCTTCTGAAGGCCATATTGGCTTTTGGTCGGGGGATTTGCCATCTCTTCCGATGGCTATTTTTCTATTAGCCCTGGCCTACTGAAAAAGGGGTCTACTCTTAAAGGAAAGAATTTGCTTCTCAGGAGCAAATTCTTTCCTTTAAGAGTTTACCCTTATTGACATGGGACACAAAAGTACTTTTGCAGGAGTTGCCTCCCCTAAAGGTGTTCCCATTCCCCTTAAGCAGATGGCAAGCTAAATAGATGGGCTGCATGATGCTTCCACGCAGAGCTGAAACCGACCGCACTTAAGCACTGGTAAAGCGCTTAGAGGATCTAAGCCTGCCCAGGCAAAGCAGTGCGAGTCAGACCATCCGTGCTAATAAACCCTATTGGTTTCATTGGGCGACAGGGCTTGAGAAGACATTTCATCTCAACGTCTGGTAAAAGTCCCACAAAATTGGAAACAACATCTCCAAAATGACCTACACAGTGTTGACGGGGATGTTAAACCTTAAATCAAACAAACAATCAAACAGATGGCAAGCTTTTCTTGGCTCACCTGAGCACTCCTCAGGTGAGCTATAATGATCACATTATGATCCTTTGTAAATATACAGCTTTTGTCATAAGCCTTATGAATGCAACAGAGGCCACATTTTTAGCCTATCTTAATGAAACATGGTTAGCATGAAATCTTGGACAAGTTCAAAGCTGGGTCTCATAGGGATAATAATGAACTAGGTCACCAGGTAAGACAGAGCTGGGAAATTCTTCAAAATTTACTCATCCTGCATGACTAAGGGCATGTAGATTTTGGTAAACTTCATAGGGATTAGATAAATTTTTGTTCGTCCTCCAAAATTTTTACTCATCATGGTGAGAGGATGGGTAAAAAGCTATTTATCCTTCAGGTGACCTTATTCTTGATCTGATCTTTACAAAATCTTGTGTGAATGTTGATGTAAGTATAAGAGTCCTGGAAGGAGTACAAAATCATAGTTATCTGGGGACTGAGGCATGAGGTCAGATCATTAGAACAGGCCAATTTTGCCTTGTGAACACACTAGAGGTCATAATTTTGACCCAGTCTCTGTGAATCTTGCTTAGAATAATATCTCTTGATTTAAAATGCTCAAATAAGTTCGAAATTGGGTCATATTTATTGAAAAATTAGGTTACAAAGCAAAATAATGAAAAGCAAACAAACTACAGTACAGGTCGGGCAGAACAGCCGAAAGACTCTTTATTCCGAATTTCTTCATTTCGCATGATTCTTTTGGCCCTCTAAAACATTCCAAATCTGAAAATTATTCGGAGTGTTTTACTCGCAAACACTCCGCGAACCGTCGTCGTTCGCGATTCGCGGAGCATATTCCGAGTGTTTCGGAAGCTTTACCTCTTTGCCGCAGGCTATCTTTGCCGCGAAATCCATGCGAAAGTTACGCGGAGTGTATTTAATTATTACCTGTGTGTACAACTGATAATTAATTATGAAAAAAAAGAAGAAGAAGAACAAAAAAAAAATAAATAAATAAAAAAAAATAACGAAAGTTATTAAGTAAGTAAGTAAAAAAGGGAAAAGGTTTAAAACAAACACGGTTGAATGGCGCAGTGTATCAGTGTTGAAGAATTTATCTTTTATATGCTCATGTGTTTTCCCGGTCCGTTTTCTGTATACAAAAAAAGACGATTTTTTTTCGATGTTTTGTCTTTGTGTATGTGTGTGTGTCTGCGTGTGTGACATTCAAGATGTTTTGTCTTCCGATGTTTGGTCGCGTGTTGTTTGATGTTTCTATTTGATGTCGCATTAGATGTTTTGAAGTTTCCATGTTTTTTTGCCTTTCGATCAAAATTCGGACATCCGTCTTGGACATTGGTCGACCGACCGACAGACAAACAGATAGGCACAGACAGACAAGCTAGACCAATGGACAGACAGACAGATAGAGTTTAGAAAATGCAAGATTGCATCTCGTAAACACTCTTAAATTGACCCATCTTTTTTGGTAGGTATAGTGTGGTAATATGGCTCTTTCAAGATGTCGATCGTTAATCAAAGGTGGGCGAAACTCGGCTTACCCTGAGAAAATCCGCTTGACCTTTCGGTGCAGAACTTAGCATGTTTTCACTTCCCTCTTTTCATTCCTCAGATGCTGCAGATGAGACTGCGCGAATGCGCAGGCTGGTCCAGATGATGCTGAGCGGGTGCACAGGCTGTGAGATCTTTACTGCTCGTTCAGGACTTAATGGCTCAAACTACAGTTAGCGAGGCGATTCCATTTTTTGTAGTGTTTATTCGTCGCTGCGATACATGTAAACGTATCTATGACATGACCAGGGTTATCCAAATCTGAATGCCCGATGATTGTCTCTAATCAGACCTCGCGGTTGTGCAGGCTGATCAACTCTAGTCAGGCTCCAATCTACGTCTTTACCGGGCATGTGAATCTTATTGTATTTGGCTGGCGCTCGCTCGAACTTAGCTTCGTGTTTAACGAGGCGATTCCATTATTTATAATAAAAATCATGACATTTATATATATAGCATAACTTGTAATAACTCCTGTTTGTGTGTGTGCGTGTTTTTTTTTTTTTTTTTTTTTTTTTGAGACCGTGTAGATCATGATCAGATGCCTACAAAACGGAAATGCTAATCAAACTGCGCATACGGAAAGGCTGATCTTCGCTGGTTAGGCAGGATTTGCAGGTTGATCTTGAGTTTTTGCAGATCGTGCAAGCACTGGGTCTGATGGGTTAAAGTGACGTTCACAAGAATGATCAGTCATGACTTTAGCATACATAATTACGCCCCGCCCATCGGGGCTGGAAGAAATAGATGGGCTACGCAGAGCTGAAACCGACCGCACACGAGTACTTGCTTGTTTATAATGGCCAAATCGAAATCGCTCTTGAGCACATAGCGAATTGTTCCCAAAGCTCTAGATATCTATCAAAACCTCTTGGCCCCCGCCAATCAGGGCTGAAAAAAATAAATGGGATGCATGATGCTTCCACCCAGGGCTGTATCCGACCGCACACAGGTACTGGTAAACCGCTTAGAGGATCTAAGCCTGCCCAGGCAAAGCAGTGCGAGTAGGACCGTCCATGATTATATACCCTAATGGTTTCATTGGGCGCCAGGGCTTGAGATATCATTTCATCTCAATGTCGGGTAAGAGTCCAACAAAATTGGAAGCAACGTCTCCAAAATGACCTATACAGTGTTGACGGAGACGTTAACCCTCAAATCAAACAAACAAAACATACATAATTTTTGTTATTTGAGTAAACAGTTCAGTTCCTTATCCGAGTACCTGATGAGGTTTTCATAGACTGATCAGTCGCAACTTTTCTGGCTACACAGCTATCTCTATCACCTCACCGAGGCGTTTCAAAAGGAGCGTGCAGGCTTTGGCCGGCGCTAGGTACTGGGTCGGATTTACGAACACTGATCAGTCAGAATCTTTCTCACTACACGGCTTACTTTATAGACTCACCGAGGCGTTTGAAATATGAGTGCGCAGGTTTTTTTCCTGTCTACAAGTCCCGAGTCTTTGCAGTTCGTGCGAGTTTTACAGTCCAGTTTGGTCACCATAGGCTAAGACATTACGAAAACACGCCTATTGAAATACATCGGCCAAATTTTACCTCCAAAAATGGATTTTTTTCAGATAAAAATCCTGATAATTTTTCGTATTTCTACTCAAAACATAGATTGTGGGTACTCGTTAGCACAATCTCGACGAGGCGGTTGTAACGGTTACCCACAATCTATATAGGGAACATAAAGATTAACCCCTGTAAACCCCAGCTTCGCTATATAAAAGTGAGGTTGAAGGGGGTCAAAACTATATAGGCATGTTTGCGTGATGAATAAAAAAGTAGTTGCATCCACAATGTTTGTGACAGTTGGAAGGACGGACGGACGGACGAACACCAGTGACGAAAATAATATACCCCCAAAAAACAATAACCAGTGACACCACCCAATGAACTGATACCCTTTAGCTGAAAAATAAAATGTCGTAGCCGAAGCTGACTGGTTTTGACCGTCGGTCTCATGTTCAGCATGTTTTAAAACAAACCATTGGGATCGTACATTAGCTAGCGCTCGGCATGAACAAAGACCTAGAATAACATGCACTGTCAAAGGTAAGTGTTTTGCGCTCATTTCACCATGGATAGAACTGCGGCCACAACAATGACGAAAATAATATGTCCATGTTTTATTTCTTCAAAAAAAAAAACGGGTATATTAAAATCAACAACACACCCCTATTTTAATCAGTAGACTCGACCAAGGAATTGTATACCCTTTTACTGAAAATAAATTCGCAGCCGGCCTCATGTTCAGCATGTAACAAAACACTGAGGTCGTACATTAGTTAGCGCTCGACATAAAACCCGTGCTACTACAAAGACCGAGACGGCCCCCGCCAATCGGGGCTTGAAGAAATATATGGGCTGCAGGATGCTTCCACGCAGAGCTGAAACCGACCCGCACACGAGTACTGGTAAACCGCTTAGAGGATCTAAGTCTGTCCATGCAAAGCGGTGCGAGCGGTCCATGCATATAAACCCTATTGGTTTCATTGGGCAACAGGGCTTGAGATGTCATTTCATCTCATTGTCGGGTAAAAGACAAAAATTCCCACAAAATTTGAAGCTACGTCTCCAAAATGACCTTTACAGTGTTGACGGGGACGTTAAACCTCAATCAAACTAACAAACAAAACAAAACCCCGGAATAACATAACTGTCAAAGGAAAGTGTATCATTTCACCATGGGTAGAACTGCGACCAACGGGCCTCCGTGGCCTAATGGATAAGAGCGCTGACTCTTAGTCATTAGGTCTCTCACCGCCGTGGGTTCGAGCCTCGCTCGGGTCACGTGTGAGACGCCAAGTTCTGCAACGGAAGGTCAGGTGGTTTTTCTCCGGGTACTCCGGTTTTCGCCCACCTATGATTAACGATCGGCTCGATATGAGTGAAATAATCTTGAAAGGGCCGTAAAACCCAAACCAAAAAAAAAAAAAAGAACTGCGACCACTTGTGATGGCTGAATATTGATCAGACTGCATGGATGCGCACGCCAACCTGGAAAAACCGTCCATGAAAGGTGGGTGCGTGTGTTATTCCAGCGACTTCCAGTGTATTCATAGGCGAAAGGCTCATCAGACATATTACGCATGTGCGTAAAGTAAAAAAAAAATACTTGCCTTTCGGGAGCAAATTCTTTCCTTCAAGAGTAGCATTGATTGATTGATTGATTTGTGGTTTAACGTCCCCGTCAACACTGTAAAGGTCATTTTGGAGACGTTGCTTTCAATTTTGTGGGACTTTTACCCGACATTGAGATGAAATGACATCTCAAGCCCTGTCGCCAAATGAAACCAATAGGGTTTATTAGCATTGACGGTCCGCCTCGCACCGCGGTTCCTGGACAGGCTTAGATCCTCTAAGCGGTTTACCAGTACTAGTGTGCGGGCCGGATTCAGGTCTGCGTGAAAGCATCATGCAGCCCATATATTTCTTCAAGCCCCTATGGGCGGGGGCCAATTCAAGAGTAGCATACCATCTCGGAAAAGGTTTTTATTATTACACAGCACCATAGAAAGTTTTCGGTAGATTGACAGTCGACCAAAACTTACGAAGTGCAGTAGCTTTACGATACTAATTCTAAATGAGTGTCACTTATTTGTATGAAATCCAGGTAGCGGTTTATTAAAGCCGCGCTGTTCGTATCAGTGAGGCCAGAGTAGTGTGTAAAGGTTTACCTGTAGAATCGATCTGGTCTGGAAATGGCAAACATGGTAGATCCCGGTCAGAAGCCAAATAAAGGGTCTCTGATTAGAGTCTGCATTGTTTAGAGTTAAGGCATTTAAGGGATTAACGAACGAATGTCTGAGCTCCCATCCAGGGCCATTTTCCCAAATCATCAATGCCTCGATTAAACCATCTTATTGTAATGCTGTTTTCATTATTTCTCCATTAACCCATTTCAGACTGGAAACCCCTAAGCGGGTACCCTGGCAAACAGTGCAGGCCCAGATCAGACGCCGAAGAATGCGGCGTCTGATCAGGGCCTACACTGTTTGCAAAAAGTTCAGCCCTTTTCCTAATCAATTTTGAAGAAACCACAACCTGACGCCCCTAAATTTTCAAATGGACTCCTGCCATATATAAGCTGGAAGATTCCATTTGGTACAAAAAGGGTTAAACATCGCTCGCTTCTCGTGAACAACCAGTGTGACAGATTGCTTTTTTCCATGCGCTGTCTCCGACTGAGCACATGATTCCCACGATTTAAGCACGTGCAGATTAACCATACTACGTCATACTAGTGAGCACGCGCACAGTTATTGCGTGTGAAAAGGCACTTACAGGAAACACAATTGCTCGTTTGAGAATTGATCTGTGCAGTCTGATCAGAGCATTTGCTGTTCCTGTGAGTATTCTGATCCCTGGGCTATTCAAAGAGTAACTTTGACCAAAGTGGATGCATAGACTGGGGAACACGTAATTCGATATGACGTGTAACCATTGAAGACTCCGATCAGCCTGCGCATCCGTGCAGTCTGATCAGAGTCTTTGCTGTTCGAATAAGCCTACTATGTGGGCTATTCAAAGAGCAACAAGCGAAGACTGGACATGTTGTCTAGATGCAAATGCTGATCCGATACTTCTGTAGTAGAAAAAAGTCTTTGTCGTGCGCCGGCTCATGTACAAGGAAAATGTATAAGAATGCGGTCTACATATGTGTTTGTTTTAGTTTTTCGTCCCACCAACAGCTAATGTCATACAGAGCCGGGTCCTCGGTTAAAAGACGCATCCGAAAGTCTGGAAAGGCCCGGGATTGATCCGACAATCCCTGGTTTATGAGGCGAGTAACGTAACAACTATACACCGGCTATTATAATGTATTCCTCAATGACAGATTTCATGTTAAGGGGTCCGTTAACTGACTACAGATAAAGGTATGTAATAGTGGCAAATCATTATTATTTTAAATTTCTTTACTTCCAATTTCATGCGGCGTCTGATCTGGGTCTTCAAACCCGACAACAGGATTCCAGTCCACATTCTAGAGATAATTAACCCATTTGCGCAACACTCTGACCTCACAGCGATTAGAATAGCGCGGCTATCAATACCAGGATTTGTGAAATCAACATTTTTTAATCCCCCGCCGCGAAGCGGAGCGGGGATTATAGGAATGTCTTTCGTCTATCCGTCCTTCGCGGCGGGATAATAGGAATGTCCGTCCGTCTGTCTGTCCGTAACACTTTCTTGTCCGCCCCATATCTCCTTTACCCTTTGATAGATTTTCATTAAACTTTGGTCAAGTGTTTGCCTCAGTGAGCTGATGTTCAGAACCCATAACGAACCATGCCGACTCAAGGTCAAGGTCAAAGTTGAAGGTCATGAGTTTGAAACTTGGTATTTTTTGTCCGTTTTATATCTCCTTTACCCTTGGAACGATTTTCATTAAACTTTGGTCAAATATTCTTTTGAGCGAGCTCATGTGCAGAACCCATAAATAAACCATGCCGACTCAAGGTCAAGGTCATAGCTGAAGGTCAAGAGTTTGAAACTTTGATTTTTGTGTCCGTTCCATATCTCTTTTACCCCATTCTTTTACCTCAGGGAGCTTATGTGCAGAACCAATAAATGAACCATGCCGACACAAGGTCAAGGTTACATTTGAAGGTCACGAATTTGAAACATTGAATTTTGTGTCCGTTCCATATCTCCTAGACCCCTCAAAGGATTTTCATTAAACTTTGATCAATTATCCCCCTCAGTGAGCTCATGTGCAGAGTTCATAAATGAATCTTGCTGACACCAGGTCAAGGTCACATTGGAAGGTTACTATGCCGTATGGCTTTCCGGTTATACATTTTTGATGGCTACATTGCTCATCCTGGAATGTTCAAAGCCAACAAACACAATTTCTTCTATAATCATTTTATTCTAGTACATCACGCCCATTGCCAGCCTCGGTATCTCATTCGGATGCGCGTCTGACTTGGGATCAGGAGAACGTGGGTCCGATACTTGCCGGGGTCGGCAACATTCTGTTGTGGAGACTGATCATGAAATTTGTTCTGGCCTTTCTCTCCTTTCCGCTGTTATCAAGAAGGGCAGTTGTCATTCTCTGGCGAAAGAATACGCACTGTGCTGGTTAACCGTTACCGTAAAAGACTGCCCAGGAATAGTGCTGATGGGTAAACTTATCAGTTAAAAAATGACGCCCATAACGGCAATGGAAATGGAGTGTTTTATTGTGCAATAAATCTCAGCGAAGAAGAGCGTGACCGAACAGCCGCAGTTGTAGAACGTCACTCCTTTTTTTTTTTTTTTTTTTTGTGCTTATTTTTTTGACGGTCCAGTCAATACTATTTTAGGTCATTCTTTTAGCTGTCAACACTTCCTGTGCAGACCTATTGGCTACTTAAGCGTTTAACTAATAGGCTGCAGTGTGCAAATTCTTTCACCAGAAACTGGCAAGTGCCCTTGACTCAGCGGAATGGATTTGTTTGTTTGTTTGATTTGATGTTTACGTCCCCGTTAACACTCTATAGGTCATTTTGGAGACGTTGCTTCCAATTTTGTGGGACTTTTACCCGACATTGAGATGAAATGACATCTCAAGCCCTGTTGGCCAATGAAACTAATCAATTACAAGCATGGACGGTCCGACTCGCACTGCTTTGCCTGGGCAGGCTTAGATCCTCTAAGCAGTCAACCAGTACTAGTGTGCGGTTGGTTTCAGTTCTGCGTGGAAGCACCTTGCAGCCCATCTATTTCTTCAAGCCCCGATGGCGGGGGCCATCAGCGGAATGGAGAGAATGACTGTAGAAAAGTTGTAATGATCGATTTCCACGACAGAAAGCTACCGACTCCTGGCAGGTATTGAATCCGCATCCCCCTGAATCACTTAATTTGTCGGGATTCCTTTTAACATATTACGTGCTTTGATAGCTCGGTGGTTAGTGCACTTGCATTTGATGCTAGAGGTCCCAGGTTCGATTCCCGGCAGCGGCGATAAAATTTCGATGTCCGAACACGCTCCATTGGCATCATTTGCAAGGATGAATGTCATAAAGGGTATCGTCCTTCGGATCGGGACGCTATCTGGAGGCCCCCTGTGCAGGGAGAGTCATGCCCTATGCAGGTTGAAGACCCCTATCGTAATTACATGATTACTGTGTTGGCTTTCATCCTGCAAAACTGGTGTGTATGTAATGTACATCTGCGAGTAATGGTAAGATGTGACCGATCGCAGTATTAGTAGAAAGAAAAGGAAGAAACAGTCGAAAAGTTGGGAGAATCTGATGGTATTGTCGAATATGAGTGTGTTAGAATCCAAATAGATCAGCTTCAGTTTGTGAACCATTGCAAAAAAATCACAGTTCAAGCTGCCGGTTACTTTAAAGTAGATACACCAATCGTGGTTTAGTCTTCTTTACAAATGCCTCCAAACTGTGATTTATTACTCAACAAATCACATAGAATATGATAAAATAGAGTCATTTCTCATATAACTTGTCTTGACGATAACAAGACTGTGAGCTAAGGGGTGGGAGTGTTTCGCAGCCCTCTCAAGATTATTTCATTTATTTCTATCAAAATGCTAATCTGAGATGGGCGAAAACTGGAGTACCCAGATAAGAACCTGATAGCCGTTGTTTTTTTACATGCCCGAGTGAGACCCAACAGCGGTGAGAGACAAAATCATTGCTCTTGCAGGGGAGGCTCTCATCGTCTTCCTTATCTCTAGAACTAACGTTTTTTGGGGTTTTTTTTTTTAAGATGACATAGTTCGGTATCATCGCGTAAACATGTCTAAATAATTCTGACCCCCTTTAACCCCACTTTTTTACAGTAAAACTGGGGTTTAGAGGGGTAAACGTTATTTTCTTTATTCTGCTCTATAACACAGGCAGTGGTACTCGTTAGAACCACCTCGATCAGGCGGTTCCAATGTGTATCCATAATCCATATTTTGAGCAGAAATCAGAAAACTTTCACGTTTTTACACTGAAAAATTTCAATTTGGTGGTAAAATTATCCTATATATTTGAATAGGCGTGCTTCCGTAATGTTTTTACACATCTAGTTCAAATGTAAACTACTGGTGCTCGTAAGAACAGCCACAATTAGCCGATCCTTACGAGATCCATAAATCGGTACATGTAAGCTTCTGTCTAAAAATAAGAGAACTAATGAATATCCCCAATCCTCGTAAGCCCCACTGCTTTATATAAGCTAGGTGTTCATCTCACGGACCTGTCCACCTGACGGACACGTGCTCGGCTACGGTTGCTGTAGATGCTGATTCGGATGTTTCCTTTTTCCCTTCCTCTCCTTGAAATTTGGATTCCGCCAGCCTTCAAAACAACGATCTGGTCGAAAGAAGTGAATTTTTCAACAGAACATCAAACAAAAGAAAAAAATATATAAATATATATATTGCATTTGGGAACATATCACGAGGAGTACCTTATACTCATTATATGCCTGTTTATTACAACTTCAAGTAAGGCATTTTACCGTAATGGTCCCGTTTCCGTGCTGGGGTATATTAGTTGCACGTGCAAATTGAAAATCCAACCGGCATGAAAAAAGATTGGGTCAAATGATACATGTTAGGCTGCGCAAAAGTTGGCGAGGCATGTTAGAAAGGTGAAAATTTTGATAGGGGAAGGAAAAACGACCTAATGAAAAATTGTCAGTAAAATAATAATAATAATAATAATAATAATAATAACAATTAATATACAACCAATATCATATGAATAAATATAAACTTGAACCACTCGGAGTATTTCTACTGACATTCGGAATATTAGCCCCGGGCATTATTGACCAAACATTACCTGTATAGTCGTTCGGAAAACTCCGAGTATACTCGATATTTCGCGGAGTGTTTGGGAGTGATTTGTTTCCTCATTCCGAGTGTTTTGATGAAAATATGCGGAGTGGTTTGGAGTACTGTGAAAATTGCATTCGGAGTGAAAAAGAAAACTGGCTTTTATGCGCGACCTGTAGTGTATTTTCATCCAGGAAGTCACATTTATGAAGAAACCTTTGAGGTATTTCAGGCCTCATACTTTTTAGGCATTTGCAGGATTTCAGGCTTTTAGACCTTGATTTTTTTCTTGTTTCAGGCTTTTTTATTCTGCGTTTTCTTCCTATATTCTGTTTAAAATGACTGTTTTACCCTGATGCTGCTGAAAAGTTATTTAGCCACACCCACTTCTGGCTATTCACCAATCAAATTACTTTATGTAATTCACAAACTGCATTACAAACAGTGTAGATCCTGATCAGATGGCTTCTTCAGAAGCCATCTGATCTGGATCTATACTGTTTGCAAAGGTAATGTTGTCGCGTTCAGTCTGCAAAATCCTGCATTTCGGGCATGGAAAAGCTTGGTCAGTATGAGGTCTGGTATTTGGAGTGAATATTTATCTCAACAGTACCTCAGAGTAGACTCTAACACTGTACGGGCCACATTTTTGACACAATCTCACACCACAAGTTTAACCCTTATCTTGCTGAATATTCATTTAAGCCACACCCACTACCGATTATCAACCAATCAGATTACTTGATGCAAATTATTGCAACAAATTCATAAACGGAATGCCAAACAGTGTAGATCCTGATCAGATGGCTTCTTCAGAAGCCATCTGATCTGGATCTACACTGTTTCCAAAGATAGGAGTTGTCGTGAACAGCATGATAAGAGTTAGAACATGGTCACATACATGTAGGACCAGAAAAGTGGTCTACTTTCAATGGAAGGAATTTGTTCCTCAGGTGCAAATCCTTTCCTCTAAAAGTAGACCCCTATTGAAAAGGGGACAAAGATAATTTTTAAAGTGTTGTCTCCCTTGAAGATGTATTGCCCCGTTAACTGCAGTAACAGTAAGGGAAACAGGCTTCTGTGAGACAGTGGCTAAGAGCAATGGCCAAGTGTGCATTGGTTTATTTGAGGTTTAACGTCCCCCGTACGAAAATACCCACTTGGTATCCGGGTGGAAATAACCAGTACTTTTAGAGTATTATTCCAGCCGTATTCCGTCTTGGTGTTTACTGTTGTACAGTACGGACGGGATTTTATTTTTAGTAACAGATCAAAGGAATTACAGGCGGATTACAGGCGTAAAAAGAACGAAATATTTAAATTAGTCCGCTCCATATGCAAATTAAGGAAAAAATTCCTGGCGTCTTTCTGCTTTTCCAGGCGTATTCCTGGTGTACAAATTAAGAAATCCCAGGCGTACTTTTTCACAATCCGGGCGTAATAATGGAGTGGTTCGCCTTGTGTTAGTCCAGGCGTAATAAGGCAATGTTCATGTATTTATCGAAATTCCGCCTGGATTTTATCGTCAAAAAATCCAGGCGTAATGTTTACAGAAAATCCAGGTGTTTACTAGAAGGCCTAGTCAAAATTCCACCTGGATTTTGTCAAAACTCCGGGCGTAATTTTTATAGAAATTCCAGGCGTACTAGAAGTCCGCTTCCAGTCAAACTGAAAATAAGAAAACTTAACTCCCGGTCAATCTTAAAATTTAATAAAATACTGGTGCATAATCAAAAGTAGATACTCCGTGCCACTTCAAAAAGTATTATAAGGACTCCAACACCTGATGGCTCATTTACCACAACTGTTTCTTGAGTCCCAGGGCCCTTTGGTTCACATTTCCCAAAACTCCAGACAGAATAAAGACATATCATAATAATATAGCAAAGTTCCTATATTAAGACCAACTGTGGGACTGTTCAAAAGTGGTCTTTAAGATCACTATTGAACAGTCCCATAGGTGGTTTCTGAACAGAGGACTCTTTATGAAAGAATAACTGCATTCTACTATATAAGCTTTTAAAAGCAGAATTGGTCTTAATTTTTGGTGGTCTTAATAGTGGAATTCCACTGTATTTAGGATAATTAAGGGTGAATTTTCTTACTTTAATTTGTGAATGTCTGTTGCGTTTCTTTTTCACTCTCTGCCCTGTCCCTCTCTTTCATCTCCTCTACTCTCTTTTCCTTTGTCTATGAGATGACGCAATTAAATGACCCACAAGGGCTGATGTGAGGTTAAAAGCAAAATAATTCGTCCATTGTGTGTACTTATTACAGACATCCCTATTATGCCTCCTATTTTAAGCCCTCAGTGCGGCTCCAACTTCGCCTGTCTTGAACAAATTTTTAATGGCCCCAGAGGTGTTCAAGCAACTGAAGTTCAACTGTAGTTGCCGGATCACACAAAATTTTACTTAAAATGTTCATTTGTCAAAATTGTACTAAAGTTATCTGAAGATCTCGTTAACTCATTTTAGACTGAGTGAAATTGTCCTCACAATGTAAAGCTGAAGTCCAATTGGACCAATTCATTATGTATTTTGAGCTTATTTCAGAAATTCAATCAGAGAACGGTTAAGGATTTTGCAAAAAGTGCAGGCCCTGATCAGACACCGTGTTCTGTGGCATCTGATCTGGGCCTGCAGTGTATGCCAGGGTACCCATTTAGAGGTTTTCTGCCTGAAATGGTTAAATCTCACTCTGTCCATCATGTTTTTAAAATTTATATCAAATGTGCTGGGATAATGCTGAAAGAACCTCAAGGTGTCATGCAAATTTTAAGCAGACATCAATTTTATTTTGTAAAGTATTTTTCAGGGAAAATTAGGCTAGACATTACATGGGAATAATCTGCTTGGTGGTTGATTCACATGAAATGAAAAGCCCCATCTTTCCATAAAATTAACTAATAAATTTTTGAAAATGACATGTTGCTTCGTAATTAAGAGTTTAATTACTCAAATTTTATAGCAAAATAACTGTATAAGAGATATTGATGTCCCCAACTGGCCGTGGTGACCTTTGATGAAACATTTAAATGCATATATGGCTAATGCTATCTTGGATACAGATGGACAGAGTTACACTATATGCAATCTCAACCATTCTTCAGATAGGCATGAAACTATAGTGTTAATAGTGTCATATACTGCTCGGAGGGGACTTGTTTGGCATAGCCAACCTTCCAATGCTGGTTTCTTCATAGTAACTGGCCTGGCAATTGAATAAGACACCTGCTCTGTAACAGTACCATTCAACTGTTTGTTGTCAACTTGTCAGAGATATCCTTGCTGTATTTCCTGGCCCAAGCATACACATGTACTCTGAAAGGAGAAGATGACAACTGCTTTTATCAATCTCTCACAGTATGGGTGTCTATCTTTAGATAAATTCAAATTTGACAAATCAGCATATATTTCCAAAGCTGTGTAGTTTGTTTTAATATTTATAACCTGTTGATCCGACAGAATCATAGCTGTTTGTTTTTGCACCGGTCGGATAAGTTAACAATAACATCATTTAGCCTCTGAATTATCAATGTAAGTTTAAGCCTTAACCCTTGTCCTGCTAATCCCGGATATGCCTTAACTTTGAAACAATGTAGATCCAGATCAGATGGCTTCTGATGAAGCCATCTGATCAGGATCTACATTGTTTGCCATTCAGATTGTGAATTTGTTGCAATAATTTGCATCAAGTAATCTGATTGGTTGATAATCGGTAGTGGGTGTGGCATATATAAATATTCAGCAGGACAAGGGTTAAGTTAACAAAAAAAAAATCAACAGTGAAAATAAAAAACAACAAATAATTGTATAACAAAAACAACAAATAATTGTATAAAATATGACAAAGTTGACTATAAAATTTAAGTTGACTTATTAAATAAATATGTATTTAGTATAATCAATTTTGAGAAAATTTTTTTACAAACATTAAAAGCTGAACAACCAAATTAATTGTGTAAACCGCAACGGAACATAGGGGTGATGGCTGGGACCCTGTGGAACCAGCTCAACCTCCCCAGAAATTACTAATGGTTGTCGCAAGGCATCTGTTTACAATTTCGTTAAGCGACATCTCTCAAAACTATTGCATTAATTCGGATCAAACTTGACAGAAATGATCATTGGGTCACATCCCCTCTCGTGACCTTCTGATCACCAGTCAGACGCTCAGCTGACTGAGCAACCAAAGCCAGTCCTACTTTACTACATTGGTAACAAACTACATGCGTATCATGCACATTCATTGATTTCATAGCTTTCAGGTAAAAGGAGTACTTGATCGATAATCCGAGGTGAGCAAAAACCGGAGTACTTGGAGGAAAATAACCTGACCATCTGTTGCAGAATTTGCCATCTCACATTGACAACTTTGGAAGCCAGACTCAAACTCAAAGCGTTGGGCGTCCTAATGATCAAGAGCCAGCGTTCATATTTATTTAAAAGTAACTTTACAAAACATACATGCCTGATGGCATAGTCCTGAGTCCCACCCAACTTCCAACAAAAAAAAGGCGCAAAGGTTGAATTTCATTGCACTTTTGACTTGGGCTGTGATGATACAGTCACCCTATGATATGATACGTATTGCGATACTTGCCTCACGATATGATACATATCACGATACTACTTTCGCATGCTTAAAGCACAGCTCAAAAATTTTAAAACTCTTGGAAAACTTGCTCTGAGTTCTTCTGTAAGAAAGCCTCTTTTAAAGATTCCCATATTTGTCATAGTAGTGATAAATGTATCTCAGTAACACTTAAGATCTTTGTAATTTGTTATGAAAATGGTCTTGAAATATGTTAAAGCTGTGATTTTCTTTGGACATTGTGCATTTGGGCATATCGTCAGGTATCGCGATATTAGCTCCATGATACGATCTGCATATCATCAGCAAAAGTATTGTGATACGATACAATTTCAATGAATCAAATTCATATCACCCCTACTTTTAACCGACACCGAGATGAAATGACATCTCAATCCCTGCAGCACAATGAAATCATAGGGTTTTATATGTATACATGGGAGTCCGATTTGCACCACTTTGCCTGAGCAGGCTAAGACTATCTAAGCGGTTGTCAGTACATGTACTTGTGTGCGGTCTGTTTCAGCTATGCGCGGATAAGCACCATACAGCCCAATCTATATCTCCCGGGATAAGATGGGCTGGGGCCATAAAATATCATGTAGCTCACCGGAAGACTGCAATTTGCAGTTAATGAGAACACTGCATTATCTAAGGCACTTATAGCACTTTGTGGAGAATCTGTACATCTTGTAGTTGAAGATTTTTCACTATATTCAAGGGTCCTCAGAATTTTTGTGACTACCTACATGTTTTACCTTCCTTCAAAGAGAGCCCTTCAAAAAAGAGGTGTAACCTTACCTTTCAATCATAGAATTTGCTCCCTCTGCTCCCTAAACACGTCTATCTATCTAGTTGACAACAGCACCCCCTAGCAGGTTCTTTTGTGTGGGTGGTACTTTCGTTCGAGGAACTTCGTAGAACTTTCCTCTAGGTTTCCTACAGAAATGGGAGGAAATGTGAGATTTATAATGCTCAGACAAAATTAAATTGTAAATTTCTTGTATTATATATAATAAGTTTCATTTGTTTGCTTACATCAAGTGCATCATCCTTCGGTTTGGTTTGATTTGAGGTTTTTAACGTCCCGTCAACACTGTAAAGGTCATTTCTGAGACGCTGCTTCAAATTTTGTGGGACTTTTACCCGACACTGAGACGAAATGACATGGTCACATCTCAAGCCCTGTCGCCCAATGAAACCAATAGGGTTCATAAGCATAGGCGGGCCTACTTGCACCGCTCTGCCTGGGCAGGCTAAGATCCTCTAAGCAGTTTACCAGTACTCGTGCATCATGCAGCCAGTATATTTCTTCAAGCCCCGATGGGCGGGGGCTCGCACCATCCTTCGTATCGGGGCGCTATATGGAGACCCCATGCGCAGGCAAAAAAAGCATCCACTGTGCAGGTAAAAGAACCCTACCGTAATAACATGATTACTGTGTAGGCTTTTATCCTACAAACTGCCAGTGTGATGGTGTCCCGGCCCTTGCGTCTCCCAAGGTTCGGTTCTTGGATCAGTCCTTTTCTTGTTTATTTGTTTGATTTAAGGTTTTACAACTAGCACCACTTTGCCTGGACAGGCTTAGATCCTCTAATCGGTTTACTAGTACTCCTGTGCGGTCGGTTTCAGCTCTTCGTGGAAGCATCATGCAGCCCATATATTTCTTCAAGCCCCGGGTCTTTTTCTTGGCGTTTATACATGATCTCCTGGATAACGCCAGGTCATGTGTTTGTTTGCTTGCCAATCATGTGTTGCATATAAAATATATATCTATACTCGTAACTCCTTTGGCTGTCATATCTTACCAGATGACCTGGATAGCCTAGCACGTTGGGAGATCCCCGCCCATAGGGGCTTGAAGAAATATATGGGCCGGTGCATACATTTACCGGAAAGCACCAAAATACCGGAAAGCAAACCGAAATACCGGAAAGCACATATAAATACCAAAAAGCACTTATACATACTGGAAAACATTAGAAAATTGTATTTAAATGCAATATATAACATATCTGGAACAATTATGGTTGCTCTCTGGACTTAACTTGCGATTGTATTGCAATGGTAAGTATGCCCCACCCGAACAAGAATAAGAAAAAATATCACAATTTTTAATCTTATTTTTTTTTCATGTATTTGTATAGACGTGTTTTCGTAATGATTTGCGCAGTCTGATCAGAAGTCAAATCAAGTGACAGAAATCATCCATTGCTACGAGTCTGATCAGACGCACAGGTAATTAAGTAGAAGAAATTGTCGTGCTCTGGCTCATTATATAAACCCTTGATTTTTATGCCCCCGCCATTCGAAGAATGGTGGAAAGGGCATATAGCGTTGCCCATGTCCGTCCGTCCGTTCGTCCGTCCGTGCGTCCGTCCGTGCATCCGAAACTTAAACGCAGTCAATAACTTCCTTATTTCTTGATGGATTTTAAAATTACTCAGCAGAAATGTTAACCATCATGAGACGATGTGTCACGTTCAAAACCCAGGTCCGTACCTCCAAGTTCAAGGTCATACTTAGAGGTCAAAGGTCAAAAAAAGGGTCCGAAACTTAAACGCAGTCAATAACTTTCTTATTTCTGGATTGATTTTGAAATTACTTTGGAGAAATGTTAACCATCATGAGTTGATGTGTCACGTGCAAAACCCAGGTCCGTACCTCCAAGGTCAAGGTCATACTTGGAGGTCAAAGGTAAAAAATAGGGTCCGAAACTTAAACGCAGTCAATAACTTTCTTATTTCTAGATGGATTTTGAAATTACTTTGTAGAAATGTTAACCATCATGAGTCGATGTGTCACATGCAAAATCCAGGTCGGTACCTCCAAGGTCAAGGTCATACTTGGAGGTCAAAGGTCAAAAAAAAGGGTCCGAAACTTAAACCCAGCCAATAACTTACTTATTTTTGGATAGATTTTGAAATTATTATGAAGAAATGTTAACCATCATGAGACAATGTGTCACGTGCAAACCCAGATCCGTACCTCCAAGGTCATACTTGGAGGTCAAATGGCATAAAAAGGGTCCAAAACTTAAACACTGTCAATAACTTTCTATGGATGAATACGAACAAAGACAAATTTTTGGGCGGGGGCATCCGTGTCCTATGGACGCATTTCTAGTTTATTAACGAATGAATACCTGTTGAAGTTTTTTTAAATAATTAATCAAGTTTGTTCATGATGAACATACATAGCTGTCATCTAGTGACAAAATTGACGTTTGCTATAAATACCGTCAGGAGAATTTACCGACACAGGAATTTAACGTCAAGAGAATAATGTGGACAACTTTATGCCTCTCATGCATGTATAAAAATGATATTATAGCATTGAAATATATCAGAATTGGTTTAAAATATCATTATAAATTATATTTTATGATAAATAGGTCAAAAAAAGGTTCTTGTCGGTTCTTGACTGTTCTTGTCGGTTCTTGACGGTTCTTGTCTGCAAATAGGGGGACCCCATACATAGGCCTAAATTTCATTTTTTATCATGTTCCTCCGCTGAAAAAAAAAACCCAAGTACAAAGTGCTTTTTGGTATTTATATGTGCTTTCCGGTATTTTGGTTTGCTTTCCGGTTTTTTGGTGCTTTCCGGTAAATGTATGCACCCTATATGGGCTGCATGATGCTTCCACTCAGAGCTGAATCCGGCCCGCTCACTAGTACTGGTAAACTGTTTAGAGGATCTAAGCCTGTCCAGGAACCGCGGTGCGAGGCGGACCGTCCATGCTAATAAACCCTATTGGTTTCATTGGGCGACAGGGCTTAAGATGTCATTTCATCTCAATGTCGGGTAAAAGTCCCACAAAATTGGAAGCAACGTCTCCAAAATGACCTTTACAGTGTTGATGGGGACATTAAACCTCGAATCAAACAAACAAAAAGCACGTTGGGAGGCTGATTGGCAGATAAGTTCAAATGTTACCGACTCAGTATATGAAGATAGATAGTATGTTATGTACACCAGCGAGTAATGATCAGATGTGACTGGTTGCAGAAGAGCAGTAAATAGATAGTCGATTCAAAAGCTCATTCAGGGCTTTAATTGTATTGTTTATAAATGTCTTTCTGTAACAGGCCTCCGTTGCCTAGTGGATAAGAGCGCTGACTCTTAATCATTAGGTCTCTTTTGCTGTGGTCCGAGCCTCGCTCGGGTCACATGTAAGATGCCAAGTTCTGCAATGGAAGGTCAGGTGGTTTTTCTCTGGGTTCTCCAGTTTACACCCACCTCTGATAAACGATCGGTTCGATATGAGTGAAATAATCTTGAAAGATTATTGTTTTAGGATACCTCTGTTATGCAGATTGTAAATAGTTTTGAGGATGCATCCAGTGCCTCTCACTTTTTTTTCCCAGCTAAATTCTAAATTTAGCCACCCAATCAACTGAGGTAATGGCCAGATATGACCGACTCAGTATAAGAAGATAGATAGAAAGGGTGGTAAAACCAACCCCCCCCCCCCCCCAAAAAAAATACAAAAACAGAAATATATCATTATTGCTGCTGTTGTTGTTTATCTATAAAGCATTATATCGCTTCTTATGACTACAAATGCTTTTAATCACTAAGCCATGCCCGTTGTTGTTTTCATTTCATTTCCGAAATAAGGTGCACTTCAAATAACAAAGGTTCAAAATTGCAAATTATCATACAACGCGTTAATTTCTCTAATTAATTATTTAAATGAAATAATTTACCTCTTAGGGCTTCATTACATATCGAAGAACTCTCAAATATACGCAGATTTAACAAGTTTTTCTCATTTTTCACCCCAATAAGAACCGCATTTTCAGCGCATGGAAATTTGAAAAGAAAAGGCTATTCACTTCGCCGTGTCACGATGTGCTATTGGCACTGGTCGTGCATGCAATTATATTCTTTACAGCCTCAACTACGCCACAACCACACGATTTCTTGAGCCCTTTGAGATACTGACATGATAATGTGTGCCGCGTCCGTGCAGGATGCGTCATTTAAAACAAGAAATGTTAAATAAAATATGCCACTTACTTGTGTTGGCAGCTTGTTTATCAGTTTTTCGCGAAAATCTATAGTCGACTCGTAATAATCTGTAATAATAATAATAATAATCGACCTTATTTATAGAGGGTAACACATTTAGTACTAGTACTAATCTTCCATGTGGCCCTCTTTTCCTGGGTGGGAACCAGTACTAAGCAATGTGGATAAAGTTTCTTGCTCAAGGAAACAACACGTGGCGCTTGCGAGGATCGAACCGGCTACCTCTCGGTCTCAAATCCGATGCTTTACCACTGCACCACTGCACCACTGTGGTGCATCTATTCCTTTTGTCTAGCTTGCACTACTTGCAAGGCGGTGTATGTATTTTCTGTCGAGCTCCTGACCTTGTGTACAAAAAAAAAATAAAATCAAACTATCAGATAACACAGCGGTCAATATTCCAGTTGTATACAGGTCAGTCTCTTTATAAAAAATGTACTGGTTACCATCCAGGAAATCCTGCTCGTATTGCTTGTGTGTGAGCGAGAAAGAAAAAAAATACCCCCCCCCCCCACACACACACAGGTTTTGTCTCCCTAATTGTTGTTTGTTATTGTTTGGAACAGTAATGGTGTATGTAATGTACACCTGCGAGTAAGGGCCAAATGTGACCGATCGCAGTATCAGTAGAAAGAAAGAAAGTGCCAGAACGTATATAAACAGATGAACAGGAAAAGCCACATTAAAAGTTTACAGCCATCAATGGCACCAAGAGGAAAAAAGTAACTAAGAATGAAGAAAACAAAACCGTAAATAATTACCGTCATAATCCGCCAGTAGAAGATTTTTTTCTCTCCAAAATAAGTCCAAATTGTCATTTCCGTCTTATGAGCAAGATCAATGACAATAACAAGTTATTCTGCTACACCGGTTACTTAAAAAAAACTGCTGTTTGCATTTCTTCTGCACTCGGCCGGTAAAAGAAGTCATCCGGTGGCAGCAATTCCATAATTTTGGATGTAACATGCACGTATTTATTTCAATGGGGCTTATTTCTGTCATTACATTTCGTTTAGAACAGGTAAAAAATATTTTCTCAATAGCCAAACACTAGACAACATGGGACAGAAAACGGCGCCTTGATAAAACCCAAATTATGTTTTGGAAGTTCTATGTTAATTACCGATAATCTCATACAACTCCTGTTTGTTTTTCTGATAATCTTACTTCATAGTATTAAACTGAAAGACTAGGTCAGCAATGCAAACGATTTGAATCTTCTGACCGAAAATCTCACGAAAATTTCAAGATTACCCTCTGCGTTTCGGTACACAATCGCGTACGTTAGGTAAACGGAACACCGTATAGATCCGGGCCAAAGAAATTTTGAAACCGTAACAGCCTCGGCCGACCTATGACTTCAACAGTAACATAGTACTAAACACGCCTTACAATGGGACAATGTCATCCCCCGACATTCTTGCATCTACCAACTTCTCTAATTTCCCAATATAGCAATTTTCCAAAAATCATTTTACTAATATTATTTTGGGAGGTTCGGTAATGCCGTATTGATATTTCAGTGGTCGTCCATATTTGTCACTGTCACTAAATTAAATGTCATTATTTGCAAAATACGTCATGTTACGCTTAATTGAACATGCATTCTTTCGGTTGTATTCAGTAAAACATTTTAAAATAACTTTACAAATAAACAGAAACTCGTACTTCGTTTTTATTTCTTTAATGTTTTCTAGTGCGATATTTCCCTGGGCATATTTTTGAACTTACTTGACGTCCAAGATTTAAGATTAAACCTGGCTGCATTAACAGTTTTCTGCTGCATAAAAAGCACAACTCAGTTACGCCGGATATTTTTGCAGGACGACACCTATGAGGTCTGCTATTGGTAATATAAGAATGCTCTAAAACATCAACTAAAACATTTTTTCACACCTCTGAAATTAAGCGGTGGCTGCAAACGTGCTGACTGCCCCTGCTTCCAGATTATTATATGTGTGGGCGGCAATTACCGTTTGATAATAAATATGGCTATGTATACACGCATTAATTATCCCTTTCTAATCGGATTAGCGTAATCGGAGATGGTCGTCCGAGATGAATTAATTTAAGTGTTTGAAAGAGTTCGGTGATTTGAAAGAGTTCTGAAAAAGTTCGGTGATTAAATTTTCAGCGTACTCTATACTGACATCCGGTGTAAAGTTGATAATGGTTTTATTTAGATGCCGCTTCTGGATAAACACCGTATGGCAGACAGACCTTGTATATATACGAGTTTACTTCCACTGACACAGGAAATTATTGGACCGTGATTAGGACAGGATTAGGTTGATACTTGACCGAGTATTTGTGTGTGTCATCAACACTCAACACGCAGGTTGTTTTCAGTTTTCACATTAAAGATTCGGAAAACAACTTCGGGGATAATCTGAAAAACTTGCGCTCTAGAACTATCAATAATTCAAAACAGTATCGGCGATAGCCGCCGATGTTCAACTTTACCATCGATTAAGTACTGTTGACACCATGCTTATCTATCTATCTGTCTTCTTATACTGAGTCGGTCATATTTGGTACACTCAGGAAAAGTCATTTTTTTATTATGCATACATCGTCGGTTCCTAAGGGAGTCAATTTATTTCTTTTCAACACGCTGATTATTGATTAGATTTTATGATTAAGGGATACACGCCAATTATCATGGGATCAATTGAGAAAAAGCAATATGATAGCATAAGTATGGACCTTCTTTGTACACCTTGTCGCGCTGTAGTTGGCTTTAAATAATAAGGCCCGAGGCGTGTGTACAGTCTTATGTTTGAAAAAAGTCCATTTGAATGGTTGTGCAGAATCTTCTTTGATAACACTTCGTGTTCATATTTTTTCACTGACTGAAATTACAGAAGAACCTGTATCTAAAACTAATAGAAAATGAAAATTAACGTGTCTCCGCTAGCGGGAAACAAAAACAAAAGAAAAGAGGCATGACTATTTCAATGTACTTTCTGTCTTATCGGCAGTGAATATGGTTCAAGAGCGCCAACGCAAACCTTTAATTTGTGTTAACCCGTCTGAATTCGATAATAAACAAAATTACCAAAATAAATTGAGAGTACCACAGGGCACCGCTCTTCGCCCCAAACTGTTCAGAGTTTAGCTATTAACAAATATAAACGAAATTCTTTGAACGAAATAGCCCCATTAAAATAAAACAGTGACATAAAAATTGTATTTTCTAGAACATTTCCGAAGGTCAGATAAAAGTTCTTGAACAAATTTTGCTAGGGAACCTTTCTTCTAAATGCTGAGAAGAGTCTAAATTCTCATTTGCAATGCTTTTCTATGAGATGTCGTTTTACTATTTAATTGAATTTCAAGATATCTATAAATAATATTAATGATATCTATAATAAAAATATAGGATGTCAGTAAATATCATTAGACATCTATAAATAATATTAGATAATCTATAATTTATTTTATTGATATCCATAATATTTACAGAGATACCTATAATTCCAATTATAGATATCTGTTATTCTATCTATATAGATATCAAATATTGAAGAACATTTTAGGAATCAAATATTGAAGAATATTTTAGGACATCAAAAATTACATTATTTGATATGTATCACATTCTTATGCCCCCGGAATCTAGATTCGGGGGGGGTGCATATAGTTTTTGGTCTGTCTGTCTGCTTGTCCGTTTGTCTGTCTATAAAAACCTTAACATTGGGCATTACTTTTGAATGGTAATAGATAGAGCTTTCATATTTCACATTTGTATACCTTATCACAAGACCTTTCCAGTGGTGCCATAATTTTTGATCTCGTGACCTTGACCTTTGACCTACTTTTTTCATTTATTTAAAAACATTAACATTGGCCATAACTTTCGATTGGTAAGTGTTAGGGCTTTCATATTTCACATGTGCATTCCTTGTCAAAATACCTTCCTAGTGGTACCATAATTTTTGACCTTGTGACCTTGACCTTGATGTTTCATCTATTTAATTGGTAAGTGAAAGGGCTTTCATATTTCACATGTGCATTCTATGTCACAAGACCTTTTGAACAATCCCATATTTTTTTACCTTGTGACCTTGACCTACTTTTTAAGACTTGAACATTGACCATACCTTTCGATTGCTTAGTGATACTGCTTTCATATTTAACATGCGCTGTCCGGGGGCATCAGTGTTTCACAAACACATCTTTTTTCTTATATTCATTATCAAAAATTGTGATATCTATAATTCAGCCTTTTAAATGATATTATAATTTGATTTTTAGATATCTATATCTGCAAAGGAATAATAGTTATCATAAATCAAATTTATAGATATCAAGAAATATATATTACATATCATTGATTACCTTTTATGATATAAAAAAATACTGATAATTATAGATATCAAAATGCTAATTATACATATCTGTAATTTGATTTATTGTAATCTATGATTTATAAATATCTATAATTTGATTTACAGATTTCAATAATTTGATATATAGATATCTATAATAAAAATATAGGATATCAATAGTGTTAGATATCTATAAATAATATTAGATATCTATAATTTATTTTATGATATCTATAATATGTTGAGGAATATCTATAATTCCAATTATAGCTATCTATTATTCGATATCTTCGATATAATAGATATCAAATATTGAAGAACATTTTGGATATCAATAATTACATTTTCTGATATCCATTATTGAAAATTGTGATATCTATAATTCAGCCCTTTAAATGATATCTATAACTGGATTTTAGGAAACCTACACATGTAATGGAATAATGGATATCATAAAACAAATTTATAGATATCAAGAAATATATATTACATACCATTGATTACATTTTGTGATATCAAAAAAATATTGATAATACTAGATTTCAATAATTTTAATTGTAGATATCTATAATTTGATTTATAGATATCTATAATTTGATTTATAGATATCTATAATTTAATTTATAGATATCTATAATTTGATTAATAAATATCTGCAATAGAATTATAGATATCTGAAAATTGTATTTAATAGCAAAACGGGACCCTATATTTTTCCACTTGTAAATAAGTTGGAGTAGGAACTTTCCACGTGATTATAAGACCAAGTTAATTAACATTTTCCATATTATTGCAGATGCATTTTTTTTTTCTAAGTCCAATTTTTACATGGGTTTCTGTGTAAAAAATTCCTGTTTTCATGATTCATGGACTTCCGTGTATTTCTGCATAAAAATTTTGGATTTACTTGGAATTCCACATTTTTTACATGGGAATTCTAAAATTGAAACTTAAGAATAACATGCAATTCTGAAAGAGGGGATGTTCCCGAAACAACACCCGAGACATTTTAACTCTTAAGTCCAAAAATTCCATGTTGAAGAAAGTTTAAGTATTAATAATCCGGGCGTATTTTTATTCCGGGCGGACTTGGAGAAAGGTAACAATCTTTCTAAAAGTTTAAGTTAAAAAATTCCATGTTGAAGAAAGTTTAAGTATTAATAATCCGGGTGGACTTTTTATTACTGGCGGACTTTGAAAAAAATACGCTTGGACTGACACTATAGAATACGCCTGGGATGGCAAAAAAATACGTGTCCGTGTGTATTACGCCAGAATTTTCTAAAATCCGTGAGATTTCCGCTTGGATTCCCCTTGGAATCCGGCTGGAGTCCGTCTAGTCTTTTCGTACGGGCCCCGTCAACACTGTAAAGGTCATTTTGGAGACGTTGCTTCCAATTTTGTGGGACTTTTACCAGACATTGAGATGTAATGACATCTCAAGCCCTGTCGCCCAATGAAACCAATAGGGTTATTAGCATGGACGGTCCGCCTTGCACCACGGTTCCTGGACAGGCTTAGATCCTCTAAGCGGTTTACCAGTACTAGTGTGCGGGCCAGATTCAGCTCTGCGTGGAAGCATCATGCAGCCCATATATTTCTTCAAGCCCCTATGTGTGCATTGGAGCCATGCTCATTAGTCACAGCTCTGCAACAGAAGGTCATGTTTTTTTTTTGTTGTTGTTTTTTCTTGTATTATTTCGTTTCCACCCATCTGCTGATTGACTTTCAGCTGGATATAAGTAAAATAATCTTGAAAGGGTTGTTATCCCAACCCACCCCAAATTAAAAAAAACAAAAAAAACACAATGTTTGCAGCATGACTGACAGCTCAAACAATGCTGTGTTTGTTAAAAGTGAAAATTAGGTTGTAAGTGTGGACATCTGCACAACTCTGTAATGTATGATTTAAATTTTATTAATTTAGATTAAAATCTGTTAAAACTTATGATTGCTCCCCACTGAGAGCTCGCATGCCATCCATCGCTGTATTAGCATAATTTAAAAGGGTCTAGTGTGAAAGTGTAGGTAAAGGAATTATCATGTCAAAAGGAAAGTGTGCCTTTGACTTTCTTAGCATAAATTAATACCTAAGAGTATATATGGGAAACCCTAAAATCAGGCCTCATATTTTTCAGGCATATGCAGGATTTCAGGCTTTTAGAGCTTGATTTTTTCTTGATTTCAAGCTCTTTAGATTTTGATTTTTCGTCCTATATAATATTCTGTTTAAAATGACTGTTTAAGGCTTATCCTCTGAATAAAATTATTTAGCTACACCCATTTCTGACTATTCACCAATCAAATTACTTGATGTAATGTATTTGTTCACTTCTCAAACTGCATTACAAACAGTGTAGATCCTGATCAGATGGCTTCTTCAGAAGCCATCTGATCTGGATCTACACTGTTTGCAAAGGTAGTGGTTGTCATGTTCAGCAGAATGAGGGTTAAGGCTGCAAAATCGGGTTTTTCAGGCATGGAAAAGCTTGGTCAGTATGAGGCCTGTAAAATGAGTCTTTGGCAAACAGTGCAGGCCTAGATCTGATCAGGGCCTTCATTGTTTGCAAAAAGTTCAGCCATTTTCCAAATAAATTTTACAGGTAACACAACCTGAAACCCTGATTTTAACCCATTTAGTACCAGAAACCCCAGAACAGGTACCCTGGCAAACAGTGCAGGCCCAGATCAGACGCCGCAGAATGTGGCGTCTGATCAGGGCCTCCACTGTTTGCTAAAAGGTCAGTCATTGTCCAATGTCCAAATAAATTTTGATGAAAACACAACCTGACACCCCTAAATTTTGAAATAGACTCCTTCTATATTCCGTTTGATACTAAAAGGGTTAAAATGGACTTCTGCTGTGTTACCACTTCAGTACAAAATGGGTTAAATTGAGCCCCATTGTGACAAAAATGTTGTTTTTTTTCTTTTCCAGAGCCCGCTAACCATTTGAAGGTAAAGATCAGCCAGTGCTACTCTGTATATGATAAGAGGTATCAGTTCTTTCTCATTCTCTCTATGTATATACAAAGTCTAGTGTCCCTAGAATCTAGGGCTTAGAATGCATGTTTTGTTTGGTTTGTGGTTTAACCTCCCTGTCAACACTGTAAAGGTCATTTTGGAGACGTTGCTTCCAATTTTGTGGGATTTTTACCTGACATTGAGATGAAATGACATCTCAAGCCCTGTCGCCCAATGAAACCAATAGGGTTTATAAGTGTGTGTGTGTGAGTGTGAATTCGGGTTAACGTCGCTTTCAACATTTTTTCAGTCATATCACGACGGTGTCTGGTTGCGACAGGGAGCTCAATGCTCACTTTTATAGTGCTGCCTCACTGAAGTATCATGTCCCAGACACATTACATGATACCACACCCAGTCACATTATCCTGACATTGGGTTGACCAGTCCTAGCTCTACCCCGTAAATCTGAGTGCCAAGCGAGGAGCAGCTAGTACCATTTTTAACGACTTTGGTATGTCACGGCCCGGGATCGAACTTGTGACCTCCCGTTCCCTGGAGCGGACACTCTACCAACTGAGCTATTGGGGCCGGTAGGGTTTATAAGCATGGATGGTCCGACTCATGTGCACCGCATTGCCTGGGCAGGCTTAGCTCCTCTAAGCTACATGTTTACCAGTACTCGTGTGTGGGTCAGAGTCTGCTCTGCATGGAAACATCATGCAGCCCATATATTTCTTCAAGCCCCAATGGGCGGGGGCCGATTATAATGCATGTAGAAAGCACAAAGGCTCTAGTCAGTTAGTATAGATGAGCATGCTGATCTGAGGCTTTGCTGATTACATATGCTGTAAAGCAAGTTACCATGTGACACTGATTTTAAAATGCTTACAATTAACATCAAAATGAATGCCTAGGAATGTATGAAGAATATGGTGCCACAAGGGGTACCCGTAATTCTAATTTTGCAGGAAATGATTTCTGTCCCATTTTTATACCCCCTGCCGGGGAATACTGGATTCAGCTTGTCCGTCCCTGCAGCCATCCTTCTGCATATACTTTCTGGACGCTACAGTCTGTCTTTACTCACCGATTTCCACCGAACTTCATACTTAGCTTTGCATCCATGAGACATCACCGGCAATATCTGATACATATCACGGGAGTTACGGCCATTTGTTCATGAAATTTTATACATGTTCCTCACTGGCTCAAACATGCTTGATTGCAATTCAATTTATTGTCACTTGCTCATGGCAGGCTATTTTAGTCGTTCTCCTACGACAGCTCAATCTAGTCAGGAGTTTGCTCTTGAATAAAGGAATCTTTTCAGTACCAAACCTCCGATTCTGACATGGGAAAGCATAGCTCCAGGCTGTTAGATTATGCATAGCTCCAGGCTGTTAGATTATAGAACTTCTTTCATGCTCAGTTCACTTGCAACGAGCCCCCCCCCCCCCCCCCCCCCCCCCCCCCCCCCCATCGTGGCTTGAAAAAATAGATGGGCAGCATGATGCTTCCAGGCAGAGCTGCTGAAACTGACCGCACACGAGTACTGGTAAACCCCTTAGAGGATCTTAGCCTGCCCAGGCAAAGTGGTGCGAGTCGGACCGTCCATGCTTATAAACCCTATTTGTTTCATTGGGCGACAGCGGCTAAAATGTCCCACAAAATTGGAAGCAACATCTCCAAAATGACCTATACAGTGTTGATGGGGACGTTAAACCTCAGATCAAACAAATATTAAAATGCCAATAATTGTTTGCATTTTAATATGTATGAGCAGGACAAATTTTGTTCCTAGTTGAGGCATTTTGTCTGCTTTTCATAATATTAAAATGCTAACAATTGTACGCATTTTAATATTTATGAGCAGGACAATTTTTGTGCTAAGTTGAGGTTTTTGTCTGCTTTGATCAGCAAATATTTGTTTGCTCAGATATTTGTCCTGCTCATAAATATTAAAATGCCAACAATTGTTGGCATTTTAATATTTATGAGCAGGACAAATTTTGTGCTTTAATATAGTTGAGTTGAGTATGAAAAAAGTTTTTTAACCCTGGGAGGAGGAGTGAGGATAATTAACCCTTTTGACACTGAGGAAAACTACATCTGAAAATGTCGTCTGCTTATGTCATCTGCTGAATTTTTTGCATTTTTGCATACTTTTTAAAAATATTTTTGCATACAGGCAAACACTGTGGGCCCAGATCAGACTGCTCCTACTGGAGCAATCTGATCTGGGACCACACTGTTGCAAAAAATTAACTTTAAAGTAACTGGCAGACGGCAAAGCAGACGGCATTAGTCGTGATTGACATTTTATGGGTTAAGGGATAATGTTAGAAACATTATTGTGGGTACTTGTTAGAATCATCTCATCGGGGCAATTTTAATTAACAAGTACCCAAGACATGTTTTATTGGTAAAATAAGAAAAATAATCCCCAAATTGTCCTTATCTGAAGCATTTCTGTTTATTACAGTAGTCTCCCTTGAAAAGAAAATGACATCTGATTTATTCTGACATATATGATCACATTCAAAGGAAAGCATAATATGTTCATTCATTTCTTTATAAATATTAAATGCAGGTGCTTGTAAAGGCTCTATTTAAATAATTAAATATATTCTCCAATATATTCTCATTTAATTTATACCTTAAGACACCGAGAAAAACTGCATCTGAAAATGTCTTCTGCAGATGTCTTCTGCTGAATCTTTTTGCGAACCTTTTAAAAATATTTTGAATACAGGCAAACAGTGTGGACCCTGATCAGACTGCTCCTAGAGGAGCAGTCTGATCTGGGTCCACACTGTTTGCAAAAATGACTTTTAAAGTAACTGGCAGACGACAAAGCAGACGACAATTGTTCGTGATTGGCATTTTATCGGTTAAGTCAGATCTCACAAGATGCATCACAAGATAAAGTGTCGTAAAGTGTGTGACAAATGAAGTTTCGAATTCAAATCTGTGCAGTCTGATCAGAAACTTTGCTGTCCTCATTAGGCTTGTATAGAAACCAGGCTTTAACTTGAGAATAATGTATACCTCCTTTCATTCTTGAATCGTTGGATGAGTGAAGGTGTTGTATATCTTGCGTCACTGGGGTGTCCAACTAATATTGGCTTGCCGTTTTGAAGAAATATATGGGCTGCATGATGCTTCCACGCAGAGCTGAATCCGGCCCGCACACTAGTACTGGTAAACCGCTTAGAGGATCTAAGCCTGTCCAGGAACCGCGGTGCGAGGCGGACCGTCCATGCTAATTAACCTTATTGGTTTTATTGGGCGACAGGGCTTGAGATGTCATTTCATCTCAATGTCGGGTAAAAGTTCCACAAAATTGGAAGCAACGTCTCCAAAATGACCTTTACAGTGTTGACGGGGACGTTGAACCTCAAATAAAACAAACAAACAAAACAGTTTGGCAATGGCCAGTGGACTCCTTGCACCAGGTAAGGGTGGAGGGGGAGCATTACTGTTTCTTCTCTTTCTACACTACCATTCATTTTCATTTTTCTCACCTGTCTTTTCACCCTTTCTTTGGGAGACAACACAAAATGACCCACAAGGGTTGACATGTCAATAAACCTCAACACAATCAATCTTTACTTTGGCCAATCAGAGCAAAAAGTTGTCTTTGAGCAAATGCACCAAGCAAAGACTTGGATCAGCCTGCTTGTTCTGTGCAGTTTGATCAGAGAGATTAAAAAATGTTTGAATTTACCACCATGACAATTTTGGGGCGGAGTCTGCCCTTTTATACTGAAGACTAATGTTGTTAAGGCCAAAAAAAAAATGTCTTGTTTCCGGAAACATCAAAATAATTTTCTGGGTAGGCAAACTTTTTTTTTTGAAAACTTTTTTGTATGGGAAAAGCATAAATTGTTTGAAAAACACCCTTAAAATCAAAGAAAAAATCTCAGAGGTCTTTAAAAAATTTTGGGTAGGCCCCAAAAAAGTAGGGTCGGTAGGGTTTCCGGAAACAAGACATTTTTTTTTTTTTTTGCCTAAGATCAGGAAATGTGTATTCATTACAGACGACCCTAGTTATTATGTTATAAATTTGCCACTGTAAAAAATCTCATTAAGGAGGTACCCAAGTAGTGTAATCCTTTTCCTGAGGCAGTTCTAACAAATATCCACAACATTTGTTTATTGGAATGAGCCAATTCTAACAAATAGACACAGCATTTGTTTCTTGAAATATTAGGAATAACAAATTAAGTTATACTAATTTATTTTAGTTTGATTGCGAGGAAACCTTCAGGCTTATTTAATCGCTCTCGAACACACATTCCATTCTTAGGACTTTGGCACTGAGCAGCGTTGGGTCAAAATCCTGGCTGATCGAGAACCACACAACCCAAAGGAGAACGGCACACAAACACACTAGCAAACAAAAAGGCTCTCCTTCAGGAATGCACATAGATGAGTGGGACAGAAATAAGAAACAATAGGCCTTATCACATCTCTTTGTTTTTCTCTTTTTTTTTTTTTTTTTCGCAAATTTCGCTTTCGAATAAAGGATGTACATTATAAGGTTACCCAAACGGAATGATCTGGGGGCCCACAAAATGACATTTTATAAACACCCGACTAGCAGAAAAATGGTAGGAAGGCCCTTTCTAAGCACACATGGTATTGCTTCTGTCCCTCCCTTGACAAATGAATACGGTCCCTATAATAGTGCCTGTGGAGACGACCATCGCTGTCCCATTTTTGCCCTCGGAAAATATGAACCGCTGTCCCACAAGTCAACATCATAGCTCGCCACGCGCATACCACCACGGCCGAAAAACCGAACCTCGCCAGGTACATCAAACAGCCCTCGGTACTGCCCTTGTTGTTTAACATAAGTATCATCAAAGACAGCAAATCGTGCCATGACCGTAATTAAAACGGACGGTCAAGACGGCCAAATATTTATACAGATAAGGGAAATTAACTAACTAACTAGGGCATGACTAAGCGCGACCCTGAAGGAGGGCATCAACACACAACCACCGACGCAAAACTAAAACAACACACATCCACCCACGCAATGCTCAATTAGGTAGATATAGCGATAGTTGTAGAATATTTGTAGAGTAGGAATCCCATAGAGAGGATAGTATAGGAAAAGAGAGATCAAAAACCTGGAGATAGAAGAAGAAGAAGAAGAGTTCTTTCCCAAAAAGCGATTTCAAACATTGTTAAATGTAAATATGACACATAAAAACAAGATCGCATAGGAGTGCTCGACTGCGCACATGCGCAGGCGGACGCTTGTATGCGACCTACATGATTATATGAATTTGTACTAACTACATTGCTAACGAGATCGGCACACGATATCTTGGGCCCTCAAACGACTAGGTAGGAATACAATTCCTCCTATGGTGCCTTCCTTCACGTAGGTTGCGATAAGGACATGTAAACATGGCGACTCAGAATGACCCACTTACGGCCCCAAAGAATATGACATCCTACGTGGAGGAGGCCTAGCTAGGGGCACCACATTTTCCTAACTTTAACAAAAAATGCAGAAAGGGGATTGACCTACTTCCACATCCTCCGCGATAGAGGTCACCCACTAACTAAAATAAACACAAACTTGGGCCCGACATGGCGGAGGCCATCACACTATACTATATGTTGTATGTACAGAATAAAAATCACAAAATATAATCTACAAGCACAACCTTGCAGGTACAAAAACTGTCCTACCCAGCAATAGAGAGCGGGTGGGCTTGCCCCAAAACGGACAACACCATCTTTAAAGCACAAGAAAAACAAACATGACAGGTCCGTGGCGGGGCGAGCACATCTGCCCGCATATATACTCAATAAGCTGGGGGCACAGACCAAATAATGTAAAAATGTACATACGTTACAAAAATATGCAAAAAATCAAACAAAAAAATAAAAAAACAAAAATACCAATATCAAAATTGATACAAAAAGCGTAGACGACATCCATAGACATGGTGCTGGCGTGAGGGTGTAGATGCGGCTGAAGCTACAAGCTAGAAGAAAGAAATGGATGGACTCTACAATTTTGTGGTGCAAATAAGCACCACAAAATGGCTAAAAACTTTGTCTCGAATCCCCTGATTGGATATAAGGTGCATAACACGTAGCATGGAAACGTGTATAGCAATATTTAGAAACGTCTTCCAAATCGCAATGAAACTTTTAAACAAAATTAACTGCTAAACGATCCCCTTTATGATAAGGTCAAACTCGGAGCCTACCCTGTTACACAAAACAACCCACACCCATTTGCGGCAAACCGCAAAAACCCAAGGCACAGCACTGCTATAACTTAAACGCAGGCAATCACGTAGCCAAACCTTTAGAATGGAGTTCCAAATTACTACAACTAAACTATGTTGCACCAAAACAAAGGCTCACATTGGAACTGTGCAACACATCCACAGCCCTTGAAAAATGAAGCACGCCTAGCCCATAAACTCCAACAAATAAAGATGCCCTTTAGCGACAGGACACATGCATTCCTGAAGCAAACGGGAAGACAAAATATAAGCCCCACCGAGGCCTGGAAAGGTCACGGCACCTTTTCACAAACCTCTCAGGACGGAGCTCGGCGAATGGCTACAGGGTAAGGGGATGCCCGTGGGCTCGGAGACACCTGAGACGTGAGACGACAAACATGAGACGGACGGGGCTGGAGCCGAGCGATGGTCTCCCTGTTCACCGGCAACGGAGAACGGGGGTACCACCGAACGGCTACGGTGTAGTGCCAGCATGGATTCGTTCCCTGGGACCCCACCAGCTGACGACCCGCGACACGGGGAAACTGGAAAACAACAACAACAACAACAACAACATTCCGGATGTTTTCATGGGCACGAGAGACAGAGACTATTACACCACTGCTACCCATTTACACTTGGGTGGAGTGAGGCAGTGTCATTACGTGTCTTGCCCAAGGACACACCTCGATACCGGGTGCCAAATTCGAAAGCACAACTTCTCGATCATGAGTCGAACTTGTTAACCACTGCGCTATCGAGGCTGACAAATTGAAATTCAGTATTCAGGAATATCTCCAATAGCTCCTCTCATCTTTGAGCTAAGGATTTGTTTAAATGAAATTGTCGTTGTAATAAGTTTTGTCATATCGTATTCGCCCTAATTACCGCACATGCTCCTATAAGCGCACACCAAAGCAATTTTTGAAAAGGAAATGCATAAGTGCACACTTTTCAATAATCTCCCCTTGAAGCTCTCATAGTGAATTCAAAATAAAATTCAAAATAAAATTCAAAATAAATTTGATCAGATGAATTTGATGTTAAATAATTCTGAAAATAACATTCACATTTTTGGGTTATGTGAAACAAAACTGAAAGACTTTCATCCTGACAGTTATTTCTTTGTAGATAATTATCAGTTCTTTAGGAGAGATAGAGTACTAACTAGAGAAAGACCAGAGCAAGGTGGAGGTATTATTGTATATGATAAGAATGGGATAAAGGTGGAAAGAAGGAAAGATCTTGAAAAGAATGAAATTGAATGTGTGTGGCTTGAAGTATTTCCAAAGATGTCAAGTAGTTTTTTAGTTGGTACAATATACAGGCATCCAAATGATGGGGTCCAATGGAACGAAAATTTTGAAATTCTAATTGAAAACGTCCTCGAAAAACAAAAAGAAATTTATTTACTGGGTGATTTAAACCGTGACCTTTTGAATGAAAATGTTAAAAAAGCTTGGTTGGAATATATGGAACCCTTTGGTCTCCATCAGAAAGTAAACTGTGCAACGAGAAAAACATCTCATTCCCAAACACTTATTGACCATATATATTGTAATATAGAGGAAAATATTAGTTCAGTAAAGGTTCCCAAAATAGGCATAAGTGACCACTTTCCCATATTCCTCACAAGAAAAACCAATAGTACTACCCCTAAATCATCACATCATATCATAACATACCGTTCATATAAAAATTTCAAAGAACAAGAATTTTTGAATGATCTTCAGTCATCCCCATGGGATGTTATAAAAGTTTTTGATGATGCAAATGATGTATTAGAAACTTGGTCATCTATGTTTATGGAAATAGTTAACAGGCATCTTCCCCTTAAAAAACATAGAGTCAAATACAAACATCAGCCCAAATGGCTTACAGCTGATATTGTTGAAGCTATGAAAACAAGAGACCATTACAAATCATTAAATGATGATGCTCAGTACAGAATTTGGAGAAATAGAGTTGGCAGTCTAATTGAACAATCAAAAAAGACTCAGTACACAGCCATCATAGACGAAAACCAAAATAACCCAGGTAGCATATGGAAACTGTTCAAAGAACTTAGGGTTAATAAAATATCTAAACCATCCATTACATCTCTGAAAATTGATGGCAGAGAAACTGAAGACTGTAACAAAATTGTTAACGAATTCAATAAATTTTTTGTATCAATTGCATCAAACTTGAAAGAACCTACTGAACATTCTAATTTTGACAAACTTAAGACATTCTGTGACAGCAAAGTACCACCAGGCACGCTCTTTTCAATACCAGAAATTTCCAAAGAAAAAGTACAAAAGTTCTTGAAAAATATAGACACAACAAAAGCTACAGGCTGTGATAATATTGGATCTCGTCTGCTCAAAGTAGCAGCTCCATTTATTGCCGACTCCGTTACATACATATGCAACCAAAGCATAAACAATTCCCAGTTTCCCAATACATGGAAAAAGGCCAAAGTAACACCTCTCCACAAAAATGGTCCTGACAGTGATATTAACAATTATAGGCCAATTTCAATTCTCCCTGTGGTTTCTAAAGTACTTGAAAAACACATACACGATTCACTTATGACTTTCCTTACAGAGCACCACTTACTGCATAAAACTCAATCTGGCTTCAGACCTAGTCACTCATGTGAAACAGCCTTAGTAGGCATGGTTTGTCAATGGCTTGAATCAATTAATCAAGGATCAGTCATTGGTGCAGTAATGGTTGATTTCAAAAAAGCCTTTGATCTTGTAGATCACAAAATTCTACTGAAAAAACTATGGCATTACAGATTAACAGATCATGGTTCTCATCATATTTGACCAATAGAAAGCAAAAAGTGTCCATAAATAATGCTATGTCAGAAGATGAAGTTATAATTGATGGAGTACCTCAGGGCTCAATTTTAGGCCCACTACTGTTTCTTCTGTTTATTAATGATCTGCCATTATATACAGAATCATCCAAAACAGACACGTACGCCGATGATACAACATTATATACTTTTGGGAAGACCACAGAAGAAATTACAAGTAATCTGCAAATAGCTCTAGACAATCTAGATATCTGGTGCAGATGTAATGGCATGATCATTAATACAGCTAAAACTAAAGTAATGCTTATTACAACACACAGAAGCGTGCTAGCTTAGCGAATGAAGAATTATCTCTGACACTTAACAGTGTTGACTTAACGATGATTTCCAGTGATAAAATTCTCGGAGTAGTTATTGACCACAACCTTACATGGTCTAATCATATTGACAAACTGTGCAAAAAGATTGCATCCAACTTATGGTTACTGTCTAGAATCAAAACATATTTATCTAGAGATCATAGAGTTCATGCAGTTCTATAAAACATATATACAGCCCCATATTGATTATTGTAATATCATATGGGGTGGAACGTCCCACATAAACCTAGACAGAGTTTTTCGTCTTCAAAAGAGAGCCTGCAAAATAATTTTAGACTATAAAGTTAACAACATAATGGACAGTATGCAAGATCTAAAAATATTAAATATTTTTGACAGGATATACCTGAGAAGAGCAAAACTTATGTTTAAAGTCTCAAGGGGTGAAGTTCCACAGTATGTTAATAAAATATTTCAGCCAAAAGTTCTGACAAACAGTGCACCACAATTAAGATCTAATACAGGTCAGAAATTTGTTCCTCCAAGACCAAACAAAGAAATATTCAAACAAAGCATTGCTTATTCGGGACCCATCATTTGGAATACCTTACCAAATAATTTAAGATCAGCTGACAGTATGAACCAATTTCATAACCACATTATAAAATGGATGAAAGGACCTACTATGTAAAATGCTCATCTATGTTTGACTTTGTTTGTAAATTTGTATATATTAGAGGGCCTCATGGAAGATTAGTTCTTGTAACTAAATGTGTAACCCTCTCAAAATAGTCGATTATTATTATTATTATTATTAGTAAATCTATAAAAACTTACCATTATTTCTTCCAACAGTGAAGGCAATGCTCTTACCTTTTTCTGTCCCATTAAATATCAGTATGCATCATCTTGGAAGCTGTTGTTTTTGTATCAAGTGTGCGCTAATTAGGTAGATTTTTCACCTTGATTTTATGACACGATTTTGAAAAAACTAAGCGCACGGTGCGGTAATTAGGGCGAATACAGTATATGAAGTGTCGGTATAAAGAGGGTTATCTGTATATGAATATGGAATCTGATTCTTGTCTTCCCTGAGTGTACATGCTTAAAGACTCCTATTTGTGTGGCACAGCCCACTTGAAGGAGCCACCGAGGATCCCACCCAGCAGGTACATGACGTAATTGTGATGTCACATCAATGTTATGACGTTTATGCAATGTCACACCTATGTCAGTGCAACGTTGCACCAACGTTGATTTGACGTTGCCCTAACGACTAATTTTAATTTATTGGACTTGTGCCTGCTTGGCCAGAGACAGGCTTTCTTGAGGGATTGCTTAGTTTGTTTTAGATGGTGCAAATAGATTCCATTTATGTCAAAGGTTCTTCTAATTTGCATATCTTTCTGCATGGGCTGGCAATTTTCATCAAATGTGGGCAATGGAAACTTTTTAAATCAAGTTGTGTCAGTTTTAAATGACATGCACATTTAAAATGCTATTTGACATACCGGTACTTAAGACTGACTGACAGAAGGGAGATAATCCCATTAATAATGCTTCAAAGTACAATAATAAGTTAAAAAGTAAAATTGTTGAAATTCTGCAGAAGATTTGCAGCTAAAGCAGGATGTTTTCAAGGGGCCACCTGAGTGTGGAATCAAACAATTCCTGCAGTACAATGATAAAATTGACCAACACATGCCTGTTTATGCCTGTTTAGCATATAGTATTTTAAAACAATTTATTTATGTTTTTGAAGTTCCACAGTCAGTGAACACTATTTTAAGTCCTATCCAGCTTTTCAGTTACCTTAACGCTTTTCCTGGGCAGGCTTAATCCTTAGCGACTGACAGCCGCCCCTCTTGAATCAGCATAAAGGAGAGAATAACAGGCGAAATGATAAGCCACTACAAAAAAAATGTTGTCGAACTCAGCAGGGCTCAAACCCACCACCTGATCAACAGCTGATGTGTTGCCATAAAAAAAAAAAATTTGCAACTTTAAACTGCCTAATGTTTTGGTATAAAAACAGCTGCTGTTTACCATAATTATCCAGACGGGCCGAAGCAAATAGTGCAGACCCAGACTGAAAGGGTCTGCACCGTTTGCCATTTGGTCTCCACTTTTTGGACTCTTTACTGGATCGCAAAACTAACTTGTTAAATATTTAGGAGAATTAAAACAAGTCCTCAAGGAGTCCAAATTTTTAGGATTTTTACGGTAAATTCTTCTGCTCATTTGCAGTTTGTAATTGACACACATCTTAACCCTTATCCTGCTGAATAATTTAATTAGCCACATCAGCCAGTCAGATTACATGATATAATGTTTGAACTGAATGACCAACAGTGTAGATCCTGATCAGATGGCTTCTTCAGAAGCCATCTGATCTGAGATCTACACTGTTTGCAAAGGTTTGGGGTTGTCGTGAACAGCAGGATAAGGGTTAATTATGTTTTGTGTTCATGATATGAATGAAGATACTGTTAATAATACATAAGCAGTGATTGAAGTTTCAAAAATTATCTCGTCTTTCAAAGAGATAAGAGAGAACAAGTTGGCTGCTTTCAAAAAGCATCCAATAGGTTTGGTCTTGTCAGTCTACATTCTGATTTGTTTTTTTTTTTTTTTTTTTGGTTTGGGTTTTACGGCCCTTTCAAGATTATTTCACTCATATCGAGCCGATCGTTAATCAGAGGTGGGCGAAAACCGGAGTACCCGGAGAAAAACCACCTGACCTTCCGTTGCAGAACTTGGCGTCTCACACGTGGCCCGAGCGAGGCTCGAACCTACGGCGGTGAGAGACCTAATGACTAAGAGTCAGCGCTCTTATCCACTAGGCCACGGAGGCCCGTCACATTCTGATTTGAGCCAGCTGATATCATTATCCCACTTAATGCATTTTTTGAATAAAATAATAAACTTTAAACGCTCCAAGGCGGTTCTTCTGTCGCGGTATATTTTGTTATGGTTTGTCTGAAGTTTGGAGGCCTTCATGCGGACTGAGCACATTATTTGTCTAAATCGCGACGGAAGTAAGGGCGAGGATTGTGGCCACGTAAAATCGATTTAAGCCCCCCAGTGGAATTCGTTTCCGCTGACCGTTCCAAGGCGGTTCTTCTGTCGCGGTTTGTTTTTGCTATGGTTTGTCTTTGGATGTTTGTGTCGCTTATGTTATTTTATTTTTGATAGCCTATTGGCCATTTTATGGGAAAGTAGTTGTCCTTTTGGCTTTCCGCTGTTGGTGTTTCCATTAGGGTCTGTTGTTTCATGTTTGTGTGTCTTTCCCTTTGGTGTCTCTGATGGGAGCTGTGGGTTGATTGTAACGATTCCTGATCATTGCCGCCACTTCTATTTTTAATACAAAACGTGTATATAAAATTTCGAAGTATGTGACCTTGGTATCAGGAGGGGTAGGTAGTGATGAGTATTCTGTGGTAAATTGTTTAACGCCATGGCAAATATAAACTAAATGTAACTTACATATGGTTTACACATGTATAGCACAAAACTTAACCAAACGAAAAGTAAACCGATTATTTCAAAGGTCATAATATTTGGTGGACAGTAATTCTCGAAACTTAAGGCACATCTTCACATCTTAGCCTTACTTCATACACATTTTAGGCTTGATCGGATGAAAACTGTACAGTAGGAGTTATACGGAAACGAAAAAACAAAGTTCACGAACGGACGGACGGACACCAACCCCATAACTTAATAGGACCGTTTTGTTGTTGTTGTTTTTCAAACGGGTATATATTTTCTTAGTCATCAGGCCTTCTATAGGGCCTTGGTTATCTATTTCATTTTTTGTTAATGTCCTTGTTAACACTGTATGAGTTTTTTTTAGACACTGCTTCCAATCTGTCGCCCAATGAAACTAAATGGTTGAAATGCATGAACGGTCCGACTCGAGCCACTTTTCCTGGGCAGGCTTACAACTTCTAGGCGATTTAACACTACTCATGTGCGGCCGGTATCAGCTCTGCGAGGAAGCATCATGCAGCCCAAACTATTTCTTCAATTCCCGATGGACGGGGGCCGATCATACCTTTGGGCAATATATTGGACTGCATGAGCTGAAACCGACCGAACTTTGAAGTATTGCTTAACCGCCTAGGAAGATCTAAGCCTGCCCAGACAAAGTTCTGCGAATCAGACTGTATCTTAAACCTCGGCAGTTTCTTTGAGCGGTACCTCCGCAAAAACCTGAAATTTGCGATCCTTTTGTATATCTTTCTGGATCAGAATTTAATTGTAAAAGAAACTGATTAGTTAAACATCAAGTATTGAGTGGAAATGAGGAACACCTTTCTCGGCTTATCAGATACAATAGCTTCCATCGAATGCGCCAAAAAGTCTCATTCTGTAACTGGTGGCAGGTCACTTAGTAGTCCTGAAGTTTTTTAACAGAAACTATTGCTATCTGTGCTGGGCTCAAGAACAATAAACAACGTCCCATCAACGTTATGACTTTGTTTCGCTCCCTAAATACTTTATATATTTGGAAGAGTTAGAACCTTCGACCTTGGCACTGATGTTAATTCTAGTAGCAAAGACATTAAAATATTTTTACAGACCCAGCGATCTTTTTATGTTTGGTTTTACGATCCTTTCAAGATTATTTCACATCAAGCCGACCGTTAATCAGAGGTGAGCGAAAACTGGAGCACCCGATGAAAAACCTCCTGACCTTCCGTTGCAGAACTTCTCATTATGTGACCTGAGCCATGCTCAAACCTACAGCGTTGAGAGACCTAATGGTTAAGAGCCAGCACTCTTATCCACTAGGCCACGGAGGCCCGTTATACCCAGCGATCTTTATAAATGAGGAAAAATAACGTTCTCTGTCTTTCCAACATTTACATATGCGTTTTATTAGAGCTATCAGCGTACCGAGAGATGTTCAGGGCCCAGGATTACAATGCGTACTTAAATTTTAAGTACCTACTTAAACTAAGTATTTACTTAACTGTCGTATAAAATGAATTACAAAGAATTTCTTTCGTTTAAGTCGATACTTAACCAAAGAAAATACTTAAATATTTAAGGTAACCCAGGTAGGTACCTTAACTTTTAAGATTTGACCTTGATACATGAATGTATATATCAACAACGGCAAACATGAGAGCTTTTATTTGGTCGATATCACCAGTCATGCTCGGTAGCTCAGACGGTAGATTTTTGCATCATATGCGAGAGGCCCTGGGTTCGGGTCCCGGTCGAGCCACTTTTTTTCCTCCCTGTGGCGCAAGTCGACTTGGCGATGAGGTGTTATACTACTTGGGTGTATTTCTCCCTTGGTGTGTCAAAGTTTTCGACAAATAGAGTTGTATAAAAACTTAAAGGACTTAAATCTTAAAGGACTTGGTTGTTTTGTCAGGGTAGATGTGTATGTTTGATTGATTGATTGATTTGATGTTTATCGTCCCCGTCAACTCTATTTAGGTCATTTTGGAGACGTTGCTCCTATTTTGTGGGACTTTTACCCGACACTGAGATGAAATGACATATCAAGCCCTGTCGCCCAATGAAACCAATAGGGTTTATAAGCATGGACGGTCCGACTCGCTCCGCTATGCCTCGCCAGGCTTAGATCCTCTAAGTGGGTAACCAGTTCTCGTGTGCGGTCGGATTCAGCTCTGCGTGGAAGCGTCATGCAGCCCATTTATTTCTTCAAGCCCTGATGGGTGGGCGGGGGCCGACAGGTGTGTGGGTGGGTGAGGGGAGGGAGGCTGGCGTATATCACTTTTGTCTGTTATTTAAAAACTGATCCTGTGGCACATCGAATCCATGTTCCTACGCTTATGCATGTCCTGCTACTTTTACGCATACAATGTTCACAACGTTCATATGCCGTCTTTATATTCAGTGTCATGAAATAGTATGACGCCACGTGCATTTAAGAAATGACTTTAATTTTTTGCTGTTCATGAAAGTATGAACGAACATGGTCGCCTGCAAAGTAAATGAACTCCGAAGGGGTTCATATAAACTTTGCTAGCGACCCGCTGCCGTTCATACCTTCATGAACATCGAAAAAATATTTCTTATATTTACATTCTTTTTTTCCTCATCACTAGGCGAAAAAAAAATGCTTATAAGGCAAACTGTTAAAGCTGAGAAAAACATTTACACGCTGTTTTTCTATAAAGAACGGAACAGTACTGTCGTCGTCAACGCCCAATGAGATCATAGAGAACCATGGTTTAGACTTGCGTCACTTGATGCCATTGAAAATCATGTGACTCGATCTGTTCATGGAAATATGAACAGCATTGTTTTCTATAGGTTTACATTAGGCTTTACACTTGAAATGTAAATAATTACTATTTTGGCGTGAACAACTGTAACACATGTCAACGATGTACATTTGCTGGGCAAATTGTCACGATAAAGGCAATAAAATCCAATTTAAAATCCAATTCGAAGGCCCGTTTCGTAACTTTCATATGAAAGGACCATTTGTGCAAGATTCTCGATATCAAAATTTATGAAATACAAAGAAGTGTTTTTTTTTTTTTTTTTTTTTGATTGATTTGAGATTTAACGTCCTCGCAACACTATTTAGGTTTGATTTTGGAAGTGTTGCTTCCAATTTTGTCGGACTTTTTCCCGGCATTGAGATGAAATTACACCTCAAGCCCTGTCGGCCAATGTATTATATGAATGCACGGCCCGACTTGCACCTCTTTTCCTGGGCAGGCTTAGACCTTCTAAGTGGTTTACTAGAGGTCGCGTGTGGTCGGCTTGTGCTGGTTGGGTGAGGCAAAGGTGACGTGTAGGGCGTCCAACTGATATTGGCCACAACCAGTCATATGCTTCTTCTCACTGCCTTGAAATGCTCAATGAAAAATAAATTTGAGGCGTACCACCTCCCTTGTAAGCTCGTGCATGTGAGTGATTGAGTGTGTTTGTGAGGTGAGTGAGTTTCACCAACTGTAAGGTTATTCGCAGATAAGGACCTCACTCAAAAAAGACGGGGAAATCCAAGATCGAATGTACAGTGATTTTATATCTCTTTTTTCTACTCCAACTGGAGCTACGGTTTTCTCCGTGTTTGTCTGCACGATGTTTGATCATGTCCTAAATGACTATATCAACTACATACATGTATAATAATGACATCCGAAAACAATATTGTAGCTGGCGTTAAGTGTGGGCTGATTTCTGCGGGAGTCTTCCCTGTTCTTCACCATAGCGCAGACTATACATGTATTATCGATTGCGAAAAGATCTAGCAAAACAGCCGTACAAGTGTCAATCTATTGGGCTCGCGTAATCACAGATTGTTTATAACTGCGTCATAGTGTTCAAGCATAATAACCAATCAGAAGTAGTTTTGTGCAAGAGCGTCACCGATGAGTGTCTATAGTCCGTTTCGTTTCCCGCAAGTTTTTCATTGACGTTCTCCACAGCATCAGCCCTTATTTTGACGAACCTCTATCTATCTATCTATCTTCTTATACTGAGTCGGTCATATCTGGCCATTACCTCAGTTGATTGGGTGGCTAAATTTAGAATTTAGCTGGAACAAAAAAAAAAAAAAAAAAAAAAAAAAAAAGGAGGGAGGCACTGATGCGTCCTTAAAACTATTTACAATCTGCATAACAGAGGTATCCTAAAACGCATACCTCTGAGTCCCAATCTTACACTGTGCGGGCTTTGAACTCTTCTGCGGACTTGGCATTCACCGTAGAGGAGGGAAGACTATTCCATTGGGGAATAGTTCTAGGAAAGAACGAGTTCTTCAGGGCATCACTATAGGACTGGTATCTACGATATTGTGAGTCGTTTACTTTTGATGCCCTTGTTTGGGTCGACACTGTTACAGGGGTCAAGTACCTATCTTTATCAATAGACACTGAATCAGAGTGTATCTTGTAGAAGAAGGTTAAAGAGGACTGCTCACGACGGGCCTCCAGGGACGGCCACTCTAGCTCATTAAGCATGTCACCGACGCTACTTCTATTTCGCCATCGCCTACAGGTCCATCGAGCAGCTGTCCTCTGCACCTTCTCCACCTGCTGAGTCTGAGTTTTAACATTTGGAACCTCCAGCTTGTTGATTGATTGATTTGAGGTTTATTGTCCCCGTCAACACTATTTATGTAATTTTGGGGACGTTGCTTCTAATTATGTGAGACTTTTACCCGACACTAAGATGAAATGACAACTCAAGCCCTGTCGCCCAATGAAACCAAAGGCTTACATGCATTGGGCGGTCTGGCCTGGGCAGGCTCAGTCCTTCTAAGCGGTTTACCAGTACTCATGTGTGGTCAGTTTTACCTCTGCGTGACAGCATCACACAGTCCTTTTTTTTTTCTCCAAGCCCCGATGGGCGGGGCGGACTGTCGCTTGTTGTCACCACGTATTATGGACAAAGGGGGAATTAGCCGTTGAATTTATCCGCGGGCAGAAAACTCAGTTTGCTTATTTTTTTTTTTTTTTTTTGGTTTGGGTTTTACGGCCCTTTCAAGATTATTTCACTCATATCGAGCCGATCGTTAATCATAGGTGGGCGAAAACCTTAGTTTGCTTATTGGAGTATACGGTATTTCATACGCAAATGTTGTTTGATTTGAGGTTAATCGTCCCCATCAACACTATGTAGGTCATTATGAGACGTTGCTTCCAATTTTATGAGACATTTACCTCGACATTGAGTTGGAATGACATCTCAAGACCTGTCACCCAATGAAACTAAGAGCATCACTTTGTCTTGACAGGCTTAGATCCTCTAAGCTGTTCCAGTACTCGTTTGCGGTCGGTTTTAGCTCTGCGTGGAAGCATCATGCAGCCCATCTATTTCATTAAGCCCGGTGCCATCCCAACCCCGCAAATATTGTGGGTGGGGCCAGCAATACAGATACGGTTTTTGATTTATTTTTTCACGAGGCCGTGCATTCATGTGACAATAATGGAAATATGTGTTTAAATCCAGAGGACCAAAAGACAACTGTGCTATACACCTTTTTTTGATTGTTTAGAGGTTTAACGTCCCCTTCAACACTGTGTAGGTCATTTTTGAGACGTGGTTTCCAATATTGTGGGACTGTTCCGAGTCGGACAGATTATGGTTGTAATGTTGGAGGAAGCAGGAACTGAACACGTGTTCACGCCTGTTTCGCGCCCATATTAAACCCTGTGGAATTGTGTTTTCAGTCCATCAAAAAACTTCCTCACACAAGCGAACTTCGAGCTGCGGTTAAAGACAACCTTCAGTATGCTATTATTACTGCGGTAAACAGAGGTACATCTTCAGATTGTGCTGGATAGCAGATATAAACAATGACACTATCGGGGCCTGGAGAAATAGATTGGGCTGCACGATGCTTCCGTGCAGAGCTGTAACCGACCGAACTTGAGTACTGGTAAACAGCTTAGGTCTAAGCCTGCCCAGGTGAAGTGATGCGAGTCGGACCGCTCCTTAAACCCTAGCGGTTTCTATGGGAGGTAGGGCGTGATTTGTCATTTCATCTCAATGTCGGGTAAAAGTCCCACAAAATCGGAAGCAACGTCTCCAAAATGACCTTTACAGTGTTGACGGGGACGTTAAACCTCAAACAAAGAAACACTATGCCCAAGTGATTAACCGGGCCTTCCTGGCTTGATGGGCAAGGGCGCTGACTCTTAATCTTTGGGTCTCTAACCGCTGTGATTCGAGCCCCACTCGGATCACATGTGAAACGCCATGTTCTGCAACGGAAGGTCGGGTGTTTTGTTTCTCCGAGTACTCCAGTTTTCGCACGACTCTGATTACGGATCGTCCCGCTATGTGAAATGATTTTAAAAGGTCCGTAAAAGCAGAACAAAAATATCCAAGAGGTAATGGTTAAAAACGTGGCATGCATTTTAGCGGGATTTGGTCCATATAGATACTTTAGCTCACACGTTCTCATTTAGGCTTCCCATCTATTTTGCTTTTCATAATTTTTGTGTCTAGCAACAGATACGAATGCACATCTGTCGCACTGAATTCGGTAAAGTTACACTCATGATCGAGTAGCCAACACTTAACGTCTGGCTTCGGTAGCTCAGTTGGATGCGCGTCTGACTGGCGATCAGGACGACGCGGGTTCGATACCTGCCGGTGTAGTAGAGATTGATCATGGAATCTTTTCTACGGTCATTCTCCCCATTCCGATGATTTAAGAAGAGCAGTTGCCAGTTTTTGGCGCACTGGTTAACCGCTTACTTATAATCCTGAGAGAGATTTTTGCATCTCTTGTATCTGGTTTTAAGTAAATGTATTAAAGAAAGACCTACCTTGGCGAGGTACCCTCCGTTACTTTGATATTAATTCTCAATGAGTCAGTGCTCCCACAAGACTCACAACTTTGTGATAATTACGTTCTGTAAGTTCTATGTACTCGTTTTCCAAATCCAGGAAAGAAACTCTCACCGCTTGCAAAAAGTTGCAAAATTCAGTGTACGTCATGCTGTATAAATTCCTCATTGACGCTTCAATTAAGGAGCAACGGGTGTCCCCACTGAACTCCATGTGGACCTTAAATGTCAACGAGATCTTCTGGGACCATTTTAGATGCCATCACTGATAGCAGATGCCTAACGAGTTGTGATTTAAAGAAATATTCAGCACTTGTGCCCGTGTAGAGGCCTAAAAGACACTTTTATATGGGCTCATGGGTACGACGGATAGATTTAAACACCCGCTATATGTAAACTAGGCCTGTGATTTGTTAACAAAATGTCAGAAACCAATTTAAGCAACTGACCAGGATTCTAATTAGAGGGTAGTTCCCGCCATATGTAAATTAGAACTAAACATAAGAAAATAATTGATAAAATTTCAAGTGTTCCACTATGTTTTATTGAAGGACCTATTAACACATAACCATGATTGATATGTTGTTGCAAGATGAAACGTAGGTCATAAAGATTATCATGTTACGATCTCGAAATGGTCAATGAAACTGTGCAACTACTATGCAGTTTAACCAAGGCAGAAAATTGCCTCAACAATAACAGAATGTGGGAATTCAAGAGAGCCGCCTAGTCTTCGTCTTCCATGAAATGGTCAGAATGTGAGTGTGAACTTGTTCGCCATACTTCTAGTTAAGGTACCTGAAGCTTTCAGCTTGCTTTGACCAAACAATGGAGTTAGGACTACTCGTACTTATGGTTTTGTCAGTGACGGAGAATCTGATTTTCCTCTATGCTCAATGCCATGACTATGGTATCCCTCATACATGCTGTCTTCTTAATAGCAAGACAGAAGCCTCCGTGGTACAGTGGTTATGCTACTCGCCTTGTAAACCAGGGGTCGCAGGATCGATCCCGGGGCTTCTCCAGACTTTCGGATGAGTCTTTAAACCGAGGCCCCGTCGCCGTATGACCTTAGCTGTTGGTGAGATGTTAAACTCAAACATTCACTCACTCTTTTTAGCAAGATACAGAGTGCTCATTCGTTGATTGTCTTGTCTCGACAGAAGACTGTGACAAGGCCATCGACTGAGAGAGAATGAGAGAGAGAGAGAGAGAGAGAGAGAGAGAGAGAGAGAGAGAGAGAGAGAGAGAGAGAGAGAGAGAGAGAGAGAGAGATTAGAACACTTGCTAAGATTTTCAACTTCGGTTTGTATGGCTCTTTCAGCCGGATGCGTGGCAACAGTGTATGGCAAAATTAATCTCAAAACTTTTCTGAAAGGTATTTCATCAACATGCTGATGAAAAATCAAAGCATTGAATACCGGTGGGTCGATTGTCTCCGAGTGTAGGCTGGGGAAATAGTCCTGGACTTAAAATGTTTTGTTTAACCCTTAAATTCAAGTTTTTTTTAAGCAAAATGTGTAGACCCTGATCAGACGCTGCGTTTTGCGTCGTCTGATCCTTGTACTGTGAGCGAAGAGTCCAGACCCTGATAAGACGTCGTGTTCTGTGGCGTCTGAGTTGGGTCTACGACTTTTGTCAAGCCCGACCCATGGTTCCTGTCCAGATTCTATAGATAACCTACTGCGATAAAATTAACGCTACTATTTTCTATAAATAAGTAATATGGGTTTCATGCAAATCAGTGATAGTCGCATGGACTTCAGCACTGAAGCGTTTTTAGTGCTTAGTAACTTTGGATCGATTGACAAACAATCGACCCATAAAGCTGTTGGTGCTTGAAAGGTCCATGTCTGATTATAGCCTGCGCACAATGCCGATCTTGTCAGAGATTTTGATGCTCGTGTATATCAACAAAGAACTTTTGTGGTTTCTGTCCATGGCTTTAAAGCTGGCGATAGCTGATAAAACATAAATTGACACATTCATCGCCATAATCATTTTCAGATTTAAACTTCATATACTAAGGCCCCGCCCGTCGGGGCTTGGAGAAATAGATTGAGCGGCATAATCTGAAACCGACCGTAAACCGCTGAGCATTCCTATTTATCGCTCTCGTCGCGTTTATGAAACAGACTTTAATGACTGTTGTAAATTTCCGTCCAAAAATACCCTCATTCACACACGGCTCACGTCTCAATCTGACATGTCAAGTTTGCGCTAGCATCGATCGATTTGCTAAATCTTTCTGCAGTGCATAGTAATTTTCTTAATTATCGACTCTACCAGATTGTTTTGAATATGATGCAATACGCCTAACGGCTTGAGAAGGGTTCAATCATGGACAGACTCCATAAAACCGATTCCGCCCCAGCCCATCGGGGCTTGAAGAAACAGATTTGGCTGCATGGTGCTTCCATGCAGAGCTGAAACTGACCCCACTGCCACGAGCACAAAAGGACTAAGCCTGCCCAGGCAAAGTGGCGTGCGTCAGACCGTCCACTGCATGTATGCATTTTGGTTTCAATGGGCGACAGGGCTTGAGACGTCATTTCATCTCAGTGTCGGGTAAAAGTCCCACAAAATTGGAAGCAACGTCTCCAAAATGACCTACATAGTGTTGACGGGGATGTTAAACCTCAATTCAAAAAGACTCCATAAAACCGAGTTTTGCATATTCAAATATTGTATGATTTCTTGCTTCTAAAGGGACTCCGTAGAAACAGCGATTTGAATATGTCGTGGTGCTACATCGGGACCAATGTTTGTCCGCACAAATCGAGATCGAGTGTGATCCTTCAATGAAACACGTTTTATAGTGTAATACAACATTTTTCATGGTTTATGTGGTGAAATGGAAACTAAACCATCATATTTTCTATTGTCTCCATTCCATCAAGCAGAAGAAGTGATTTTTGACAGATTGCGGGAAAATTGTGGGCCGCCTACATCAATGTGTAATTGAAACTTACGTGCTAATCTTCGTGAAAATTTCCATCAAAATTACGACTTCATCCGAAGTTAAATACTTAGCTATGTAAATGAAATAGGCGGCTTTCGAATGCACTTTTAAGGAAATACTTTACTAAGATAAGAATTCCTCCTTAAATCGTTAAGTCGACCTTAACTTAAGTAACGATTGTAATCCTGGGCCCAGGATATATAAATCTTTTCCTATCTGTGTGAAGAGTACTTTGCAAGTTTTGTTTATTTGTATTTAACGGCCCAATCAACACTGATTTGGGTCATGTTTGGGCTGTCAGTGTACCTATCCACGCTTTTCCTGAGCAGGCTTATCCGTAAGCGGTTTACCAGTTCAGTGCATATTCTGTCGCCAAAAACTGACCCCTGCCCTTCCTGAATCAGCGGAAGGGATAGAATGACCATAAAAAGATTTCATAATCAATCTCCACGAAAGAATGTTGCCGACCCCGGTAGGTATCGAACCCGAGCCTTCCTTATCACCAGTCAGACTGCATCCGACTGAGCTACCGCAGCCAGCCACACTTTGTGAGTAGTAGTAGTTATGTTCTGCTGTTTTCCGTTTCCATTACTCCATAATGGCATTGCAAGACGTAAAATTTGCGAAAATGACTGCGGCTGTCATACGTTCCCCATAAGGGAAATAGATACGCCTTCAGGGGGTGGGGCTACTCCTGCAAAAGTAGTTTCTCTTTGAATATGTCTAAGGGGTATACTCTTAAAGGAAAGAATTTGCTCCTGGGGAGCAAATTATTCCCTTTTAGAGTAGACCCCTTGAGGAGCAAATTCTTCCCCTTTTAGAGTAGACCCCTTTTTCAGTTGGACAGAGCCAACAGAGTAGCAACCAAAGGTCCTTAAAGTTGTATTTCCATCACGAAATCATGCCTATAGAATTGTGATCCCCTTTTATATGTTCTATAAAAGGGTTATCCTTTGAAAGCAAGGAATACACCACAGAACTAAAAAAAATATGGTGCGCACATGTTTTCTGGGCCAGACTAGCTAGTTTCGGCCAATTAGGCATCATCAGTACCCTAAGATATTATCAAAATTCCACAATGGAATCAATGATCCCAAAGGACAAGAAAATATAATCTACACTATGATGTAGGACAGGGAGACGTTTTACCGCCGCCACACATACCCATACACCAGTTGAAGTGACGTTAAATATGTTCTGTAAAAGGGCTATCCTTTTGAAGCAAGGAATACACCACAGAACTGAAAAATATGGAGTGTACATGTTTTCTTGGCCAGACTAGCTAGTTTCGACCAATTAGGCCTCATCAGTGACCCTCAGATATTTTCAAAATTCCCCACAATGGAATCAATGATCCCAAAGGATAAGAAAATATAATCTTCGCTTTTATATAGTAAAGCTCGGGTTTGCAGGGGTATACATTAATTTCCGTATTCATGCTCTGAGACACTAGATTGTGGGTACTCGATAGAATCGCCTCGTCGAGGCGTTTCTGTCGACTCCCCGCAATCTATGTTTTGAGCAAAAAAGGCAAATATTCCAATTTTTCTTTTTAAAATTTCTTTTTCTTTGGCAAAAAATTGATAATGTATTTGTATCGGTGTGTTCCGAAATACGGTAAAAATGGTAGACTAACTGCCAAGCCTGCCAGGTGTATCCATTTCCCTTAAGATATTTATTGTTGGAGTTGAAACGCTTGCTTTTCGGTCTGTTTCGCTATTCAGACAGGCTGTTTCCTGTAAATGCAGTATTGTATTGCATCATCGTTAAAGCTGATTGATTGCATCACCGTTAAAGCTGATTGGTTGATCGCGTCACGTGCCCCTCCATGGAACAGTTACAATCTGGTCATTATACCCGGTTTGCCCGCCTCATGGCGACCAAACCAAAAAATATTCAATAATCATAATAGTAATGGTGGTTTTATGACAATTTAATTCAATTACCTGTTCATATTACAGAAATAAATAGACACTATGTTTTTAATAATGACTAGTCGAACTTCAATTACTAGGTCTAACATCTTATGCAGGGCCCCTACCCATCGGGGCTTGGAGAAGTAGATTGGGCTGAGTACTTGTAAACCGATCAGACGGTCTTAGCCTGCCCAAGCAAAGTGATGCGAGTGGTGCCCTCCATGTATAATTATGAACCCTATTGGTTTTACTGGGCAGCAGACTTGTGATATTGTTATTTCATCTCATTGTCGAGTAAAAGTCCCACAAAATTGGAAGCAACGTCTCCAAAATGACCTATATAGTATTCAAGGGGATGTTAAACCTCAAATCAAGCAAATATAACATACAGTAAAATTCAGCTATTAAGACCACTAGGGCTGGCTAATCGGAGCTGAAAAGATGATCGATTATCAGTCCTGTCATTGCGATCAATAATCGATTAGTAATCGCTGAGGCTTTTGTCCTTATTTTACCTGTCTGGCTTTCTTCTGAGCATGACTCTTACCATATGTTGCACTTTACCATATGTATATTTGAACAGACAGGCCTGAGCAAACAGTGTAGACCCAGATGAGACGCCACAGAATGCGGCGTCTCATCAGGGTCTGCACTGTTTGCCACTCATCCTGTCATTTTAGGCTTAACTTTGGGTAGTAAATTGTACCTATCAAGTAATTGATTAAAAGCAAATCAGAAATGACAATCATTTTTGTTGAATTTATCGATCGATTAATCGATTATATGATTAATCGTGTCAGCCTTAAAGACCACCTGAAATAAAGACAAATTCTGCTTTAAAAAGCTTATTTACAAGAGTGCAGTTATTCTTTCTTCGAATTTCCTGCACACAATGTCCTCTGCCTAGGAACCACCTTTAGGACTGTTCAAAAGTGGTCTTTAAGACCACTTTTGAACAGTCCTAAAGGTGGTCTTAATATAGGAATTTTACTGTGTTTGGGCGCATAAAAATTTGATTGAGAAATGGGGAGGTTTTGTTTGATTTGAGGTTTAACGTCCCCATCAACATTGTAAAGGTCATTTTGGAGACGTTGTGTCCAATTTTGTGGGACTTTAACCCAACAATGAGATGAAATGACATCTCAAGCCCTGTCGCCCAATTAAACCAATAGGGTTTATTAGCATGGACGGTCCGCCTCGCCCTGGACAGAATTAGATCCTCTAAGCGGTTTACCAGTACTAGTGTGCGGGCCAGATTCAGCTCTGCGTGGAAGCATCATGCAGCCCATATATTTCTTCAAGCCCCTATGGGCGGGGGCCATGTTATAACATGCAACAAGTGTGGAGGGTTGACCATAATACCATATCAGGAGCCATAATAGGAATAATGTAGTGATATCTTTCAGGTGCGTAACTGGGAGAAAATAATTTGTATGTAAACCAAAGAAAATACCGATACTAGAAATAATAATCCCAACCCTTAACCCTTTTTGTACCAAATGGAATCTTCCTCCTTATATATAGTAGGAGTTCATTTAAAAATTTAGGGGTGATAGGTTGTGTTTTCATCAAAATTTATTTGGAAAATGACTGAACTTTTAGCAAACAGTGGAGGCCCTGATCAGACACCGCATTCTGCGGCATCTGATCTGGGCCTGCACTGTTTGCCAGGGTACCTGTTTTGGGGTTTCTGGTACTAAATGGGTTAATATTGTTTATAAAATGGGGACCACTCTTACATGACAGAATTTTCTCCCTTTCCTGTAATTGTGGTCTTTAAGACCACTTTTGAACAGTCCCAAAGGTGGTCCCTCACTACAGGACAATGGGTATAGAAAACACAAAGAAAAATAACTGAAACGTCTAAAATATGCCTTTAAAAGCAGAAATTGTCTTTATATGAGCTGGCCTTAATAGGGGAATCATGTTTCGCTGTATTTGGGCTCTACGTTTAAACTGTGTTATATCTAAAACCATGTTATAATGAACTGTGTTATAAAGAGGTTTATTTCCAGATTGGGTAGTGGGGGCTCTTACTCGTACCTAAAAATTCATTCACCTTGAGGACTTGCTGTAATTATCCCAAAATTTTAACGAATTGGTTTCTCAATCCAGCAATGAGTCCAAAAAGTGCAGATGGAATGGCAAGCAGTTTAGACCCTGATCAGACTGCTCCTTCAGGAGCAGTCTGATCTGGGTCTGCACTGCTTGCTAAGGCCTATCTGTTCCAATACTTAGGATCATTATGGTACACTCACTGAAAGGGACAGCCCGCCTCCGCCCATTGGGCCTTGAAGAAATAAATGGGTTAGTACTGGTTAACCGCTTTGAGGGTCTAAGCATGCCCAGGGAAAGTGGTGCGAGTTGGACCGTCCATGCAAATAAACCCTACTGGTTTCATTGGGCGGCAGGGCTTGAGATGTTATTTCATCTCGGTGTTGGGTAAAAGTTCCAAAAAAATTGGAAGCAACGTCTCCAAAATGACCTATACAGTGTTGACGGCGATGTTAAACCTCAAATCAAACAAACTGAAAGGGACATGAGCACTTAACCCATTGCATGCGGGGGAAACCCCTAAAGGTATAACTTGGCAAAAAGTGCAGGCCCAGATCAGACGCCGCAGAACGCGGCGCCGCAGAACGAGGCGTCTGATCAGGGCTTGCACTATTTGCTAACAGAATTTTCCATCAAAAATAGAATAAAACCGAAAAAATAGGCCTGACACCCCTTATATGACAAATGGACTTGTCCAACATATAGCAATGGAAGAGTCCACCAGTATACGATGGGTTAATAATAGGATGAATATGGTAGTAGACTGCAAGTTCTCATAGCTTTTAGAGAAGGAATAATTGAAAAGTTTCAAATAGCATCTGGAGGAAAGGGTTCACAAATTTCCCATAAATTCTGAAATTCTAATTGAAAAAAGGTAAAAAAGTTAAGTCTCATTTACAGGTAATTGTTTTACCAAACTTACGAGCTAACTGCAGAATTCTTCAGGAAAGTTTTAGGTTCTATTTTTGCATCCAAACCTGACTTGGTTGATTTGTAAGAGTTGCTTGTATGTGAAGAATCTGAATAGATGGGCATTTCCGACCGGAGGGATGACTGTGCTCAGAGGAATTAATGCTACAAGAATCTTTCATGACTATGGATTCGATTTGGGCATTTCCAGCCCCGAGGGAAGCCCACTGTGTGAAATCGAGGCTAAGCCTTGAGCTAAGAATTCATTCTATCGAAATTGTGGTTAAAAAAAGTTTTAACATTTTAACGAATGTCAGCATGAAGAGGGTTGACTGAACCTCACATTCTATTCTATATGTCTGCGAGCCTCAAAGACTCAGGAGAAACCGTGAATTGAAATAATCTTTGTTTTTTCTCCAGGTACTACTGTTTTTGCTCACTTCTGATTAAGGATTGGCTCAAAATAAGTGAAATAATCTTGAAAGGGCTGTAAAACTAAAACCAAAAAAAGACAACAACAATAACAAAACAAAAACACATTTTGTACTGGAAACCCTAAATTGGGTAATTGGCAAACAGTGCAGGCCCAGATCAGATGCCGCTAAATGGACTCCAGTGAGATTCTATTTGGTACAAAATGGGTGAATCTGACATGTAATGATTTTATACAGTTGATGCATATTGTCAAAACAGACACTTTCCAGATCTATCAGATTTTGATTCTGTCTGTGATTGACATTAATCTGATGTAGTGCTTGCATACTTAGTGGATGACATTCATTTTTAGCTCGTCTGTTTTTTGAAAAAAAACTTTCGAGCTATTGTCATCACTCCGGCGTCTGCCTTGTCGTTGTCGTCTGGCGTCGTCTGGTGTCGTCGTTCCAAAAAAACTTAACCTTGGCTATAACTTAAAAAGTATTAGACCTAGCCTCATGAAACTTCATACACACACTCATCATCACAAGAGCTACATTTTGACCAAGGACCATAACAACATTGTTGATTTTGGCTGAATTATCTCCCCTTTTCCAATTTTTTTCTGAAACACATTTTTTGCTCTCATTTTAAAACTATTCACAACAGAGCCTTCAAGCTTCACATGAATGTTCCTTGGGACAAGACCTTTTCAGTGATACCACACTTTTTGATCTGTGACCTTGACCTTTGAACTTTGACCTATTTTTCGAAAATTTAACCGAAAACCTTAACCTTGACCATATTTCCAAAAGTATTTGGCCTACCTTCATGAAACTTCATACACATACTCACCATCACAAGAGCTACATTCCCTACAAGTTTTATAACTCCATCTTGCAATTTGATTGCTCTTGTTTGACTTAGAACTTTGGTTTTCTAAAAGAAACTGCAGACGAGCGTTGGCACCCGCATGCGGTGCTCTTGTTTTCTCATATTTTCAGAGAAAGACAGGTTTGACATTTCATTTGAATCATCTGCCTAGCAGACGATTCACACGAAATGTCAAACTTGCTTTTCTCGGAGAAAAATGAGAAGAAAAAAAAAGTTGAAAATGACAGTGCTGGTCGTGATTGGCAGATTAAGGGTTGATCTGATGCATTGCTTGCATTATCTGCTGTAACATCTTGTAAGACAATAATTCCTCCACACTTGTAAGATTGAAAAATTGCATAAAATTTCCAAGAAACAAGTCCCCAATGGCAGCTAGCTAATGGAAAAACATTGATTCGAAAATAACTAGACAGCTCAGGAACTGAAGAAATTGAAGATTTGAGTTAAAAAACAAAAATGTGCATGAACAGGGCCTGACAAAGCCGGGTTTCAGCTACTTTGCCCAGCAGTCCACAGCATCTTCGAAATAGCTTGGAATTACAGTAATCCTTATATATTCTCTCCATTTGTCTTGGCAAGTGAAATAAGAAATCACTTGCCCACCAAAATTTGGACTAGTTGTTCAATTCAATGATGCGTTTAATAAAACTGAGTTCACGGAGGTTCCATTGACTAGAAGGTCTGCCTTATTCATGGAATATATTGTTGTATCATCAGCAGGAGTGATCAAGTTACTGTTACTTAAAGGCTTAAACCCCACTAAAGCTTTAGGACCTGATGAGTTACATCCCAGAGTCCTGAAGGAACTAGCAAAAGAGTTGGGTACAGTTTTTGCCCACCTGTTTCAACAGTCTCTTGATCATGTGAAATCCCCAAAGAATGGCTCCTAGCGAACATTTGCCCACTCTTCAAAAAAGGAGATAGGGCTCTTGCTCATAATTATCGCCCTGTGTCTCTGACTTGTGTTCTGTTTAAATTGCTTGAGCATATAGTCTGCTCAAACATCATGGTCCACTTGGATGAACATGAACTTTTGTCAGATAGACAACATGCATTTAGGAAAAGGCATAGTTGTGAAACTCAGTTGAGCACAGTTATTATTGACTGGGCAAAAATCTTGGACAAAGGAGCACAGGTAGACACATTTATTACTGGACTTAGAGAAAGCTTTTGGCACCCCACCACATGAACTACTTAAATCTAAGTTATTTGGTTATGGGATTTGGGAAAAGTACTCTCAAATGGATAGGTTCCTTTCTTTGCCACAGAAAACAGCGCATTGTTTTTAATGGTGAATCTTCAGAGTGGGCACAGTTTTGTCTGGAGTCCCATAAGGGACTGTTCTTGGTCCACTGTTATTCTCCCTGTACATCAAAGATATTTCCACTGACATTGACTCAGAAATAAGACTGTTCGCAGACAACTGTGTTTGCTAATGGGAAATTTGAGATGCAGAGGACTCACTGAAACTTCAGAAGGATATGGATAGATAATGATGTTGGGCACGAAATTGTGGCATGAGATTTCAGCCCGTTAAATGCATATTATGCAGATAACTAGGAAGAGAACAAATAAAATTGAGGCTTCTTACACCTTAGAGGGAACGTGGATTCCATTAACCCTTATCTTGCTGTTCACGACAACCCCTATCTTTGCAAACAGTGTAGATCCAGATCAGATGGCTTCTGAAGAAGCCATCTGATCAGGATCTACACTGTTTGGCATTCAGTTTATGAATTTGCAGCAATAAATTACATCAAGTAATTTGATTGGTTGGTAGACAGAAATGGGTGTGGCTTAAATGAATATTCAGCAAGATAAGGGTTAAATATCTTGATCTGACACTCACACACAATTTGAGATGGAATACACATATTAGCAACATGTGTACTAAGGCAAATAGAATGCTACGTTTCCTGAAACCTTTCATGAGCAGTTCATGACCACTTCTCCATATGTTCTTTATTTGTTCCTGAACAGTCCTTGTATTAACCCTTGTCCTGCTGAATATTCAAATATGCCACACCCACTACTGATTATCAACCAATCAGATTACTTGATGCAAATTATTGCAACAAATTCACAATCTTAATGACAAACAATGTAGATCCTGATCAGATGGCTTCTTCAGAAGTCATCTGATCTGGATCTACATTGTTTGAAAGGTAAGGCATATCCGGGCTCAGCAGGACAAGGGTTAATATGATGAAATATTCATGAGCTGTTGAAGCACAGATGAAGTCCTTGAAATGATTGTAAATGTAATCATTGACCATATAATATAACTGATATAAATTCCCAACTTTACATATTAGTGAGCTGTCTTTCCCAAACCTAACAGCCCCTGGACCCTGATTATGAAGGGTAGGAAAATAAATCCCTGTGTATGGGGAGGCAGATTGCAAAATACCTAACTGTTCATTATTTCAATTAAATTGCACAAATATTAATAGTGTTTTTCTGTGAAATAACAAAACAAAAATCATATTTTCCACAATTTCCCATTATTTCCCACTTTTGCTGAAATTTGGAGTATTTCCCAGGACGGTAATTACCGGTAAATACCAGTGGGAATTCCTGCCACAGGTATTTACCGACCAACCTTGCCATATATGGCTATTTCATGAACTGCAATGTCTTGACCAGTCCTTGAAATGATCATGAACATAGTCACAGACCATTCATCAATATTTCATGACCTGCAGTATTCTGAGGTCACTTCCTCTCCCTGAGGCATACAAGGAGGATACTCCCTTTTCCTGCGGCCAATGCTTTTGCAAAGCAAAGGAAAGGTTTAGCTGTGTGCAAATCTGAACAAATCTCTGACATCTGAAAAAAAGGCCAGGCAAGGGAAAGCCAAGATCAGGTGCAAGGAGGATCAGAAATGCTAAAAGCCTGGCTGATTGTAGGATTTCTGCAGAAATTGATCTAAAGAAACAGAGGCAGGCTGACACACCATGTTGTGGGCTATGCCAAACCATCTCTTCTGGTGAAATTTAGGAACAGGACCACCAACAACATCCCTGAGTTCACTCATTCTTCCAGGTACTCAGTATAGTTGATATGGAGACAATTTGCATGAGATGTCAGATCCTGAAAAACATCATTAATTTGTTGTCTGCTGAATTAGCCTAGAGAGTGGTAATGGTTAAAATGTGCATTTTGAAATGAACTTTACATGCATTAACCCATTGTGTACTCATGAGCTCTTCCATTGTTATGGACAAGTTCATTTGTCATTAAAGGTGTGTATTTTTCTATTTTTATTAGCTAACCTGTCACTAGTGACAAGGTGAGCTTTTGTGATCACATTTTGTCCGTCGTCCGTCGTGTGTGCGTCCTTAAACAATTTCAAATAAGTATAATTCTAATACCCCATGGCCAATCTTGATCAAATTTCATGAGAAGCATCATCAGGTAGGGGGAAAGGCTCCATAAGGTTTTTGGGCTGATCAGATTGGAATTCAGGTTGCCATGGAAACAAAAAGGTTCCATAGACTTAAAATGGGGAAAACGAGGTCTCCACTTTTTCTCGGCCATTTCTGATCCCATCTTCATCAAACTTGCAGATAACCAAGAGGGGCTTACAGTCTACGTTCGAGTTCGAATTTGGGCTGCACGGGACAAACAGCTTTGGAGTTACCTGCCCTTGAGCATAAATATAAGTGAAAAATGGCGTCTCCAGCTTTTCTCAGCCATTTATGATCTGATCTTTTTGTAACTTTTCATAAACGAGGACAACCATTATATCTCAGACGAGTTCGGATTTGGTTTGAATCTGACCAGCAGTTTTCCAGTTACATCCCCTTGAGCGTGAAAAATTTTCCCATAGACTTATATGGGGAAAACGACGTCTCCACTTTTTCTCAGCCATTTCTGATCAGATCTTCATCAAACTTGCAGATAACCAGGAGGGGCTTACAGTCCAAGTCGAATTTGAATTTGGGCTGCACGGGACAAACAGCTTTGGAGTTACCTGCCCTTGAGCATAAATATTAGTGAAAAAGGTTGTCTTCAGCTTTTCTCAGCCGTTTATGATCTGATCTTTTTGTAACTTTTCATAAATGAGGACAACCATAAAATCTCGGATGAGTTCAAATTTGTTTTGAATATGACCAGCGGTTTTCCAGTTACATCCCCTTGAGCTTTAAAAATTTCCCCATAGACATGTAATGGGGAAAACGACGTCTCCACTTTTTAGCTCACCGTCACGTACTGACGAGGTGAGCTTTTGGGATCACTTTTTGTTCGTCGTCCATCTTGCGTCCATCCGTGCGTGCATAAACAATTTCTTCAAACGACATCTCCTTCTAAACCACTGATCGAATTTTGACCAAACTTCACAGGAATGATCCTTAGGTGGTCACCTTTCAAAGTTGTTCAAATGGTTCCGGTCCGTTGCACATCTAGGTCACAGGAGCCAAAAATAGATTTTTTTTCACTGAAAACTTAAAAAATCTTCTCTTAAACTAGAAGGCCCAGGTCTTTGATATTTGGTTAATATGAAGCTTCATCTAGTGGACCCCTACCAAGATTGTTCAAATTATAGCCCTGGGGCAAAAAATGCCCCAACCTCAGGGCCCTTTGGTTTTACATAGGGTTATATGGGGAAAATCTTAATGAAACTGCAAGGCCCAGGACTTTGATATTTGGTATGAAGCTCTATCTAATAGACCTCTACCAAGATTGTTCAAATGATAGCCTTTGGGCCAAAAGTGCCCCCGCTCCGGGGCCCTTTGGTTTTACATAGACTTATATAGGGGAAGATTTTTAAAAATCTTCTTCTCTGAAACCACAAGGCCTAGGTCTTTGATATTTGCTATGAAGCTTCATCTTGTGGACTTCTACCAAGATTGTTCAAATTATAGCCCTGGGGCCAAAAATGCCCCCGCTCCGGGGCCCTTTGGTTTTACATAGACTTATATAGGGGAAGATTTTTAAAAATCTTCTTCTCTGAAACCACAAGGCCTAGGTCTTTGATATTTGCTATGAAGCTTCATCTTGTGGACTTCTACCAAGATTGTTCAAATTATAGCCCTGGGGCCAAAAATGCCTTCTTCTCTGAAATTGCAATGCCCAGGTCTTTGATATTTGGTGTGAAGCTTCATCTAGTGGACCTCTAGCAAGATTGTTTAAATTATAGCCCTGAGGCCAAAAATGCCCCCGCCCTGGGGCCATTTGGTTTTACATAGGCTTATGTAGGGAATATCTTTAAAAGAGATCTTCTTCTCTGAAATCGCAAGGCCCAGGTCTTGAAGTTTGGTGCGTAGCTTCATCTAGTGGACCATTGCCAAGATTGTTCAAATTATAGCCTTTGTTGATATTTGGTATGAAGCTTCACCTTTTTAGACCTACCTCAACAATATGCACATTATAGCCCTGGGGTCAATAATGGCCCTTCCCGGGGCCCACTTGTTACTCTATGGATCAGGTGAGTGATCCTGGGCTATCTTGGCCCTCTTGTTCTCAGCCATTTCTGTTCCGATCTTCATCAAACTTGCAGATAACCAGGAGGGGTTTACAGTCTACGTAGAGTTCATATTTGTGATGCATGGGACAAACAGCTTTGGAGTTACCTGCCCTTGAGCATAAATATAAGTGAAAAATGGTGTCTCCAGCTTTTCTCAGCCATTTATGATCTGATATTTTTGTAACTTTTCATGAACAAGAACAAGCATAAAATCTTGGACAAGTTCGAATTTGGCTTGAATCTGACGAGCGTCTTTTTCAGTTACATCCCCTTAAGCTTGAAAAAATTTTCCCATAGACTTATAATTGGGGAAAATGACGTCTCCACTTTTTATCTGCCATTTCTGATCCGATCTTCATCAAACTTGCAGATAACCAGGAGGGGCTTACAGTCTACGTTGAGTTCAAATTTGGGCTGCACGGGACAAACAGCTTCTGAGTTGCCTGTCCTTGAGCATAAATGTAAGTGAAAAATGGTGTCTCCAGCTTTTCTCAGCCGTTTTTGATTGGATCATTTTGTAAGTTTTGGTAAAGAGGACAAGCATAAAATCTTGAGCGAGTTCGAAGTTGACTTGAATCTGACCAGTGATTTTCCAGTTATATCTCCAGCTTTTTTCGACCATTTCAAATCAGATCTTCATCAAACTTGCAGATAACCAGGAGGGGCATACAGTCTATGTTGAGTTTGAATTTGGGCCACGCAGGTCAAATGATTTCTGAGTTACATGCCCTTGAGCATAAATATTAGCGAAAAATAGTGTATCCAGCTCTCCTCAACCGTTTTTGATCTTTTGGTAAATGAGGATAAGCATGAAATCTCTAATGAGATCGATTTTGGCTTGAATCTGACCACTAGATTTCCAGTTACATCCCCTTGAGGGTGAAACATTTTCCCATAGACTTACAATGGGAAAACGATGTCTCCAACTTTGCTTGGCTATTTCTAACCTGACCTTCATCAAACTTTCAGATAACCAGAAGGAGCTTACAGTCTATGTTTAGTTCGAATTTGGGCGGCATGAGACAAAAGGCTTTCGCATTATCTGCCCTTGAGCATAAATATTAGTGAAAAATAGTGTCTCCACCTTTTCTCAGCCTTTTCTAATCTGATCTTTTTGAAACTTTCAGTAAACAAGAACAAGCATAAAACCTCAGATGAGTTTGAATTTGGCTTGAATCTGACATTCGGTTTTGCAGTTACAGCCCTTAGAGCTTTAAAAATCTTCTTGTCTGAATCCTGAAGGCCCAGGTCTTTGATGCTTGGCATGAAGCTTCATCTAGTGGACCTCTACTGAGATTGTTCAAATAATAGCCCTGGCGCCAAAAATGCCAATCAAACCCAATCCCAAACAAACCCAATACCCAAATGAGCCCACTAGTTTTACATGGTCTTATATAGGGAAAACCTTTAAAAATCTTCTTGTCTGAAACCAGAAGGCCCAGGTCTTTGATATTTGGTATGAAGCTTCATCTAGTTTGTTCAAATTATAGCCCTTGGGCCAAGAATGTACTAGAGACACTGATTCCCAGGTGAGCGATTCAGGGCCCTCTGGGCTCTCTTGTTCTATTGTTGACAGAGAATCCTACTAACAAACATCATAGACCCTTATCAGATACCCGATTATGTTGTGTCAGATCTGGGCCTGCACTGTTTGTCTATGTCCATTTTATAGGTTTCCTAGTAAGAATGGGGTAGACAGTTTATAAATTGAGCCCCCCCAAGCGAATTTGGGTCTTCGAGCATTCCGTCATGACAAGTTTTAACTGTGCATGCCCAGCCATTCAGAGGGGCCAGGGATATGGCTTTCTGTCTGAAGGTTCCTCTTGATTCACTGCTTGTATGAGCGAGCAGAGAAGGTTCTGGCGAGACTGCGCGGATGCGCAGGCTCGCCTGAACCTTGGCTGCTCGCATAGGTGATAAGTACCAAAATCGCTTGACGGGGCCCAATTGTTGATGAATTCAGATCCATGAACAGTTCACATCCTTGATGTGAAGTCTAAATGAGACAACGTATTTGTATAAGTTCATGAACTGTTCAGGAACTTTATGCTCATGAATGGGTAATGAACTGCTCATAAACTGTTGTCTTTGAACAGTTCATAAATTCATAAGTGACATATTAAGAACAGTAATGTTGTCAGTGAATTGTCTGTGAATAATTCTTGATGAAGTATCATAGACAGTTCATGAACACAAATTTAATGGACATTTCATGAATTTGTCACATTTAGTCTTCAAAACTTTTCATGAACAGATATGAACTAGTCGTGAACATAGCATGAATAATTCATGAACTGTGATTATCAAACGGAGGCATGTGATAAGTTTTTATCATGTTCTATCTAAAATATATTTATTCCCTGGTTTTTGACACTTTGTACTTGATCATTATTTGAACATAAAAATTTATGACCAAATTTGGAATCTATTGGATTTGAACTTTTATGAGAAAAAAATGCTTTATTAGCAGAATCAGACTGCTTGGATTTGGAAATTATCTATTAGAATTTAGCCTGGCCTTATTTAAGTCCTATTTAAGCTTTTATTTGGTTGAATATAATGTCAACACAGCAATATATTTTCATTATTTGACAAACAAATGTGAAATGTTTTTCTGTGAAGGAGGACTATGACCTATCTATACAAAATCTTCATATTTTCCAACCCAGTAAATTTAAACTTTGAATAAATGATAGAGATTGTTCCAAAGGTTTATTTGGTACTCCCCTACCCCTGTTTCTGACCCTGAGATCAATATCCTTTGACATGTATATGAATTCACACTTACATATTTTCCATATGTATTCAGACAGATGGCTTGGGTAAACAGTGTAAACCCAGATGAGATGTTGCAGACTGCAACATCTCATCAGGGTCTGCACTGTTTTCCACTCATCCAGCTATATTTAGACACTAGATCAGGGATATTTATTAAAATTTTGGACCCCTGCACATTGGGGCTTGGAGAAATAGATTGGGCTGCATGATGCTTCCATGCAGAACTGAAACCAACCGCCATGAGCACTAATAAACCACTTAGAAGGTCTAAGCCTGCCCAGCAAAATTGTGCGAGTCGGACCTTCCGTACGGTTTCATTGGGCGGCAGGGATTGAGATGTCATTTCATCTCAATGTCAGGTAAAAGTCAGGTAAAAGTCGCACAAAATTGGAAGCAACGTCTCCAAACAGACAAAAATAGTGTTGACGGGGACATTAAACCTCATATCAAACAAAACAAAATGGTTAAAATTTTGTAAGAAGTTAAGGTAAACAAAACTGTACATAGAGTAAATATGGCACAAGGAACCCTGCAAGCTTTACATTTTCACACCTTCAGGCAACCATACAAAATCTTCACACCTTCAGGCAACACATTGCAGGAAACTGTATCACACCCTGAAAAGTTACATATTTAAATCAGTTGTCTTATTAGCCCTCAAGATGCTTGCTTATATACTCTGCTGAATTTTTTGGCAAACATTTTAAAAATATATTGCATACAGGCAAACAGTGTGGGCCCAGATCAGACTGCTCCTACAGGAGCAGTCTGATCTGGGTCCACACTGTTTGCAAAAAACAAAAAATTAATTAATGACACCCTTGTCAACCATCGTCAGATTAAGATGGCAGTCACAGCAAATATTAAATTCTTTGTCATCTGCTGGTGACTTTAGCCCTTTTTGTACCAAATGGAATCTTCCTCCTTATATAAAACAGCAGTCCGTTTCAAAATTTAGGGGTGTCAGGTTGTGTTTGCTTTAAAAACTATTTGGAAATAGGCTGAAAAGTTTGTAAACAGTGTAGGCCCTGATCGGATCCCGCATTCTGTGGCGTCTGATCTGGGTTTGCACTGTTTGCAAACTACCCCTTTTGGGGTTTCCGGTACTTAATGGGTACTTAAAAGTCATTGTTGCTAACAGTGTAGACCAAGTTCAGACTGCTCCTAGAGGAGCAGTCTGATCAAGGGTCCATACAGTTTGCCTGTATGAAAATATATGTTTGAAAAGTTTGCCAGAAGATACAGCACTTAATGCCATAAACATGACATTTTCATATGCAGTTTTTCATGGCATCTAATGGTGTAAAAAGCTTTCTTCACGCTCACATGCGTATGAAATATGTACAGTGAAATTCCGCTATTAAGACCACCAAATATTAAGACTCATTCTGCTGTAAACAGTTTATTTAGAAGGTTGCTGTCATTTTAGCTCACCTGAGCATGAAGTGCTCATGTTGAGCTAATGTGATCAGTGAATGTCCGTCGTGCGTCATCCTGCGTCCCGCGTCAACAATTTGCTTTAAAAGACTACTCCTCCTAAACCCTTGGGCCAATTTCATTTAAACTTCACAGGAGTGTTGCCTAGGATGCTCTCTACCAAAATAGCTAAAATCATTCCGCTCGGATAAACAAGATGGCTGCCGGAGCTATAAATAGAGAAATCTTTAAACGACTCCTTCTCCCATACCCCTGGACCAATCTCATTCAAACTTCATAGAAATGTTGCTTATGTGACCCTCTACTAAAATAGCTAAAATGGTGCTGCTCCGATGAACAAGATGGCCACTAGAGCTAAAAATAGAAAAATCTTTAAACAACTACTCCTCCCATACTCCTGGGCCAATTTCATTCAAACTTCATAGAAATGTTGCTTAGTTAGGTGACCCTCTACTAAAATAGCTAAAACGGTGATGCTCCCATGAGCAAAATGGCCGCCAGAGCTAAAAATAGAAATATGTCTTAGATTTGCTTCAAGGGCAAACTCCTCCTAAACCCTTAGGCCAATTTGATTCAAACTTCACAGGAATGTTGCCCTACTAAAATAGCTAAAATCGTTTTGCTCTGACAAACAAGATGGCCACCAGAGCTAAAAATAGACCAAATCTTTAAACGACAACTCCTCCTGTTTCATTGGGCCAATTTCATTTAAACTTCATAGAAATGTTGCTTAGGTGACCCTCCACCTAAATAGCTAAAAGGGTTCTGCTCTGATGAGCAAACTGGCCTCCATAGCTAAAAATAGAAAAACCTCGTAAATTTAATTCAAACGTGAACTTGTCCTTAACCCTTTGGCCAATATGAGTCAAACTCCACAAGAAAATTACCTAGGTGACTCCCTACCAAAATAGCTAAAATCGTTCTGCTCTGATGAACAAGATGGCCACCAGAGCTAAAAATAGAAAAAAATCTTCGAATGACAACTCCTCCTGTACCCTTGGCTTAATTTCATTCAAACTTCATAGGAATGTTGCTTAGATGACCCTCTACCAAAATAGCTAAAACGATCCTGCTCTGATGAGAGAAAAACATTGTAAATTTGTGTCAAATGCAAACTCATCCTAAACTCTTGGACCAGTTTGATTCATAATACCTACCATAATAGCTAAATCTTTCCACTGGGATGAACAAGATGACCCCCAGAGCTAAAAATAGAAAAAATCTTCAAAGGACAATTCCTCCTGTACTCTTGGGCCAGTTTCATTCAAACTTCATAGGAATGTTGCTTAGATGACTAAAATACTAAAAAAGTTAAAATGATCCTGCTCCAATGAACAAACCTGCCACCAGAGCTAAAAATAGAAAAATGTCTTTCATTTGCTTCAAACGCCAACTTCTCCTCAACCCTTGGGCCAGTTTGATTCAAACTTCACAGGAATGTTGCCCAGATGACTCCCTACCAAAATTGCTAAAATCATTCTGCTCTGATGAACAAGATGACTGCCAGAGCTAAAATTAGAAAAAAATCTTCAAACGGCAAGTGCTCCTGTACCCTTGGGCCGATTCCATTCAAACTCCATAGAAATGTTGCTTAGATGACCCTCTATCAAAATAGCAAAAATGATCATGCTCTGAATAACAATATGGCCGCCAGAGATAAAAATAGAAAAACATTGTAAATTTGCTTCAAACATGAACTTTACCTAAACCTTTGGGTCAATTTAATTCAAACTTCACAGGAATGTTGCCTAGGTGACACCCTACAAAAAAGCTAAGATCATCTCGCTCTGACGAACAAGGTGGCGCCAGATCTAAAAATAGAATCTACCAGAGACAGCGACTTTCAGGTGACAAAAAATCAGGGCCCTCTTGTTTGTATTTTCTGCATAGTGTCCTCTGGTCACAGACCACCTTCCGGACTGTTCAAAAGTGGTCTTAAAGACCACTTTTGAAAAGCCCAAAGGTGGTCTTATTATTGGAATTATACTGTACAGTGTTGCTTGTAAATACAGTAGACTCTCGTTATTAGCTCACCTGAGCACGAAGTGCTAATGGTGAGCTATTGTGATCGTTCAATGTCCGTCGTGTGTCGTTCGTCGCGTGTCGTGTGGCGTCAACAATTTGCTTTAAATGCATACTCCTCCGTAACCCTTGAGCCAATTTCAATAAAGCTTCATAGGAATATTGCTTAGGTGACCCTCTACACATATAGCTAAAATCGTTCCCCTCCGCTGAACAAGAGGGCCACCAGAGCTAAAAATAGAAAAATCTTTAAGCAACAACTTCTCCTGTACCTTTAGGCCAATTTCATTCAAAATTTATTTGAATGTTGCTTAGGTGACCCTCTTAAAATGGTTCTGCTCTCAAGAACAAAATGGCCACCAGAGCTAAAAATAGAAAATTCTTTAAATGACAACTCCTCCTGTACCCTTGGGCCAAATTAATTCAAACTTAATAGGAATGTTGCTTAGGTGAACTTCTAATAAAATAGCTAAACCGGTATTGCTCTGAGGAGCAAAATGGCCACCGTAGCAAAAAATAGAAAAACATCGTAAATTTGCTTCAAACGGGAACTCCTCAACCCTTGGGCCAATTTGATTCAATGTTGCCCAAGTGACTGCCTACTGAAATAGCTAAAATCGTTCTGTTCTGTTAAACAAGATGGCCACCAGACCTAAAAATAGAAAAAATCTTTAAACAACTCCTCCTGTACCCTTCAAACTTCATAGGAATGTTGCTTAGGTGACAATCTACCAAAATAGCTAAAACAGTTCTGCTCTGATGAGCAAAATGGCAACCATAGCTAAAAATAGTAAAACATCGTAAATTTGTTTCAAACACGAAGTCCTCCTTAACCCTTGGACCAATTAGATTCAAACTTAACAGGAATGTTATGTAGGTGACTCCCTATAAAAATAGCTAAAATCATTCTGCTCTGACAAACAAGATGGCCGCCTGAGGTAAAAATGGAAAAAATTTTCAAACGAAAACTCCTCCTGTACCCTTTGGCCAATTTCATTCAAACTTCATACGAATGTTGCTTTGGTGACTCTCTACCAAAACAGCTCAAACGTTTCTGCTACGGTGAACAAAATGGCCACCAGGGCTAAATATAGAAAATTCTTTAAAGGACAACTCCTGTACCCTTGGGCCAAATTAATTCAAACTTCATTGGAATGTTGCTTGGGTGACCCTCTACTAAAATAGCTAAAAGGCAAGAGCACATTAGACATATGATGAGCTACTTGTATGATGAGCAACTTGCTAAAAATGTATTGCTCTGATGAGCAAAATGGCCACCATAGCTAAAAATAGAAAAACATCGTAAATTTGCTTCAAACGCGAACTCCGCCTGGACCCTTGGGCCAATTTGATTCAAACTTCACAGGAATATTGCCCAAATGACTCCCTACCAAAATAGCTAAACTAGTTCTGTCCTTACAAACAAGATGGCCACCAGAGCTAAAAATAGAAAAAATCTTTAAACGACAACTCCTCCTGTACCCTTGGCCCAATTTCATTCAAAATTCATAGGAATGTTGCTTATCATCATAGTGCAGATTATATTTTCTGGTCCTTTGGGATCATTGAGTTCATTTGGTATCATTTTGAAAATGGAGTTCTGCTTAAGCTGGTGCTAGAGGGTGTGACTGGTGTTGCACATTTCAGTACTGGTCATGAACGGACTCAATAAAACTGAGTCTGCTATTTTCGTTTATTTGGTGTATTCCTTGCTTCCAAAGGATCTACCTTCAGAACGTATTTATTTTCACTGTAGCTGGTGTTATGCCTTGTGGCGGCCGTAAAACGTCTCCCCGTACATCATCAAAGTGCAGACTATATTTTCTGATCCTTTGGGATCATTGAGTTCATTTTGTATCATTTTGAAAGTTCTGCTTAAGCCGATGCTAGAGGGCGTGGCCGGTGTTGCTTCCAAAGGATCTACCTTCAGAACTTATTTATGTAACCATCTACCAAAATAGCTGAAAAGGTTCTGCTTTGATGAGCAAAATGGCTGCCATAGCTTAAAATAGAAAAACATTGTAAATTTGCTTCAAACACGAACTCCTCCTTAACCCTTGGGCCAATTTGATTCAAAGGTCACAGGAATGTTAGGTAGGTGACTCCCTATTAAAATAGCTAAAATCATTCCGCTCTGACTAACAAGATGGCTGCCAGAGCTAACAATAGAAAAAAATTCTTCAAGCGACTTCTCCTTTACCCTTGGGCCAATTTCATTCAAACTTCATGGGAATGTTGCTAAGATGACCCACTACCAAAATAGCTTAAACATTTTCGCTCTGATGAGCAAAATGGCCACCATAGCTAAAAATAGAAAAACATTGTAAATTTGCGCCAAAATGCGAACTTCTCCTCAACCCTTGGGTCAATTTGATTCAAACTTCACAGGAATTTTAGTTAGGTAACTCACTACCAAAATAGCTCGGCGAACAAGATGGCCACCAGGGCTAAAAATAGAAAAAAATCTTTAAACGACAACTCCTCCTGTACCCTTGGACCAATTTTATTCAAACTTCATAGAAATGTGGCTAAGGTGGCCCTATACCAAAATTGTATACCGACAAACAAGATGGCCACCAGAGCTAAAAAAAAGCAAAAATCTTTTAACAACAACTCCTCCTGTACCCTTGGGCCTGTTTCATTCAAGCTTCATAGGAATGTTGCTTAGATGACCCTCTACCATATTAGCTAAAATGATCCCGCTCAGATTATCAAAATGGCCGCCAGAGCTACAAATAGAATTTGCTTCAAATTCAGACTTCTCCTAAACTGTTAGGCCAATTTGATTTAAACTTCACAGGAATGTTGCCCAGGTGACTCCCTACCAAAATAGTTAAAATCATTCCGCTCTGATAAACAAGATGGCCACCGGGGTTAAAAAAATCAACTCTTCCTGTACCCTGGGGCCAATTACATTCAAACTTTATAGGAATGTTGCTTATGTGACTCTCTACCAAAAAAGCTAAAATGGTCTCGCTCCGATGAACAATATGGCAGCCAGAGCTAAAGATAGAAAAACATTGTAAATTTGCTTCAAATGCAAACTCTTCCTAAACTCTCGGGTCAGTTTTATTCAAACTTCAAAGGAATGTTGCCTAGGTGACACCCTACCAAAATAGCTAAGATCAGTCCACTCTGATGAACAAGATGGCCACCAGAGCTAAAAATAGAATGTACTAGAGACAATGACATTCAGGTGAGCGAATCAGGGCCCTCTGGGCCCTCTTGTCTCAAACTCTGATATCTCAAGCAATGGCTTAAGTCAAACTAAACTTTGAGCACTGTTATATTAGTTTGCTATATGTTCCTTAGATTTCAACTCCTTCTATCTCAAACTACTGTTATGGCAAACCAAATGTTCCAGCTTTGAGTTTGAGATAACAAGAGTCGACTGTATTAAAATACAAATAATTAAGGTTTCTCAAATGCTGAGATTGGAAGGAAAGTGAATAACTTTACAATGCAAAAGCTACTCATATTTTTCAGCAAAAATATTTGAATATGCATTTGCCGTTTCAATGCCATGTTAACTCAGATGCAACATCTTTGCCCAGATGAAATGGTTTTGGTTGTTGCAGGCTGTCGCCTCGGGGGGCAAAAGCAGGTACTTTGCATATTGTATACTGGTGGACTTTTCCATTGCTATATGTTGGACAAGTCCATTTGTCATTTAAGGGCATCAGGCCTATTTCCTCGTTTTTATTCCATTTTTGACAGAAAATCCTGTTAGCAAATAGTGCAGACCCTGATAGGACGCTGCATTCTGCGGCATCTGATCAGGGCTTGCACTGTTTGTCAAGGTACGCCTTTAGGGGTTTCCTGCATGCAATAGGTTAAAAAATATAGAAAAAAACTGTTCCCACAGGGTGTGTGCCCGCTGAGATGAGATGAAACTTTGTTGATGAAACTTTGTTTATTGGAATTTGGCAAATAGATTGACTTACGTCATGACCTGAAATTGATTTTAAGTCTCAATGTAATAGGAATGAAATTTTAATTATTATTGGATTTGTTCTTTTCAAACCATGGCCTTCTTATGCAACAGTCATTCATTGCTATTGATAAATAGCTCATGAGTACTTGAGACGTGGAAGGCATAAAGAAACCTTTGTGCATATGTAAACAGTTGTGCCTCAAATGCAGGACTAGGCGTCTCTAATAGCACTGCCAGGGCTGTCTGCATATAGTGAAAATCAAATAAAAAGGCTATATGAAGAAAATTGAAAGTGTAAGACATGTGGACATCAATGCATGTTGGCCAAATTAATATGCCATCTTGGCAGAAAACATGTCTTTGGGGTTCCCAGATTTACCGAGGATCCTCACCTTTATATACCGTAAAAACCCTAAAAATTCAGACACCTTGAGGACTTTCTATATTAACCCTTGTCCTGCTGATCCCGGATATGTCTTAGCTTTCAAACAATGAATATCGAGATCAGATGGCTTCTTCAGAAGCCATCTGATCTGGATCTTCATTGTTTGTCATTCAGTTTATGAATTTGTTGCAATAATTTGCATCAAATAATCTGATTGGTTAATAATCCGTAGTGGGTGTGGCATATATGAATATTCAGCAGGACAAGGGTTAATTCTCTTAAAATATTAACAAATCTGTTTCACGATCCAGCAAGCAGCCCAAAAGGAGCAGACAGAACAGAAAACAGTGAAGACCCTGCTCAGACTGCTCCTTCAGCAGCAGTGATGGAGCAGTCTGATCTGGGTCTGCACTTACGGCTGTTATTTTGCAAACACTGAAGGCGTCATTCTGCATTCTATGGTATCTGAGGTGGGCCTGAACCGTTTGCCAATTTTTACGGCCCCCGCCCATAGGGGCTTGAAGAAATATATGGGCTGCATGGTGTTTCCACGCAGAGCTGAATCTGGCCCGCACACTGGTACTGGTAAACCGCTTAGACGATCTAAGTCTGAGGTCAGCCTTTTTTCTTCTTCTGTGTTGATAGGAAATATCTGAGCAGCGACAAGCAACATGCACCTCTGGACGTATGTAATAATGCTCTCATCGAGGACTCGGATTCAGTCATAAGCCAAAACCGCTAAAGTTGAAGACATAACATAACCGTTCAGTCTGACCAACCAACTTGGCCTCCGTCCATCAGAGCTCATAGAAATAGATTAGGCTGCATGGTGCTACCATGACCTGAAACAGACCACTCATGAATACTGGTAAACTGTTTAGAGGGTCTAAGCCTGCCCAGGCAAAATGGTGTGAGTTGGACCGTCAGTGCATGTATACCCTATCAGTTGCATTGGGTGGCAGGCCTTGAGATGTCATTTCATCTCATTGTCGGGTTCAAGTCCCACTAAATTGGAAGCAACATCTCCAAAATGACCTCAGTAATGAGGAAGACGTTAAAATTCAAATCAAACAAACTGACCCTACTACTACATTGGAAATTGCTTAGATATGCCAAAGGTTCTTTGTAAGTGACACTGCTTACTTATGAATGAATAAAGCAGCGAATAATACCCTGCTTTAAGCCCGTTCTGACAGAAATTGTTGCATTTTTGATTCAATGAATGGTAACTAGGATTATAGGTTGTTGAAGTTGGTCGATATTTCTTCCACAAAAACGTACTTTGTCGTCATTGATAAGTTTATTCCATTTTTAAAGCCCCGACATTGGGGTTAATATATAGATAGAGGATTTATTTGGAATTTAGGGTGGGTTTTGTCAACTTGATTGTAGACAAAATTGATATATGGTTATAGTTTGTCAGTGGGGACAAGGAACAGCATCACAATTAACCCTTATCTTGCTGTTCACGACAACCCCTATCTTTGCAAACAGTGTAGATCCAGATCAGATGGCTTCTGAAGAAGCCATCTGATCAGGATCTATACTGTTTGGCATTTAGTTTATGAATTTGTAGCAATAAATTACATCAAGTAATTTGATTGGTTGATAAACAGAAGTGGGTGTGGCTTATATGAATATTCAGCAAGATAAGGGTTAAACTGTCCATGAATCCATCTTAGTGTATTTACCATATGTTTTCGTACAGACAGGCCTGAACAATTAGTGCAGACCCTGTTGAGATGCTACAGGATGCAGCATCTGATCAGGGTCTACTTTGTTTGCCACTCAGCCAGCTATTTTTAATCACAACTTGGGTTGCAGATTGTATGTACTTGATCAAATTTTGGAACAACTACGGTAAGGAGACTGGCCTCACTTGCTCAGTCAGATGTGCGTCCGACTGGCAATCAGGAGGACGTGGGTTCGATACCTGCCGGGGTTGGCAACATTTTTTCGTGGAGATTGATCATGAAATCTTTTCTACGGTCATTCTCTCCCTTCCGCTGAGTCAAGAAGGGCAGTTGTCAGTTTCTGTCGAAAGAATGTGCACTGTACTGGTTAAGTGCTTAAGTACAAGCCACCCCAGGAATTTTGTGGATAGGTAAACTGACAGCTCAAAAATGACCTAAATAGTGTTGACTTGGCCGTTAAACTCCAAATCAAAGAAACAAAACTACGGTAAGAAGTTGGGGTGTCCAAATACTTAACGGTAAATACTGCATATTCCTAATTTCCTTTTCAGTCCTGCTGCTTTCCATTCATTCAGGATAAGGATTTCCACTATCTAGGTGCAGATAAGGATAATTTAGGAATAATCTTTCTTATTTCTCTCATTAATTAACCCATAAAATGCCAATCACGACAATTGTTATCTGCTTTGTTGTCTGCCGGTTACTTTAAAAGTCAATTTTGCAAACAGTGTGGACCCAGATCAGAGGAGCAGTCTGATCTGGGTCTACACTGTTTGCCTGTATACGAAAATATTTCTAAAAACTTTGCAAGAAGATTCGGCAGACAACATAAACAGACAACATTTTCAGATGCAATTTTTTTCTCGGCATCTTGGTGAAAACAGTGTGCAGTGGTGGAGTATTTGTTAGAATCATCTTGACGAGACAATTCTTACAAATACATGTACCTGCAGCGTAATTTTTGTTTCTAACAAAAAATAAAGAAAATTATCTGCTAACCCTTCTCTTGCTGAATATTTAATTATGCCACACCCATTTCTGTCTATCAACCAATCAAATTACTTGATGTAATTTATTGCTACAAATTCATAAACTGAATGCCGAACAGTGTAGATCCTGATCAGATGGCTTCTTCAGAAGCCATCTGATCTGGATCTACACTGTTTGCAAAGATAGGGGTTGTCGTGAACAGCAAGATAAGGGTTAATTATCTTCACTACATCTCCTCGTCTGGATGTTGAATTCTTCATCTAACTTGCACATATGACAAGGACAGAATCGGCCAGTACATTGAATGCACCACTGTTTGTGAAAACTGACTTTGTCACATCCTAATTACCACCAGTTTTGAAATGTTTGGAAAGCAAATCTTGAATATTTAAAAACTGGTCAGATTGTATACTAAACGTGAATGTCAGTATGTTCCCATGTGAATGGCTGCCTTGAGTCTTGGTAGCTCAGTGGGATGCGCGTCTGACTGGTGATCTATCTATCTAGCTATCTAGCTAGCTAGCTAGCTAGCTAGCTATCTAGCTAGCTAGCTAGCTAGCTAGCTAGAGCTAGCTATCTAGCTAGCAGGATGAAAACCTACACAGTAATCATATAATTACGTTGGGGGTCTTTGACCTGCGCAGGGAAGGGGATGACTCTCCCTGTACAGGGGGCCTCCAGTTAACGTCCCGATCCGAAGGACGGTGCACTTTTTGACATTCATCCCTGCAAATGATGCCAATGGAGCGTGTTCGTGAAATAATCACCACCTCCGGGGGTCAAACTGGAGGTCTCTAGCATCAGAGGCAAGTGCACTAACCACTGACCTACCCAGGTGTTCTTACCCAGGCAAACTACGAAAGTGTAACGGTTATGGAAAAATACCACTTCTACAGCCTTGCTGTAGGAGCCGGCTCTTTTAGCGACGCGGGTAGAGTGGTTGGCTTATTCACGAAGTTAAGCAACGGAGATTGCGGTTAGTACCTGGATGGGTGACCGCGTTGCTTGACTTCGTGGACGACCCGGTACACACTACATTGGTGGCAGCGGTGGGATGGAAACAGTGCCGCTGGTTTGTTACATAGACTCCGCCCTAGGGTTTAGCCTTGTGAGCCATTTGTGACTTCGGGACGAAGTCAGGAGATGAGGGAGAGAAATGTAACGGTTATGGATAAATACCACTTCTACAGCCTTGCTGTAGGAGCCGGCTCTTTTAGTGACGCAGGTAGAGTGGTTGGCTTATTCGTGAAGTTAAGCAACGGAGATAGCGGTTAGTACCTGGATGGGTGACCGCGTTGCTTGACTTCGTGGACGACCCGGTACACGCTACATAAGTATACATAGTGGGCGAAAAATAAAACGTTAAAAGTAAAATGAATATTTTCGATGGTGTTTTGCAAGAGAAAGAATCCAACATGGGGTCCGGGGTTCTGTTGTAGGTGGGCGTCTTCAACCCTCGGGATGACTGTGACTCAGGAGGCATATCCTTGGTTCCACTCAGCATAGTCATTTCTCGAGTTGGAAATGCCCATCTAATACAGAACAACATATTAGATGGGCTCCGTCAAGCGATTTTTGTACTTATCTCCTATGCGAGCAACAAAGGTTCAGGCGAACCTGCGCATCCGCGCAGTCTTGCCAGAACCTTCGCTGCTCGCTCATACAAGCAGTGAATCAAGAGGAACCTTCAGACAGAAAGCCATATCCCTGGCCCCTCTGAATGGCTGGGCATGCGCAGTTAAAACTTGTCATGACGGAATGCTCGAGGACACAAATTCGCTTGGCGGGGCTCAGATACTTATCATACTTCCTTTCCACTGATTTAAGAAGGGCAGTTGTCAGTATGTGTACTGTATTGGTTAGCTGCTTATGTATAAGTCTGGCCAAAAAAAGTGTGGTTGGGTAAACTGACCTGCTCGATGTGACCTAAACAGTGTTATCAGGGTGGTTAAAATCAAAACAAACAAACAAACAAAACTGTGTGAAAGACAAACAAACAACAGGCTTAGTTGATCGAGCAATACAGCACCTGAGCACTACCTTGGTCTTCATGCTTTGTATTAACCCTTGTTCTGCTGATCCCGGATATGCCTTTTCTTTGAAACAATGTAGATCCAGATCAGATGGCTTCTGAAGAAGCCATCTGATCAGGATCTACATTGTTTGTCATTCAGATTGTGAATTTGTTGTAATAATTTGCTACAGGTATTCTGATTGGTTGATAATCGGTAGTGGGTGTGGCATATATGAATATTCAGCAGGACAAGGGTTAACCTTGTCAATGACTGAGATGAGCAATACAGCCCCTGAACATCATGCATCACCTTGGTATTCATGCTTTGTATTGGCAGATCTAATGACAACAGACTTAGTTGATCAGCAATACAGCACCTGAGCTTCATGCATCACCTTTGTGTCCATGCTTTGTATTGGCAGATCAAATGACAACAGACTTAGTTGATCAGCAATACAGCACCTGAGCATCATGCATCACCTTGGTATTCATGCTTTGTATTGGCAGATCAAATGACAACAGACTTAGTTGATCAGCAATACAGCACCTGAGCATCATGCATCACCTTGGTGTCCATGCTTTGTATTGGCAGATCAAATGACAACAGACTTAGTTGATCAGCAATACAGCACCTGAGCATCATGCATCACCTTGGTATTCATGCTTTGTATTGGAAGATCAAATGACAACAGACTTAGTTGATCAGCAATACAGCACCTGAGCATCATGCATCACCTTGGTATTCATGCTTTGTATTGGCAGATCAAATGACAACAGACTTAGTTGATCAGCAATACAGCACCTGAGCATCATGCATCACCTTGGTATTCATGCTTTGTATTGGCAGATCAAATGACAACAGACTTAGTTGATCAGCAATACAGCACCTGAGCATCATGCATCACCTTGGTATTCATGCTTTGTATTGGCAGATCAAATGACAACAGACTTAGTTGATCAGCAATACAGCACCTGAGCATCATGCATCACCTTGGTATTCATGCTTTGTATTGGCAGATCAAATGACAACAGACTTAGTTGATCAGCAATACAGCACCTGAGCATCAGGCATCAACTTGGTATTCATGCTTTGTATTGGCAGATCAAATGACAACAGACTTAGTTGATCAGCAATACAGCACCTGAGCATCATGCATCGCCTTGGTATTCATGCTATGTATTGGCAGATCAAATGACAATAGACTTAGTTGATCAGCAATACAGCACCTGATCATCATGCATCACCTTGGTATTCATGCTTTGTATTGGCAGATCAAATGACAAGACTTAGTTGATCAGCAATACAGCACCGGATCATCATGCATCACCTTGGTATTCATGCTTTGTATTGGCAGGTCAAATGACAACAAACTTAATTGATTGAGCTATACAGAACCTGAGCATCATGCATCACCTTGGTATTCATGCTTTGTATTGGCAGATCAAATGACAACAGACTTAGTTGATCAGCAATACAGCACCTGAGCATCATGCATCACCTTGGTCATCATGCTTTGTATTGACTATTGTAAGTGACTGATACAATTGCATGAAATCAAAGCACTGAGAGTACCAATAGGTCGATTGCCTCTGAGTGTAGGTCCTAGACTAAGGCTTAAACTGTTTCGCTTAATACTTAATTAAATTCCAGTTTTTATGCCAAAAGTGTAGACCCTGATCAGATGCTGTGTTTTGCAGTGTCTGACCCTTAAATTCCTGTACTGTAAGCAAAATGTGTAGACCCTATCAGACGCCACTGTCTATGGCCTCTGATCTGGGTCTACATTGTTTGTCAAGCCCAACCCATGATTCCAGCCCAGATTCAAAAGATAATCCTATTACGCAACACTCTGACCTGTTTGTGATAAAATTAACGCTGCTATTTTTATGCCCCCGCCATTCGAAGAATGGTGGAAAGGGCACATAGCGTTGCCCATGTCCGTCCGTCTGTCCGTTCGTCCGTCTGTGCGTCCGAAACTTAAACGCAGTCAATAGCTTACTTATTTCTGGATGGATTTTGAAATTACTTTGAAGAAATGGTAACCATCATGAGCATATGTGAGATCCGTACCTCCAAGGTCAAGGTCATACATAAGAGGTCAAAGGTAAAAAAAAATGGTCCGAAACTTAAACACAGTCAATAACTTTCTTATCTCTGGATGGATTTTGAAATTACTTGGCAGAAATGTCTGCCATCATGAGACAATCTGCCTCACACAAAACCAAGGTCCTTACCTCCAAGGCCAAGGTCATACTTAGAGGTCAAATGTGAAAAAAGGGTCCAAAACTTAAACACAGACCATAACTTTCTATGGATGAATACAAACATAGATATATTTTCAGGCGGGGGCATCCGTGTCCGATTGACGCATTTCTAGTCTGTAAATATTTTACCTGTCTGTCAGAATTGTGATTGTCCTGTGGACTTAACCCTTGTCCTGCTGAATATTCATATATGCCACACCCACTACCGATTATCAACCAATCGGATTACTTGATGCAAATTATTACAACAAATTCACAACTTGAATGACAAACAATGTAGATCCTGATCAGATGGCTTCTTCAGAAGCCATCTGATCTGGATCTACATTGTTTCAAAGAAAAGGCATATCCGGGTTCAGCAGGACAAGGGTTAAGCACTGTACGAATTTATGCTTTATAGCTTTGGGTGGATTGATAAACAATCAAAGCAAAAAGTACCATATATTTGAAATTTACATTCTGTTATAAATTCACAGATAGCTTGTAGAGGGCAGACAACGGCTGTCACCTGATACATCCCAATTTACCTCTCAGTTGGAAAGGTCAAACTGATTGACCAGTGTGTGATCTTTTTGTGTTGAACAGGATGTTCAGTTTAAAATCAAACAAGAAATTTAAATTATCTGCAGTGAATGGTTGGGTTCAAACTGAGTTAATGAGTTAATGGCTATGGGCAGTTTATTGTAATATTTCCAATTCAAATATTCAATGTTAATTTAAGTCTTTAAATTAGTTAAGATATTGATATCATGCTGAATCTGACTCAGTGAGTAAAATCGACAACCTCTGCCTTTGCAAACAGTGTACATTACGAAAACACACCTATACAAATACATTGTAAACATTACCGCCGAAAAACCGAAAAGTTTAAGATGAAAAATTGTGATATTTTTCTTATTTCTGCTCAAAATATAGATTGTGGGTACTCGTTAGAACCGCCTCATTGATACCGCGTATGCGCAGGCTGATCTGCACCTTTGTTGTTCGCAAATGACAAAATATGTTTTCTTGTGATGTGGCTCACATTTCCTTATTTTTGAGGGTAAATGAGGCTTGACATCTCATCATCCGCTTGCTCGGGCCCAGAGATCACCTTAACCCTTGTCCTGGTGAATATTTAAATATGCCAAACCCACTACTGTTTATCAACCAATCAGATTACTTGATGCAAATTTATGTGACCTTTTCATAAACTGAATGACAAACAATGAAGATCCTGATCAGATGGCTTCAGAAGCCATCTGATCTTGATCTTCATTGTTTGAAAGATAAGACATATCGTGATAGTTGGCAAAAAATGTTTGTTTGATCGCACACCATTTACACAGAAACAACCTCTCCAAGTATTTGAGAAATTGTTGACTCTTGTGTGCGTAAAAGGACCTACATTAATTCATGTATAATGTTATCATGTCTTGCAGTCTCGTGCAATTTACCATCAAATCAGTGCTCAAATCCAGAATTCATAGCAACAGCGAAGTTAATCAACAACAAAAGGACATGATATCTACCATTCACCTGTCACCGGCAGGTGATCGCTGAAATTTACAATAGCGTTAAAGGCGTGAAGTACCCAGAATCAAAAGGAAGAACATATGATAGGCTAATTGAGATGAAAGTTCAGATGAATTAGGGCCTTGTTGAGTATGATTTGTAGTGGTTGTGAGTGATCGAAAATTGCTGTTATATTCCTCTTCAATTGACAATCTGATTAAATTTTCAGGAACCCACCTGTTATTTTGAGCGGCTTTTGATTTTTTCTGCCTGTTTAAATATTGAAAATTGAGTAAATCTTCCAAATTAAAGGGCAGAACTGTCATATTGACTTTATTACTTATTCTTTGTTCAAGATTAAACAGCAGAAAATTCTCTAAATAGCATTAGCTGAATAAGCCATAGATGGATTAATTGAGCCCAACCAATTGAAAACCTGTTTTGTTTGTTCAATTGAGGTATAACGTCCCTGTCAACCTTATTTTGGAGGTGTTGAGGTATAATGTCCCCGTCAACCTTATTTAGGTAATTTTGGAGATGTTGCTTATGATTTTGTGGGACTTTTACTCGACATTGAGATGAAATGACATTTCAAGCCCAACAGTCAAAACAAACTGCTATAGGGTTTATAACTAGGGACGGTCTGACTCGCGACACTTTTACTGGGCAGGCATAGAACTAAGTGGTTTAAGTACTGCAAAGTATGTTGGTTTCAGCTCTGCCCGGAAGCATCATGCACTGGGACCTATATGAATAATGGAACTGAGGATGCATCTTCTTTTCTTAACCCTTGTCCTGCTGAATATTCATATATGCCACACCCACAACTGATTATCAACCAATCAGATTACTTGATGCAAATTATTGCAACAAATTCACAATCTGAATGGCAAACAATGTAGATCCTGATCAGATGGCTTCATCATTCATCTACATTGTTTCAAAGATAAGGCATATCCGGGATTAGCAGGACAAGGGTTAACCTTCAAAACGGCAAGAAAATCTACATCTGAAAATGTCGTCTGCTTATCTTCTTGCAAGCTCTTTAAAAATATTTTTGCATACAGGCAAACAGTATGAACCCAGATTGAATGCTCCTAGAGGAGCATTCTGATCTATGTTCACACTGTTTGCAAAAATGACTTTTAAAGTAACCAGCAGACGACAAAGCAGACAACAATTGTCATGACTGGCATTTTATGGGTTAAAATAAATGAAGTCCTATGGAATAGGATTAAATTCTTGAATCATTGTTTCCACATAAATAAAGAATTGTGAGAAGCGAAATGGTGAAACTTTTATGGAGGTGAAAATAGGTCATATTGGGTTGCAAAGTATGTAAAGGAACACTATATTAAAATATTGTGATGAATATCATATTAAACTGTTTCAAATGGGCACATCATTCTTTAAGGTGAATAGTGTCGCCTGAATAACTTGGTAAAAGTATTAACTGGTTTTCTCCTTGGTAACCAAATCATTTCCAAATGGAATTTAGCATTCAAAGAATTTTTTCGAAATTTAGGTACTTTGTACTTCCTGTTTGCTTTCCTACCTATTAAACTGAATTCTTCCGGAAAAGGGGCGAATTCAGCAGTGACAAATTTTTTATATTTTTCTTATTTTTCCCAGAAAACGGGACTTGCCACCTCATGCAAATAGTCGGAGACAATTTCAATTTCCACGAGATGTCAAATCCTGTTTTCTGGGAAAATTAGAAAAATATTTCAAAATTCTGTCTGCTGCTAAAAAGTACCAAGCATGCAGAGTGTTAATAAAAAGGAAATTCTTCCCAATAAGAGCAAAACCTTTTCATCACGAAAACAAACCTACATAATTTTGACCCTCTTGAACCCCACTTTTATATAGTAAAACTGGGGTTGGCTGGCTGTGGTGCAGTGGTAAAGCATCGGATTTGAGATCGAGAGGTAGCCGGTTCCATCCTCTCATGCGCCACGTGTTGTTTCCTTGAGCAAGAAACTTTATCCAGATTGCTTGGTACTGGTTCCTACCCAGGAAAAGAGGGCCACATGGAAGATTGGTACCATACTAAATGTGTTACCCTCTATAAATAAGGTTGATTATTATTATTATTATTTTATTGTTTACAGGGGTATAAACCTTATATTTCTGCTCATAAATATAGATTGTGGGTACTTGTTAGAACCACATAATTGAAGCGGTTCTAACGAGTACCCACAATCCATATTTATGAGCAGAAATAAGAAAAAAAAATCACAATATTTCATCTTAAATATTTTTTTTTTTTTTCGGCGGTAAAGTTTACAATGCATTAATTTTGTATAGACGTGTTTTCGCAATGCCTTTATTAAAAGTAGACGCTTATTGACAAGAGACCGGCCCCGATAGCTCAGTCGGTAGAGTGTCCGCTCCGGGGAACGGGAGGTCTCGGGTTCGATCCCGGGCCGCGACATACCAAAGTCGTTAAAAATGGTACTAGCTGCTCCTCGCTTGGCACTCAGATTTACGGGGTAGAGCTAGGACTGGTCGATCCAGTGTCAGGATAATGTGACTGGGTGTGGTATCATGTAATGTGTCTGGGACATGATACTTCAGTGAGGCAGCACTATAAACATGAGCATTGAGCTCCCTGTCGCAACCAGACACCGTCGTGATATGACTGAAAAATTGTTGAAAGCGACGTTAAACCCGAATTCACACACACACACACACTTATTGACAAGAGTAGCTAGACACTTACTGACAAGGGAAACAAGAATATTTTTGCAAGAGTTTCTTGGTCTGAAGGTGTATACATTTTAAGAGGAAACAAAATTCACTTCGTATTGTAGTAATCAGCCTTCGAGTGGTATCTGTTCACCTTTTTAAAAAATTTAAGACGATGGTATGGGTCTTGAATTTCATTGTTAAAATTTGAGATGTAACAAAATTAAGTACATGGTAAGCCAGTAAACAAAATAATTGAATAAAAATGTCCATGTTACAGTTCGTGACCATGAAAGGATCCTGTGGTGGACATATTTCATCACATCTATATGAAGCTTCTGCCGTAACAATTTTACCGTAAAAATCCTAAAAATTTGGACACCTTGATAACTTGCTGTAATTCTCCTATAATTTTAACAAATTTCTTTTACAATCCAACAAGGTGTCAAAAATCAAAAATTTGTTTCTGTCAGTATCAATAGAAAGAAATGATGGATTTTGATCATATTTGGTATTTGAATCTATGTTGGCAAGATATAGCTTTGGATCAAATTTGGTATATGAATTATGTCGAAAAGATATGGCTTGGGATTGTTACAGTGTATTTTGTATCAATTTTCAGCAGAGTTATGGCCCTTGAATGATGTCAAAAATTTGCTTCTGTCAATATTTTGGATTTTGATCAAATTTGGTGTGTGAATTTCTGTTGGCAAGATATAGCTTGGGACTGTTACACAGCTTTTTGCATCAGTTTGAAGATTCATCCTTTCAACCTTTGTGGAACTATATTCTGAATTGTACTGTTGCAGGACTTCTTTTCGTTGTTCTATAACATAAATGTATGCTGTTTGTACTCATTAGAATTGCCTCATTGAGGCGATTCTAATGATACACACAGCATACATTTGCAAGACAAAAGACGAAAATATCCTAAATTTTCCCTTAGTATTTCTTATGTAGAGGATTTCCCTAGGGACTCAAGAATGGGTTCGACTCGGCCATTGTAGATGAGCCATCAGTGTTCGAGCCATCAAAGTTCTACTGTAAAAGGATGTAAAAGGATAAATATGGAGCAGGCATTGGGCAGAATTGCCCACCTTGGATTCTAGAATAACCAGTCTTTGCTAGGCATGGTTATGCTATACTGGATATAATGGCTATATAATGGTCTATGTTGTTGCTAAAATTGTCATTCTTAGAAACAAGAAGTTTTCTTAAAAAAGATATACGACATAGTTATTAGCTAATTATTTTTCAAAACAAACAGAAATTGACCTATGTACAATCATTAACGTCATGTTTGAAATCAGGAAATAAGTATATAAAAAAAATTAAAGAAGCTGATTCACTCCTAAGACCACTGTTGCCAAAGCATTGGCCTTTCCACTGGACCTCAAGGGAGAATAATAACACTCTTTACTTGCGTCACTCAGTCGCACAACATTATTACAAGTAAGTTTTTGTCGGTTCTTTCCAGACAACTTACATCATGCAAAAGCTGAAATGTCGGCACCCCTTTGATAAATCAAGGAGGGAGAATGGCCATGACAACACCTACATTTATCTGGAAACGACTAAAACATAATTTTATGCCAGAATGTAAGCTCCTAAAATGTTACTTTCCATTGTTATTTGCTTGTTTGTTTGTTTGATTTGAGGTTTAACGTCCCCAACACTGTAAAGGTCATTTTGGGGACATTGCTTCCAATTTTCGGGGACTTTTATCCGAAACTGAGATGAAATGACATCTCAAGCCCTGTCGCCCAATGAAACCAATAGGGTTTATAAGCATAGGGGTCAGACTGGCACTGCTATACAAAATCTAATGTTTAGATACTCTTTTTGAGGCATAGTTCATAGGAACTTCTTTCAGCTTTCTAACAAATCCTAATAATTAGCGAAAATCGAAATTACGAAAACACGCCTATGCAAATACATTGTAACCTTTATCGCGGAAAAAGTGATACCTTTAGGATGAAAAAATATGATATTTTTTCTTATTTCTGCTCAAAATAATTATAGATTGTGGGTACTCATTAGAACCGCCTTATCGAGGCGGTCCTAACGAGTACCGACAATCTATATTTTAGAGCAGAAATAAGAAAAATAAGGTTTATACCCCTGCAAACCCCAGTTTTGCTATATAAAAGTGGGGTTCAAGGGGGTCAAAATTATATAGGCATGCTTTTATGATGGTATGAGAAGAAAATAGGTCAGAAATGAGATTATAAGACCACGTCTAAAAACAAATAAACTCAGTAAAGCCATATTTACATGTTTGAAGTAAAAATTTCAAGGTGTAAAAAGTGTTCTCAAAAGATTAGTTACTTTAGTACAAACCACAAAGTACAATTTGGATTACTGAACGTAAGTAGAGACCCAGGAATTTAGATAGCAGTATATGATGGTCGATTAACACGGAGCTGTTTAATTTTCACAATATTTGTTCTCACTCTGGCGTCACCAAGTGGATAGACAAATTTATTATGTTTAAATTATGATTTTTTATTGTCTGATGCACACAAATTGCTGGTTTTTCAATGAGTTATCAATTTTACCCCTTACTTACAAGTGATTTATGACGATACCCTCTATAGGTAATATTGGTGCAGCATGGACGACCCAGGCTGTAATCTGTCTGACGAAAAAAAAAAAATAAATGAAGTAAAATAAAACTGAGTAGCTATGTGCTGTTTTCCACTAATTTATAAATTACAGTAAAATTCCTATATTAAGGCCACCTTTGGGACTGTTCAAAATTGGTTTTCAAGACCACTTTTGAACAGTCCCAAAGGATATACAAAGAAATATTAACTTAACCTTAAAAATATGCTTTTAAAAGCATAATTATAGTCTTAATTTAAGCTGGTCTTATTAGCAAAATTTTACTGTGTGCCCTAATGGAGCAGTCTGATCAGAGTCCACTCTGTTTGACATTCTGTCTACACTTTTTAGACACCTTGCTGGATCTTGAAACAAATTTATTTAAAGTTTTGGAGAATAACAGCAAGTCCTCAAAATGTCCAAACTTTTTGGTAATTAAGATGTGCTTGCTTAACATAGGCATGTTTTAATGCATTTGCCCAAAAGGCGCTTGGACACTGAATGCAAGCTTGCTTAATACAGGTTGCTTGCTTAATAGAGGTGGCCACTGTGACAGGTTTTGCTGAACATTGAACCACCTTTGAAAGAATGAAAAGTGTTTGGAGAGTACTGTATAATAATCAATTGAGTTACAACCATGCAACCAGCAGTTTAGCAATAAGACTTCTCCCCATTACACATTTGATGCTGTCCTGCCAAAAGCTTTATTACACCCTGTTGAATTTTCTATCATGTGCTTCTGAGCAGGTTGACCATGTAGTAGCTCAGTCCTTCTCAGTTGATTGGCCAAAATTTTCAGACAACTGATGTAATGTTAATAAATTTTTTTAATAAGATGCACAAATCTGAAGAAGGCCAGATTGCAGTGGTATATATTTATGAGAGTAGCTAAGCTCTGCCCTGACTTTCTGTGTGAAATGGAATTTACCAGTATTCAATATGCTAAATGTGGATTACTGTTTCTTTGCACTTTGACAAACATGTCACTTGTGACACAAATTCTTGTTCGACATTGTGTTTTGAAGTACAGTAAAATTCCTATATTAAGACCACCTTTGGGACTGTTCAAAAGTGGTTTTCAAGACCACTTTTGAACAGTCCCAAAGGTGGTCTTTTATTAGGTTACACTGTTGCTTCCAATTTTGTGGGACTTTTATTCGACGTTGAGATGAAATGACATCTCAAGCCCTGTCACCCAATGAAACCAAAAGGGTTTATAAACATGGACGGTCCGACTCGCACTGCTTTGCCTTGGCAGGCTTAGATTCTCTAAGCAGTTTACCAGTACTCATGTGCGGTCAGTTTCAGCTCTGCGTGGAAGCATCATGCAGCCCATCTATTTCTTCAAGCACCGATGGGCGGGGGCAACCAGGGGTTTTGGTACAAAATAGGTTAAAAAATTTATGAATGTTGTCTGTCTGCATCATCCATCTACATCACTAACTTCTTTATAACACTTTTTATTCTAACAAGGCAGCGGTGCGAGTCGGACCGTCCATGCTTATAAACCCTATTGTTTTCATTGGGCGACAGGGCTTGAGATGTCATTTCATCTCAATGTCAGGTTAAAAGTCCCACAAAATTGGAAGAACATCTCCCAAATGACCTTTACAGTGTTGACGGGAACGTTAAATGTCAAATCAAACAAAACTTGAATACTGTTGATTGCGCACCACCGCAAATCCCCACGCTTTCTACAGAGGGGCCAAGTACCGGAAACCCCTCACCCTGGGCCCTAATTTGACCGCAGGGTCAAAATATTACCTCTATTATATTTTACTAATCATGCCCTTCAATTTGATATGCCACATGACTATGTTCCAAAAAACTTAAATGTTGACCCTTTGACCCCTCCCCCAGGGCCCCAATCTGACCCCAGGGTCAAAATTTTACTTGTATGGTATTCTACTAATCACCCCCTTCAATTTGATATTCCATATGACTATATTCCGTAAAATTTGAATTTTGACCCCCCCCCCCCCCCCCCCCCCCCCAAGTCCAACGCCTTGGGCATGAACCAGGGGTCGCAGCCAAAATCCTGTTCAATATGTGTTACATATATCATTAATCATTACTTATGCAAAATTTGGTTTCAAAATCTATAAAATTGACTTTGAAATTGAATTTAATTGATATTTGACCTTTTGACCCCTCCCCAAGGCCCCTGGGGGTCGGGCCAAAAATAAATGTGACGTTGCATGTCCTCATCATGTAAGGAAGCTGTGTACCAAATTTGGTTACATTCCGACCAGTGGTTAAGGAGGAGATAGCATGATGGACAGACGGACGGGGGGCGTTCACAATATCCCCGAACGCTTTTTTTAAAAGCGTGGCGATAACAAAAGATGTATAAATTACCATGGCCTCTATACATTTTTGCTTGATTAAACAGTTGTTTAACTTAAACACCATTTCTGCTTATCATGTTAACAAGTCCGTGAATTGAATACCCCTCTAAACCCCACTTTATATAGAGAAAATGGGGTTTACAGATGTATACATTACTTTGTTTATTTCTGCTCCAAGACACAGGTTGTGGGTACTCATTAGAACCACCTCATTGAGGCGGTTCTAACGAGCCCCAACAACCTATGTTTGGAGTATGAATAAGAAAAATATCACACATTTTCTACAGAAAAATAACCATTTTTGAGATTTGAAAGAATGCACTAGGTCACACGGGTGTGTTATGGTAATGTTTTGATCCCAACGATGTAGTGTTATATGTACAGTAAAATTCCTATAATAAGACCACCTTTGGGACTGTTCAAAAGTGGTCTTTAAGACCACTTTTGAACAGTCCCAAATGTGGTCCCTGACCAGAGGAGATTGTGTACAGAAAGCATGAAGAAAAAACAACTGAAACCTTCTAAATAAGCCTTTTAAAGCAGATTTAGTCTTCATTTTAGGTGGTCTTAACCCTTGTCCTGATGAACCAGGATATGTTAGCTTTCAAACAATGTAGATCCAGATCAGATGGCCTCTGAAGAAGCCATCTGATCAGGATCTTCATTGTTTGTCATTCAGTTTATGAATTTGTTGCAATAATTTGCATCAAGAAATCTGATTGGTCGATAATCAGTGGTGGGTGTGGCATATTTAAATATTCAGCAGGTCAAGGGTTAATAGCGGAATTTCACTGTATTCTAAATTTTGTAGGTAACTGTGTTAGCATACCGGGTGGTATCTCCTTGTCAACCGGGTGGTATCTCTTTGTCAACCGTATCAAGCAGCAGCTGCTGTCTATTGATACTATAATCAGAAAAGCAAGCTTTCATCTACCCAGAGTAAACATTACCTCACCGGACATAAATTTCGTCAACAATTACAAGATTAGGTAAGCTGATAATTAGCGGTGTCCAGCGATAAATTTTAGATAACCAGACCCATTTAGATATCAATGACAAATCCTTGTACAATGGCCTTAAAGCCCTTAAAAACATACAAGAAAGAGGACAAAATGTGATAATTTATATATAAGTTACAATAAGGTCGATTTCATATTGACCAGAAATTCCTTCAAAATTTTTCTGTAGTTACTTGATAACTGGTATAAGCCCTGAACTTTTTGGGTCAGTTGTTTGTCAATCGACCCAAAGTAACTAAGCACAGAAGCTCTTTAGGGCTGATGTTCATGTGACTATCACAGATTTGTTGGAAATCCAGGTAGGTAATACCCCCCTCTACTATTCTTATCCCTGTTAGGTCAGAGTATTTAGCCCACCGGGGCTCGAAGAAATAGATGGGCTGCATGATGCTTCCACGCAGAGCTGAAACCGACCCGCACACGAGTACTGGTGAACCGCTTAGAGGATCTAAGCCTGCCCAGGCAACTGGGTGCGAGTCGGTCTGTCCACGCTTATAAACCCTATGGGTTTCATTGGGTGGCAGGGCTTGAGATATCATTTCATCTCAGTGTCGGGTAAAAGTCACACAAAATTGGAAGCAACATCTCCAAAATGAACTTTACAGTGTTGACGGGGACGTTAAACTTCAAATCAAACAAAACAAAGGTCAGAATGTTGCGTAAGACGGTTATCTATAGAATCTAGACTGGATTCATGTGTTAAGCTTGGTTAACAGTGGAAATCCAGATCGGATGCCGCAGAATGTGTAAAAAAATGAGTGAAAAATGTTAAAAGTTAATATTTATATAAGGTTTATCAACCTACAGAGTAAAATATTTCTCAATTTAAAATAAACATGTTGAACTAGCCAAAATGCCAACCTTGCTGAAAATGTATGCATCCCCCTTAAGTTGATTGTTGTTGGTGTTCAAACATGATACCGTACACTGGGTCTAAGGATGTGATAGCAATGAGAGAATATAGCTACAATTATGTTGCTACTGCTAAAACAGAATTGGACAATAATAAAAAGAACCATTGTCACACAAGCACAAAAGATGCCGAATCCATTGTTACTGGCATGCGACTTTGATGTAGAGACTAGCAATTATTGTTGTAGTTTGTGCCGATTTTTGTTATTTAGCTAAAATCACCACATTGCAATGAGCAGGTGGTTTTTCCATTAACCCATTTTATATGGGACACCCCAAAAGGGGGAGGGGCGGGGGGTGGGGGCACTGACCAACAATGAGGAATGTGGTGTATGATCAGGGGCTTCACTCTTTGTCAAAAAAGGTTCATTCATTTTCCAAAATGAATTTCCTAAAAGAACCTCAACCTGACACCCCTAAATTTTGAAATGGACTCCTGCTATATATGAAGTGGGAGATTCCATTCAGTACAAAATGGATTTATTGTCATGTGCTGTAACTTTAGGGCATCAGACAATTGAAATCATTTTTTGTGTGTGATATATTGTTACTGAAGGTAGGCGGAGGGGACTATAGAAATGATCCTAATTTCTGCATATGGGTCTCATTCCTTGATAGCAGCTGCTTTTTAGTCCTGAAACTTAATTAAGATGAGAAGAAATAATATTAAAAAAAATTCGAGTTACTTGTTCAGACTTGTCCGCTGGTATGGACATGTGGAACGCTCCAACGGTGCAGTCAAGACTGCCTGTGACATACAGGTAGGTGGAAAGCGGGGGCCTGGAAGGCCCAAGATGACCTGGAAGCAGCTGACAGAAAGAAATTGCAGAGAATGGAAACTCTCTGCTATCGATCCTCATGATAGACAAGCCTGGAGATCTGGTGTAAGATCTGCCATGCGTGCAGTAAGCCAGCTACCTGGAAGGGGGCCCACTTATGTGGACGTTGCCCCTGTACCTGCATGTTAATCAAAAATCCGTTGATGATGAGGATGATTGTTCCATTTGTTATACCATATCTAGAATTCATTGTTATAGAATGTCATACCAATGTCAATATACAACATTTAACCCTTATCCTGCTGTTCACGACAGCCTCTACCTTTGCAAACAGTGTAGATCCAGATCAGATGAGAATTTGAACTAGATCAGATGAGAATTTGAACTATCTCATCATATCATGTAATCTGATTGCCTGATAGTCAAAAATGGGTGTGGCTAATTTAAATATTCAGTGGGATAAGGATTAATCTTATTCAGTTGCACCTGGTTTAAGCATTGAGCAAATAAGAGTCCGGTTTCTGTCTGTTCATTCATTCCTCAAGCCATCAAAATTTGCAACTTTCAACCCAATGTTCAAGTCCCTAGCGTGACATACCAAATTCACCCTAAATATTTGGATGCCTAAACTCCTTTCTATACTGGTTCCAAAATTTGAACAAATATAACTCCCCCAATTTTAACAGTGTTTGAAAATAACTGGGAGAGTCACACAAACAGTGTGGACCCTGACTGGGACTACACTGTTTGCGCCAGCCTGTCTGTCCAAAAACATATGGTAAATACGTTATGCACCAGTCATTTGTATTCACTGCCTCCTCCCCACCTACGGGGAATATAGCAGGGACAATGACTTTTCACTTTTCACAGCCCTGCTAGAAGCCCTGCACTGCGGGGACCTCCTGAATGTCATTGCCCCGCTGTTTATAATAGTTAATTCCACTGGGGTATGTTTGCATAATATCAAAACCCCTGCATTAACCCGGCACTGCGGGGGGAACATAGAGAGTAACTTCCCCGCACATTAGCCCCGCTATCCCCCAACCATCCTTGTAGGTGGGGGGTGGGGGTGGGGTGTGCGTGTTTACAAATGACTAGTGCATTTTAAGTTAATGCACATTAAAATTTGTTTTTCCTTTTAATATGGTTAGGCCCACGGAAGTTTATTGAGCCATGATTCCAGAAAATTCTGACATTGCATGATGACTCAATTCATCCTGTGTGTCTATCCAGCCCTTTGCTCTCCATATTTACTTACCTTTGGCCAGTTTGTTTTTCAGAAATAAATATTGTGTGTTATCAAATTGAAAAGCACAAAGCCTGATTTTTTTTGTCTGTTCCGAGAACCACCCAAAAACCTGTTTTCATTTACGAGTTGCTGACATTAACATCAGTATCATCATCGAAATTCTTGTTTGGCTGTGCCTCTGGTTGATCAATTATCACATCTCTGAATTTCTCTGTAAGTATTACATGTACTGTAATGTTGACAGTTTGTGTCTTTGCAGAAGATTTATCTTTAAAATCTTTCAGTCAATGCCCCAGATAGGTTTTCCACCCTAACCTTAATACTGGAATGGCAAAAAGTGACTAAGTTTAGGTCCTGATGAGAATAATTGGCTCATTATGATGGCCAGAAAAATCATTTCGTAATCTCCTTGGCAAATGTAATTATAATTTGTATTGTGTGTGTGTGTGAGTGTGAATTCGGGTTGAACGTCGCTTTCAACAATTTTTCAGTCATATCACGACGGTGTCTGGCTGCGACAGGGAGCTCAATGCTCATGTTTATAGTGCTGCCTCACTAAAGTATCATGTCCCAGACACATTACATGATACCACACCCAGTCACATTATCCTGACACTGGATCAACCAGTCCTAGCTCTACCCCGTAAATCTGAGTGCCAAGCGAGGAGCAGCTAGTACCATTTTTAACGACTTTGGTATGTCACGGCCCGGGATCGAACCCGAGACCTCCCGTTCCCCGGAGCGGACACTCTACCAACTGAGCTATCGGGGCCGGTATAATTTGTATTAGCTCATGAAATTTTACCCTTGTCCTGCTGAATAAATAAATACCACACCCATTTCTGACTGTCAGCCAATCAAATTCATACTTGATATTTTGCATTCACTGATTGATACTGATCATATGGCTTCTTTTCTTTATCTGATCTAGATACTAACAGTGTGTAGACCCTAATCAGATGGCTTCATTAGAATCCATCTGATATGGAGATACGCTGGGTTGTTGTGCTTTGCAAGACAATGATTAATATTAGTGGCATCATCAACAGTGGCATCATCAATATTCTTGTTTCTCACTGTCTCTGGTTTGTCAATAGTAACATCTCTGATCTCTGCTATAAGCATTGCCATGTTGACAGTTAGTGGTAATGTTGGGTTTGAATATTTACCACTGCTTACTGCTACCTTAGATAATCCATATACCATAATTGCCATTATGATCCCTCGTAGTGTTTGTTTGTTTATCTGTTTGTTTGGAGTTTAACAACCTAGCAAAGTTATTTAGATCATTTAGAGCCAGTCTGTTCACAGTATCACACTTAGCCTGGGCAGGCTTATACATAAGCGTTTAAACAGTACAGTGCATTTTATTCTTTCACCAGAGACTGACAACTGCCCCTCTTGAATCAGCACAGTGTAGGCAGAAATTCACTCCAAAAGTATGCCAGCAACTATTTATAATAATGAATTCTTAAAGTTATGAGAAGCCAAAGTCAAGTGACTTTTCTCTGGGTACTCTGATTTACACCCATTGGCTTGATATAAACAAAATTATTTCGAAAGAGCCATAATACCGAAATGATAAAAATTCTTAAAGTACCAGGGACAACATTTTCAAACTCCATCCCTCAGAGCTTGGAGAAATAGCATATTTACCATATGTATTCGGACAGACAGGCCTGAGCAAACAGTGTTAACCCAGATGAGATGCTACAGCATGCGGCATCTTATCAGGGTCTACACTGTTTGTGGTATCTCATCAGGGTCTACACTGTTTGCCATTCATTATCTTTAGACACAAGACCGGATAGTGTAATATACTTGTCCAAATTTTAGAACAAGTATGGTAAGGCGCTGAGGTGCCTGAATACCTAGGGTAAATACAGTAGATTGGACTGCATGGTGCTGAAACCGACCAAGCTTGATTCCTTAGGTTCTTTCTTAATGTGGTGCTGTTCTAGTATCAGAGGTATTAACAACCCAATCAAGACAATTAAGGTCATGGTGAGCCAAACCACATTTTTCATGGCAACAGACTTATGCATAAAGAGTTAAACCAGTATGGTGCATATTCTTTTACCAGAAACTGAAAACTGCCCTTCTTGCATCAGTGGAAGGGAGATTATAGCCACAGAAAATATTTCATGATCAATGAAAGAATATATGATGCTGGACCTTGCCTGGCCGGGTTCAAAGTCCTGTCCCAAGATGAGCCATGCGTAGAAGTCATTGAAGTTCCACTGTACACATATTCATATTTTTGGAATGTTCAAATCTTTACGGTATCGAAAAAAATCCTAAAAATTTGGACATCGTAAGGACTTGTAGTAATTCTCCTAAAATTTTGACATTTGTTTCATGATCCATTAATGAGCCCAAAAGGTGCAGATGGAATGACAAACAGTGTAGACCCTGATCAGACTGCTCCTTCAGGAGCAGTCTGATCTGGGTCTTCACTGTTTGCCAAAGCCTATCTGTCCCAACACCTAGGATCATTACAGTTATATTATTGGCAGTTTCTTCTGTTCTGTTTATTCAGAACTTGGCTGAAACTATTCTGTTCCTGTATTTAACCTTCCGAATCCTGTTTTTATTGGGTAGTTAATTAAATTTTCCTGGAATTTGCTGGATATTTGTGGTAAAAGTTTTCTTGTGTTTTAAGATAATTCAAACTCTAGATAAAGGATAAGAAAATTTGTATTGATTATAAGCAGGTTGGGGGTGCTTTGGAATCTTGACAGAACATGGTAAGAATCCTGATATTTATTTTGCAGGTTAACTGTTAATGTGATTTTTTTTTTTCCCCATGGCCTACAAAAAAAAATGCGAGACAAGCTGTTTTCAGCCCCTCTGAAGTTAGTCAATTTTATCAGTTTTTGGGTTGATTGTTTGTCAGTCGACCCGATGTAGCTTTTCGTTGTTGATGTCCGTGTGATTTTCACTTCAGGTAATCGTTATTTATAGAAAATAGCTTGGCATCTCCTATCACTGAGAGGTCAGTGTGTTGTGTAAGAGGGTTATCTATAGAATCTGGACTGCTCAAATATAGATTGTGGGTATTCTTTAGAACCGCCTCATCGAGGCAGTTCTGCCGAGTACCCATAATCTATATTTTAGAGCAGAAATAAGAAAAATAAGGTTCACCCCTGTAAACCCCAGTTTTACTTTTGTTTTGTTTGATTTGAGGTTTAACGTCCCCGTCAACACTGTAAAGGTCATTTTGGAGACGTTGCTTCCAATTTTGTGGGACTTTTACTCGACATTGAGATGAAATGACACCCAGTTTTACTATATAAAAGTAGGGTTTAAAGGGGATCAGAATTATATGGGCGTGTTTTCGTGATGAGGTTGGGTTTAATCCTTATCCTGCTGAACATGACAACACCTGCCTTTGCAGTGTAGATCCCAATCAGGAGGCTTCTGAAGAAGGCATCTGATCAGGATCTACACTGATTGTAATGAACAAATGCATTATATCAAGTAGTCAGCAATGGGTGTGGCTAAATTTATTTATCTTTTTACTTCATCTGTTTTCATTCTTCCCCTGCCTGTCTCAATATCCTGCACTGTCGTCTCACTTTGTCAGGGAGATGACGCGAACTGACCCAAAAGGGTAGATGTGTCGTTAAACTGCAATAAAACGACACTTTATAGTTGCTTCTTGAGGAAGTTGTAAATTTTATATTCTGTATTGTACTTAACCTTTTCAGAATTTGCATTTTAAACTTATAAACGTATTAACCATATTTTCAGGTCAGCAGATAATTTTATTTATAATAATTTAATGGAGAACCATTTTCAACTATATACCAACAGATTTTAGCTACGCTTGGTTTATAGACGGTATAAAGGCATTTTGAAAGTTAGTTCAATTTTTATAGTTTTATGATGGGATGTCTTATGTTATCATCTCAATTCATAAATGGAAATTAGTGGTTTGGGCTGCTTGAGTCTAATAATGCTTTGATCGTCAGGCTGTTTAAACCAATCTTTATTCTTAATCTAGTGTTGGTAATGGGTTTTACATTGATTTGTTCAGAGAAGGTAGAATGTAAACATTTCATCTGACTGATTTTCAATTTGACTGACCTTAATTTTACAATGTCATGCATACTGTTTTGATCATATTGGGACAGGTAGGCCTAAGCAAACTGTGCAAACCTGGATCAGACACGGAGCAGTCTGATCAGCATCTACACCGTTTGCCATTCCGTCGGCACCTTTTAGACTCCTAGCTGGGTCGTGAATCAAATTTGTTAAAATTTTAGGAGAGTTACGGCAAGTCCTCAGTGTATCCAAACTTTTAGGATTTTTGTGGTGCATAGGGCCCGCATTATAACGATAGTAATAATTTGTGCCGTTATAAAGAATTTGCCATTATAAAGAATCCTAGTCAGGAGTATGATAGGTAAGGTCTTTTTCACATAATCACTCCAAGAAACAAATGTTACAGACATTTGTTAGAATCGCCTCGGTGAGGCGATTCTAACAAATATCTATAATATTAGTTTCTTCGAGTATTAAATTCAAGAATCTTTCATGACTATGGATTCAATTTGGGCATTACCACGTCTGGAAGTCCACGTTGCTTGGAATCGAGGCTAAGCGTTGAGCTAAGAATTCAGTCTATTGAAATTGCCATTATAATGAGTTTTGCCGTTATAACGCATGCTGGTATAAAGATGGTTGACTGTAATATAAATCGGAACAACAACATCAGTCTGATATATGTTTTGCCGGATGCGCGTCTGACTGGTGATCAGGAGGACGCGGGTTCGACTCCCGCCGGGGTCGGCAACATTCTTTTGTGGAGATTGATCATGAAATCTTTTCTACGGTCATTCTCTCCCTTCCGCTGATTCAAGAAGGGCAGTTGTCAGTTTCTGGCGAAAGAATGTGCACTGTACTGATTAACCTTATGTATAAGCCTGCCCAGGAAAGTGTGGATAGGTAAACTGACCGGCTCAAAAATGACCTAAATAGTGTTGACTGGGCCGTTAAACTCCAATACAAACAAACAAACAAACTGATATATGTTTTACAGGTGATCAGAAGGTTGCAAGTTCAATACCAAATTGGAACCTCTATGGTTTAGTGGCTTATAAAGTGTTTGCTTCGACCTGTCTGTCCCAATACTTAGGGTCATTATGGTAGGCTGAGAGATCAAATTGTGTTGCCTTTAGTATATGACAAATATATAGTGGTCTCAAGGAATCATTAATTAATTCTAGTCAAGAGGTATATGTGTTTGTTTGATTTGAGGTTTAACGTCCCCGTAAACACTGTAAAGGCCATTTTGGAGACGTTGCTTCCAATTTTGTGGGACTTTTACCCGACATTGAGATGAAATGACATCTCAAGGCCTGTTGCCCAATGAAACCAATAGGGTTTATTAGCATGGACGGTCCGCCTCGCACTGTGGTTCCTGGACAGGCTTAGATCCTCTAAGCGGTTTACCAGTACTAGTGTGCGGGCCGGATTCAGCTCTGCATGGAAGCATCATGCAGCCCATATATTTCTTCAAGCCCCTATGGGCGAGGGCGCTGTGATCATTATACCCCCGCAAACGAAGTTTGAAGGGGGTATATAGGAGTCAGCTTGTCGTCTGTCGTCGGTCCGTTACAAAAAACTTTAACATTGCTCATAACTTCCTTATTCTTTGACCGATTTCTTTAATATTCACACACCACACACCTTGCCACTAGTACTTAAGATTGATATACACAAACCTGACCTTGACCTTGAAGTTTGAAGGGGTATATAGGAGTCAGCTTGTCGTCTGTCGTCGGTCCGTTACAAAAAACTTTAACATTGCTCATAACTTCCTTATTCTTTGACCGATTTCTTTAATATTCACACACCACACACCTTGCCACTAGTACTTAAGATTGATATACACAAACCTGACCTTGACCTTTACGTTGACCTTCCTCAAGGTCAAATACTTGTAAAAATTTGTCTGACAACGCATGCGGGGGTATAATTGGCGCCCGTTAGGCGGCAGCTCTAGTTATTGTAGGCTCAGAGATCAAATTGTGTTGCCGTTAGTATATGACAAGGTATATAGTGGTCTCAAGGAATCATTAATTAATTTTAGTCAAGAGGTATATGTGACAATAATTAATTTAGCTTGTGCATGACAAAACCTACAGTAAGACTCATGCGACCAGTGAAGACTCAGGTGAGCCTGAGCATTCTGATCAGCATTATGGAAACACGCCTATACAAATACATTGCCACCTTTATCGCCAAAAAAATGAAAATTTTATGATGAAAAATTGTGATGTTTTTCTTATTTCTGCTCCAAATATAGATTGTGGGCACTTGTTAGAACCGCCTCATTGAGGCGGTTCTAACAAGTACCCACAATCTATATTTTAGAGCAGAAATAAGAAAATTAAGGCATACCCCCCAGAAGTCCCAGTTTACTATATAAAAGTAAAATTATATAGGCGTGTTTTCGTGATGGAACTAGCTTAAACTATTTGAAAAGCTGTAGTCAGTGCTAGTGGCACAAATCTATAATATAATGTTATTAATCCGAGCTATTTCATATTAGCCCAGTTACAGGTCCTCTGTCTGCTGTATCTCGCCCCCGCCCATAGGGGCTTGAAGAAGTATATGGGCTGCATAATGCTTCCACGCAGAGCTGAATCCAGCCTGCACACTAGTACTGGTAAACCGCTTGGAGGATCTAAGCCTGTCCAGGAATAGCGGTGCAAGGCGGACCGTCCATGCTAATAAACCCTATTGGTTTCATTGGGTGACAGGGCTTGAGATGTAATTTCATCTCAATGTCGGGTAAAAGTCCCACAAAATTGGAAGCAACGTCTCCAAAATGACCTTTACAGTGTTGACGGGGACGTTAAACCTCAAATCAAACAAACAAACAAACTGTCTGCTGTATTGGCACGAGGCAGAAGGACCTGTAGCTGGGACAATAGTTACAGGTCTGAGAGACGAGGTCGAAGGCCGAGTTCAATACAGCAGACTGGGACAATATGGAATTACTTGATTAATGACAATTTTATTATTTAAAAACATAATTATTGATTTTTGACCTCAGTGTAAATACGGATGACCTCCGAACAACACAGGATAGTCAATTAATAATTGTTAATGTTTTGTTTTGTGCCACCTTTATTGTTGTTACGAAATTAAATGTCAACAAAGATGTCATAGGTTGTGTATCCTCAGACCACCTGTATGTATAGCTTGTATTGATGGTCAGTTCATTTGAAATTTTGGACAAAAAGAAACTTATTGATTCTTAGGATTAGGAAAATCACATTACAAGTAACCAATAATATAATGTTATTAATCAAATAATTTCGTATTGGCGCAGTTACAGGTCCGAGGTCTGCTGTATTGGCACGAGGCTGAAGGCCGAGGCCAATACAGCTGACCGAGGACCTGTAACTTGATTAATGACAATTTTATTAATTGATGCAATTAAAGACATGATTTATGATTTTTGAATATTGGTTGACCTTGTGTAAGATAGGATAATCAATTAATAATAATCTTTTGCTTGTCAAATAATTTTCTGTTGGACCGGGGGGGGGGGGGGGGGGGGGGGGGGGGGCCCTAAGGTTGGGGGTCACTGAATGTGTCTTATCATAAGGAATAAGAATGTATATGGTTTAGGGGTGGGGATCTTAACATTTTCTCTGATATTAGGCCTTTTATGAAGTGGAGGGGGTGGGGCATGGCCCAAGCACACCCAGGAGACCCCAAGGTTGGTGTAACTGAATGCATCTTATTATAAGGAACAAGAATACTTATGGTTTATGGGTGTGGATCTGAAAGGTTTGTGAGTTATTAGGCCTTTAATGAAGTGGAAGTGGGTGTGGCTTGGCCCCGGCACAGTTAGGGCCATGCCACACCCCTCCACTTCATAAAAGGCCTAACACCCCTCCACTTCATAGAAGGCCTAATATCTGTGTTCCCACCTCTATTCCCACCTCTAAACCATATATATATAATCATTATCACCATATTTTTAATAAAGTTTTTGAGGATATTATGAATCTCTCCATCCATCTGTCTGTCTGTACATTTATTTAGATAAAACTCTCTTAATCTTCGAAATTGTAGTTTAAGTTCAGATCAGGTGTAATTATTGACAGACATTTCTAATCACACTCCTCATAAAATTGACAAGATACCTCCATGAAGTAAATCGAATCCAGTTGAAATCACTTCAGAGTGATCGAAATTCAACAAAAATAAATCTGAAGTGCTTTTTCAAGTCAGAGATGATGAATTAACAGTAACTGAATAATAATGAACAATGGTACCAACAAATCTTTTATAAGGAATGTAAGAACCGAAATGAAATCTTAGGTTTGACAATGAATGGGAAAAAATAAGGATTTGTAATCAAGACAGATATTTTGAATTTTAGATTATTCTGCAATTAGCGCCTTCTTGTTGGAATGATATTGATACTAGAATCTGGAATGAAATACGCTGTAGAGTGTTTTGAAGGCAGACTGAGAAAAGTACTTGAGAAAAAAATGAAAATCATGAGAAGGTGTTACCCTTCCCACATGGGTGTTTCACAAATTACCTTTGCTTTTAGTCCTTGATACTTTAGAAGTGTAAAGGAGTGGAGAAGACATTAACCCCTAACCCTTATCTTGCTGAATATTCATTTAAGCCACACCCATTTCTGTCTATCAAACAATCAGATTACTTGATTTATCATATGACGTCGTGTCCGAGAGTGTAATAACGCCATGCATTATTTTCGATAATCCACTAGTGGATTAAATATGCAAATTAGCTAGATACGTCCCGTAACGTTACATAGACGACGTCCTTTACGACGTCTCGTTTACTAATGGCGGAATATTGACATTTTTTGCAAACAAATGTGAATAAAAGGCGTTTTAAATGTCATATGATAAATAGAATCTTGCATTCGTGCTCATGTATTATTGAATTTATTAAACTCGTTGACGAAAAGGGATAAAATGCTCGGCAAAGCCTCGCATTTTATCCCTTTCCCTCAACTCGTTTAATAAATTCAATAATACATGAACACTCATGTAAGATCCTCTATGTAATTTATTGGTACAAATCCATGAACTGAATGCGAAACAGTGTAGATCCTGATCAGATGGGTTCTTTAGAAGCCATCTGATCTGGATCTACACTGTTTCCAAAGATAGGGGTTGTCGTGAACAGCAAGATATGGGTTAAGATGCTGAGAAAAACTACATCTGAAAATGTAGTTTGCCTATGTCTTCTGCTCAATCTTCTTGCAAACTTTTCAAAAACATTTTTGCATACTGGCAAACAGTGTGGAGCCAGATCAGACTGCTCCTCTAGGAGCAGTCTGATCTGGGCCCACACTGTTTGCAACAATGGCTTTTAAAGTTAACAGCAGACGACAAAGCTGACAACAATTGTTATGATTGGCATCTTACGGGTTTACACTTAAAGCACCAAACAGTACACCAAATTAGACAGTCTGATTTTTTGCTCTCCTGTGTCCAGTTGTTCAAAGCCTCGTTAGCTTAACGAGCTTGTTAGTGGTCACATTGTTAACTCTTCTAACAAGTGCAATATCTAAAAGTTTGTCATTTTTGCTAAAACAAATTTTAGTAGCTTTTGCATACAAAAATGAAAATCAACATGAGAAGGTGTTACCCTTCCCACCGAGGGTGTTTCAAAAATTACCTTTGTTATTGGTCCTAGTGAGACTACACTATAACACCTAAAGCCCCAAACAGAAATGTAGCAGACAATCTGATTCTTTTGCTCACCTGTCTTTTGTAATGTTATAAAGAGATTATGGTTTCTTTGCTTCATGACCTGTATATTCCTTGCTACCAAATCATAACATTTTACTAGAACAATTTTAGCTTCACTATATATTTGAATTTATTAAACTCATTGAGGAAAAAAGGGATAAAATGCGAGGCTGTGCTGAGCATTTTATCCCATTTCTCAACGGGTTTAATAAATTCAATAATACATGACAACAGATGCAAGATTCTATTTATCATATGGCATTTAAAACACAGTGTAGATTATATTTCCTTGATTTAGAAATATTGAGGGCTTGCTGTGTTATACTCTGTTCTGTGGTATATATATATATACTTGTTTCACTTGATCATCTTATAACTTTTCAACAAGGTATACAACTGCTTTGGAATTCTTGAACACCTGTTTTGATAAAAAAAAAACCTTATCAAAACCATAAACTTTAATTTCCACTAAATGTGTTGTAAATTACTCTGAAACATTGATGCATTGATTTGTTTCTTTGTATAGGTCATTTTGGAGATGTTGCTTCCAATTTTGTGGGACTTTTACCCAACATTGAAACGAAGTGATTACCTCAAGCCCTGTCACCCATTGAAACCAATAGGGTTTGTAAGCTCGCTCCCCTTCGCCTGGGCAGGCTTAGATCCTCTAAGCGGTTTACCAGTACTCGTGTTCGATCGGATTCAGCTCTGCATGGAAGCATCATGCAGCCCATTTATTTCTTCAAGCCCTGATGGGTGGGGGCTGCATTGCTGCCTCGAACAGAACTACATGTTTTAATCTTAATTATTTGGTTTCTCAACAGTGTGGGTTCAGCTTTGCTGGGGTCACATGTGAGACGCATAGTTCAGTGCTGCAGAAGGTTGTGTTTTTGGGAGTTTTTTTTATCCCGAGGGCCTCTGGTTACCATATGACGTTTCTTCTGAGAATGTAATAATGCCATGTAATAAATTTGATAATCCACTATTGGAGTAAATATGCAAATTAATTAGATATGCCCCGTAACGTTACATGTGCGACACCTTAATGATGTAGCATTTACTAAATGGCGGAATATTGACTTTTTTAGAAAACAATCTTGAATAAAATGCGTTTTAAATGTCATATGACATTCATACTCATGTATTATTGAATTTATTAAACTCGTATTGGAAAAGGGATAAAATGCTCGGCACAGCCAATGCTCGGCAGAGCCTCGCATTTTATCCCTTTTCCTCAACTTGTTTAATAAATTTAATAATACATGAACATTCATGTAAGATCCTCTATATACCTCTAAAAGATCTGATTACTGATCAGCTCAATATTAGTAAAAGAATCTTGAAAGGGTTGTAAAACTCTATTAAAAACCAAACCAAAAATTTTGTGAAATCTTTGTCATGTGCATGTGTGAGTATCTCTTTGTTGGCTGCTCCTTACAATGGGTTTTCGTTGATTTTTTATGTGTTTGTACGTCTTATTGCAATAAAGGAGCTGGTGAGAAAGTGCCTGCCCGAGTTCTTTGATGATTTATTCTACGGCTGAAATGGCCATGTTCTGTCTACCATATTTCAGAAACAAAATACGTGTATCAGATGAAAATTTGTGCTACATTTCTGAAATTTATGCTTCAAATACAGATTTCGGATGAGGTGGTTCTAATGAGTACAAACAACCTATGTTTTTGATCTTAGATGGTTATACCTGAGATAATTTTTTGAGCTGTAAGAGGGAGATTTGCCACAGTGATGATGAGGAAATGGAAAGAATATACATTATTTTGGGAAATTCTCAGTTCAAATGAGGGAGACTCCAAAATTTACTAAAATTTAGCATAAATTTGGCAAAAATTAGCATCAAAATGAGGGAGAATGGTACGGTCGAAAACTTCCAGTTGTTTAAAGATCAGCTGGATTGCATTAAGTCGCAGCATAAGGGTAAAAAAAAACCCCGGCTGTACATGTTTTAGGTGACCTCAACTTCAGAGACATTGTTTGGCCTGACAGGCTCAGTAAACAAGGCACAGTGCTGAGTCAGTCCGAAGGACAAATATTAATTGACATTATGAACGATCATGGGTTGGAACAAATTGTTAACTTCCCCAATCGTGATAAGAACGCATTGGATCTGATCCTAACAACTTTGCCTGGACAATTTGAAGATATTCTTTCCCCAGATAAACTAAGTGATCACGATATTGTCTCCGGATATTTAAAAATTCACATTCCACCAATAAAGAAACCTCGGAGTAAGGTGTACTCATATCAGAAAGGTGACTATGAAACTATGAGGAAGGATGCACTCAGATTTGCAAAGGAGAAATACTTTAATGGTCATTCAGATGCTCGGTCTGTACAGGAGAACTTTGATTTGATAACTTCTTTCATTCATATTTCGGCCGAAAATCACATCCCCTCAAAAACTAGTAGGTCTGTATCTTCTATTCCCTGGATCACACCAGAGATAAGAAGAAAAATTTGGAGAAGGAATAAGATTCATGCAAAGGCAAAAAGGACGGAAAGTGGTAAACTCCAGACCAAATTTGAAAACTTGAGACGTGAAATCAAGACTGATATAAAAAAATCAGCATATATGTGAATAACTTGGTAGGTGATGTAAAGGCAAATCCCAGAGACTTCTACAGATATATCAATAGTCAGAAGAAAGACAGGCAAGGTATCCCACCCCTTAATAAAAGAGGAGGGAACGGGGTTGCTGAATCAGACTCTGAAAGGGCAGAGGAACTGGTTGGTCAATTCAATGTCAGATGGGTTTAATAAAACTGAGTTCATGGAGGTTCCATTGACTGGAAGATCGGCCCCATTCATGAATAATATTGTTGTGTCAGCTGCAGGAGTGATCAAGTTTCTTCAAGGCTTAAACCCCAGTAAGGCCTTAGGACCTGATGATCTTCATCCTAGAGTCCTGAAGGAACTAGCTAATGAGTTAGGTCCAGTTTTTGCACACTTGTTTCAACAGTCTCATGATACGGGTGAAATCCCCAAAGAAACAAAGCCACAGGTGTAGACGATATTAGTGCAAAGTTTCTTAAAATGTCAGCATCAATTATATGTAAGCCACTTACCCAAATTTTAAACTTGAGTATCAAATCAAACTCATATCCAGACTTGCTGAAAAGGACAAAAGTTTCTCCAATCTTCAAAAGAGGCAGCAAGGCTGATATCAACAACTACAGGCCTATCTCTGTTTTGCCCTTAATCAATTCAATCTTTGAACGCCATGTGAGCAACTGTATAACCAATTACTTAGAAACTAATAAATTTCTATATAGAAATCAGTCTGGCTTTAGGAAATCACATTCATGTCAAACAGCCCTGACAAAGATTGTGGATAACTGGTTGAGTGCATTAAATACAGGCGAAACAGTGGGTACAGTTTTCCTTGACCTATCAAAAGCCTTTGATTTAGTGAACCACAAACTGTTGCTTCACAAGTTGGCTGCATACAAATTTAGCCAGAGCTCTTTGACATGGTTTAAATCTTATCTGACAAACAGGACACAACAAGTACACATCTCTGGTAAACTTTCAGCCCCTAAAACAATATCTGCAGGTGTACCTCAGGGATCGGTTCTTGGACCCCTTCTTTTTCTTCTATATGTTAACGATCTTCCCCTGTCCATTAAATGCTGTGCTTTGGACTTATTTGCTGATGATGCTACACTGTTTTCTTCTGATCCCTCCATTCTTCAACTTACAAACCGTTTAAACACAGATCTGGAAAACTTTCTAGAATGGTGTGAAAGAAACGAAATGATTGCTAATATTCTCAAGACAAAAGCTATGTTTATATCCTCAAGAGCTATAGTAAACAAAATTAATGAGAATCCCCCAGATCTCAATCTCTCACAAGAGAAAGTACGAATTTCACAAAATGAAAAACTTTTAGGGGTATATATAGACAGCAAACTATCCTGGTCACAACAAGTTGAAACCACTATTAAGAAATGCAACTCCTTACTCTTCCTGCTTAACAGAATAAAATGCTATTTGCCCATACCCATCAGAAAATTATTCTTTAATGCATACGTTCTTCCTCATATTGATTATTGTTGCACTGTATGGGGCAACCTCAATAATACACTCACAAACACTATGGTTAAATTTCAGAAAAGGGCAGCAAGAATTATTCTAGATAAAGATATGGAAACCCCATCCTCAGAACTATTTTCAGAGCTTAGATGGATGAGGTTTCCAGACAGAGTTACCTATCAAAAAGCAATACTAATGTATAAAACGTTAAATGACCAAGTACCACCCTATCTCAAAGAAATTCATCATTACACATCTGAGATCCACCAAAGGCCACTCAGGTCAACAACGGCAAATTTGCTTTATGTGCCAAAACCGAACATAGAACTCTTTAGAAATTCAATAGCATATTCTGGATCTAAGATATGGAATGATATACCTGAAGATGTTAAACAGAGTGCATCTCTGCCACAATTCAAGTCAAGGTATCTTCAGTGGTTTCATTCACAAAACGGAACTTAACTTTTACTATAGGAGCCTTCTACCAGCATTTATTTATTTGAGTGAAAGTGTAATGTACATATGCATGAACGAGTGTGCTTTGAGTGTGTGATATCTGTCTATTTTTCATGTAATCTGTGTACATGTATATTGTTAATTTGTATGTTGTGTAAAAGAGGACCCCAGGGAAGATTGGAGCAAATCCAACTGGGCTTTCTCTATAAATAAAGACATTATTATTATTATTATTATTATTATAATGGCTCTTAGCAAACATCTGTCCACTCTTCAAAAAAGGAGATAGGGCTCTTGCCCGTAATTATCGCCCTGTGTCTCTGACTTGTGTTCTGTGTAAATTGCTTGAACATATAGTCTGTTCAAACATCATGGCCCACTTTGATGAACACAAACTTTTGTCAGACAGACAACATGCATTTAGGAAAAGGTATATTTGCGAAACTGAGCACAGTTATTAATGACTGGGCAAAAATCTTGGACAAAGGGGGGCAGGTGGACACATTTATTCTGGACTTCGAGAAGGCTTTTGACACCCCTCCTCATGAACTACTTAAATCTAAGTTATTTGGTTACGGAATTGGGGGGGGGGGGAAAGACCCTCAAATGGATAGATTCCTTTCTTTGCTACAGAAAACAGCGTGTTGTTGTTAATGGTGAATCTTCAGAGTGGGCTCCAGTTTTGTCTGGAGTCCCGCAAGGGACTGTTCTTGGTCCTCTATTGTTCTCATTGACTCAGAAATAAGACTGTTCGCAGACGACTGTGTTTGTTACCGGGAAATTAGAGATACAGATGACTCACTGAAACTTCAGGCTGACATAGATAGATTAGGATGTTGGGCCCGAAAATGGGGCATGAGATTTCAGCCAGTTAAATGCAATATTATGCAGATAACTAAGAAGAGATCTAATAAAGTTGAGGCTTCTTACACCTTAGAGGGAACGATCCTCGAGAATTTGAACTCCATTAAATACCTTGGAGTGACAATCACACACAACTTGAGATGGAATACTCATATTAGCAACATGTGTACTAAGGCAAATAGAACGCTTGGTTTCCTGAGGCGAAATCTTCATCAGTGCCCTTAGGATGTAAAAGAGGCAGCATATAAAGGTCTTGTTCACCCTGAATCTTGGAATATGGTAGTTGTATCTGGGACCCCAGTGGAGTGGTCCTTAACGAAGAAATTGAGAAAGTTCAGAATAGAGCTGCTAGATTTGTGACAGGCAATTACTGCTTTGAAACTGGGAAAATGACTGGAATACTTGGAAAATTAAAATGGGAGTCTCTCAAGAAAAGGAGAAAAGACAATAGGCTGATCCTTTTGTACACATGTATAAAGAGTGCTGCCAGCATTCCAACAGATGACCTTGTTCCCCCAGCTAGACACTGTAGAAGTCACCATTTGTTGGCTTTTCAGACCCTTACTGCAAGAACTGGTATTTACAAAGAGTCATTCTTCCTCAGAATCATTAGAGATTGGAATGCCCTTCCCGATTCGATTATTTCGACAGCTGAAAATGCTGATGATTGTGTAGCTAAATTTACCTCTTTGGTTATAGCGAGGGACTAACTTCCCACATCACAGGTCCTGGTGTATTAATGTCATTTGACGTGTCACCAGTAACAATTCTGATTCTGATTCTCCCTCCTGATGAGGGAGGTATAACAGGTATGGACGGTGCAGTTGCTGGTTGAAGTCATGCTTTAAAATGTCTCTTTCACACTGCTTATTTTCAATCTGGTCCAGATCTATATATCCATAAAAATATTAAAGGATTTGTTTTACTATCACTCAAACATCAAAAATGTTTAAAGCTGCAAACATTAAATGTTTGGCGGTCAGACTTTATCTCAGGAAATCTGACATGAAAACATTACAATTGGGAAGAAAAAATGCAAAAATGTTAGTGTTGCAACTTAAAAAGTTGGATTTTAACGGATATCTGCTTTCTGTGAAACAATCTACAGAGATAAAAATTTTCTTGAAAGATTCATTGTTCATTGAAACATATTTTAATTTTAAGCGTCTTGTGTTTGACTTTTTTGATCGACACCAAGTCTTTACTGATAAAATATCTTCTCAAAGTGTACAAAAGAACTAGCCAAACGAACGGTTACAGTTTTAAATAGTCCAACACTCCTGGTTATATTTTTGGTATAGAAATTGAATTGTAAATTTTATCGGTGGGATCTAAATAGTTTTCTAATGATTGCTTACTTCACTTGGTAGTTATCTCTGTAGGGTTGACGTGAATACCTTTGAACTTTGGGGACTGGATGTGTGAATGAAAAGACACATGCACATTATCACTTGAAAGTTGTGTTCATATTTTTAAGGGGAATGGGAACACCTGGCAGATTTTTCTGCCATTTTTCAAATGGGACAACTTTCAGGATTTCCTATTCGCTTTTACAAAAGCCATGAAAAAAGGGTTTAGCCCCCACCCATTTGGGCTTGAAGAAATAGATGGGCTGCATTATGCTTCCACGCAGAGCTGAAACCGACCCAAACACAAGTACTGGTAATCCGCTTAGAGGATCTAAGCCTGCCCAGGCAATGCTGTGTAAGTCCATGCTTATAAACCCTATTGGTTTCATTGGGCAGCAGGGCTTGAGATGTCATGTCATCTCAATGTCGGGTAACAGTCATACAAAATTGGAAGCAATGTCTCCAAAAAAACCTTTACAGTGTTGACCAGGACATTAAACCTCAAATCAAACAAAGAAACAAACCATGAAAAAGGGGGTCAACTCTTAAAGGAAAGAATTTGCTCCTGAGGAGCAAATTCGTTCCTTTGAGAGTTGACCCCTATTGACATAGGAGACAAAGATATTGCAGGAGTTACCTCCCCTGAAGGTGTGTTTATCTATTCCCCTTAAGTGCAGTCTTGCCTGTGCCTTTGCTTGTCATGGTTTTTAGCTCACCGTCACGTAGTGACGAGGTGAGCTTTTGGGATCACTTTTTGTCCGTCGTCCGTCGTGCGTCCGTGCGTGCGTCCGTCCGTGCGTCCGTGCGTGCGTGCGTAAACAATTTCTTCAAACGACATCTCCTCCTAAACCACTGAGGGGATTTTGACCAAACTTCACAGGAATGATCCTTAGGTGGTCCCCTTTCAAAGTTGTTCAAATGGTTCCGGTCCGTTGCACATATAGGTCACAGGAGCCAAAAATAGATTTTTTTCACCGAAAACTTAAAAAATCTTCTTCTCTGAAACTGCAAGGCCCAGGTCTTTGATATTTGGTATGAAGCTTCATCTAGTGGACCCCTACCAAGATTGTTCAAATTATAGTGCTGGGGCCAAAAATGCCCCCGCCCCGGGGCCCTTTGGTTTTACATGGGCTTATATATGGAAAATCTTGAAAAATCTTCTTCTCTGAAACTGCAAGGCCCAGGTCTTTGATATTTGGTATGAATCTTCATCTGGTGCACCCCTACCAAGATTGTTCAAATTATAGTGCTGGGGCCAAAGATGCCCCCACCCCGGGGCCCTTTGGTTTTACATAGGCTTATATAAGGAAAATCTTTAAAAATCTTCTTCTCTGAAACCGCAAGGCCCAGGTCTTTGATATTTGGTATGAAGCTTCATCTAGTGGACCCATACCAAGATTGTTCAAATATAGTGCTGGGGCCAAAAATGCCCCCGCCCAGGGGCCCTTTGGTTTTACATGGGCTTATATAGGGAAAATCTTTAAAAATCTTCTTCTCTAAAGCTGCAAGGCCCAGGTCTTTGATATTTGGTATGAATCTTCATCTTATGGACCCCTACCAAGATTGTTCAAATTATAGTGCTGGGGCCAAAAATGCCCCCGCCCCGGGGCCCTTTGGTTTTACATAGGCTTATATAGGGAAAACCTTTAAAAATCTTCTTCTCTGAAACCGCAAGGCCCAGGTCTTTGATATTTGGTATGAAGCTTCATCTAGTGGACCCCTACCAAGATTGTTCTAATTATAGTGCTGGGGCCAAAAATGACCCCGCCCCAGGGCCCTTTCGTTTTACATGGGCTTATATTGGGAAAATCTTTAAAAAAATATTCTTCTCTGAAACTGCAGGGCCCAGGTCTTTGATATGTGGTATGAAGCTTCATCTAGTGGACCCCTACCAAGACTGTTCAAATTATAGTGCTGGGGCCAAAAATGCCCCTGCCCCGGTGCCCTTTGGTTTTACATAGGCTTATATAGGGAAAATCTTTAAAAATCTTCTTCTCTGAAACTGCAAGGCCCAGGTCTTTGATATTTGGTATGAAGCTTCATCTTGTGGACCTATATCAAGATTGTTCAAATTATATCCCTGAGGCCAAAAATGCCCCAGCTCCTGGGCCCTTTGGTTTTTCATAGACTTATATAGGGAAAATCTTGAAAAATCTTCTACTCTGAAACCACAAGGCTTAGGTCTTTGACATTTGGTATGAAGCTTCAGCTAGTGGACCTCTACCAAGATTGTTCAAATTATAGCCCTGGGGCCACAAATGCCCCTGCCCCAGGGCCCTTTGGTTTTACATAGACTTATAATAGAGATAATCTTTGAAAATCTTCTTCTCTAAAACAAAAAGGCCCAGGTCTTTTATATTTGGTGTGATGCTTCATCTAGTGGACCTCTATCAAGCTTGTTTAAATTATAGCCCTGAGGCCAAAAATGCCCCTGCCCCGGGGCCATTTGTTTTACATAGGCTTATATAAGGAATATCTTTAAAAAAATCTTCTCTGAAATTGCAAGGCCCAGGTCTTTGATATTTGTTGTGTAGCTTCATCTAGTGGACCTTTGCCAGGATTGTTCAAATTATAGCCTTTGTTGATATTTGGTATGAAGCTTCACCTTTTAGACCTCCCTCAACATTATGCACATTATAACCCTGGGGTCAATAATGGCCCTCCCCGAGGCCTACATGTTACTCTATGGATCAGGTGAGCGATCCAGGGCCATCATGGTCCTCTTGTTTTTTGTTTGTGTTTAGGTTTTACATTCCTGTCAACACTATCTATGTAATTTTGGTGATGTTTATTCATTATTGTGGTACTCAAACAAACAAATAACCTGACATTTAGATGAAATGACAACTCAAGCCGTGCAGCCCTATGCAGGGACGGTCCGACTCCCACCACTCTTCCAAGGCAGGCTAAGCATTATTTCAATTATCAAGTTTGGTCAGTTTCAGCTCTGGGCAGAAGCACCATGCAGCCCGGTCTATTTCTCCAAGCCCTGATCTATGGGCAGGGGGCAGGTGCGCGACAATCATTTGGGCCGCGTCAAGCGATTTTGGTACTTATCGCCTATGCGAGCAGCGAAGGTTCAGGCGAGCCTGCGCATCCGCGCAGTCTCGCCAGAACCTTCGCTTCTCGCTCATACAAGCAGTGAATCAAGAGGAACCTTCAGACAGAAAGCCATATCCCTGGCCCCTTTGAATGGCTGGGCATGCGCAGTTAAAATTTGTCATGACGGAATGCTCGAAGACCCAAATTCGCTTGGCGGGGCTCATTTGGTGGAGACCTTATTGTAGCTTTATGCATACCATATTACCGTAATGATCCTAAGTATAAGGACAGAAGGGCCTAAGCAAATAGTGCAGACCCAGAACAGGACTGCTCCTGAAGGAGCAGTCTTATCAGGGTCTACATTGTTTGCCATTCTGTCTGCATCTTTTGGACTCCTTGCTGGATCATGAAACAATTCGTTAAAATTTTAGGAGAATTATAGCAAGTCCTCAAGATGTCCCAATTTTTAGCTCATCTGTTTTCGAAGAAAATGATGAGGTATTGTCATAGCTCTAGCGGCGGTGTCGTGCAAAAACTTGGACATTTTGTAATATCTCTGTCATTACTGAACATATTTACTTGAAACTCGGACTAGTTGTTCATTATGAAAAGAGGCTGCAGCCGAGCGTTGGCACTCACATGCGGTGCTCATGTTGGCTGAACATGTGCATTTAGCCCTTATTCTGCTGTTCATGACAACCCCTGCCTTTGCAAACAGTGTAGATCCTGATCAGAAGAAGCCATCTGATCAGGATCTACAATGTTTGTCATTCAGTTTGCGAATTTGAAAGAAACTATTATATCGTGTAATCTGATTGGGTGATAATCAGAATGGGTGTGGCCAATTAAATATTCATCAGGATAAGGGTTAAAGACTTAAATATTCTCGCGTGTTTGATAAATGCACTGGTTAAATACGACCTCATATGCGCCATCATCCACCCCTCACACTCATGTAAGTTACACGAGTGTGAGGGGTGGATGATGGCACATATGAAGTCGTACAGTAAGATTCTTATATCCTAGACCAGGGGAGTTTGATCAAGGTAGGGGTTATTTAAAGATGACCTCATATACGCCTTCGTTAATGTTGACGTCACAGCACGTTATGTAACGTCACTGAACATCACTGTAGTGTCATCATAGTATGGTGGATGTTAGCAACCGAAGTGACTGCAGCTCAGAAATGGAAGGTATGCAAGGAAAAGAATCCTATACTTCGAACAAATTGACCTGAGACTGGTGAACTCTATTAACATAATTTCACACCCGACTGAATGCATGTACTTATCTACTCTGTCTCCCGAAAATGGTGATATTGTTATTCACTACATAGAGGAAGGTAAATGGGTCGCAATTCATGTGATACCGAAAATTCACGAGAAGTTTGCGAAAGCCGACGTATTAGGCGATAACATTGACAAATTTATTCCATGCATAAAAGTTAGTTTTTTTTTGTTATCCCCCGCCGAAGGCGGAGGGATATAGTTTTGGCGTTGTCCGTCCGTCCGTCCTTCCGTCTGTCCGTCACACTTTGTCCGGAACCGTTTCTCAGCAACTATTGAATGGAATTAAATGAAACTTGAAATAAATATGTATTATTATGCTGCGGTGATGCACGCGTAATTTTTTTTCGGATTGACTTTTTACATCCAGAGTTATGGCCCCTTGAATGATTGGACTTCTGGATTTTTCGTCGTCTCACTTTGTCCGGAACCGTTTCTCAGCAACTATTGCATGGAATTAAATGAAAATTGAAATAAATATGAATTATAATGCTGCAGTGATGCACGTGCAATTTTTTTTCGGATTGACTTTTTACATCCAGAGTTATGGCCCCTTAAATGATTGAAATTCTGGATTTTTTCGTCATCTCACTTTGTCCGGAACTGTTTCTCAGCAACTATTGCATAGAATTAAATGAAACGTGAAATAAATATGTATTATTATGCTGCGGTGATGCACGCGCAATTTTTTTCTGGATTGACTTTTTACATCCAGAGTTATGGCCCCTTAAATGATCGAAATTCTGGATTTTTCGTCGTCTCACTTTGTCCGGAACCGTTTCTCAGCAACTATTGCATGGAATTAAATGAAACTTGAAATAAATATGTATTATTATGCTATGGTGATGCACGCGCATTTTTTTTCCGGATTTACTTTATACATCCAGAGTTATGGCCCCTTAAATGATTGAAATTCTGGATTTTTCGTCGTCTCACTTTTTTGTCGGGAACTGTTTCTCAGCAACTATTGCATGGAATTAAATGAAACTTGAAATAAATATGTATTATTATGCTGTGGTGATGCACGCACAAATTTTTTTCGGATTGACTTTTTACACCCAGAGTTATTGCCCCTTAAATAATTAAAATTCTGGATTTTTCGTCGTCTCACTTTGTCTGGAACCGCTTCTCAGCAACTATTGCATGGAATAAAATGAAACTTGAAATAAATATGTATTATTATGCTGCCGTGATGCACGCGCAATTTTTTTTTCTCAATTTTGGCCAGATATATTTTCTTGCCATTCTACACGAAAAACCCATTCGGCGGGGGATATCAATTCAACGAATTTGCTTGTTTTTTTTTGGTTTGGGTTTTACGGCCCTTTCAAGATTATTTCACTCATATCGAGCCGATCGTTAATCAGAGGTGGGCGAAAACCGGAGTACCCGGAGAAAAACCACCTGACCTTCCGTTGCAGAACTTGGCGTCTCACACGTGGCCCGAGCGAGGCTCGAACCTATGACGGTGAGAGACCTAATGACTAAGAGTCAGCGCTCTTATCCACTAGGCCACGGAGGCCCGTAACATAAAAGTTAGTCTCAGGTCAAATTGTTCGAACTATACATTGGTGTGAGGCGTGGATAGAAAATCTGTCCCTCGGGATCACTGCTTGGCATCAACTCGGCAAGCCCGGTGATGCCGGACAGTGACCCTCGGGACAGATTTTTCCATCCACCCTCACACCCATGTAAGGTTTTTATAATCTAGACCAGGGGAGTTTGAGCTACTGAGAGTTAATCATGGTGCAAGGTCAAGGTCAGGTTATTTAAGGATTTTGTTTGATCTTCTGTAAAATAATGGTATGCTGGAGACACGTTGAGGTTACCTGTTCTAGTGGGTACACACAACATTTAATTTAAAAAAAAAAGGTTAAAAAAAGTCTCTTTAAAAGTCCAGGATTTCCTTATCTGGTGAATAGTTTTTACAATCAATTTATGATCAATTTCTTGCTCACTGCTGATTAGATTGGTGAACAGCTTATGTATAAAGCCTCTGCCAGAAACAGTGTAATTAATTAAATAAACTGACCATTGAAGACACTAAAGAGAATCTTCCAGGATTTAGGGGTGTCAGATACTTTGAAAATGCCTGAAATTTGTTGGGCCTGATCAGATGCTGCCTGATGTTAACCACAAAAACATGGAGTGGGGTGGGGAGCCCAAGAGGGGTTTGAACTCCTAGCATTGTTTTGCTGAGCCTTGCCTATTGCTTCTGTTCTAATCCTGTTTTTTATTCAGTTTTATGTATATAATTCAGTTTAATGTATACCAGTACATACATAATGTATGTTGCATGTCAGATGAAAATAAAATAGTTTAAACCAATTGATTTTATTCTCAAATTTGGATAAGTCTGTTCGCTTCAAAGGTAGAGTTCTTTGTTATTGAACTTTTGTATAATTTGTACTTTGGTTTGTATCGATACAAGACTTACCGTATTCGCCCTAATTACCGCACATGCTCCTATAAGCGCACACCAAAGCAATTTTTGAAAAGGAAATGCATAAGCGCACACTTTACAGTAATCCCCCCTTGAAGCTCTCATAGTAAATCTATAAAAACTTACCATTATTTCTTCCAACAGTGAAGGCAATGCTTAAGTATCTTTTTCTGTCCCATTGAATATCAGTATGCATCATCTTGGAAGCTGTTGTTTTCGAATCAAGTGTGCGCTAATTAGGTAGATTTTTCACCATGATTTTATGACATGATTTTGAAAAAACTAAGCGCACGGTGCGGTAATTAGGGCGAATACGGTAACCTTTTTTGTACCAAATGGAATCTTCCTCCTTATATTATCAAAATTTAGGGGTGTCAGCTAGGTTGTGTTTTCTTCAGAATTTTTTAGGAAATGGCTGAACTTTTAGCAAAGAGTGGAGGCCCTGATCAGACGCCGCGTTCTGCGGCATCTGATCTGGGCCTGCACTGTTTGCCAAGGTACCCCTTTAGGGGTTTCTGGTACTGAATGGGTTAATAGTAATTAGTCGTACAAAATTTTTTTCTTATGGACTCCTCACAGCCAGTGAATTAGACCAGGGCCCACTTGTTCAAAGCTTAACCTTTATCCTGCTGAATAAATTAATGTCTGACTGACGGATGTTTTTAAGGTAACCGGGTGCCAAGGGCACATAGGGGCTAAATTAATGAAGTCATACCCATTGCTTACTATCAACCAATCGAATTACTCATTGTAATTATCCAGTGAAAGAAATTTCTGGCAAAAGAATGTGCACTGCATAGTTCAACTGCTTATGTATAAGCTGCTCGAGAAAAGTGTGGCGAGGTAAACTGACCAGCTCGATATGACCTGAATAGTGCTGACTGGGCTGTTAAACTCATAATCAAATTGAGTGGTATCTACCGGTATACTGAAAAAATATGCAGTGCAAAATCTACTCACATTTTTTGGCCAAAACATAAGTGTTTTTCACCATATTGAATAAGATTCAGCTTTGAATTAATTTGAGCCCAGATTGTGTTTACATCAGTTGCCTACATCATCAGCCATGATGCACTCTAGATATGCTACCCATAAACCAGATAATTAGCCCCCACCCATCGGGGCTTGAAGCAATAGATGGGCTGCATCATGGTTCCACACATGAGTACTGGTAAACCGCTTAGAGGTCATAAGCATACCTAGGAAAAGTGGTGTGTGTGGGACCGTCCATGTATATATACCCTGGCGGCAGGTCTTGAGATGTCATTTCATCTTAATGTCGGGTAAAAGTCTCACAAAATTTGAAGCAACGTCTCCAAAATGATGGGGATGTTAAACCTCAAATCAACAAATCAACAGTGTTGACGGGGATGTTAAACCTCAAATCAAACAAAAAATAAACCAGATGATGCCCTATGATATATATCTGGGCTCTGGAAACAATAGCATCAGTACTGTCCTATTGTAATTTGATGATTTATATTGACTTTATATCTGTGCAAAAGCGTTGCATTTGAAACCGCAACACTACCCCTTGAACTGAAAATTCATGTGATTTGATACATTATGTTACACTTTTGTACAGATTTGCTTGGTTTGGTTTTTAATAGGCAAACTAAGTCAACACTGTTTCAGCCAGTTTACCTAACCACACTTTTGGCAGGCTTATACCAGCAGTACATAAGCAGTTAACCAGTGTGGTACACAGTCTTTTGTCAGAAACTGTCAACTGCCCTTCTTGAATCAGCAGAAGGTAGAAGATTTTTGCAAAGATGAAAAAGTCATTTGGTGTTGTGACCACTTTTGTACAGATAAAATTTCGGTTAGCATTATAACTTCAACAGATAACCCATTTTGTACCGGAAACCCCAAAACGGGTACCATGGCAAACAGTGCAGGCCCAGATCAGATGCCACAGAATGCGGCGTCTGTTCAGGGCCTACACTGTTTGCAGGACATTCGGCTATATTCCAAATAAATTTTGAAGAAAACACAACCTGACACCCCCACATTTTGAAATGGACTCCTGCTATATATGAGGAGGAAGATTCCATTTGGTACAAAAAGGTTAATAAGTCAAATTACAACATTTATTCCACTGTATCCCATGTTTCTACCAGTGCATGATGTGTGTTGTCACCAACCAGTTGGATATGGTTATTCATGGGATCTATTTTGCTTTAAATGTTACAAAATTCATCATTGTCAGTATCAGATAAGTTCCGATGAGATATTTGCATTGCTAGAGGAATTAATTGACAGTGTAGCTTCGGAAAGATTATTAGAAATTGAGACTAATACTAGACTATTTGAGCACTCATTGATGTGTAAGGTCTAATCGATAATTGTATCCTTTAAGCTTGATAGGAAGATAGATGGCTGCCAATGTTAGTTAACAGAATTCGTTTCAGATGAATTTGCTGGTTTCAGGCAAACAACATTCAGTGAATGATGAAGATTGAATGATGATGATGTTAAATGCCGAATCTGTGAATGATTATGATACCGATGACCATGAAGATGATTAGTGATGATGATGATACAGTATAGCTCCAATATATCGCGGTAGTCGGGGTCCATAGCCCGAAAACCGCGATGTGGTCGGAGCGCGATATAAGTCGCGGTAGTTTGCCGAGATGCCAATACAAGTCGCGGTGATACCACGGGCCGAAAAACTATACAACAACAAAACTATCATTTTATTGTGTTACGATTTTGGGTAAGTGTAAAAAAAATCGTCTACAACTGTGTCTTTTTGAGTCCTTAAATAAGGTAAAACTAGACCAGTAAGTAAATCGCAATAATTGCTGCACTGTCAATTGAGAGACAAACCATCTGTATTTATTACGGTTCAAGTATGACACTATTGTTAATCCCTGTCATAATTGCCATCCTGCGGTGCGTGTCGATAAGGTGTGAAAATATGGTCAAGTTATGTCTCTAATTGGCGTTTATTCTCCAATCATAAAATTTAATCCACAATCAATGTGAAAAAGATTTAATCGCACCTCAGAAAATTAGCTACATCTAACGGTAGATGTTTGCATATTAAAAACGGACTTTTCTGCGATCTCGTGAATGTTTATGTTTTGGCGCCAAATTGCAGACGCTGGGCGGGAAAAGTCAAACAATGTTGTTGGCTATTGACACGGAGCTTTTGGGGGATAATTCGGGAGCTGTGCAAAGCGCTGAAAATATTTTTTACCGGTTTCAAACATTTTTTTTATGAAAGAGATACCCACAATGACATTAAACATGTGTGGAGGTGCTGGAATCGGATGATGTCATTTACCGATCGCGTGCATGAAAATGGTAGTTGACATCGTTGTCTGATTGAGCATTGAGTGGATTGCTCAGTTATGACAAGTTTGGGGATTAAGATTAATTGTTCGCCAATACCTGTTCTAACTGACGCTAATTGGATTATTTGGTTATAATGTGTGAACTGACTCATGGCGCCTGGTTTAACCTGGTTTTAAATAAATTTTAACAACTTAAAACTCTTATTTTTTTTTTTTAATTATGAATTTTTAAGGGGAAAAAAAAACGGGATCCACGGCGCGACCGCGATAGATTGGACATCGCGAAATATCGGAACGCGATATATTGGAGCTATACTGTAATGATGTCAAAATGATGATGATGATCATAATTATCATCATCATCATCATTGTGGTAGCTGAGTAGTGTATATGGTGTATATGTTATTATGAACATATAGAAAAATATGAAACTAGCAATAATGGAGAGAGAGGAGTGAGTGAGTGAGTGAGTGAGTGAGTGAGTGAGAGTGAGTGAGTGAGAGTTTTACTTACCACCAACAGCTAAGGTCATACGGAGACAGGACCTCAGTTTAAAGACTCATCCGAAAGTCTGTGGAGAGGGAGAAGTAATGATAATCATTTTCAATATTATCTCGCTTTCAGCAGCCCCACCCATCGGGGCTTGAAGAAATATATGGGCTGCATGAAGCTTCCACGCAGAGCTGAATCCGACCCACACACAAGTACTGGTAAACATCTTAGAGGATCTAAGCCTGCCCAGGCAAAGCGGTGCGCATGAGTCGGACCGTCCATGCTTATAAACCCAATTGGTTTCATTGGGCGACAGGGCTTGAGTTGTCATTTCATCTCAATGTCGGGTAAAAGTCCCACAAAATTGGAAGCAACATCTCCAAAATGACCTTTATAGTGTTGACGGGGACGTTAAACCTCAAATCAAACAAACAAAATCTCGCTTTCAGGTTTAACAGGGTCATGGTTATGTTTAACTGGAATAACTAGTCATACATGCTTAAAATGCAGGAGCTTCGATTCCATCATATCTTGACTGCTTTATAAGCTATAGCAGTTTTAAAGGTGCATTATTGAGCTAGCTGGAAAAAATGCTTCCAAAAATAAAATACATATAGCCGGTATTTTTCTTTAAAACAATACAAATGAATGCATTTTATGCAAAAATGCGAACAATTATGATGACAGGTAAACGAGTTTGAGAGGGATTCCCTAACTAGGTTTCGAACACTAGTTAGATCTATTTATAGTTTGTGACAAAAATAGAATCCCCATATATGACGTTATGCGACTTTCATTTTTGGCCTTGCTTGCTTAGACCATGCATGAATCGGAAAAAATATGATGCTGAGTACCATGCCATAAGTAACTACACTCAGAGACGATACTGTCGCCATGTATGTGTAAAGTGACATATTTATTTTTAGAACAGAAATTCCGAACACAAATTGTTCAGAGCGAAGGGTAAACACGAATGAAAACTGCAGAAGCCATCTGATTAGGATCTACACTGTTTGACATTCTGTTTATGGATTTGTAAGAATAAATTGCATCAAATAATCTGATTGGTTCAAAGTCAGAAATGGGTGTGGCTAAATTGAATATTCAGCAGGATAAGGGTTAAGTGCTCATCTGACATCACCAACTTGGTTGTTGGTGGGATATATCAAAAACCCAGAACAAACTATTACCATATCTTGCTGTTCACGACAACCCCTATCTTTGCAAACACTGTTTGACATTCTGTTTATGGATTTGTAAGAAAAAATTGCATCAAGTAATCTGATTGGTTGATAGACAGAAATGGGTGTGGCTTAAATGAATATTCATCCAGTGAGTGCAGTCAAGTAGGTATCTCTCCTACCGATGACAATCTGTGCATCTTGCTGAACATTACTCTTTTGCTTTTTGGCATACACAATATCAGTTTATCAAAGGATCAATCAAAGATTATTAGTATAATGTTAATGACAGGTGAAACAGAATTATCATTTCTATCTCTTAACAGAGGTTATTTTATCTCCTTCAAGGGGTTGGGGGCTGTCTTGATCTTATGATCTTATTATAATTGTTACCATCAGATCATGATTTGGTACAATTGCTCATGTAGATTGGTATTATCTAAATGACATTCATTTAAAATAACATGGCGCCTAAATATTAAGGTGAATTAGGTCAAAATATGATAAATATCACTTGATAACTATCTCTGTTCACAGTTTAGGTATCATCACATCTTTTTTAACCCTCTCTGATTGAATGTAACCTGATAGTTTTATTTTGGTCCGCTGGTTTTATGAATCAAACCATTTTTAAACCATTTTATATGGGGGAGGGATGGAAACTCCAAAACATGACACTGCCAAATGATGCAGCAGCAAAACATGGCGTCTGATCAGGGCCTGCACCATTTGTATTTTCTAAATAAATTTCTTAAACAAAATCAACCTGGCAGTCCCAAATCCTGTTAAATACAGTGAAATTCCGCTATTAAGACCACCTAAAAGTAAGACTAATTCTACTTTAACAAGCTTATTTAGTAGATTGTTGTTAGTCGTTCTTTCTGTGTTTTCTGCATGCAGTGTCCTCTGGTGGTAGACCACCTTTGGGACTGTTCAAAAGTGGTCTTACTTTTGAACCGTCCCAAAGGTGGCCTCAATATAGGAATTTTACTGTATAATTAAGGCGGAAGATCTTCTTAGGACAAAATGGGTTAAAAGTTATAGTATCTTATAGTGTCCTCAACTATATCTTGCAGATGACCTGAAACGTGAACCAGTCAGCAGGCTGCTAAGACAAGATGGTAACATTGGAGGAGTGGCCAAGATAGGTTGTGAACCAATCAGAATGGATGTAACAACCAACTTGACAATCCGATTGTCACAATATTGAAGGTATGTTTTATCGCTGAACAAATTGATAATTCAGTTACTGTGTATGTCAACATTCAGACTAAATAGGTTGGAATGTCATTACTTGTAGGACTTATAGCTCATTGATATCATATTGTCCAGTTGTGATTCGGATATAGCTACTAGTACAAGATTAGTCAGATGTTTCGGATTTCGGGATTGACTGAAAAAGAGTAGAACAGTATAAAATTATTTGAACCAAAACTTCTGGAAAATTTAGGAAGTATCTTAGAGGAATCTTTTAGAAATAAATAAATACTAGATTATTGGGTAAGTGATTGATACATTGCTTTCTGTAAAAGAAGATGAATTAAACATGTGCTTTAGAATGGTATGACTTAATCATGATTTACAGACACTCCATGGAATATTGATTTTATTTGTTTGTTTGCTTTAAGATTTTACATCCCTGTCAACACTATTTAGGTCATCTCGAGATGTTGCTTCGGATTTTGTGGGACATTTACCGGACTTTGTGATGAAATGACATGCCAAGGTTTAAGGAACGGTTTGACTCCGACCATTTTTCCACGATTTTCTTGTTACTCTTAACCCTTAACCCTTCTCTTGCTGAATATTCAGTTTAGCCACACCCATTTCTGACTTTGAACCAGTCAGATTATTTGATGTAATTTATTCCTACAAATTCATAAATTGAATGTCAAACAGTGTAGATCCTGATCAGATGGCTTCTTCAGAAGCCATCTGATCTGGATCTACACTGTTTTCAAAGATAAGGGTTGTCGTGAACAGCATGATAAGAGTTAAGATGCCATGAAAAACCTGCATCCAAAAATGTTGTCTGCTTATGTCGTCTGCTGGATTATTCTTGCAAACTTTTCAAACAAAATTTTGCATACAGGCAAAAAGTGTGGACCTTGATCAGACTGGAGCAGTCTGATCTGGGTCCACACTGTTCACAAAAAAATGACTTCTAAAGTTACCAGCAGACGTCAAAGCAGACGACAGTTGTCGTTATTGGCATGTTATGGGTTGAATTCCTGTACTGTAAGCAAACAGAGTGGATCCTGATCAAATGCCCGATTCTGCAGCTCATATAACCTGGGTCTACACTGTTTACCAAACCCAACACATGATTCCAGACCAGATTCTATTGATAAAACTCTTACCCAACACTTTATCCTCACAGTGATTAGAATAACGAAGCTATTTTCTATAAATAACAGTTACCTGGATTTCTTACAAATCAGTGGAAATCACTCGGACAACAGCAACAAAAAGCTACTGTTCTTAGTAACTTTGGGTCGATTGACAAACAGTCAACCCAAAAATGTCACATGAGCAGTCGGTAAAACTACAAATAAAAAACGTTGCATGACCAGTTGGTGTTCTGAAGCTGAAGTAATTAAGGGGAGCAGCTATTGATTTAAGAATGAATTTCTGGGGAGCAATTATTGATTTGTGCAGCATCTTCTTCAAAGCAAGTGTCTCTTGACAGACGATAGTGCATCTTTGCTATGTGACAGCAAAATTAATGCTAAGATGACAAACTGCACATCCAGAGTTTTGCTGTCGTCATTAATTAAGAGTTTCGAGACTCTTTGACTTTCCCTAGGGGAAATTGTACACCTAAACTTCACCATACATGTTCTAAAATTTAAACAAGTACAGTTTACGACCCAATGTTGTGTCTATAAATAGCTGGATGAGTGACAAACATTATAAACCCTGGTGAGATGCCACATTTTGCGAAGTCTCAACTGGGTCAAAGACTGTTTGTCCAGCCCTGTTTGTTCGAATATATAGGGTAACTACGGAAGATGCCACTGGCCTACCGAACAGAGGCAAAAGTTGACTTAAATCTTCATCGGTTGTGGAGCACTGAATATAATGTCCTTTCTTGTTATGTACTGTAAAAATCCTAAAAACTTGCACACCTTAAGGACTTGCTGTAATTCTCCTAAAATTTTGACAACAAACTTGTTTCATGATCCAGCAAGCAGTCCGAAAGGTGAAGGACTGGCAAACAGTGTAGACCCTGATCAGACTGCTCCTTCAGGAGCAGTCTGATCTGGGTCTGCACTGTTTGCTTAGGCCCTTGTCCCAATACTTAGGATCTTGACGGTAGTTCATGTATATTCATTATCTTTTCATCTTCGGTTGTAAAACAGACAAAATAATACTGTTCATGAAGGTAGGGTGATTTATTGCATAAAACTTCAAAGGGACCATTGATGAAATTGTATTTTAAACTTCAAAATACATATTTATTAGCTGTGTTTAGAGAAAAAGGTTTTTGGGTCTGTAGATCAATGGAGATAAAGGTTGCCATAATGGGTGGCATCGGAGCTTTCTCTATGGAGAGTGTAATGGGGCTCAATTTCTTCGTGGTTAAGAGCGCTGACTCCTAAACATGGTTAAGAGCGCTGACTCCTAAACCACTGTAGGTTTGACCTTGCTCTAGTTACATGTGAAAGGACAAATACTGCAATGGAGGGCCAGGTAGTTTTTCTCCTGGTAGTTTGTTTTCCGCCCACCTCTGATTAATGATCAGTTCAATATAAGTGAAATAATCATGAAAGGGCATTCAAAGCAAATAAAAAAAGGAAATCTATGACAGATTTACAGGCTTATCTGATCTGCTGCTGCATAAAGGTATTTATTGTTCTTCAAATGTGCATGCCCGGCGACCTTAAATAGGACTAGACTCATGATTTTTAGCTCACCTGTCATGTAATGACGAGGTGAGCTTTTGGGATCACTTTTCATCCGTCGTGCATCCGTCCGTCCGTCCGTAAACAATTTCTTCAAACGACATCTCCTAAACCACTGATCAGATTTTTACCAAACTTCACAGGAATGATCCCTATGGGGTCCCCTTTCAAAGTTGTTCAAATGGTTCCGGTCCATTGCACATCTAGGTCACAGGAGCCAAAAATAGATTTTTTTTTCACCGAAAACTTAAAAAATCTTCTTCTCTGAAACCACAAGGCCCAGGTCTTTGATATTTGGTATGAAGCTTCATTTAGTGGACCCCTACCAAGATTGTTCAAATTATAGTGCTGGGGCCAAAAATCCCCCCGCCCCAGGGCCCTTTGGTTTTACATGGGCTTATATAGGGAAAATCTTTAAAAATCTTATTCTCTGAAACCGCAAGGCCCAGGTCTTTGATATTTGGTATTCACCATATTTGCATTATTTGCTGGCTCCCAGCTTGCACTTTGTCAATATTGGAAGAACAGGTAACCAGACCCCCCTGACCTTTTAAGGTCAGGGGGGTCTGGTTACCTGTTTTTCCAACACTGATAACCTTCAGACTAGGACCCAGCAGATAATGCAAATAAGGTGAATGTAGCTTCATCTAGTTGACCCCTACCAAGATTGTTCAAATTATAGTGCTGGGGCCAAAAATCCCCCCGCCCCAGGGCCCTTTGGTTTTACATGGGCTTATATAGGGAAAATCTTTAAAAATCTTCTTCTCTGAAACCGCAAGGCCCAGGTCTTTGATTTTTGGTATGAAGCTTCATCTAGTGGACCCCTACAAAGATTGTTCAAATTATAGTGCTGGGGCCAAAAATGCCCCCGCCCCGGGGCCCTTTGGTTTTACATGGGCTTATATAGGGAAAATCTTTAAAAAATTTCTTCTTTGAAACCGCAAGGCCCAGGTCTTTGCTATTTGGTATGAAGCTTCATCTAGTGGACCCCTACCAAGATTGTTCAAATCATAGTGCTGGGGTAAAAAATGCCCCTGCCCCAGGGCCCTTTGGTTTTACATGGGCTATATAGGGAAAATCTTTAAAAATCTTCTTGTCTGAAACCGCAAGGCCCAGGTCTTTGATATTTGGTATGAGGCTATATCTTGTATTTGTTCAAATTATAGCCCTGTTGCCAAAAATACCCCCGCTCCGGGGCCCTTTGGTTTTACATAGACTTATATCGGGAAAATCTTGAAAAATCTTCTACTGAAACCACAAGGCCTAGGTCTTCGATATTTGGTATGAAGCTTCACTAGTGGACCTCCACCAAGAATGTTCAAATTGTAGCCCTGAGACCAAAAGTGCCTCCGTCTCGGTTTTGGTTTTATATAGACTTATATAGGGAAAATCTTTAAAAATCTTCTTCTGTGTAACCACAAGGCCTGGGTCTTTGATATTTGGTGTGAAATTTCATCTAGTGGACCTCTATGAAGATTGTTCAAATTATAGCCCTGGGGCCAAAACTGCCCCCACCCCAAGACCCTTTGGTTTTACATAGACTTATATAGGGAAATCTTTAAAAATCTTCTTCGAAACTGCAAGGCCCATGTCTTTGATATTTGGTATGGAACTTCATCTAGTGGACCTCTACCAAGATTGTTCACATTATCGCCCCCGGGCCACAAATGCCCCTGCCCCGGGCCCTTTGGTTTTACATAGACTTATATAGAGATAATCTTTGAAAATCTTCTCCTCTGAAACAGCAAGGCCCAGATCTTTGAGATTTGGTGTGAAGCTTCATCTAGCGGACCTCTATCAAGATTGTTTAAATTATAGCCCTGAGGCCAAAAATGCCCCAGCCCCGGAGTTTTACATAGGCTTATGTAGCGAATATCTTTAAAAAAAATCTTCTTCTCTGAAACTGCAAGGCCCAGGTCTTTGATATTTCGTGTGTAGCTCCATCTAGTTGACCTTTGCCAAGATTGTTCAAATTATAGCCCTTGTTGATATTTGGTATGAAGCTTCACCTTTTTAGACCTCCCTCAACATTATGCATATTATAGCCATGGGTCAATAATGGCCCTCCCCGGGGCCCACTTGTTACTTTATGGATCAGGTGAGCGATCCAGGGCCATCATGACCCTCTTGTTTGCATTAAGTTTCTGTTACGGGCCTCCGTGGCCTAATGGATAAGAGCGCTGACTCTTAGTCATTAGGTCTCTCACCGCCGTGGGTTCGAGCCTCGCTCGGGTCACGTGTGAGACGCCAAGTTCTGCAACGGAAGGTCAGGTGGTTTTTCTCCGGGTACTCCGGTTTTCGCCCACCTATGATTAACGATCGGCTCGATATGAGTGAAATAATCTTGAAAGGGCCGTAAAACCCAAACCCCAAAAAAATAAATAAATAAATAAGTTTCTGCATGTTTGTGAGTAGCAAAGGCTCTGACGAGACTGCACTTTTAAGCAGGTTTACCTGAGCTATGCAGTTAAGGGGAATTGATACACCTGGCAGATTTTTCTGTCATTTTTCAAGGGGGACAACTTTCGGTACTTCCTTGGCACTTTTCTATAAGCCCTGTCCCACTGAAAAAGGGGTCTACTCTTAATGGAAAGAATTTGCTCCTCAGGAGCAAATTCTTTCCTTTAAGAGTTGACCCCTATTGATAAAGGAGACAAAAATACTTTTGCAGGAGTTGCCTCCCATGAACACGCCTACGGAACGATAGAATGCGTAACCATTGGTTAAGAACGTGAAGCAATTAGAGCGACATCCGGTTAGGAATTAGATCGCTAAAAAAGGTAAAGAAACTAAGCAGTTTCAGTGTTTCATAAGTTATATAATTTTTACGAGGAATTTATTTAAAAAACGGGGAATTACATTCAGGAGCCCATTGATATCGGCATCTTTGGAGTAAATACCAAATCCCGTACTTCACACATATTGGCTAAATTTAGTTTCTCCTGCTGAAGGTGAACCAAAGCCTTAGAAAACGAGTGGTTTTTCGAGGTGTTTGTTGCCTTTTATTTATTACTGCGCTTTGCTACAAGTTCAGCGTATTAACATGCACACACAATAAACATATATGGTTATATGTGTTGTGGATATTTTGCTTGTCAATGCAGCACTAGCGAGAAATCACCACGGAAAAGGTCGAAAATGGTTGGTTACGCATTAGATCTATAGAAATGATAACAAAACTTGCAACTATAAAGCGGATCTGTTTTCATCTCCACGGCCCCAGAATCACCCGCACCTTGTTCTACGGAACCATTTTTAGCCAACCTGATAAGCAGTGCGCTATTGATTCGATAATGACATAGTATTTTATGGAAACATTTTCAGTCTCCAGAATCATAGTACCGAATGATTTTCACTGACTTTAACGCTGTGTTTGTTTTATCAATGGTCCGGTAATTGCCTGAAATGAAATTAAACAGGTTTTGGAGTTTTAATTTCTGCGAAGAACTCCTCACCTGCCAAAATTTGCTGGTTAAGCATTAGATCGTCTGGTTAAGCATTCGATAGCCAGAGAGGAGAAAATCTCAACAGTTGCTACCTAAGTAAATGCCAGCAGCTTACTACAATAAAAGGTGGTCTACATATGATTTCTAAATTATGTTAAAATCACCAGAGAAAGAAAGCCTTGATGAAAAATACTTTTCTGGACAGGAACATTAAATGTCTGGGTATCATGCTTATCTGACCGAATGACGCACAAATTCATAAATAAGAGGTCATTACTTACTTTTGTAGAAAACAAAATGGCCAGCTTACGCTTTGTAATGGCGATTAAATCTATATCCGGATGGGACGGCCATTAATGAACCGTCTCATCCGAGAATGAAAGCTGTTCGCCATCCTGTAAATGAATTTGACTAAATTTCCTATTAACAAGAATTGCCCAAAATAAAAAAATGGAGAGAACCCGTTTAAGAAACTCAGGCGTGAAAGGCTATGGGTAAGATCGTTAACACTGCAGATACGAAAGCCTATTTGGCTTATGTAGGTGAAAATAAAATACCGTAAATGCGTAGTAACGCGACACAAAAGACGTAATAACGCAAAAAAGGCGTAGAAACGCAAAACAAAAGACGCAGTAACGCCAATCAGAAGGCGAAGCTACGCAAAAAAGGCGAAGTAACGCAAAAACAAGGCGTAGTAACGCGAAAAAGTGCATACTAATGCAAAAGAAAGACGTAGTAACGCAAAAGAAAGGCGCAGTGATGCGAATCAAAGGCGTTTTTACACGAATCAAAAGGCGTAGTAATGCGAAAAAGGCAAAGTAACGCAAAAGAAAGGCGTATTTGTTTTAGCTCGCCTCTGCAAAGCAAATAGGTAGCCGGAATATCCTACTCCTGGGACTGCGCATGCCCCCAAAATATATGGCTGTATCATGATCTATAACCCAGATCGGAGATCCCGTGAGTTCTATGCTAACTGTCAAAACGATAAGATAAAGATATTGTCTAAAACCAACTTCTTATTAATACAAACAGCGCAAGAATGACACACCATGTATTCTTAATCATGTTAATCAAGACGAACTAGAATCCATTTGTAAAATTTATAAATTTTAAGTAAACAGGAGGACAGGTGCGTTCATTAAATAAATTGAGAGAAGTAAGTAAGTAAGTAAGTCAGTCAGTCAGTAAGTAAGTACGGACTTTATTTAGTGAGGGTAGCAACTTTTAGCACATACAAAAATACATGTAATAGCTAATCTTCCACGAGGCCCTCAGCTAATCTTCCATGATCTAATCTTCCTTCTTAATAAAACATACACGCTATAATATTTTGTTTCATCGGCAGTGTCATTTTTAGATATGAGGAAAAAATATAGATATAATAAATTGATAGAACATACAAGTTATAATATTTTCTTCCATCTGCAGTATCATGTTTAGATATGAGGAGATTTTGAAACCGTTTTGAATATGGAGCAATATTTTCTCACGGATGTATCTAGGCAGTGATTAGGCAGTTTACATTAAGCCAAAAGTCCAGTTTTTTTGTTCACTATCGACCGACTGTTGATAATATTGTATTTAGTACTAAAAAGGTTGTAGACATTTGTTTTCTCCACATCATTTTGTTTCTTTGAATAATCATTACGAAAACACGCCTATACAAATACAATGTAACCTTTATCGCAAAAAAAAAAAAAAACGAAAATTTTAAGATGAAAAATTGTGATATTTTTCTCATTTCTGCACAAAATATAATGTGATTAAAAAAAACAACAACAAAGGACTGGTGGGTCTATTGCCTCCGAGTGTAGGTAGGAGAAATAGTCTTAAACTGTTTCATTAATCTCTTAAATTCCAGTGTCCAATCAAATAGTATAGACCTTCACCAGACGCCGGATTCTGCAGCGTCTGATCAGGGTCTACACTCTTTGCCAAGCCCATCCTATGTTTCCAAGATAACCCTCTTTAGTTTTTCACAACACTCTGACCTCACTGCGACTATTTTCATTCTAATAGTTTTCCCGACAAGTCAGTGATATTCACGTGCACTTAAGCATAGAACAGCTTTTCTTATGAGCACCTTTGGGTCGATTGACAAACAATTCCCAGTGGAATTCTTTTCACTGACTGTTACAAGGCGGTTCTTCTTTGGCGGTTTATTTATGTTATTGTTTGTCACTGATTGTATGTATCGCATTTTGTATAGCCAGCTGGTATTGATTCCTGATCATTGCTTTACTTCTACTTTTTATAAGCACCAAGTTTATGATCATGAGTGTCTTATACTCAACCAGGCTCTCTAATGCTTGACCATAGAAACACGATATAGATTTAATCGCCATTAAAAAGCGTAAGCTGGCCATTTTGTTTTCTACAAAAGCAAGTAATGACCTCTTATTTATGAATTTGTGCGTCATTCGGTCAGATAAGCATGATACCCAGACATTTAATGGTCTTGTCCAGAAAAGTACTTTTCATCAAGGCTTTCTTTCTCTGGTGATTTTAACATAATTTAGAAATCATATGTAGACCACCTTTTATTGTAGTAAGCTGCTGGCATTTACTTAGGTAGCAACTGTTGAGATTTTCTCCTCTCTGGCTATCGAATGCTTAACCAGACGATCTAATGCTTAACCAGCAAATTTTGGCAGGTGAGGAGTTCTTCGCAGAAATTAAAACTCCAAAACCTGTTTAATTTCATTTCAGGCAATTACCGGACCATTGATAAAACAAACACAGCGTTAAATTCAGTGAAAATCATTCGGTACTATGATTCTGGAGACTGAAAATGTTTCCATAAAATACTATGTCATTATCGAATCAATAGCGCACTGCTTATCAGGTTGGCTAAAAATGGTTCCGTAGAACAAGGTGCGGGTGATTCTGGGGCCGTGGAGATGAAAATAGATCCGCTTTATAGTTGCAAGTTTTGTTATCATTTCTATAGATCTAATGCGTAACCAACCATTTTCGACCTTTTCCGTGGTGATTTCTCGCTAGTGCTGCATTGACAAGCAAAATATCCACAACACATATAACCATATATGTTTATTGTGTGTGCATGTTAATACGCTGAACTTGTAGCAAAGCGCAGTAATAAATAAAAGGCAACAAACACCTCGAAAAACCACTCGTTTTCTAAGGCTTGGGTTCACCTTCAGCAGGAGAAACTAAATTTAGCCAATATGTGTGAAGTACGGGATTTGGTATTTACTCCAAAGATGCCGATATCAATGGGCTCCTGAATGTAATTCCCCGTTTTTTAAATAACTTCCTCGTAAAAATTATATAACTTATGAAACACAGAAACTGCACAGTTTCTTTACCTTTTTTAGCGATCTAATTCCTAACCGGATGTCGCTCTAATTGCTTCACGTTCTTAACCAATGGTTACGCATTCTATCGTTCCGTAGGCGTGCATGAAGGTGTTCCCATTCCCCTTAAGTATCCTGCTGGTTTAATTGGTTATAGGGAAAAGACTCACAAAGTTTGTTTGAATTGATGTTTTTTGTCCCAGTTAACACTATTTAGGTCATTTTGGGGACATTGCTTCCGATTTTGTGGGATTTATACCAGACATTGAGATGAAATGACATGTCTAGCCTTGCCGCCCAAACAAACTAAAAGGGTTTATATGTTGGCACAACTGCCTGGGAAGGCTTAGACCCTCTACGTGGTTTACCAGCACTCATGTATGGTCGGTTTTAGCTCCGCATGGAAGCATGATCGTGCAGCCCAGTCTATTTCTCCCAGCCCCGATGGGTGGGTGCCTGAAAAAAAAAAAAGACTCGTGCACATAAAGGAGAAGTTTGATTATGCCAAAAACTCAGTTTGTCTGGGACATATCTTATTACCTCTTCTCCGTCAGTTTACCTACAGCAGGCATTTCAAAGCTTACCACTTAGCTCCCATTGGGGAGGGGATAATGGGGACATAGTGGGATGAAATACTCAGGCTCAGTTTTTCCAACTTACAAACGTCGTATTTTTGCTGAAAAAAATGTGAGTAGCTTGTGCTTTTTTCTTCAGTGAGTCATGCAGTGTGGTCCGAGAACAATAGAAACTTTAGTATCTATAGTTGGAATCATTTTCTTCAGTTGTGGTTCAGTTTTGTTATTTCAACTGGAGGTCTTGGCTCAAATATTTCCGTCAACCTATCTCAATATTCTAATCATGGCATAACCTTACACTTGTCAATGTATTAATTATGCAAAAAAATGCAATAAAGTGATTAAATTGGCAGATGTACAAGATATTGTGTGTGCATGTGAATTTTAAGGATATGAAATGATTAACCCTTGTCCTGCTGAATATTCATATATGCCACACCCACTACTGATTATCAGCCAATCAGATTATTTCATGCAAATTATTGCAACAAATTCACAATCTGAATGGCAAACAATGCAGATCCTGATCAGATGGCTTCGTCAGAAGCCATCTGATCTGGATCTACATTGTTTCAAAGATAAGGCATATCCGGGATTAGCAGAACAAGGGTTAAGAAATGAAACATTTCAACCCTGTTGACCATTACAGATAGCAATATGTATATGCAAATAGTATTGATCTAGATGAGACAGCTCGGTAACGACTGCCATTGATTGCACGATTCTAGTTCAAAATCGTTAAAACTTTTATCATTTAATATGGCATTTTTTTTTAATATTTTTGCTGAAAAAAATGTGAATAGGTTTTGCATTCGCAAAACCTACTCACATTTTTTGCAGCAAAATACCACAGTGTTAGACATTGTGCTGGCCAGAACAGTTAACATTTTGACCAATAACGAGCTCGTTAAGCTAACAATGCTGTAATGAAAAACTGGGCCTGTACTGTAAGCTACCAGTGTAGATCCTGATCAGATGCTGCATTCTCCAGCATCTGATCTGGGTCTACACTGCCAAATGCAATGTAACCCTCTCTTTACACAACACTCTTAAGTAAGAATAGCACGGCTTTAAATAACTTATTTGGATTTCACACAAACAAGTGATAGTCACATGGAAATCAGTGATGTAATGCTACTGCGCTCGGTAACTTTGGGTTGACTGGTTGGTTGTTATGTCTATGCAAATAACAAAGGCAAAAGTAGATGAAGAGAAAAACTGCATCAGAAAATGGCATCTGTGGATGTCGTCTGCTGAATCATCTTGCAAACTTATTAAAAATATTTTTGTATACAGGCAAACAGTGTGGGCTGCCGGGGCCAGATCAGACCTCTTAGAAGAGCAGTCTGACGGCAGGCTGATCTGGGTCCACACTGTTTGCAACAATGACTTATAAGGAAAATGGCAGACGACAAAGCAGATGACAATTGTTGTGATTGGCATTTTTATGGGTTGAATGGATCATTCAAAACTATGACCATTTATGTACTCATTTGCCTTGAAAGTAAGGAGTCCTAACCACTATAATATACCACCCACAGAAAACGGAATCTGCCTTTCATTCATGAATATTTTTTCACCATTCATTCATATTTCTATACTTACCACTTAACCCATTTTCGAGTAAATGGGCCTTTCTGTCTATCATAAAGTAGGAGTCCATTTCATATTTAGGAGAGTTGAGTTGTGTTTTCAACAAAATTTATTTGGAGAATAGCTGTACTTTTTGCAAACAGTGTAGGCCTTGATCAGACGCCGCTTTCTGCGGCGTCTGATCATGACCTGCACTGTTTGCCACTTACAGGTTTTTGAGGTTTCCGGTACAAAACGGGTTAAACAATGACACAGAAAACTGATCCCTAAAGTGACAAACCATTGAAATTGAAAGAACAGTGAAGGGTTTGTACTTCTCTGAAACTTTGATCATTGCAGATCAAGATATGTTTCAACTTTTATTGTTTTCCTCAACAAAAGTTGGAAATACATTAACTATTTTTAACCCTTTTTGTACCAAATGGAATGTTCCTCCTTATATATAGCAGGAGTCCATTTCAAAATGGTTGTGTTTTCTTCCAAATTTATTTGTAATTTAATGTGACTGAACTTTTAGCAAACAGTGGAGGCCTTGATCAGACGCCGCATTCCGCGGCGTCTGATCTGGGCCTGCACTGTTTGCCAGAGTACCCGTTTTGGGGTTTCTGGTACAAAATGGGTTAAAAGATTTTGTTAGAAAGAACAGTATGAGCTTAAGTGCCTTTTGAACAGCTGGCTGGCCCAGACTGTGTACTATATGTGTGTCTACTAAATAAGTGTTTGTGTGTGTGTGTGTGTGTGTGTGTGTGTGTGTGTGTGTGTGTGTGTGTGTGTGTGTGAATTCGGGTTTAACGTCCCTTCAACAATTTTTCAGTCATATCACGACGTTGCGACAGGGAGCTCAATGCTCACTTTTATAGTGCTGCCTCACTGAAGTATCATGTCCCAGACACATTACATGATACCACACCCAGTCACATTATCCTGACACTGGGTCGACCAGTCCTAGCTCAACCCCGTAAATCTGAGTGCCAAGCGAGGAGCAGCTAGTACCATTTTTAACGACTTTGGTATGTCGCGGCCCGGGATCGAACCCGTGATCTCCCGTTCCCCTGAGCGGACACTCTACCAACTGAGCTATCGGGGCCGGTCTACTAAATGAGAGAGAAGCCTCCGTGGTGCAGTGGTTACGCTACTCGCCTTGTAAACCAGGGATCGCAGGATCGATCCCGGGCTTCTCCAGACTTTCGGATGAGCCTTTAAACCGAGGTCCTGTCTCCGTATGACCTTAGCTGTTGGTGGGACGTAAAACTAAAACTCACTCACTCACTCACTCACTCACTACTAAATAAGAGTTTTTATGCCCCACCGTAGGAGGGCATATAGTTTTTGCACTGTCCGTTTGTGGGTTTGTGCGTTTGTAAGTTCGCACTTTTTTTGTGATGGGAACTACTTCCACATTTCTTCAACGATTGAGCTGAAACTTTGCACATGCATTCCTTGTGAGGTGAAGGGATGCCTAACACAATTTTCACCTTGGTCCTATCATTTTCGAAGGAGTTACGGCCCTTTCCTCAAATTGGCTCCCACGGGGGCATTGCCCACTTATAGTGACAGCTCTTGTTGCATTGACAAGTTAATGTAATGTCTTAAATTGGCCATTTTGAATAAAAATTTACATTGCAGTCATAATGTAACTTTAAGCTTGTTTCATGTCTTAATTATTATTTATAGCCATTATACTTCATCTGTATGACTGGGTCTCGTGATTGCCGATTATAGAAAGTTTTCATTTATCAACGGTGTTATTCTTCTTTGGACAAATTTTATCCTCATACTGTGTCACAGGGAGGACTTTGTCCAATCGGAAACCTGTTTATCATTTTTATCGCAAATTAAATGGGTAGATCTCGAGTGGCTCTAAAGTGAATTATCTTGTGATAATATTTTTGCTACTACCCACACCTGTATCAATTTGTAAATAGCCATAAGCATCTACCCTATTTACCATGTATGTGTTTGGTCAGACAGGCCCATAATGATGAATACTAATCCACTACAAAGATCATCTGAAATAAATTTTTCACACCTTTTGATACTGTTGACTGTCCATGCTTTAGAGATTATTTACTTATTTATTAAATACAATATTATCTAATGCAGGTTGATTAACCCAAGATTACTAATACTCCAGAAGCTTCTTGCCTGACTATCAGGGATCGTGTACCATAGCCCCGCCCAGATAAGCCAGATTTCCTAAGCACTTAGTTGACTTAGTACCTTGTGAAAACTGATATTATTTTTGCTTATTTCTGCTGTGTGTATACTCATTAGACGGGCTTGAAAACATACATTGTGGACGGTCATTGGAAGTGCCGCCCCAAAGCGCTTCTAATGAGTATTCTTGCATAAAAACCTATGCGCATGGCTGTTTGAAGCCGTTGTCAAATGGACCGAAAGCCGTGCTCAAACAGCAAAAACCATGTTCAAATCATGAAATTCGCGTGCTGTGTGAACATGGATTTTGAACTTTTGATATCACAAGACGGGCCTTGCTTTGTTCACGTTACGTTGAGCGACGTAACGTTATCGCCCTGAACGTTGCGTTTTTGGGTTCTATGATGACGTCACTGCATGACAACGTCATTGTAAACAACATTCTGAACTGGCCGCCATTTTGGTTTGCCTGTCGCATTTGAAGAGTTTATTTGGAGTTTTCGTCAAATTTGCTATCGGATTCGTAAGTTATGCAAGAACAACGATCATCCATGGTTATTTCATTGCATTAACATTTGCCGGATCCCTCGGAAGACATTTGAACATTCGGCCTAGCGGCCCATGTTCAAACAGCTTCCTTGGGATCCGGCAAATGTTAATGCATGAAAAACCATGGTTGATCCCTTTACCCACAACTTTTGTTTTTATACAGAAAGAAGAAAAATATCAGTACTTTTTGATGAAAAAATGTGCCTCATCTGGAGCTATGTACAAAATCCAAGTTATGGGTCTTGACAGAATGCAGTGTAAAGAGGTTGTCGAAAAAACATGGATTGGCCTCATGTGCTTGGACTCTGCTGGTGTCTGATCAGGGTCTACACTGTTTACTTAAAATACTGGGATTCAGCCAACCAACACTTTTTCTACTAAACTATGCTTTATTGACTGTTTACATCATTATGTGTATTGACTGAGGTACAGTGTTAGACCAAAGGAAATACAAAATCTGATGCTGCAGTTTTCCAATAATGTTCATTTAGAGGGCATATACTGGTTAAAACATGCTTATGATAAATTAAAATGTCAACTAGCAAGACAAATAACATTCTGTGCTAATCTGAATGGGGAAATTGCTTCTAATTAGTGTTTTAATATTTATGAACATTATAAATTTCATGCTAAGCTGAGTTGAGCATGAAAAATGTCTTAACCTTTACCCTGCTGTAGGCGACAACCCCTATCTTTGCAAACAGTGTAGATCCAGATCAGATGGCTTCTGAAGAAGCCATCTGATCAGGATCTACACTGTTTGCCATTCAGATTGTGAATTTGTTGCAATAATTTGCATCAAGTAATCTGATTGGTTGATAATCGGTAGTGGGTGTGGCATATATGAATATTCAGCAGGACAAGGGTTAAAACCTTGGGCCTGGGCCTCACGTAATGAACCTTTGTTAATGCTAAACTTGGGTCATAATGTCATGTAAGATGCCAAGGTCCGAAACAGAAGGTCAGATGGTTATTCTCCAGGTACACACATGTACATGCTTTGCTTGTTTGTTTGAGGTTTACTATCCTGAATTGAATTCATTTGAATTTGTTACCATTCCAGTCCAAAGTGCCAAAGGAGTTAGCATTTTAGGGTGATAGCTACGTCAAGAGGCTGCGGGAAATCTGTGACAGAGAAATGCAAGTGCCAGGGTCAGTCTACTGGTTCAGCTGTCGCAGTAAAATGCTATTGTCTTTGACATTTTGGACTGGAATCGTAATATATAAAAAGTGATGAAACTTACAAATTAATTTCTATTCACATCAAAAACTGAGAATTTTTTTTTGTGCAAAATCTACATCCGTTATTCGTAACTAATAAATTAACAATTAATTAACACATCATTGTGAACAGAAATCAATATAATCAATTCTAATGCACTTACGTATGTAACGCGACGTCTGATTGGATAACGTCAAAAATTTGCGACAACTGTCGGAAATCCGACGTCATCATGTAACGTCGCTATTCATTGGTTGTCATTTGGTTTTACGCAGCTCACAACGCCTGCCGCTTTGTGCAAAATAGTACAATTTTTAACAAAACAACCGAATAAGTGCATTAGAATGGGGATAACTGTATTGAAAATTGTCATTTGGGGAGGTAAATCGGTGGTTTTACGGTCGCAAATTTCGTTTTACGGCTCCGCTAACGCGTCGCCGTAAAACGAAATTTCCGACCGTAAAACCACCGATTTACCTCCCCAAATGACAATTTTCAATACAGTTATCCCCTAAGTTATTGCATGCACAATCTTTATTTTATTTTTTTTTGTCTATCTATGGCCCTTTCAAGATTATTACACTCATATTGAGCAGATTGTTAATCAGAGGTGGGCGAAAACTGAAGTACCCGGAGAAAAAAAAAACAACCCGACCTTAAAATCTGTTGCAGAAATTGGCGTCTTGCATATGTCCCAAGCCAGGCTCAAACCCACAGCCGTGAGAGACCCTAATGATTAAGAGTCAGCGCTCTTATCCACTAGGCCACGGAGGCCTGTCATGCACAATCTATAGAAATAATAATAAGAATCATCTGGTCAATTTGATTACCAATACATACTGGGTGGTAACCAGTACTTTTTTAAGCAATGTGGATGAAGTGCCTTGCTCTAGGGCACAACACTTTGGTCAGCGTGAGGCTCGAACCTGCAACCTCTCGATCACAAATCCGATGCACTACCATTGCACCAAAGCGCTAATAGGGATTGTAAGGTCCCTTTTATAGTGATCAGTAAGGAACCACCCTTAATTAACCCTTGTCCTGCTAATCCCGGATATCCCTTTTCTTTGAAACAATGTAGATCCAGATCAGATGGCTTCTGAAGAAGCCATCTGATCAGGATCTACATTGTTTGTCATTCAGATTGTGAATTTGTTGCAATAATTTGAATCAAGTAATCTGATAGGTTGATAATCGGTAGTGGGTGTGGCATATATGAATATTCAGCAGGACAATTAAGGGTTAAAGGTATAGGAGCAAATCTTTTCCCAAAAGTTGTCTACCCTGTATATAAATGGCTGAAAAAAAAAAAAATGCCTAGCCTGTTTGGCTTTTATCTTTCGGCCATATACTGTAGATTGTGTATTTGTCAAAATAGAAGTAGTAGTTGTTTTTAAAACACATTCGATTCATGAATGATGGATTATGCAGTGAGGTGGAAAAGGTATTATTGTCAGTAAATATAATAATGATATATACAGATGGGAATTACTTACATAATTACGAAATTCAGGAATTTGGACTCCTAATTCAGTTAGCTGGGCCATGAATATAAATTTAGAAAAGAAAAACATACTGTTTCAGGCCTTTGTGAAAACGTGGAATTTTAGCTAATTTCATAGTAAGTATTATAAGGATCTATAAATAGAAAACAGGGTCGCTTTCATGTGGGATAAAGCGGGGTTTACAATAATTATGGCATAGGGATTGGGTAGATCTTTTTCTGTCTAGATATTATACATGTAGCTCCAGCTTAGAGATCGAGGTTAATCTGTAGATTTTTTGGAATTTTTGGGGTCGATCGTCAAACCACCCAAAAAAGTTACTGGGCACAGAAGCTAAAGTGCTGATGTCCACGTGACTATCTCTGATTTGTACGATATGCCAGCAACAGTTATTTATAGAAAATGGCCGTGCTATTTTTGTCAATGTAACATCAGGAGTGCTCAGTGTTTAGCCCATGTTGTACAGGAAACCCCAAAACAAGAACCCTGACAAACAGTGTAGGCCCAGATCAGACGCCGCAGAACGCGGCGTCTGATCAGGGTCTACACTGTTTGCAAAAAGTTAAGCCATTTTCCAAATAAATTTTGAAGAAAACGCAACCTGACACCCCTTAATTTTGAAATGAACTCCTGTATAAGGAGGATTTGTTTGTTTGATTTGAGGTTTAACGTCCCCGTCAACACTGTAAAGGTCATTTTGGAGACGTTGCTTCCAATTTTGTGGGACTTTTACCCGACACTGAGATGAAATGACATCTCAAGTCCTGTCGCCCAATGAAACCGCATGGATGGTCCGCCTCTCACCGCGGTTCCTGGACAGGCTTAGATCCTCAAAGCGGTTTACCAGTACTAGTGTGCGGGCCGGATTGAGCTCTGCATGGAAGCATCATGCAGCCCATATATTTCTTCAAGCCCCTATGGGCGGGGGCATTGTATAAGGAGGAAGATTCCAGTTGGTACAAAAAGGGTTTGAAATACAGTGTCTCGGCGCATGTGCTGGGACATTGGCAAACAGTTAAGACACAGATCAGATGCCACAGAATGCAGGCGCATGATCTCTTCTGGTTCTAAACTGTTTGTCAATTTCCCAGCTTATTATTTATATGTGTATTCTCTGACAAATACTTTTCTTCATTTATCATGCAAAGCCAAGGGAGCTCCTTTTGAGTACCATTTTAATGCGTTGCTATAGCACGACTGGGGATCGAACCCAAAACCTGCCAATCAGCCTTGATAGCTCAGTGGTTAGCACGTTTGACTTAAGATTGAGAGATTGTGGGCTCGAATCTGGTCACCGGAGGCGAGGGGTATCCTTGGGCATTAGACACGTGCTGACAATGCCCCACTCGACCCAGGTGTAAATGGGTAGCAGAGGTGTAAAAGTCACAGCCTCTCTCTCGCGCTTGCGTGATAAATTCTGGAATAGTGTTTGAGAGGATTCAATAAGCTTGGGGCTTTCATTGCAATCAAACTGAAATAAATTAGTATAAACTAAACTGAGATCCTAAAGCAGATGTTTTGATGCATGCAAAAGCTAACTTAAATGCATGCAAAATGCATGCAAAAACTACCTTAAAAATCCAAACAATTTGGCTTGCCATAATTCTCCTAAAATTTTAAGGAGTCCAATAGGTGCAGAAAGAATGGCAAACAGTGTAGACCCTGATCAGACTGCTCCATCTGGGTATCCACTGTTTGCTTAGGCCTGTCTGTACCAATACGGAACTCGAATTTTTTACATCAAAAATATTAGTATCAAACAATGTACCTGCTAGATTGTTTGTTTGTTTTGGAGTTTAATGGCCCAGTCAACACTATTTTAGATCATTTTTGAGCCGGTCAGTTTACCTATCCACACTTTTCCTGGGCAGGCTTATTCGTAAGCCATTAACCAGTACAGTGCACATTCTTTCGACAGAAACTGACCACTGCCCTTCTTGAATCAGCGGAAGGGAGAGAATGACCGTAAAATGATCAATCTCCACGAAAGAATGTTGCCGACCCCGACGGGAATCGAACCTGCGTCCTCCTGATCACCAGTCAGATACGCATCAGACTGGTGTACCTGCTAGAACAGTTATGTTTTGACCATCAATGTTTTGACCAATAACAGGGTTTGTTGAGCTAATGAGGCTTTGTACAACTGAACATGTATGTTTGTCCTAAACTGGGTCATCTTGATGAAATTTGTGTTAATTTGTACAACTGAACATGTATGTTTGTCCTAAACTGTGTCATAATGATGAAATTTGTAAGTTTCTCATTGGTTCCTGTAATTACTACTTTTCTTATATATACCCTGTTTACCCCAAATACACCTCAACTACTTACCATACTTGTACTTGTTCTAAAATTTGTGCACTTTTGAACAGTCCCAAAGGGGGTCTGACCGTCACTGGATGCACAAAACACAAAGAAAGAATAGCTGCAACCTACTAATTTAAATAATAAGCTTTTAACTCTTATCCTGCTGTTCACGACAACCTTTTTCTTTGCAAACAGTGTAGATCCAGATCAGATGGCTTCTGAAGAAGCCATCTGATCAGGATCTACACTGTTTCACATTCAATTTATGAATTTGTAAGAATAAATTACATCAAGTAATTTGATTGGTTCAAAGTCAGAAATGGGTGTGGCTAAACTGAATATTCGGCAAGAGAAGGGTTATTAAAAGCGTAAGTCTTAATTTAGGTGAGATGTGCTTGTATAAGATAAAAAAAAAGCTCCAGCACTGGGGTTTCCTATGGTGGACCAGTCAGTGTCCCCAAAACAAATGAAGTTTGTTTAGTTTTTAATGCCTAATACTTTCCTACCTGCTAGTTTTTGGGCCATTTGTTTTACAATTGACCCAAAGTAATAAAGAACTTAATTCATGCTGTTGTCCAAGTTGGGGGAACCCAAGATTATGGTTATTAACAGAGAATACTGAGTCTCGCTATTTTTAACGATGTTACATGTAGGTCAGAGTGTTTCATTTGGCAAAATATGTATACCCAGCTCAGATGCCTCGAAATCCGGCGTCTGCTCAGCCGACTGCTCAGGGTCTACATTGTTTGCTTTAAATACTTGTATTTATGGTATACGTAAGTCTCAGTTCAAATCAGTGCTGAATTCCTATATACACTGCTCAAAACAATTAAAGGACCAAACTTTTACCACCGCTTGACAATTTTCAAACTCAAGGAAAGACACTATTTGAAAGTGGCATCTCTTATCAGTGTTCATGCAAACGTCAAGAAGCAAGGTCTATTTGTGTTTTGAGCAGTGTAGAATGTAAAATTTTGATTCCAGTGTTATCCCTTACAACCATTAAGCTCGATACAGATACTTATGCAAACATTGAAGATCCTGATATGATAGTTCAGAGCCATCTTATTGGGATATATATTGCTTACCATTCAACTTGATGCCCTATTTAGTAAAATGGACCTGCCCAACTTCAGTGATGGAAGAGTGCACTCCAGAAGGGTTGGTAAATAAATCAAAGCACTGACAGCACTGATTGGCTGATTGTCTGAGTGCAGGCTGGGAAAATGGTCATGAACGGGGTCTTGGACTGTTTTGGTATATCCTTAAGTTCTTGTACCTAATGCAAACAGTGTAGACCCTGATCAGATGCCAGGTTCTACGGCATCTGATCTGGGTCTACACTGCTTGCCAATTAAACCAAATGCTTGATTCCAATCCAGATTTTACAGATAACTCCCTTACATGTACGCAGCACTCTTACTCATATTGGAACAAATAACACAGCTATTTTGGGGTCGATTGTTTTTCAATCGACCCATTTTCTAAGCAGAAAAGCTCTCCAGTGCTTAAGTCCATGTGACTATCACAGACTTGTCAGAATAACTTTGTTTTATAGAAAATAGCCACATTGAGGTCAGAGTGTTGCCTAAGAGGGTTATCTTGGAATCAAAGGTTGGGCTTGGCAAACACCACAGAACAAAATCTACACTGTTGCTTAAAAAAATGGATTTTTAGGGTTAAATGAAACAGTTTTAAATCACTGTTCAGGACAATTCTCTCACCTACCTAGAGACAACTAACCACCAGTACTCTCAGTGCTTTGATTTCTAATGGGCCTCCTTGGCCTTATGTGCTCAAGATGCTGTCTCTTAATCATTAGGATTGTCGTCGCTGTGGGTTCAAGCCATGCTCAGGTCCAAAAATCTCCAATGGAAGGTCAGGTATTTTTCTTTGGATATTCCAGTTTTTGCCCACCTGTAATTAAACAAACAGTTTGAAAAGTGAAATAATCTCGAAAGTTTGGAAAAAGCGCAAAAATTTATTGTTAACTTTGAAGCTGGCAACTTCCTTTGTTGTAGGTTTGTCTCGTCATTCACCAGTGGAGGCCATGTCCCCCCTGGGATGTAAACTTGTCATAACTTGCCATAAACTTCATAATGTTTACATATAAAATTATCTCAAGTGTCGGTTTAAAGTCTACAGGCTCCCTTGAAGAGGACGTCAAACATTTAAATATTTGTTTGTTGACACTTGGCCTGGCGTTAATGCCTTGTTTATAGCAAAACAATATTGACCATGCACAGGCTAAAATAAACACAGTTGTACTATGATTTAACCCATAACATGCCAATCACGACAATTGTCATCTGCTTTGCCGTCTGCTGGTTACCTTAAAAGTCCTTTATTTGCAAACAGTGTGGACCCAGGTTTGACTGCTCCTGTAGGAGCAGTCTGATCTGGGCCCACACTGTTTGCCTGTATGCAAAAATATTTTTAAAGTTTTGGCAGACGACAAAAGCAGACGACATTTTCAGATGTAGTTTTTCTCGGTGTCTTAAGGGTTAAGCTTAGTCCTGTTATTGTCTGACCATTTGTTTGTCTGTCCGGAATCCTTATCCTGCTGAACATGACAGCCCCTACCTTTGCAAACAGTGTAGATCATGATCAGATGGCTTCTTCCGAAGCCTTCTGATCTTGATCTACACTGTTTGTCATGATGTTTTTGAATTGAACCAATACATTATATCCAGTATTTTGAATGGTGGGTAGTCTGAAATGGGTGTGGCTAAATATATTTATTCAGCAGGATAAGGGTTAACCTTTACAGTACGGGCCTGCTGTGACCTAGTGTCTAACACAGGTCTCTCGCTGCTTTTTTTTTGGGGGGGGGGGGGGTTGGTTTTACGGCCCTTTCAAGATTATTTCACTCATATCGAGCCGATCGTTAATCAGAGGTGGGCGAAAACCGGAGTACCCGGACAAGAACCACCTGACCTTCCGTTGCAGAACTTGGCGTCTCACGTGTGACCTGAGCGAGGCTCGAACCACAGCGGTAAGAGACCTAATAATCAAGATTCAGTGCTCTTAACCACTAGGCCACGGAGGCCCGTGACTCTCTCGCTGCTTAGGGTTTGAAGAAAGGATGTCATATATATTTTGTTTTTCTATTGGCAGTTAGGTTTTTGCGCACCCGATTAATAATGAAATGTTGCTGAAAGTGCCGAAAAACTGCATTTCCTTTAGGAATTTCAAGGAATAGGCACAAGGTCTCACATTTGATTAAAAAATACAGAAAGATTGGCGAACATAAATGCCTAGGAGCTACATGTATACTAGAATTTAGTGGTCACTTAAATTTTCAATTAAATATCATTAAACATTTTACTTAATACAATACAGACACACTTCCACTTCCTTCCTAACACATCCTGCAGGAATGACTGACCTTTACATGACCTTGACCTAATTTTGTTACAAAAGCCCACAGACAGGACATAATTATAAACTTAAATAGATTTCTCCCCTAAAGTGTTTTGTCCAAACAAATCTCTATTCAGGTGGAAGTAGACTTACTTTAATGGATTTCATTGTTGACATATTGACTCACAATTTTTCTATAAGTTTGTAAGGTTTTTATTTCGATATGCTATAAAAGCGATTTAAGATAGTTTATGCCAGATACTTAATATAAAAATGCATTCTTAGTTGATCTTCAAAATTTTCATTTTATAAGCCATTGGCATATAAAGTAGGCTATAAGCTTATGAGCAAGCTTTAATGTGTACTGTTATTACAGTAAAAATTTGGAAAGACTGTGAGACAGGCCTTGAAGCCAACGGTGAAGATCAGACTACTCTTGTGCAGGCTTCGGATGAGCCTTTAAACCAAGGTCTCATTTCCATATGACCTTTAGTTGTTGTTGGGACATAAAACTCAACAGACACAAACTAGGCCTTGTTTGAACACAAACTAGGCCTTGTTTGAACCCACCCTAATCATCCTTAAACCCTTGTCCTGCTGAATATTTAAATATGCCACACCCACTACTGATTATGAACCAATCAGATTACTTGATGCAAATTATTGCAACAAATTCTTAAAGTGAATGAAAAACAATGAAGATCCTGATCAGATGGCTTCTTCAGAAGCCATCTGATCTGGATCTACATTGTTTGAAAAATAAGGCATATCTGGGCTCAGCAGGACAAGGGTTAATTCTGTCAATGGGCCGGGTCATTTAGGAGCCCTCTGAACGCTGTCAATTCCCATTGACGTCAGTAAGGTTCAGCTCGTAGCTAACATTGACGTGCCGTAATGATCCCAAGTATTGGGACAGACAGTTGTAAGTAATGTAACAGTGCAGAAAGCAGACCCAGATCAGTCTGATCAGGGTCTACACTGTTTGCCATTCTGTCTGCACTTTTTGGTCTAACAAATTGTTAAAATTTTAGGAGAATTACAACAAGTCAATGTGTCTGAATTTTTTTTTATATTTTTATAGTATATTGCAGTGCTCCTGTTATGTACTACGGTAATCAAAGTACTGATAGCACTGGTGGGTTAATTGTCCCTGGGGGATGGGCTGGAAAAATGGGCCTGAACCTGGACTTCCTGTGTTTGGGCAACAGGGCTTGAAATGTCATTTCATCCCAATGTCTGGTAAAAGTCCCACAAAATTGGAAGCAACGTCTCCAAAATGATCTTTACAGTGTTGACGCGGACATTAAACCTCAAATCAAACAAACAGTGCATGGAAGGGCCGACTCGCACCACTTTTCCCGGGCATGCTTAGAACCTCTAAGCAGTCCACCAGTTCTCATGTTTGGTCGGTTTCAACTCTGCGTGGAAGCATCATGCAGCCCAGTCTATTGATGGGCGGGGGCCAGGACAAGGGTTAAAAGAGAAGGCTGCCTTGACAGTAAATGTATATCCATGCCTCTTTATCAGGTACTGTATTTGATGTACATTCGTAAATAATTACGATAACAATGTCTTGTCATGTGCTGGTCATTAATGGTGGCCGTTTGGTTCAAGTATTTGCTTGCCGTAAGATTTATATGACAGATACTTCAAAGAGAAGAAGTGTCATCTTTATTTTGAAGGCCCTCCACATCCTGTGGGGGACCACCTTGTCAAAGGGTCAGTTTTGTCAAATGTGTGAAATGCTGGCTGCTTAGGTGTCATGACCAAGGTTACTTATCTATCAGGTGGGACAATAAATAAATGGGCACTTGACACATCACGTGAACAAGTCCGTGAAATGAACACCCCCTTACACCCCAGTTTGCATAGAGAAAACTGTGGTTTACGGGGGTAAACATTATTTTTCTTATTTTTACTCCAAGACATAGGTTGTGGGTACTCGTTAGAACCGCCTCAATGAGGCGGTTCTAACGAGCACCCATAACCTATGTTTGCAGTATTAATAAGAAAAATATCATGGATTTTCATCCGAAAAGTAGACATTTTGGAGATGTGAAAAAATGCACTATGTCGTACGGGTGTGTTATCGTAATGAAAGGTGAACAAAACAATTTTGTTGCATGTGGTTTCTTGAATGTGATTCCTGTGTCTCAAAAATTCTCATTAACCCTTTTAGTACCAAATGGAATCTCCCACCTTATATATATGGCAGGAGTCCATTTCAAAATTTAGGGGTGTCAGGTTATGTTTTCTTAAAAATTTATATGGAAAATGACTGAATGTTCAGCAAACAGAGGAGGCCCTGATCAGACGCCGCATTCTGTGGCGTCTGATCTGGACCTGCACTGTTTGCCCGGGTACCCGTTTTGGGGTTTCCGGTACTAAATGGGCTAAAACGGATACAAACTTTTTAAAAGCGAAAACCCTTCACAAAAAAAAGTTTACTCTGCTTCAGTGCACATTCTTTTGCCCGAATCTGAAAACTGCCCTTCTTGAATCAGAGGAAGGGAGAGAAATACGGTAGAAAAGATTTCATGATCAATCTCCATGAGGGAAAGTTGTATTGAACACGCATTCCTCTGGTCACCAGTCAGACGCGCATCTGACTGAGCTACCGGGGCCGACCATCGGATTGGAAAAAGTAAAAAGTCCTCTCCCTACCATCATAACATTACAAATATTCCCTAAGGGAGAAAGGGCAGTAAGGGCTGTGTAACCAAAAAAAATAATAACGTTATTAGATGTGACATTGACACAGTAACTTAAGGGGAATGGATATACCTTCAGGGAAGGCAACTCCTGCAATGATATTTTTGTCTCCCTTGTCAATAGGGGTCAACTCTTAAAGGAAAGAATTTGCTCCTGAGGAGCAAATTCTTTCCTTTAAGAGTAGACTCCTTTTTCAATGTAACAGGGCTTATAGACAAGCAAACAGGAAGTCCAAAAAGTTGTCTCCCTTTGAAAAATGGCGGGGGGGAAAAATCTGCCAGGTGTTCCCATTCCCTTTAATACAGTGAGATTGCAATACAGACAAACAGGTGATTTGATAAAACAATTCACATCAAATTTGCAGATGCAGGTCCAAAGTGCAAACTACTTTAGGATAGATAAGGATAAATGTTTCACAACTTGATGATAATAATCAATGATGGATACACATTACGATAACACATCGGTGCGACATAGTGCTTTCTTTTCACATCTCCAAAATGGGCATTTTTCTGATGTAAATCTGTGATAGTTTTCTTATAAATACTGCAAACATAGGTTGTGGGTGCTCGTTAGAACCACCTCATTGAGGCGGTTCTAACGAGTACCAACAACCTATGTCTCGGAGCAAAAATAAGATAAATAATGTATACCCCGTAAACCCCAGTTTTCTCTATGCAAAGTGAGGTATAGGGGGGTCTTCATTTCACGGACTTGTTCACGTGATGATGCAGAAAAAAAAGCATGACTTGATTATAGCGATGGTGCATAGGGGGGAATGTTTAACCCTTATCCCGCTGCATAATTAATTTAGCCACACCCATTTACATTTCAACCAATTAAATTACTTGATGTTTTGTTTGTTTGATTTAAGGTTTAACGTCCCGGTCAACACTGTATAGGTCATTTTGGAGACGTTGCTTCCAATTTTGTGGGACATTTACCCCACATTGAGATGAAATGACATCTCAAGCCCTGTGGCCCAATGAAACCAATAGGGTTTATAAGCACGGACGGTCCGACTCGCACAGCTTTGCCTGGGCAGGCTTAGTTCCTCTAAGCGGTTTACCAGTAATCGTGTGGGGTCCGATTTCAGCTCTGAGTGGAAGCATCATGCAGCCCATCTATTTCTTCAAGCTCTGATGGGCAGTGGCAGTGCTATATGTTGGACAAGTCCATTTGTCATATTAGCCTAATTTTTCTATCTTATTCAATTTTTCATTGAAAATTCTGTTAAACCCCAATACAATCAATCTAATTTTCTGTACTGTGCTGTTCTGCTATGGCCCAGCTATGGGTACTGGATTCACACCTGAGTGTAAGGAATAACAGACATGATGAAAAATTGTCGATCTTTTTGTTGTCAACCATAATTATGAATTATGATAAAATTGTATGGCTTTTGAGTGTTCCAATATTGTCCGATTGTGGCGGTCAAGTGGTGTCCATCTGCTGGATAATCATGAGATCAAAGAAATGAAAGAGAAACATAATCCATGAATCAACAAGACCTTTACCTTCCAAGGATTGGTCAATAAATTGGAGAAATTACCGTATTCGACCTATTTACCGCACATGCTCCTATAAGCGCACACCCAAGCTTTTTTCTGGAAAAAATACACAAGCGCACACTTTACAGTAACCTCCCAACAAATTCATATTGAGTTTTGCTGCATCTTTGACCCGGACAATCAGATGTATATGTAGTGAACCCCTATGCTGAAATTCAACTCTATAAAATAAATCATATCGGAAGCTTTTTTTCGTATTTTTTTTCGTATTGAGTGTGCGCTTATTAGGTAGATTTTTCACCACAATATTTTCATACAATTTTGAAAAAACTAAGCGCACGGTGCGGTAAATAGGTCGAATAGGGTATATGAATTTAATTGACATAACCAGTGGTATGAACCTTGCAGGATCATGCAAAGCTAATTACAATTGGGAAAGTTGGGTATGTAGAGATATCTTTATTTCTTACACTAAGATGCTTATATATGCTGAGGACTTAAGACTGCCCCCGCCCACTGGGGCTTGAAGAAATAGATGGGCTGCATGATGCTTCCATGCAGAGCTGAAACCGGCCGCACACGAGTACTGGTAAACCCCTTAGAGGATTAAAGCCTTCCCAGGCAAAGCAGTGCGAGTCGGACTGTCCATGCATTTAAACCCTATTGGTTTCATTGGGCAGCAGTGCTTGAGATGTCATTTCATTTCAATGTCGGGTAAAAGTCCCACAAAATTGGAAGCAATGTCTCCAAAATGACCTAGCTATATACAGCGTTGACAGGGACCTAAAATCAAACAAACAAAATTCTTTTAAAAAAATTTTGAGGTCGTATCCACAGTACCAATGATGATGAGCCAAACTTGGCAAATCCAACACTGTTTAACAAATTCTACAGAATTTGATCATGTAGAAGGGCTGTTCATGACTTTTTCTTAAAATTTGACGAACTTGATACATGTTAACCCCTACATTCCATTTGGTTACATGTAGTGGTTAATTCAATGAAGTCATTGAACTCAGCCTCGCAAACTGTTGGCCCTCAATTTTTCATGTGTTTCTCTTCGTAAAATTATGACTTTGAGGTAGAATAGAATAGAATAGAATGGGCCATTGCTGGCATACAAAAATGTGAAAAAACTAGGAAAACCAACATTCACAAAATCAAAGCAGGTATGAAATTTAAGGTCATTTTGTAGCTGAGTTAAGCGGCCCCCGCCCATAGGGGCTTGAAGAAATATATGGGCTGCATGATGCTTCCAGGCAGAGCTGAATACGGCCCGCACACAAGTACTGGTAAAGGATCTAAGCCTGCCCAGGCAAAGCAGTGCGAGTCAGACCGTCCATGCTAATAAACCTATTGGTTTCATTGGGCAACAGGGCTTGAGATGTCATTTCATCTCAGTGTCGGGTGAAGGTCCCACAAAATTGGAAGCGACGTCTCCAGAATGACCTTGACAGTGTTGAAGGGGACACTAAACCTCAAATCAAACAAAACAAACAGCTGAGTTAAGATTGCTCAGTTTCAAAAATAGTTGCCATTGTTTTGGTGACATGAAGTACTTTGTTTATCCATGGATAGTTTAAGGTATCATATAAGTTTTCAGATACAATACAAAGTTTTTAGGTACAATACAGGTGAATTTGATAAGGAAATGGATACACCATTACGGAAGGCAGTTGACTGGCGGCATTACTCGTTGGAAAAGACATTTTGGTCCCGGTCAGTGCTTAACCCTTAAGATGCCGAGAAAAACTGCATCTGAAAATGTCGTCTGCTGAATCTTATATGCCAACTTTTTAAAAATATTTTTGCATACAGGCAAACAGTTGGGACCCAGATCAGACTGCTCCTAGAGGAGCAGTCAGATCTGGGTCCCCACTGTTTGCAAAAATGACATGTAAAAAAAAAAAACATGTGCAGGCAGACGACAAAGCAAATGACAATTGTCGTGATTGGCATTTCATGGGTTAAAGGAAAGGAGCAAATTCTTTTTATACCCCCGGCATAAGAAGTATGCTATGAGGGTATATAGTTTACGTTCGTCCGTCCTTCCGTCCATCCGTCAACATTTTGGTTAAAGTTTTGCGTTAAAGTTTCTAAGAGATTGTATCTTCTGAATCCTTTGATAGATTTAGTTGAAGTTACATACTGGTCTAAAGATTTCATTGATGCATGTCCCACCCCCCACAGTGACCTTGAGGTCAAGGTCACAGACTTAGAAATTTTACATTTTGGTTAAAGTTTTGCGTTAAAGTTTCTAAGAGGTTGTATCTTCTGAACCCTTTGATAGATTTAGTTGATACTTACACTGAAGTTACATACTGGTCTAAAGATTTCATTGATGCATGTCCCACCCCCCACAATGACCTTGAGGTCAAGGTCACAGACTTTGAAATTTTACGTTTGGTTAAAGTTTTATGACATAGTTTATAGATGCCTGTTGGTTCTTAACTCTTAAGACAAATTCAGTTGATACTTGCATCAATGTTGCATACCCGTCCAAAGATTTTGAGATGCATGTCCCTTCCCCACCCACAGTGACCTAGACCTCAAGGTCATGGACTTAGAAAGTTTACATTTGGTTACAAGTTTTATGACAAAGTTTATAGATGCCTGTTACATAATGTTCTAAACTCTTAAGACAAATTCAATTGATACTTGCATCAATGTCTATACCGGTACCAGTTGAAAGATTTCATTGATGCATACCCCACCCTGCTGCTTCAGCAACATTGATGCTCACACTCCCTTGGTCCATTTAGAAAGATTATGTTTGGTTTAGATTTTATAAGCACATTATAGATTCTTATAGCTTCTTGACTTCTTCATTCATGTTACATACAAGCTCGAAAGTTATATCAGAGGGTGGCACTGGCCGGGGGTATATGTGACCCACTGGTCGCTTTCTGTAGTCTTTAAGAGTATTCCCGCAAGAGAAAATCCTTTTTTTTTAGCTCACCGTCACGTAGTGACAAGGTGAGCTTTTGGGATCACTTTTCGTCCATCGTCCGGCGTGCGTCCGTCCGGACGTGCGTGCGTCCGTAAACAATTTCTTTAAACGACATCTCCTCCTAAACCACTGATTGGATTTTGACTAAACTTCTCAGGAATGATCCTTAGGTGGTCCCCTTTCAAAGTTGTCCAAATGGTTCCGGTCCGTTGCACATCTAGGTCATAGGAGCCAAAAATAGATTTTCTTTTACCAAAAACTTAAAAAATCTTCTTCTCTGAAACCACAAGGCCCAGGTCTTTGATATTTGGTATGAAGCTTCATCTAGTGGACCCCTACCAAGATTGTTCAAATTATAGTGCTGGGACCAAAAATGCCCCCGCTCCGGGGCCCTTTGGTTTTACATGGGCTTATATAGGGAAAATCTTTAAAAATCTTCTTCTCTGAACCCATAAGGCCCAGGTCTTTGATATTTGGTATGAAGCTTCATCTAGTGGACCCCTACTAAGATTGTTCAAATTGTAGTGCTGGGGCCAAAAATGCCCCCACTCCGGGGCCCTTTGGTTTTACATGGGCTTATATAGGGAAAATCTTTAAAAATCTTCTTCTCTGAAACCGCAAGGCCCAGGTCTTTGATATTTGGTATGAAGCTTCATCTTGTGGACCCCTACCAAGATTGTTCAAATTATAGTGCTGGGGCCAAAAATGCCCCCACTACGGGGCCCTTTTGTTTTACATGGGCTTATATAGGGAAGAGCTTTAAAAATCTTCTTCTCTGAAACCGTAAGGCCCAGGTCTTTGTTATTTGGTATGAAGCTTCATCTAGGGGACCCCTACCAAGATTGTTCAAATTATAGTTCTGGGGCCAAAAATGCCCCTGCCCCGGGGCCCTTTGGTTTTACATGGGCTTATATAGGGAAAATCTTTAAAAATCTTCTTCTCTGAAACCGCAAGGCCCAGGTCTTTGATATTTGGTATGAAGCTTCATCTAGTGGACCCCTACCAAGATTGTTCAAATTATAGTGCTGGGGTCAAATATGCCCCAGCTCCGGGGCCCTTTGGCTTTACATGGGCTTATATAGGGAAAATCTTTAAAAAATCTTCTTCTCTGAAACTGCAAGGCCCAGGTCTTTGATATTTGGTATGAAGCTTCATCTAGTGGACCCCTACCAAGATTGTTCAAATTATAGTGCTGGGGCCAAAAATGCCCCCGCTCCGGGGCCCTTTGGTTTTACATGGGCTTATATAGGGAAGATCTTTAAAAATCTTCTTCTCTGAAACCGTAAGGCCCAGGTCTTTGATATTTGGTATGAAGCTTCATCTTGGGGACCCCTACCAAGATTGTTCAAAATTATAGTGCTGGGGCAAATATGCCCCTGCCCCGGGGCCCTTTGGTTTTACATGGGCTTATATAGGGAAAATCTTTAAAAATCTTCTTCTCTGAAACCGCAAGGCCTAGGTCTTTGATATTTGGTATGAAGCTTCATCTAGTGCTGGGGTCAAATATGCCCCCGCTCCGGGGCCCTTTGGTTTTACATGGGCTTAATTATATAGGGAAAATATTTAAAAATTTTCTTATCTGAAACCGTAAGAAGGCCCATGTCTTTGATATTTGGTATGAAGCTTCACCCCACAAGTCCCAGGTCCCCCCCCCCCCCCCCCCCCCCCCGGGCCTTTTGGTTTTACATAGGCTTATATAGGGAAAATCTTTAAAAATCTTCTCTGAAACCCCAAGGCCCAGGTCTTTGATATTTAGTATGAAGCTTCACCTAGTGGACCCCTACCAAGATTGTTCAAATTATAGTGCTGGGGACAGAAATGCCCCGCTCTGGGGCCCTTTGGTTTTACATGGCTTCTATAGGGAAAATCTTTTTCTCTGAAACCACAAGGCCCAGGTCTTTGATATTTGGTATGAAGCTTCACCTACTGGACCCCTACTAAGATTGTTCAAATTATAGCCCTGGGGCAAAAATGCTCCCGCTCCAGGGCCCTTTGGTTTTACATAGACTTATTTAGGGAAAAATCTTGAAAAATCTTTTTCTCTGAAACCACAAGGCCTAGGTCTTTGATATTTGGTATGGAGCTTAATCTTGTGGACCCCTACCAAGATTGTTCAATTATAGCCCTGGGGCCAAAAATGCCCCCACTGGGGCCCTTTGGTATTATATAGACTTATATGTAGGGAAAATCTTGAAAAATCTACTTCTCTGAAACCAGAAGACCTAGGTCTTTGATATTTGGTATGACGCTTCATCTAGTGGACCTCTACCAAGATTGTTCAAATTATAGCCCTGAGACCAAAAACACCCCTGTCTCAGGGGCCCTTTGGTTTTACATAGACTTATAAAGGGAAAATATTTAAAAATCTTCTTCTGTGAAACCACAAGGCCTAGGTCTTTGATATTTGGTGTGAAATTTCATCTAGTGGACCTCTATCAAGATTGTTCAAATTATAGCCCTGGGGCAAAAAAAATGCCCCTGCCCCGAGACCCTTTGGTTTTTCATAGACTTATATAGGGAAATCTTTAAAAATCTTCTTCTCTGAAACCACAAGGCCCATGTCTTTGATATTTGGTATGGAGCTTCATCTAGTGGACCTCTACCAAGATTGTTCAAATTATAGCCCCTGCCCCGGGGCCCTTTGGTTTTACATAGTTTTATATATAGAGATAATCTTTGAAAATCTTCTTCTCTGAAACAGCAAGGCCCAGGTCTTTGATATTTGGTGTGAAGCTTCATCTAGTGGACCTCTATCAAGATTGTTTAAGTTATAGCCCTGAGGCCAAAAATGCTCCAGCACCGGGGACATTTGGTTTTACATAGGCTAATGTAGGGAATATCTTTAAAAAATCTTTTTCTCTGAAACCCCAAGGCCCAGGTCCCTGATATTTGGTGTGTAGCTTCATCTAGTGCACCTTTGCCAAAATTGTTCAAATTATTGCCTTTGTTGATATTTGGTATGAAGCTTCACCTTTTTAGACCTCCCTCAACATTATGCACATTGTAGCCCTGGGGTCAATAATGGCCCTCCCCGAGGCCCACTTGTTACTCTATCATATGGGTCAGGTGAGCGATCCAGGGCCATCATGGCCCTCTTGTTTTTTCAAAAGTAGACCTTTTTAGAGGGTTTTTCAGTAAATGGAAAGCAAATGAGAAGTTACTTGTTAAAGTAGTTGACATTGTGCCATGTGTACCCATTCCCCTAATGAAAATGGATAACTTAAAGAGTCTGCTGTTTGTATATTTGAAGACTGCAAATCGATGTATAGGCCAATTGGAGTCTTTGATTTGAGGTTTAACCTACCCGTCAACACCGTATAGGTCATTTTTTAGACGTTGTTTCCAATTTTGTGGGACGTTTACCCGACTTTGAGATGAAATGACATCTCAAGCCCTGTCGTCCAATGAAACCAATAGGGTTTATAAGCATGGATTTGCACCGCTTTGCCTGGGCAGGCTTAGATCCTCTAAGCAGTTTACCAGTACTCGTGTGCGGTCGGTTTCAGCTCTGTGTGGAAGCATCATGCAGCCCATCTATTTCTTCAAGCCCCAATGGGTGGGGGCTGTCAATTGGAGTCTCCTGTAGATCATTTTTAGCTCGTCTGTTTTTTGAAAAAAAACTTTCGAGCTATTGTCATCACTCCGGCGTTGTCGTTGTCGTCGTCTGGCGTCGTCGTTCCAAAAAAACTTAACCTTGGCTATAACTTAAAAAGTATTAGACCTAGCCTCATGAAACTTCATACACACACTCATCATCACAAGAGCTACATTTTGACCAAGGACCATAACAACATTGTTGATTTGGGCTGAATTATCTCCCCTTTTCCAATTTTTTTCTGAAACACATTTTTTGCTCTCATTTTAATACTATTCACAACAGAGCCTTCAAACTTCACATGAATGTTCCTTGGGACAAGACCTTTTCAGTGATACCACACTTTTTGATCTGTGACATTGACCTTTGAACTTTGACCTATTTTTCGAAAATTTAACCGAAAACCTTAACCTTGACCATATTTCCAAAAGTATTTGGCCTACCTTCATGAAACTTCATACACATACTCACCATCACAAGATGTACATTCCCTACAAGTTTTATAACTCCATCTTGCAATTTGATTGAATTATCTCCCCTTTTCTCTTCGTTTTTTTTAAATTGTTTTTGTCTCTTATTTCAATACTATTCACAACAGAGCCTTCCAACTTCACATGAATGTTCCTTGTGACAAGACCTTTTCAGTCATACCATGCTTTTTGACCTGTGACCTTGACCTTTGAACTTTGACCTATTTTTCGAAAAATTAACCAAAAAACTTAACCTTGACCATATTTCCAGAAGTATTTGGCCTGCCTTCATGAAACTTCATACTCACACTCACCCATCATCACAAGAGCTACATTTTGACCAAGGGTCATAAATATATTATTGATTTTGGCTGCATTATCTCCCCTTTTCCAATTTCTTTCTCAAACACATATTTTGCTCTCATTTCAGTCCTGTTTGTAACAGAGCCTTCAAACTTCACACGGATGTTCCTTAGGACAAGCCCTTTTCAGTGATACCACACTTTTTGGCCTGTGACCTTGACCTTTTCACTTTGACCTATTTTTTTAAAAAAATTAACCAAAAACCTGAACCTTGACCATATTTCAAAATGTATTTGTCTATGTGACATGGAAAAACAGACAAGCATGGCGCCGCTTGCGGTGCTCTTGTTGTTGTGTATGTTCTTTTCAGCTTTACACCTTTGAAAGAATTGCATAAGACAGGCAAATGAAACTATGCCATCCCTCAGATCAACTACATCCACCAAAACCAAAGAAAGAGCTCTTTAACCCTTCTCTTTTAGCCACACCCATTTCTGACTTCGAACAAATCAGATACCTTGATGTAATTTATTCCTACAAATTCATTAACAGAATGTCAAACAGTGTAGATCCTGATCAGATGGTTTCTTCAGAAGCCATCTGATCTGGATCTACACTGTTTGCAAAGAAACATCTTTGAGACCATGAAAATTTGCCAGCTCACTTTCGGGCCGGCTCAGTAGCTCAGCCGGATGCAGGTTTGACTTGTGATCAGGAGGTCTCGGGTTCGATACTTGCCAGGTCGGCATCATTCTTCAGTGAAGATTGATCATGAAATCCTTTCTACGGTAATTCTCTCCCTTCCTCTGATTCAATAAGGGCAGTAGTCAGTTTCTGGTAAAAGAATGTGCACTGTACTCATTACATTCGCCTCATTTAAGCTATTCTAATGGGCGCACACAACATACATTTTAACCCATTGCATGCGGGAAACCCCTAAAGGGGTACCTTGGCAAACAATGCAGGCCCAGATCAGACGCCGCAGAACGTGGTGTCTTGGGTGTCAGACCTATTTTTTTTCGTTTTTATTCTATTTTTGACAGAAAATTCTGTTAGCAAATAGTGCGGGACCTGATCAGACGCCGCATTCTGCGGCGTCTGATCTGGACCTGCACTGTTTGCCAATTGCCCCTACCCAAAAAATTTTATTTCCATTCTGAGGAAAAGATTTTTTTTTTTTTGAAATCCTGATTAAAATCAAATTTAACACACTAAGCCAAATTTCAAGAAGATGACATTCTTGTTTTTTTTTTTTTTTGTTTTTTTGCTGTTTTTTTTTTTTTTCAGATGAAAAATCAGAAAATAAGTATTTGAAATGATGTTTCTGGTTGTTGTATGGTGCTTTAAGGGTCAAATATCTTTTTAGATCTAAAAAAAAAGACCTACCTTCCTACCCACCTCACATATGATGGGTAGGAGCACAGCAAACAAAAGTTTTTTTAAGGATGGCCTTGTGACAAAATCTGCTGACAGTATGCATATTAAGTTTTGAAAAGAAATGGTTTAATAATACTTGTTTTACATATCAAAGTAATTAAAATCTCGAATTTTGAAACATTATTCAAATTTGGTGATGACACAATATTGACTTTGGGGCAGTATTTCTCATGTAAAAGCACAATTAAAGTGAAGTGTCATAAAATTACAACAAAGCCTTGAGATTTTGTCAAAACCACAACTATCTTATCTCACGGACAATTAACGATCTTAAGATACTTGGTGTAACTTCTGGATGGATATATGCCAAATCTTGTCATGATTAATTCTCATAACTACAGTAAAATTCCTATATTAAGACCACCTTTGAGACTGTTCAAAAGTGGTCTTAAGACCACTTTTGAACAGTCCCAAAGGTGGTCTCTTTCAAGAAGATGCTGAGTGCAGAAAATCCACAGAATGAATCACTGAAACCTTTTTAAAATGCTTTTTAAAGGACAATTGGTCTTAATTTTAGGTGGTCTTAATAGCGGAATTTCACTGTACCATGATTATTGTTGGTGTCTGGGATTGTTGTGTCTTAGCAAACACTGTGACTTAGATCAGGAGCAGTCTGGTCTGGGTATGCACTGTTTACCATTTTTCTGGCACATCAAATTTTTATTATCATAATCACTAAACCTTCAATATTATCTCTTCCACTCTCTATGATGGGTGAGGGGGTCGGTTGAGGTTTATGGTTGTAAATTTCGTTTTACGGTGACACGTTAGCCGAGCCATAAAACGGAATTTGCGATCATAAAACCAACGATTTACCTCCACAAATGACAATTTTCAATACAGTTATCCCCATTCTTATGCACTTACTTGGTTGTTTTGTTAAAAATTATACTATTTTGCACAAAGGATCTCCCGCCCATAGGGGCTTGAAGAAATATATGGGCTGCATGATGCTTCCACGCAGAGCTGAATCCGGCCCGCACACTAGTACTGGTAAACCGCTTAGAGGATCTAAGCCTGTCCAGGAACCGCGGTGCGAGGCGGACCGTCCATGCTAATAAACCCTATTGGTTTCATTGGGTGACAGGGCTTGAGATGTCATTTCATCTCAATGTCGGGTAAAAGTCCCACAAAATTGTAAGCAACGTCTCCAAAATGACCTTTACAGTGTTGACAGGGATGTTAAACCTCAAATCAAACCAAACAAATCAAGCGTAAATTGTACTGTTTTCCACAAAGGGGCAGCGCTGTGAGCTGCATAAAACTTAAAATGAAAAGTGACGAATAGCAAAACTTGCCTCAGTTTTCACCCAGTGAGTTCACACTAGAGTATTGGTTACAAATAAGTTCAATGTGACAATGTCATAGCTAGGTGAACCCATTTTCAGCCAAGTGGACTCGGCTTCACTATGTATAGCAGGAGCTCATTTGAAATTGGAAGTTATCGGTTTGATTTAGTTACGGAAATTCAGTTTGAAAACAGGGAAGGCCTAGATCAGAAACTGTATTCCCCTTCTATGGTACCTGAATGGGGCCTGCCCTTTTGTAAGTGTACTGGTTAGGGGTTCCCTGTCTGAAATGGGTGGTGTGTCCGAATATTAAATTTTGTTACCCAAATAGCACACCCTCCAAACTGAATAATTACTGACTTAACCTTAGTGTCTCCAGTTACAGACATAAGAAAGTTTGGTCATTGTGTTTGTAGACAGATGACCAGGTCAAATGTCCCATCTACTGTGACTTTAGCCAAGTTGAGGTGTCATGGTCTCAGTAGAACAGGGGTTAAAATAAGCATTGTTTGTGGAAATACAAGCAATTTGTGCTACGGGTGGTGATTGCAGCTAATGAAAGGGAACCAGGCCATGAGAAATTGTGTTTTCCATGTCTTTCGACTAGCAGTCCTAGATAGTCCCGTCTGCTGATCTCAGTAGAACAGGCTGAAATGGCTGAGGTATCTTGCTGAATATTCATTTAAGCCACACCCATTTCTGTCTATCAACCAATCAAATTACTTGATGTAATTTATTGCAACAATTTCATAAACTGAATGCCAAACAGTGTAGATCCTGATCAGATGGCTTCTTCAGAAGCCATCTGATCTGGATCTACACTGTTTGCAAAGATAGGGGTTGTCGTGAACAGCAAGATAAGAGTTAACCCTTTTTGTACCAAATAATTGTCTTCCTCCTTATATGAGCCCCGCCAAGCGAATTTGGGTCTTCGAGCATTCCGTCATGACAAATTTTAACTGCGCATGCCCAGCCATTCAGCGGGGCCAGGGACATGGCTTTCTGTCTGAAGGTTCCTCTTGATTCACTGCTTGTATGAGCGAGCAGCGAAGGTTCTGGCGAGACTGCGCAGATGCGCAGGCTCGCCTGAACCTTCGCTGCTCGCATAGGCGATAAGTACCAAAATCGCTTGACGGGGCCCATATATAGCAGGAGTCCATTTCAAAATTTAGGGGTGTCAGCCAGGTTGTGTTTCTTTCAAAATTTATTTGGAAACTGGCTTAACTTTTTGCAAACTGTTGGTCTTGATCAGACGCCACGTTCTGCGGCGTCTGATCTGGGCCTGAACTGTTTGCCAGGGTACCCGTTTTGGGGTTTCCGGTACAAAATTGGTTAAAATTAGTAATACAAACAATAATGATACCTTGTGCTATGGTTGGTGATTGTCAGCATAGCACATTGCATCTAAGCAAAGTGAGCATGCAATTTGAAATTGTGTTTTCCCTGTTCTGACTAGCCATGGTCCCAGATAAAGAGCCATGTATGTTGTGTGTATTTATTAGAATTGCCTCGCCGAGGCGATTCTAATGAGTACACACAACATTCCTTTATCTTAAAGAAAACCTTATTATGCCCCCTGACCTGGTGCGATGATTAACCCTTATCCCGCTGCATAATTAATTAAGCCACACCCATTTCTGACTTTGAACCAATCAGATTTCTTGGTGTAATTTATTCCTGCAAATTCACAAACTGAATGTCAGTGTAGATCCAGATCAGAATGGCAATCTACACTGTTTGCAAATGTAAGGGTTGTCGTGAACAGCAGGATAAGGGTTAACCCTCAGTGGCTCAAACTACCGTATTTACCCTAAGTGTTCAGACCCCTAAACTTCTAACCATACTTGCTCTTAATTGGAACAAGTGCAATTTAATACCCAATGTGCCTGGATGAGTGGCAAACAGTGTATTAAGACCCAGATGAGATGCGGCATTCTGTGGCATCTCATCTGGGTCTGCGCTGTTTGCTCAACCCTGTCTGTCCAAATACCTAAGGATAAATACGGCATGCCAGTTTCTGTTCCAAAGGTGTTTAGAGACATTGAGTGGTACGTACCAAATTTCCTTAAGTATTTCTAAAGACGGATAGGACTGAGGAAACAGTATAACTAAATCCTGATGCTATGCCGCAGAATGCAGCCTCTACTCTGTTCGCCACTCATCCAGCTATTTAAAGACACAACATCAGGTAGTACATTGTACTTGACCAAATTTTAGAACAAGTATGGTAAGGATTTGAGGTGTCTAAATACATGTATTTACCGTATATATATGATATGTCCTGCAGTACGTAGTAAGGGAAGTTGGTACATTTCCAGGGGATGCAACTATTTCACCACTTTTGATAGCCATGACCCATTTTGCCCTTATAGAATCTTCTTTTGCGTGAGTCGGGGATGGGGGTGGGGTGGGGGTTGTTTGTAATGTTTGGAGTTAAACAGCTATGTCAACACAGTTAAGGTCATCTGAAGTCAGACAGTATACCAAACCACACTTTTCCTTGGTATAAGCCATTCACCAGTGCACATTCTTTCACCAGAAACTGACAACTGCCCTTCTTGAATCAGTGGATTCAGGTAGTGCACATTCACCAGAAGATAACAACTAGCCGTGGATCTAGACAGTGCACATTCTTTCACCAGTGGAAGGGAGAGAATGACCATAGAAAACATTTTATGTTCAATCTTCATGAAAGAAAGTTGCCAACCCGACAGGGATTGAACCCGATGCCTCCTGATCATCAGTGAGACATGCATCCAACCGAGCTACTGAGTTGGGCAAATTTAGTTTGTGGGCAACAAAGTGAGCCCTATGCATGCACCAGTGTTGTTGAATGCACCTCAGGTTTGGTTACTTTTAGAAAGTTAAGAAAATGGCAGGACTTTCTGCATCAGTGAAGGCCCTTATCAGAGTATGTGGCATCTGATCTGGGCCTGCACTGTTTGCAATAACCTGTTTGGTTGCTTCCAGAGTCTTGAGAGATTGTGCTAAAAGTGTCAGTTTTGCATCAAACACAAAGGAGCACGGGAATGAGTGTTGATTGGATAAGGGAATGTGTCCACAATGTGTGATCAACTTTGTCTAGGAAGCTCAACTTCATGATGGTTAATTGAAATCCAATTAAACTGTGAGAGGAAGGCAGTCTATGAATAAGCAAAACTGTTATTTTTGAATATTTAAATTAAGATTATTTGGAAGTTATTAAATTTGATTGAATCATGGCCATGATTTTTAACAACTGCTTGACAGTGATGCTAGTGACTTTAACCCATATATGACAATGGAATCTTCCATCTTATAAATTTGGAGTTGTCCATTTTCAATTATAGGGGTGTCAGATTTGTTTTGTTTAATGTAAGTTGTACAAAAATGTATGTTCTTTGAGCAAACAGTGTAGACCCAGATCAGACGCCGCGTTCTGCGGCGTCTGATCTGGGTCTACACTGTTTGCCAACGTCCCAAAAAAGGGCCGCTAGGTATATATGGGTTAAAGGTAGACTAATTGTCTGTATTTTAGTATCATAATTATGATGTTTTACTAAATTACTTTTCTCACATCAGTGCCATAATTACACTAGAACTTTGTTTTTGTTTGATTTTAGGTTTAACGTCCCCGTCAACACTGTAAAGGTCATTTTGGAGATGTTGCTTCTAATTTTGTGGGACTTTTACCCGGCACTGAGATGAAAGGACATCTCAAGCCCCACCACCCAATGAAACCAATAGGGTTTATAAGCATGGACGGTCCGACAGTCCAACTCGCACTGCTTTTCCTGGGCAGGCTTAGATCCTCTAAGCGGTTTAACCAGTACTCGTGTGCGGGTCGGTTTCAGCTCTGCGTGGAAGCATCATAAATATAACGCTGGTCTCGCAAGCCCTGGTTGGTGTCATTAAATGCATCTTATCATAAGGAACAAGAAAATTAATGGTTAAAGGATGGGGATCTGAACAGTTTCTAGGATATAAGGTCTTTAATGAACTCTAGTGGGTGGGGCATGGCCCCAGCCCACCCAACACTGGGGGACTTCCAGGTTGGTGTCACTGAAAGCGTCTTATCATAAGGAACAAGAGTATAATAGTTTAGAGGTGGGGCTCTGAATGGTTTCTGTAATATACGTCCTTTTATGAAGTGGAGGGATAGGGCATGGCCCCGGCGCAACCCAGGGGTCACCCTAGTTGGTGTCTCTAAATGTGTCTTATCATAAGGAATAAGAATATATAGTTTAGGGGTGGGGATCTGAGCTGTTTCTGAGATATAAGGCCTTTAATGAAATGGAGAGGTGGGGCATGGCCCCAGCGCACCCCCGTGGACCTCCAGGTTAGTGTCACTGAAAGTGTCTTATCATAAGGAATGTATATGGTTTAGGGGTGGGGATCTTAACGGTTTCTCATATATTAGGCTTTTACTAAAGTGGAGGGGGTGGGGCAAGGCCCGGCGCACCAAAATTGAATGATGCGCTCGCATGCCCTCCTCATGTAAGGGAGCTATGTACCAAATTTGGTTGCATTCAGGCCAGTGAATAAGGAGGAGATAGCGTGATAGATGGATGGACAGACAGACGGGTGCATTCACAATATCCCCTTACGCTTTTTTAAAAGCGTGGGGATAATGAATAAATAACTTTGTAACACAGTTGTAAGGGTCCAAAGTCAGCTGTGTTATGTTTTATTCAAACCATGGTTGGAAGCCTCCGTGTTGCCGTAGTTACGCTACTCGCCTTGTAAACCAAGGGTTGCAGGATCGATCCGGGGCTTCTCCAGACTTTCGGATGAGTCTTTAATCCGAGGTCCCGTCTCCGTATGACCTTAGCTGTTGGTGGGACGTAAAACCCAAACACTCACACCATCGTCATTTTTTACATATTTTGATCCATCTTTAAACAATTCTGAACCCATTTCGTACTGGAAACCCCTAAACAGGTAGTTGGCAAACAGTGCCGGCCCAGATCAGACGCTGCAGAATGCAGCGTCAGATCAGGGCCTACACTGTTTGCAAAAAGTTCAGCCAATTTCCAAAGATTATTTGAAGAAAACACAAGCTGACACCCCTAAATTTTGAATTGGACTCCTGCTATCTATAAGGAGGAAGTTTACATTTGGTACATAAGGGTTAAACCATGTTATAAAGAGGTTTATGTTTATAAGTAAACATGGTTAACAACTCTGTGCAATAAACTTTCCAGTAAACTCCACTTTTCTCTGTTTAAAGTGGGGCTTACATTGGTGTTTATTGCAAAGTATACACGACTTCCCTTATTTCTGCTTCAAACAGGTTGTGTGTACTTTACAGAACCGCCTCATTGAGGCCTTTCTAATGAGCACCCACAACCTATGTTTGAAGCAGAAATAAGAAAGCTAATTCCTAATATATGTCATTTCTGACACCATGATACCATTATTTCATAGGGATGCATGCTTTGAGTATAGATCAGTATTACTCATTTATTAATAATGCATATTTTGGCTGACTATAAAAATAGTATTATTGCTTTTTGAGGACCTCTTTTGGGGTTAATAATGAACAGCTTGTATCAAGTAAAAGGTATTACACTTCCATCCCCACTATTTACACTGATCAGTGTTTTCCTTGGTCAAAAGGTGTGAATGGAGGGTAATTAGCAAGGTATGTTAATTCAATGACAGGTTATTGACAAATTTTGACACCTGATTTCAAACTATTACCTTTGATCATGATTCATTATGCAACCTGTTACAGTTCAGATTTATATGGTTGGGTTGTACTGAAGACACACTTTTTAATTTGGATTTTTGGACAGACTTTAAAAGGTACATGTATATTTAGTCTTTTTCTTTATTATTCAGATTTTGTACTACACCAATTTTACTCTTTCATATTTCCATTACAAAAACACAACTATAAAACAGTGCCTTTTTTCCTATCTATCTATCTTCTTATACTGAGTCTGTCATATCTGGCCATTACCTCAGTTGATTGGTTGGCTAAATTTAGAATTTAGCTGAAAAAAAAAACAAAACAGAGAGGCACTGGATGCGTCCTTAAAACTATTTACAATCTGCATAACAGAGGTATCCTAAAACGCATACCTCTGACACCCAATCTTACACTGTGCGGGCTTTGAACTCTTCTGCGGACTTGGCATTCACCGCAGAGGAGGGAAGACTATTCCATTGGGGAATAGTTCTAGGAAAAAACGAGTTCTTCAGGGCATCACTATAGGACTGGTATCTACAATATTGTGAGTCGTTTACTTTTGATGCCCTTGTTTGGGTCGACAGTGTTACAGGGGTCAAGTACCTATCTTTATCAATAAACACTGAATCAGAGTGTATCTTGTAGAAGAAGGTTAACGAGGACTGCTCACGACGGGCCTCCAGGGACGGCCACTCTAGCTCATTAAGCATGTCACCGACGCTACTTCTATTTCGCCATCACCTACAGGTCCATCGAGCAGCTGTCCTCTGCACCTTCTCCACCTGCTGAGTCTGAGTTTTAACATAGGGATGCCAAATGGGTGATGCATATTCGAGTTGAGGGCGAACCAATGTTTTATATGCAACATCCTTTGTCTGCCTAGGTGCAAAAGCCAAGTTCCGTCTAAGGAATCCCAAAGTCCTAGTTGCTTTAGATGTAATCTCTGAGATATGTTGACCCCAATCAAGATCGTCAGTGATGGTGATACCAAGATATTTGGCGGATTGAACATGCTCAAAAACTTGCTGGTGAAGAGTATTGTCAAACTTAATTTGCTTGTCTGGAGGGTGTCGTGACACTCTCATTGAGTGACATTTGGCCACATTGAACTTCATTTACCAATCGGCCTCCCACTGTGCAAGTTGATCCAGGTCATCTTGTAAAATAAGACAGTCAGAAGGAGAATATATGTTCCTATACAGGACACAATCATCAGCAAACAAACGGACCGATGACCTGATATTATCGGGGAGATCATTAATGAAAACCAAGAAAAGGACCGGTCCAAGGACCGAACCTTGGGGGACTCCAGATAAAACAGGGACTGGATCAGACCCTTGGCCATCAAGTACAACTTGTTGTGAGCGCCCAGAGAGCCATGAGCTAATCCACCTATGCGTGGATCCTCTTATTCCATAGTACTCCAGTTTATGTAATAGCCTTCTGTGAGGTACCTTGTCAAAGGCCTTAGCAAAGTCCATGATGATCAAGTCAGTCTGTTTGTGGCCACGGTTTATGGCCTCATCCAGATTGCTCACAATGTCATGGTAAAATTGAACAAGCTGCGTTTCGCAAGACCTTTGACTCCGGAAACCATGTTGACAGTCAGCAAGAATGCTCTCAAAGGCTAAGTGCTTGTTGATGTTGCTTACTAATATATGCTCCAGGGTTTTGCAACAGATGCATGTTAGCGACACTGGTCTATAATTTGCTGCATCATATTTTTCCCCTTTTTTATAGACCGGGGTTACATTTGCTTGTCGCCAGTCATCTGGTACAGTGCCCTGGGCAAGTGATTGATTGAAGATAAAGGCCAACACAGGAGATATTTCAGCACTACATTCCTTAAGTACCCTGGCATTCAGGTCATCGGGCCCAGATGCCTTATGTATCTTGAGCTTACCTAACAGTTTAGCGACCCCATTGGGGTCAACTGTTATGTCCCCCATAGAGGGGAACGGACTTGCACCTTTAGATGGTAGCTCACCATCAGTTTCACGCGTAAATGCTGATTGAAACTGTTTATTGCAAATATTAGCCTTATCGCGCGCATCCTATCTCCAAAACTTATTTTTCTGATGAAAATTTGTGATATTTACCAAATTTATGCTCCTTACCTTACGTTGTGGAGGCTTGTTAGAACCACCTCATTGAGGTTTTAATGAGTATTCACATACAATCTAGTCTTTGATCAAAAATAAGAAGAAAAATGTTATAATAAAAAATTAAGCCCCTGTAATTTCTTTTTCTCTCTATAAAGTGGGTTTACTCTGGTGTTCATTACATGGTCTTGTTATGCATCAATTTGTTCGATACAACACTGTTTATCAAAACATGAACAAGTCAAAGTATTAAAAACCCTATATACCCCTATTTTACATCACATGAACGAGTCAGTGAAATGAACACCCTCTAAACCCCATATTATATAGAGAAAACTTGGGTTTATATGGATCCGAGGTATACATTATTTTTCTTATTTCTGCTCCAAGCCATAGGTTGTGGGTACTTGTTGGAACCACTCAGATGAGGCAGTTCTAACGAGTACCCACAACCTATGTTTGCAGTATGAATAAGAAAAATATCACGGATTTTCATCAGAAAATTAGCCATTTTGGAGATGCACTGTGTCACACGGGTGTACTGTCATAATGTATGGAGAAAAGTTAGGTTTACATGGCTATAATCACTGACCAATAATGACCAATAATGTTAAAAGTTTTTGTACACTGCACTGAATCAAAACACTGAGAGTACTTGTGGGTTGATCTTCTGTAGTCTGGAAAAATGGTTTTTATCTGGGATGTAGACTGTTTTGTTTAATCCTTGAATGCCTGTAATGTAAGCAAACTGTAGACCCTGATAAAGGGGAATCGAGACAGTCCCCCGACAAGACAGTTCCCCGACACGGTTTTTGGAGACAGTTCCCCGACACATTTGAAGACAGTTCCCCGACACTTTTGGAGACAGTTCCCTGACATTTTTGTTCAGAGTCAAATGACCTGTGAATGATCATGATGATTATCATAATTGATAGTTATTATGTGTTCATCAATATTCTGAAGACATTTCACCGACAGATGTTTAGAAATATTAAATTATGGGTTCATAGACATTTTTGAAGACAGTTCCCCCGATGTAAAATAAAAGATTATACTTGATACCATTATCAATAAGTTTAATGAATTCACCTGAAATTAAGCGAACTAGCATGTTCAGTTAATGAACATGCACACATTTAAACAAAACAAAAATGTCTTCTAGGAAACGCAATAGTATATTTCTAATTGTATTTTTTCCATATAATAAATATTTGAAAAATGAAGATGAGTTCAAAGTTTTTGTTTTAAATAAATATTATTAAAGTATAAGAATATGAAATAGATATCTAACGCTGTTATGCGAACAATAATGATAATTATTCGAACTGTCTTGAAATCAACGAGGAAATTTCAGGCAACTCATAAATATAGTTGCCATAGCAAGAAACGTCCAAATTATAACTAATATATCTTATCCCTAATTGCCAATTAGGTCATTAAGACTATGAACAATAGTGTTGGGGAACTATCTGAACTAATTGCCAATTACAATTATCAGCCACAGGTCATTTAACTATGAACAATAGTGCCGGGGAACTGTCTTCAAAAGTGTTTGGGAACTGTCTTCAAATGTGTCGGGGAACTGTCTCCAAAACCGTGTCAGGGAACTGTCTTGTCGGTGAACTGTCTTGTCGGTGAACTGTCTTGTTCCCAATAAAGGTGCCATGTTTGTGGTGTCTGAATTGGGCCTACACTGCTTGCCAAGTCCAACCCATGATTCCAGCCCAGATTCTATTTTTGGGTTGATTGTTTTTTTATAATCAACATAAAGTCATTAAGGACAGAATATGAATTAGTGCTGTTGTCATTGTGACTGTCACTGATTTTGTGGTTATTAAAAGAAAACAGTTGCGCTATTTTTATCGATGTTACATATAGGTAAGAGTGTTGCATCTTGCCAGACGGGTTTGGCAAAAACTGTATGCCCAGATCAGACACTGCGAGAGCTCAGCTGGCTACTCACGGTCTGCACTGCTTAAGTTGGTATTTTAATGTTCAATTCAGTGCTGTCAATTTAACAATATATTCTTGATTTATAATTTCTTTTCTTTCGATAATGGAAAGGTGATGATTGTTTTGATTTCAGTCAGAACAGTCCTGATATTTCATTGTAGAATTGTCTCAAAATCAAAATTTTCAAATTAGATGACAGTATGTCTATGTATGTTTGAAATAGATGACAGTATTGCTATATAAAATGTACAATTATCCTATATGTATAGTTACTGCATAATAATATTAAGCACACAAATAGTAACATTTCTCAAATATGATTATGAATTTGGTCATTGTCAGTAATGACAAAGGTTATCCCTTACAGCCCTAAAGACTGTAATGGATACTTTTGCAAACTGTGTAGATTCTGAACCATTTTATCAGGATATATATTGCTTACTATTCGGCTTGACGCCCTGTTTGATAAATGTACATGCCCAACTTCAGTTGATATTAGAGTGCACTCCAGAAGCTCAAGGTTGAGAGGGTTTGAGGGTAAATAAATCAAAGCACTGACAGCACTGATTGGCCCACTTATTGAATGATACAGTTTTTGGGGGCCTGTCCATAAGGGCTTGGAAAAATAGATTTGGCTGCATGGTGCTTCCACGCAGAGCTGAAACCGACTGTCTATGCATATAAATCCTATTGGTTTCATTGGGCAGCAGGGCTTGAGATGTCATTTCATTTCAATGTCAGGTAAAAGTGCCACAAAATTGGAAGCAAAGTCTCCAGAATAACCTAAAAAATGTTGATGGTAACTTAAATAAACCTCAGTTCAAACAAAACAGTTGTAAGTCAAAGCTGGTGCTGTCAGTTCTTTGATTGTGATTTTTTGCTAAGGATGCTTAACCCTTTTTGTACGAAATGGAATCTTCCATCTTACATATAGCATTAGTGAATTCCAAAATTTAGGGGTGTCAGGTTGTGTTTTCTTCAAAAACTATTTGGAAATTCGGAAAATAGCTGAACTTTTTGCAAACAGTGTAGGCGCTGATCAGACGCAACAAATTGCGGCATCTGATCTGGTATTGCTCTGTTTGCCAGGGTACCGGTTTTGGGGTTTCTGGTACAAAATGGGTTAACCCCACTGAATAATTAATTTAGCCACACCCATTTCAGCACTTGAACCAGTCTGGTCACTGGATGTAATTTATTACTACAAATTCACAAACTGATTGTCAAACAGTTTAGATGATTACATTCTGATCAGATGTCTTCTTCAGAATCCAGCTGATCTGCATCTACACTGTTTGCAAAAGTATGGGTTGCTGAAGGGTTAAAATCTCATGTTGTTTTCCTTTATTTTCAGAGTGGATAAAAGTGCATGAAGTTGTACAGATGACAGGTATTTAACCCTTATCTTGCTGAATATTCAGTTTAGCCACACCCATTTCTGACTTTGAACCAAAGAGATTACTTCATGTAATTTATTCTTACAAATCCATAAACTTCATGTCAGTGTAGATCCCGATCAGATGGCTTCTTCAGAAGCCATCTGATCTGGATCTACACTGTTTCCAAAGATAGGGGTTGTCGTGAACAACATGATAAGAGTTAAATTTTCAAATGCTAATTAAGTTGTCTGTATTTTAACACTACATGTTCTTAACATTATGTTTTTTTTTTTCTACCTTTCATCACATTAACAAGTCTATGTGATATGTGACCAAGTCTCCCACAACCCTACCTCATGTCTCATGTAGGATGGAGGTGTGTTTTCGGGGATACACATTTTTCCTGTTCCTGCTATGGCTGCCTTATAGAACTGCCTAAATCTGACAGGCTTGGTGAGATCCACTGTCTGTTTTTAATGGCCTTAAAAATCTTTATTTGCATAGGCATGGTAATGTGATGTATTTGCTTCCTTTTTTGTTGTTGCATTTGCTTGTTTATATATGTCCTTTTATTACATGTCATCTGTTTGTATAATAAGCTCTTACGCCACCTGTGTGTGGCCTGAGTTTATCTTCAATAAAGTAATGTTCTGTTCTGTTCTGTTCTGTTAACAGTATTCATACATTACAACCTCTTTGTAACATTTTCATTGGGTCCAAAGCCATTTTCCAAACAATTTTGAAGAAAACACAACCTGACACCCCTAAATTTTGAAATGGATCACTCCTACTGTATATAATAAGAAAGGTTCCATTTGGTACAAAAGGGGTGAGGGATGTGTATTAGACACAGTCAAGATCAGTCCATGTGAGGGCAGAGATCCAGGGCTGCATGATGCTTCCATGCAGAGCTGAAACAGACTACAGATGAGTAAGGCTAAACCACTTAGAGGGTCGAAACCAGCCCAGGCAAAGTGGTACCACATCCCTACAATATAATTTAACCTTTTTTCTTTGCGCGATATAGGAGTCCGGCTTTCCATCCGTTTGCAACATTTGCAACCACCCTAACTTTCACCCTAATGTAAGAATCCATTTCTGAGAACTGCAAGCGCTTCATTAATGAAACTTTATGATTTATTGCGACCACCCTAACTTTCACCCTGATGTAAGGGTCCATTTCTCGAAAACTATAGTGATACTTGGTACAGGAGTGAAAACTTTATTGCAAGCATCCAGGTTTGACCTTGACCTAGATTTCATGGTTCAGTGACTTTGCACCCCCACAGGCGTGACATAGCCTTCGGTGGAATCCTTGTTGTTTGTTTGGACGTCAAACTAGGAAGCAGCATCTCCAAAATGACCTAAGGGAAGTAAAGCCTCAATTCAAACAAACAAACAATGAATTTGAGACAACTCCTATGTTGCAGGGTGGAGGGAATGGGTACACACAGAAGACTTCTGCAAACATTAGAGTATATAAAACCACAAGACATTATTATTAAAATGTACAATAAACTGCCACAAAGCCCCTTTTAGATTAAGACAAGTGCCTGTTTATGAAGTGGAAAATGTGTTCTGAATATTAAATAGGTCTATGAAAACATTTATGATTTAGTTTTATGACATAAATTTGAAGTAGGAGATTTTGATGTGGAAGGTTTTGAGATGATAAATGAGCTGGTGAAAAGAAAGAGAATTTATTACATAATATATTCCCAGTGTGAATGTCAGGCAGTTTTATTTGATACTTAACCCTTTTTGTTCCAAATGGAATCTTCCTTCTTATATATAGCAGGAGTCCATTTCAAAATTTAGGGCTGTCAGGTTGTGTTTTCGGAAACATGCTGAACATTTTGCAAACAGTGTAGGCCCTGATCAGACGCCGCATTCTGCGGCGTCTGATCTGGGCCTGCACTGTTTGCCAAGGTAGCCTTTCAGGGGTTTCCCCCCCGCATACTGTGGGATAACATCTTGGTGAAAAGTGTCACTAACCCATTTTATACAGAATGGAATCTTCCACCTTATATACAACAGATGGCTATTTCGAAATTCAGGGGAGTCAGGTTGAGATTAAATTTCAGAAAATGTTGAACTCTAAGGCCGTTATCAGACGTCGCGGTCTGCAGCGTCTGATCTGGGCCTGCGCTGGTTGCCAATGGCCCGTTTTGGGTTTCCCCATATAAAATGGGTTAAAAAGGTAAGATAATATTTAATATATCAGTGAAGGAGTTAAAATATATATGTATTTCAATACGGTAACTGCCAATTTTAACAGTAAGATATAACTTAACACAGCAATGATTATCCTAGTAAAGTTTGAACAAGATTGGTTCTCCAAGAAATGTAGTTTGACCAGCCTTGGACCCATGCAGATATGTTCCATATGATCCTAAGACTATTGGAACAGATAGGCCTAATACCCCTGTCACACTATGCCGCGTTTCCAGTGCGATGGAACGGCGTTGTTTAATTTTCAAGATATTTTTTGTGAACATGGACCTGTCATGGCGTCCTTACAGTGACCGAGACATTGCTACGGAGCTTACATGGCGATCTATCGCAATCCTGCGGCGTTCTTGATGGGGGTTGTATGCGCTCTCACAGTGCATCCACTGTGCTTACACGGCACTAACACTGCGTGCACTGCGCTTTTACGGCGCTACCAATGCATGTACTGGGCTTTTAAGGCGCTCACACTGCGCTGAAGGCATGTTGAAGACGTTTGTATGCACTATAAGGCAAAATGTAAACAGACATCTTCATCAGTCAAACAGTTTTGTTCGATTTGAGGTTTAACGTCCCCATCAACACAGTGTAGGTCATAGGGAGACGTTGCTTCCAATTTTGACGGACTTCTACCCGACATTGAGATGAAATGACATCTCAATCCCTGTCCCACAATGAAACCAATAGGGTTAATAAGCATGGATGGTCCGACTCGCACCCCTTTGCCTGGGCAAGCTTAGATCCCCTAAGCGGTTTACCAGTACTCGTATGCCGTCGGAAGCAAGTCCACTGCCATCACCGCAAGCAGGAACAAGTCTGCCGCCATTACCTTATCAACCCCAGGATGAGTCGCCACAGAAGACAGTACTCAATCAAACTTTACGTTCCACAGTCTACTCTAGCCACTGTTTATACAAGCGGATGCCCACCGTCCATCGGGACTGGAAGAAATAGATGGACTGCATGATGCTTCTATGGAGAGCTGAAACCGACTGCAAACGATTACTGGTAAACCACTTACAGGATCTAAGCCAGCCCAGGCAAAGCTGTTCGAGACGGGCCGTCCATGCCTTTAAAATCTATTGGTCTTATTGGGGGACAGGGCTTGAGATGTCATTTCATCTTAATGGCGGGTAAAAGTCCCACAAAATTGGAAGCAACATCTCCAAAATGATCTATACAGTGTTGACGGGGACGTTAAACCTCAAATCAATCAATCAGTTAATCAATTATACAAGCGAAGCTTACCAGCCCCGATAGCTCAGTTGGTAGAGTGTCCGCTCCGGGGAACGGGAGGTCACGGATTCAATCCTGGGCCGCGACATACCAAAGTCGTTAACAGTGGTACTAGCTGCTCCTCACTTGGCACTCAGATTTACGGGGTAGAGCTAGGACTTGTCGACCCAGTGTCAGGATAGTGTGACTGGGTGTGGTATCATGTAATGTGTCTGGGGCATGATACTTCAGTGAGGCAGCACCATAAAAGTGAGCATTGAGCCCCCTGTCGCAACCAGACACCGTTGTGATATGACTGAAAAAGTGTTGAAAGCGACGTTAAACCCGAATTCACACACACACAAGGGGAGCTTATAAGGGATTGTAGGAGACCTCTGTACGCCCCTGCCGAGCTCCTGTAGTGTTGTAAGAGACCTTTCTGTGCTGCTATGGCAACCTTACAGCAACCTCACTGCACTCTTACCAGAACGCCGAGGGACGGCGTTTGTTTTGAGCATGCTCAAAATGAGCGCCGTCGCTTGGGGTTCTATGTGATCCCAACGGGCCTACTGGCAATGCCACTGCATTGCTACGGCGATGTTTGCAATCGTACAGCGCGCATCTCGGCGTTCTGCATTTTTCTTGGACCTCGTGAAAACGCGGCCCTGGTGTGACAGGGATTTAAGCAAACAGTGAAGACCCAGATCAGACTGCTCATGGTCTGCACTGTTCTGCCATTCAGTCTGCACCTATTGGACTCTTTGCTGGATCGTGAAACAAATTCATACCTGTGATACCTCCCTCATATTTTGATGCTAATTTTTGCCCAATTTATGCAAAATTTTAGTAAACTAAATATGGAGATTTCCCTCATTTGAACTGAGAATTTCCCTCTATATTCTTTACATCTTCCACATCACAATGGCAAATCTCCCTCATTCAGTTAAAACACTTATCAATGAGGCTCGATAGCACAGTGGTTAGCGCGTTCGACTTATGATCGAAAGATTGTAGGTTCGAATCTGGCCACCGGAGGCAAGGTGTGTCCTTGGGCAAGACACATTATGACAATGTCCCACTGGGGTAGCAGGATCGATCCCCGCCTTCTCCAGACTTTCAAATGAGTCTTTAAATCGAGGTCCTGTCTCCGTATGACCTTAGCTTTTGGCGAGACATAAAACTCAAACACACACTCACTCTATTTTTTATGGACAATTCTGTTAGCATTAACAGTGCAGGCCCTGATCAGACGCCGCATTCTGTGGTATCTGATCTGGGCCGGCACTGTTTGCCAAGGTACCCCTGTAGGATTTTCCTGTCTGCAATGGGTTATTTATAGTGTAAGAAAACACTTTTGGTGTATATAATGCCATAAAAATCATCTAGAAAAGGCTGTTACCCATCCAAGTTTTACGGAAATTTCTAGAGCAGACAAACCATTTAGATTTTTTTTAATTTTTCATAGAAAAAAGTGTGACATTTCATTTGAATCGTATGCCCAGTAGATGATTCACCTGCAATATATCAAGCCATATTTTTTTCTGAAAATAAGAAAAAATATTGTGAAAATGCCATCTGCAAGTCATGATCGGCAATCAAAGGGTTAAAATGCGAAGAATCCACTTATTATCAAGAACACTGATTGTTATTGTTTTCCAAGATTCTTGAATGCCAGAAGTGCATAATATGCTCAAGAAAATGTGTTATTAATATGAACAATGACAGTAATGATTTTGTCAGAATTTATTTTTGGTGGCGGATGTCATTCAGTGATTCCAGTGAGTGCAAACAGTTCAGTTTTTAGCTCACCTGTCACGTAGTGACAAGGTGGGCTTTTGTGATCACTTTTCGTCCGTCGTCCGTCGTCAGTGCGTGCGTGTGTGCGTGTGTGTGTGTGTGCGTAAACTTTTTCTTCAAATGACATCTCCTCCTAAACCACTGATCAGATTTTGACCAAACTTCACAGCAATGATCCTTAGGTGGTCCCCTTTCAGAATTGTTCAAATGGTTCCGGTCCATTGCACATCTGGGTCACAGGAGCTAAAAATAGATTTTTTAAATGAAAACTTTAAAAATCTTCTCCTGAAACCGCAAGTCCCAGGTCTTTAATATTTGGTGTGAAGCTTTACCTGGTGGACCTCCACTAAGATTGTTCAAATTATAGCCTTAGGGCCAAAAATGCCCCCGCCCCGGGGGCCTTTGGTTTTACATAGGCTTATACAGGGAAAATCTTTAAAAATCTTCTTCTCTGAAACCGCACGGCCCAGATCTTTGATATTTGGTGTGAAGCTTCATCTAGTGGACCTCTACCAGGATTGTTCAAATTAAAGCCCTGGGGGCCAAAATGCCCCCGCCCCAGGGGCCTTTGGTTTTACATAGGCTTATATGGGGAAAATCATTAAAAAATCTTCTTCTCTGAAACCACAAGGCCCTGGTCTTTAATATTTGGTGTGAAGCTTTACCTGGTGGACCTCTACTAAGATTGTTCAAATTAAAGCCTTAGGGCCAAAAATGCCCCCTCCCCGGGGGCCTTTGGTTTTACATAGGCTTATACAGGGAAAATCTTTAAAAATCTTCTTCTCTGAAACCATACGGCCCAGATCTTTGATATTTGGTGTGAAGCTTCATCTAGTGGACCTCTACCAAGATTGTTCAAATTATAGCCCTGGGGGCCAAAATGCCCCCGCCCCGGGGCCTATGGTTTTACATAGGCTTATATAGGGAAAATCATTAAAAAATCTTCTTCTCTGAAACCACAAGGCCCAGGTCTTTAATATTTGGTGTGAAGCTTTACCTAGTGGACCTCTACTAAGATTGTTCAAATTATAGCCTTAGGGCCAAAAATGCCCCCGCCCCGGGGGCCTTTGGTTTTACATAGGCTTATACAGGGAAAATCTTTAAAAATCTTCTTCTCTGAAACCGCACGGCCCAGATCTTTGATATTTGGTGTGAAGCTTCATCTAGTGGACCTCTACCAGGATTTTTCAAATTATAGCCCTGGGGGCCAAAATGCCCCTGCCACAGGGGCCTTTGGTTTTACATAGGCTTATATGGGGAAAATCATTAAAAAATCTTCTTCTCTGAAACCACAAGGCCCAGGTCTATAATATTTGGTGTGAAGCTTTACCTGATGGACCTCTACTAAGATTGTTCAAATTATTACCTAAGGGCCAAAAATGCCCATGCTAGGGGGCCTTTGGTTTTACATAGGCTTATACAGGGAAAATCTTTAAAAATCTTCTTCTCTGAAACCGCACGGCCCAGATCTTTGATATTTGGTGTGAAGCTTCATCTAGTGGACCTCTACCAAGATTGTTCAAATTATAGCCCTGGGGGCCAAAATGCCCCCGCCCCGGGGGCCTATGGTTTTACATAGGCTTATATGGGGAAAATCATTAAAAAATCTTCTTCTCTGAAACCAGCAGGCCCACGTCTTTAATATTTGGTGTGAAGCTTTACCTGGAGGACCTTTACTAAGATTGTTCAAATTATAGCCTTTGGGCCAAAAATGCCCCTGCCCCGGGGGCCTTTGTTTTTACATAGACTTATACAGGGAAAATCTTTAAAAATCTTCTCTGAAACCGCAAGGCCTAGATCTTTGATATTTGGTTTGAAGCTTCATCTAGTGGACCTCTACCAAGATTTTTCAAATTATAGCCCTGGGGGCCAAAATGCCCCCGCCCCAGGGGCCTATGGTTTTACATAGGCTTATATAGGGAAAATCATTAAAAAATATTCTTCTCTGAAACCAGCAGGCCCACGTCTTTAATATTTGGTGTGAAGCTTTACCTGGAGGACCTTTACTAAGATTGTTCAAATTATAGCCTTTGGGCCAAAAATGCCCCTGCCCCGGGGGGCTTTGGTTTTACATAGGCTTATACAGGGAAAATCTTTAAAAATCTTCTTCTCTGAAACCACAAGGCCCAGATCTTTGATATTTGGTGTGAAGCTTCATCTAGTGGACCTCTTTCAAGATTGTGCAAATTATAGCCCTGGGGCCGAAAACGGCCCCACCCTTGGACCCTTTGGTTTTTCATAGCCCTTTAAAGGGAAACCTTTAAAAATCTTCTTCTCTGAAACCACAAGGCCCAGGTCTTTGATATTTGGTATGAAGCTTCACCTAGTGGACCTAGTGGACCTCTACCAAGATTGTTCAAATTATAGCCCTGGAGCCAAAAATGCCCAGGGGCTAAAATGGTCCTGCCTGAGGCCCACTTGTTACACTATGGATCAGGTGAGCGAACCCAGGGCCCTCTGGGCCCTCTTGTTTGATGCAGCATCCCCACTGTACAGCTTTTGCCAAAGTGAGGTGCTAGAAATCTGTTTGTTTCCCAGTCCTATTACGGCCATGATGAGCTGGCTAGTTAACCTAACCATAGAAGCTTGAAATGGCTTCACCTAGGATTTGGGCCATTTTGATGTGAATTTCTGGCAGAACTGTGAATCTAACCATACCTTAGCAATTAGTAACTAGAACATTGCAAATTGTTTCACCATTTTTCTTGAACCAGTGAAAGTGAGAATGACCATAGAAAACAGTTATGGTCCTACTTTTTGGGTCAATTGTTTGTATGAATTGACCCAAAGTTGCTTGTACAGTAAAATTCCTATATTAAGACCACCTACGGGACAGTTCAAAAGTGGTCTTAAAGACCACTTTTGAACAGTCCCAAAGGTGGTCCCTGACCAGAGGTCATTGTAGGCAGAAAATACAAAGAAAAATTAAGTGTACCCTCCATAATTAGCTTTGTAACCTTTACCCTGCTGTAGGCGACAAGCCCTATCTTTGCAAACAGTGTAGATCCAGATCAGATGGCTTCTGAAGAAGCCATCTGATCAGGATCTACACTGTTTGGCATTCAGTTTATGAATTTGTAGCAATAAATTACATCAAGTAATTTGATTGGTTGATAGACAGAAATGGGTGTGGCTTAATTGAATATTCAGCAGGTTAAAGGTTAAGGCAAAATAAGGAGGGTTGATTGGGCTAATATGCTGGGGCATTTGCAAACAATGAAGACCTATATCAGACACCACTGAATGTGGCATCTGAGCTAATATGCTGGAGCATTTGCAAACAATGAAGACCTATATCAGACACCACTGAATGTGGCATCTGATCAGGGTCTACACTGTATGGGTAAAATACTGGAATTTAAGAGTTAAGGGGAATGGGAACACCTTCAGGGGAGCCAACTCCTGCAAAAGTATTTTTGTCTCGCATGTCAACAGGGGTCAACTCTTAAACGAAAAAATTTGCTCTTGAGGAGCGAATGCTTTCCTTTAATAGTTACTAAGACCCTTTCAATGGGAAAGGAAACAGGAAGTCCCGAAAGTTGTCTCCCTTTGAAAAATGGCAGAAAAATGTGCAAGATGCTCCGATTCCCCTTAAATGAAACAGGCTAAGTCCTTATTGAGGACCATTAGCCCAGCCTACACGCAAAGACAATTGACCCAGCATTGCTGGTAAATTTTGTACAATTTGAACATCAGTGTTCTGTTAGATTCCGCTCACATAAGAACTTTCTAAGTAGTTGAATTAGGTATTGATTTCCCTGCGCTGTTGATTTGATTTCATCAGCAGCGTCATCTCCCATAGGCGGTTTAAAGTGATTTGTCAAAGTAATAAGGTTGCTTTGTATTTTGTGTTCCATTCGGAGCTGCACAATGTCAATCAGCCTATATTGCTCGCTAAGGGAGATGAATATGAACCCACATTGTAAGAAAATCTGTTTTACCGTATTGATTCTAAGTATTGGGACTGACACGCCGAAGCAAACAGTACAGACCCAGATCAGACGGAGCAGTCTGATCAGGGTCTACACTGTTTGCCATTCTGACTTCATGCTGGACCATCAAGGAAATTATTAAAATTTTAGGAGAATTATAGCAAGTCCTCAGTGTGTCCCAATTTTTAGGATTTTTATGGTACGCAAAGCTACAGATCATCCGAGGCTTATAAGCTTCAGATAAGTAATGAAAATAATTTGGATACTTTTCTTATTTCTGCATACATAATGAAAACACTCCTATTCAAATTGGGGAAAAAAATTCACCAAAAATGAATTTTTTCAGATAAAAATCCTGATATTTTTCATATTTTTGGTCAAAACATAGATTCCGGGCACTCGTTAGAACTGCCTTAGCAAGGCTCTTACAAGTACCCATAATCTATGTTTTGGAGTTCAAAACATAGATTAGGACCGCTGCAGTGAGGCGGTTATAACGAGTACCCACAATCTATGTTTTCGGGCGGAAAAATAATGTATAACCTTGTAAACCCCAGTTTTACTATATAAAATGGGGGTTTATGGAGGTCAAAATTATATAGGCATGTTTGCGTGATGAAAAACATTCATGTATGTTGTGGATACATGCTAGAAAATAAAATTAGCTGATTCTGTCAAATACCCACAACATATGTTTCATCCCACGTTTTTTGAAGAAAAGTGGGGATATTGTTATCGCCTCCGTCCGTCTATCCGTCTGTCCGGCTATCTCCTCCTATACCGTTCATTGGAATTCAACCAAATTTGGTGTGTGAGTTACTTACATGAATGGCTTCTACAAGAGCACATTAATTTTTGGACCAGCCCCCAGGGGTCCCTGGAAGAGGTCAAAACGTGGGGATTTGCGATGGCGGGCCATCGACTGCGCGATCTAGTTAACCCTTATCTTGCTGAATATTCATTTAAGCCACACCCTTTTCTGTCTATCAACCAATCAAATTACTTTATGTAATTTATTGCTACAAATTCAAAAATTGAATACCAAACAGTGTAGATCCTGATCCGATGGCTTCAGAAGCCATCTGATCTGGATCTACACTGTTTGCAAAGATAGGGGTTGTTGTGAACAGCAAGATAAGGGTTTATTATCTTTGTTACTGCTTGGGGCTTTGAGAAATGGATTGGGCTGCATGGCACTTCTGTGCGTGGTTGAAACCAATTGAACATGAGTACTGGCAAACTGCTTAGATATTCTAAGCCTGCCCAGGCAAAGTGGTGCGAGTCAGACAGGCCCTCAGGTAATAACCCTGGGGGTATCTCTGGGTGGTAGGAAACTGCTTGCTGCCCAGGCAAAGTGATGCGAGTCAGACTGGCCCTGGTTATAACCTATGGGTATCTCTGTGCAGTATGGCTTGAGATGTCATTTCATCGCATTATCAGGTAAAAGTTCCACAAAATCGTAAGCAAGGTCTCCAAAATGACCTAAGTTGATTAGGGCGTAAAATCTCAACTCAAAGAAACAAAATTATCTGGAGTTATGCAAAGATTCATTCTTTCTGTGGAGTCTCAGAGAAGTAAAAAACAATACATCATAAACAGCCTTAGATTGAGTGCTAATTGTTTACATGTCCTTAACCCACCATCAAAGAGAAATGATCAAAGAGGAAACAGGAACATTTATTAGCTGTTAGAACATTGATCTAAATGTCAGAACAGAACAGAACAGGTTGCCAGGAAAAAATGATTTTTCAAGGGTCAAAGCTATTGCTGTTTAACCCTTGTCCTGCTGAGCCAAGATATGCCTTATTTTCCAAACAATGAAGATCCAGATCAGATGGCTTCTGACAAAGCCATCTGATCAGGATCTACATTGTTTGCCATTCTGATTGTGAATTTGTTGCAATAATTTGCATCAAGTAATCTTGATTGATAATCGGTAGTGGGTGTGGCATATATGAGTATTCTGCAGGACAAGGGTTAACAAATATAAGTTTTGAAGTTTAACTCTTAGCCAGCTGAATAAATTAAACTAGCCACACCCATTTCCGACTTTCAACCAGTCAGATAACTTGATGTAATTTATTCTAACAAATTCACAAACTGATGGTCAACAGTGTAGATCCTGATCAGATGGCTTCCATCTGATTTGGATCCATACAATTAACAAATTTAGGGCAGGATAAGGTATAACAAGCATTTGTTAGAGCACTCAAAGGTTGCATAAGGTTGATATTTTGTGATAACTGAAGCATAGTTTTGTCAGTTCTCCCTAAAAACCTGTGTTGTGGGTACTCATTAGGACCGCCTCGGCGAGGCGGTTCTAATGAATACCCACAACATAGGTTTATATGGAGATATAAGGAAAACTGTCCTTCAGTTGTCACGAAATATATGCACCTTATCTGTTGCTATGTTTTTCATTTCTGGATACTCCTATATATAAAGTGCACCCCCCTCCCTGCTCATCGGGGTTTGGAGAAATAGATTTGACTGAATGGTGCTTCCGCACAGAGCTGAAACCAACCATACTTGAGTACTGGTACCACCAAGGTCTAAGCCTGTCCAGGAAAAGTGCTGCGAGTCGGACCGCTCTTTAAACTTCAGCTGTTTCTTTGGGTGTTATGGCTTAAGATGTCATTTCATCTCCATGTTGGGTAAAAGTCTCACAAAATCAGAAACAATATCTCCAAAATGGCATAGATAGTGTTGACTGGGACGTAAAATCCCAACAGTCAATCATATGTAAAAAGTGGGGACTATAGGATCTTGTTTTCATGATGAAACTTCAAAAGTAAGATTTCTGTCTTTTAGACTAAAATTATACTTGTTTGATAAAATTGTGTACATTTTATACCCAAGTTATAAAACTAGTATGTATGATTTTAAAACAATTAAAAGAGATTACCGTTCCTTATGTCATATTTCTTCTTCAGTACAGTAAATTTAGTTGACAAAAACAGCCATAAAAAAAGAAAAGAAGCAGTTTATGTCATAATAAATATCAATTAGATGTTTGTAAAATATTGAATTTCCTGCTGGTGGTTTCTTTATTGCATTCAAGCAAAAAGTTGGAAAAAAGGCAAAACAAACAAAATAGCTTAATTAAATTTTGTTTTGTTTGATTTGAGGTTTAACGTCCCCGTCAGCGCAGTTAAGGTCATTTTGGAGACGTTGCTTCCAATTTTGTGGGACTTTTACCGACATTGAGATGAATTGACATCTCAAGCCCTGTTACCCAATGAAACCAATAGGGTTTATAAGCATGGACGGACCTTCTCGCACCGCTTTGCCTGGGCAGGCTTAGATCATCTAAGCGGTTTACCAGTACTCGTGTGCGGTGGGTTTCAGCTCTCCATGGAAGCATCATGCATCCCATATATTTCTTCAAGCCCTGATGGGCGGGGGCCAACATCTGGCAAATATTGCAGTGTGCCAGACCATCCTGTTGTGGGGTTATACCTGTAGTATAAGGCAGGTTAACCATAATGTCATGTTGAACCAGAAGAAGCCATCTGATCAGGATATTCACTGACTGTCATTCAGTTTGTGAATTTACAAGAAGAAATTGCAGTCAGGAGTTTGATTGGTTGATAGTCAGAAATGGATGTGGCAAAATTAATTTATTTAGCAGGACAAGGGTTAACCCTTAAGAAGCCGAGAAAAACTACATCTGAAAATGTTGTTTGCTTATGTCGTCTGCTGAATCTTTTTGCAATTTAAAAAAAAAAAAAAGAAAAAAAGCAAAACAAACAAAATAGCTTAATTAAATTTTGTTTTAATTAAGTTTTGTTCCTAGAGGAGCAGTCTGATTTGGGACTACATTGTTTGCAAAAATGACTTCTAAAGTAAATGGCAGACAACAAAGCAGACAACAATTGTCGTGATTGGCATTTTATGGGTTAAGATGAATTACATAATTCATTTCATGTTTTCACAGTTTTGCAAGGGATACAACTTATGTAACTTTCTGTTCCTTTTCTATTAACCAAGCCTTTTTAGGTCGCAGGGAGTCCGAGCTATTGCACTACCCCCGGGGTTGGTATTGGCATGGAGTTGGTGTCGTCTTCCTTATGTTTTAAGTATTTAAGAGCTCATATTTTCCTAATGGTTAGGATAGATTTGGTTTATGTTTGGTATGATGATAGATATTGGCCCAAAGGTTTATTTCCCAATACCCAAGGCCAAGGTGTATTTTTATGTTAAAAAAGAAACATTTTAACAGGTCATATTTTCCAAACCATATGACGAATTTGGTTCATATTTGGTATGATGACAGATATAGGTCCAAAATTTCATTCAGCAATAGCCCCACTGGTGCTTTTGGTCTCAAGGACAAGGTCACAGACTTTGAAAGTTAATGTTGAAGTTTTTTAGCTGCTAATATTTTCTAATAAACCATATGATGGATTTGGTTCATATGTGATAAGATGATTGTAGGATATAGATCCAAAGTTTTATTCAGCTATACCCCTATCCAGGCCCCTGACCTCAATGTCAAGGTCATGGACTTTGTATGTTATACTTTTTAACAGGTCATATTTTCCAAAACATTCAATGGATTTGGTTCATAATTGGTATGGTGATAGATATGGGACCAATCTTTTATTCAGCAATACCCTTGCCAATGAACTCAAGGTCAAGGTCACAGACTAGAAATGTTACAGTTGGTTAGAGCTCATATTTTCCAAACCATATGATGGATTTGGTTCATATTTGGTATTATGATAAGATATTGTGCCAAAGTTTTACTCAGCAGTTCCCTGCCAGTGCTGATTACCTCAAGGTCAAGGTGACAGAAATTTTATGTTTATGTTATGATGATTGATATAGGTTGCAAGGTTTATTAGGTAATATCCCCATCTATTCACATTTTCTTAGGCGCTATAAGAGTGATTTGTTTTGTTTGTTTGTATTGGAGTTTAATGGCCCAGTCAACACTTTTTAGGTCATTTTTGAGCCGGTCAGTTAAAATTAGTTTACCTATCCACACCTTTCCACGGCAGGTTTATAACTAAGCGGTTAAGCAGTACAGTGCACATTCTTGTTCCAGAACTGTAAGAGAGATTAAAAGTCATGTTTGTTTGTATGATTTGAGGTTTAACTTGTACCATATTTGACACATTATTATTGAGTTTGTATTTTCAAAAGGTACATATAGATTAAAAAGTGAACTTGAAATACATCCAAATATGTATTGAATAAGTTACTAATAACTTAAATGTAATTACCGTATTTACCATATGTTTTCGGACAGACAGGCCTGAGCAAACAGTGAAGACCAAGATGAGACGCCACAGGATGCGGCGTCTCATCAGGGTCTTCACTGTTTGCCACACATCCTACTATTCTTAAACACAACGTCGGGTAGTAAATTGTACTTGTTCAAATTTTATAACAAGCATGGTAAGGGGTTATGGTGTTCGACCGCCCCCGCCCATCTGGGCTTGAAGAAATACATGGGCTGCATGATGCTTCCACGCAGAGCTGAATCCGATCCACACACGAGTACTGGTGAACTGCTTAGAGGATCTGAGCCTGCCCAGGCAAATGGGTGTGTGTCGGACCGTCCATGCTTATAAACCCTATTGGTTTCATTGGGCGACAGGGTTTCATCTCAATGTCGGGTAAAAGTCCCACAAAATTGGAAGCAACGTCTCCAAAATGACCTTTACAGTGTTGACGGGGACGTTAAACCTCAAATCAAACAAACAAAAAAATGGTGTTCGAATATTTAGGGTAAATATGGTAGACTGTTGACTATTATATGAAAAGATTGTTTGTCATAATTGTTTAGCTGTTGTGAGTTGGAAACCATTCTCTAAGACCAGTACATGAAAACTTGGTCTGTCCACTAAGGACTGAAATGGGGCTTCTGATTATTTTTTGGAAGCCTGGATAGCGTTTGCATGTTACCATTGTAACCTGGGAAGGATTCATGGAATTGACTTGAGATTATTTAGGTAGTGGTCGCCTGTCCAAGGTTGGTGGTTCCGGTGTTGATGGGTCCAGGTTGTCCGATTTTCCATTCAGCCTCAGTAGCTGAGTGAGATGTTCATCTGACTGGTGATCAGGTGGTCGCCGCTTCGACAGGATTAATCTTAAAGACCATTTTTGAACAGTCCCAAAGGTGGTCTTAATATAGACTGTAGTCTCTCTGGCTAAGTTCTGTAAGATTTCATTGTAACTGAGGTGATCAGGAGGTCACAGATTTAATCCCTGGTTGTGGTGATATTCATTCATGTACATGGGCATTGATCATCTGCAAAAGCTACTCACATTTTTTTTCAGCAAAAATATAGCATATTTTCCATATAAACCCTTGTCCTGCTGAGCCCGGATATGCCTTATCTTTGAAACAATGTAGATCCGGATCAGATGGATTCTGAAAAAGCCATCTGATCAGGATCTTCATTGTTTGCCATCCAGTTTATGAATTTGTTGAAATAATTTGCATCAAGTAATCAGATTGGCTGATAATCAGTAGTTGATGTGGCATATTTAAATATTCAGGAGGACAAGGGTTAAATGATCAAAGTTTCAATGATAGGTTAGTTTTGAATGAATGTGGTTTCTGCTTTGGACCCAAAGACTGTAAAAATCCCATAAGTTCGGACACCTTTAGATCTTGCTGTAATTCTCCAAAACTTCTAATTAAGTTGTTTCACCATCCAGCAAGGAGTTCAAAAGTTTCAGTTGGAATGGCAAACAGTGTAGACCCTGATCAGACTGCTCCTTCAGGAGCAGTCTGATCTGGGTCTGCACTGTTTGCTCAGGCTATCTGTCCCAATACTTAGGAACATTATGGTACTTGAGATTTGTGTGTGGTGAAGTTAATTCTGATATATTTTAAAAGTTACAAATGTCTGGTAGTTCTGAGTTGGCACAAGATGCTTATTTACAAGATAAAAACTCATAATTCCAAATTCTTTTGTGATGTTTAAGCATCTGTGGGATCATTAAAATCATGTAATAAAGTCACTTAAAAGCTTTATGCAATATCTGGGATGCTTGCCAATCTTGGTGAACTATTTTCAGCTGTTTGCGCTCGAAACCTGCTCCAGAGTTCCACGTTTGAGTTGGGTTTGGAGTTTAATGGCCCAGTCAACACCATTTAGGTCATTTTGGAGCCGGTCAGTTTACCTATCCACACTTTTCCTGGACAGGCTTATACGTAAGCGGTTAACCCAACTTTCAGTTAACCAGACAACACTGCACATTTTTTGCCAGAAAATGTCAACTGCCCTTCTTGAATCAGTCGAAGGGAGAGGATGACTGTAGAATAGATTCATGCCTTAATATTTTTTCCTGTTCAGCTGAGTTGAGCATGAAAAAATTTTTTTATAACCTCTGCAGTCTTCTGAAATAAACTTGATGAAGGCTTAACAACCACTACAATATAAAGTAAAAGATGGATATGTTTTAGGTTAAATGTGCTGGATTATTTTATCAGTCAAAAAACAGAGAAAATAAAATACCGTCTTCACCATTGTAAATTAGAGAAGAGCACAGCGCACTTAGACTTTTATGTTAAGCCTTATCTTGCTGAATACATGGGAAGCCACACCCATTTCTGTCAATCAACCAATCAAATTACTTGATGTAATTTATTGCTACAAATTCATAATCTGAATGCCAAACAGTGTAGATCCTGATCAGGTGGCTTCTTCAGAAGCCACCTGATCGGGATCTACTCTGTTTGCAAATATAGGGTTTGTCTCGAACAGCAAGATAAGGGTTAAATTGTAAATGCAAGCCCTAAAAAGCCCTTCCATTAACCCTTTTTGTACTGAATGGAATCTTCCTCCTCATATATGGAAGTCCATTTTGAAATTTAAGGGTGTCAGGTTGTGTTATCTTTAAAATTTATTAGGAAAATAGCTGGACTCTATGCAAATAGTGTAGGCCCAGAACAGATTCTGTATTCTGCGGCATTTGATCTGGGCCTACACTGTTTGCCAGGTTGCCCATTTTGGGGTTTCTAGTACAAAATGGGTTAAGCACGTTCAGGTGCAACCATATTGCTTCAAAATACAGACTTTAATTGACGAAGTTGGAATAAACTAAGAGCATATATGCCATATTCTGGAATATTTCCGCATCACCAAATTTTCGGTATTAAAACACACTAAGTAAAAGTTACCAATTTTTTCCCTATTTATCACAAAAACTTCATTAGTACGTGATCTTTACTGCTTTAAGCATTGTTTCAGAAGACTGCACAATCATGCATACTTTACCCTTATCCCGCTGAAGACAAGAATCATTACCTTTGCAAACAAGGTAGATTCAGATCAGATGCTTTTTGAAGAAGCCATATCTGATCAGGATCTACACTGTTTGACATTCAGTTTGTGAATTTGTTAGAATAAGTTTCATCAAGTAATCTGATTGGTTCAAAGTCAGAAGTGGGTGTGGCTAAATTAATCATCAATGATTGGTGTCAAATATACTACTTTAACCCATTGTATGCAGGAAACCCCTAAAGGGGTACCAATGGCAAACAGTGCAGGCCCAGATCAGACGCCGCAGAAAGCGGGGCGTCTGATCAGGGCCTGCACTATTTTCTAACAAAATTTTCCATCAAAAATAGAATAAAAAAAGAAAAAATAGGCCTGACACCCCTTATATGACAAGTGGACTTGTCCAACATATAGCAATGGAAGAGTCTACTAGCATACAATAGGTTAAGCAGTATTATAGCCCCCGCCCATAGGGGCTTGAAGAAATATATGGGCTGCATGATGCTTCCACGCAGAGCTGAATCCGGCCCGCACACTAGTACTGGTAAACCGCTTAGAGGATCTAAGCCTGTCCAGGAACCGCGGTGCGAGGTGGACCATCCATGCTAATAAAACCTATTGGTTTCATTGGTCGACAGGGCTTGAGATATCATTTCATCTCAATGTCGGGTAAAAGTCCCACAAAATTGGAAGCAATGTCTCCAAAATGACCTTTACAGTGTTGATGGGGACTTTAAACCTCAAATCAAACAAACAATAAGCAGTATTGGTGTGTACTCATCAGAGCTTGTGCAATAATTAGGATGAATAGGGAAATCTTTTTCCGCTACTGTTATACAAATGATGTAGATGTTGATGATAAGTCAAGAATGATAAGTCGTGCATGTCAGAGATTACTTTGATAAGTCATAGATAATATGGAACCTCAAAACAAGAAAACCTGTTTTATACAGTCAACCCTCTTTAGACCTGCATTCATTCGCAAAAATGACAGTTTCATAGCTGAAGGCTTATCCTCGGTTCCAGGTGGCGTGGGCTTTCCTCGGGTTGGAAATGCCTAAATCGAATGCATAGTCATGAAAGGGTCTTGTAATCTAATACTCCTAGATATTTGTTAGAATCACCTCACCGAGGCGGTTCTAAAAAATGTCTATAACATTTGTTTCTTGGAGTAATATTGAAGCCTCTGTGGTGTAGTGGTTACGCTACTCGCCTTGTAAACCAGGGGTCACAGGATCGATCCTGGGCTTCTCCAGACTCTTGGATGAGTCTTTAAACCAAGGTCCTGTCTCCATATGACCTTTGCTGTAGGTGGGATGTAAAACTCAAACACTCATTCACTTATGGAATAATGATGAGGAAAAGACATTTTATTACGTATCATACTCCTAACTGGGACAGCAAATTCTTTATAACAAATACCGTTATAACGAGGCTCCTCTGTAACATGTAAAATGTCAAGCCGGCAAATGCTCTGATCAGCCTGTCCAGATGCACAGGCTGATAAGAGCCATTGCTGCAGGCACCATGCCAGCTGATATACTGAAAGAGATGGAAAGCGATCTTAATCTTTGCAGGATGGAGGACCATGAAAGACAGGTTTTCCTGTGATGGGAGCACAGATAATATTCAACACTTGATAGATGATTGCATGCATTTTCTAAAGATCTTTCTTTTGATTAAGGTGATAAATAGAAAATAAAATGTGCATTACAGTGTTGTATTTGAAAAGATTTAAATACAAAATTGGGATTTGAAATTGAATTGATACTGAATAGAATCTAGTAGAAGTGCATTTAAAAATTGAGTTATTTTTCGAAAAGATCAGTTAAAAAGGCCCTGAGCAGAGCCTGCAATTCTGCGGCATTAGAACTGGGTTTCTGGTAAAACATTGATTAACTCTTATCATGCTGTTCACGACAACCCCTATCTTTGGAAACAGTGTAGATCCAGATCAGATGGCTTCTGAAGAAGCCATCTGATCAGGATCTACACTGTTTGACATTCAATTTATGAATTTGTAGGAATAAATTACATCAAGTAATCTGATTGGTTCAAAGTCAGAAATGGGTGTGGCTAATCTGAATATTCAGTAAAACATTGGTTAACTAGAATACTTTCGATGGCGCGCCATCGCAAATCCCCACGTTTTCTACAGAGGGGCCAAGTACCGAAAACCCCTCACCCTGGGCCCTAATTTGACTCCATGGTCAAAATATTACCTGTATTATATTCTACTAATCATGCCCTTCAATTTCATATGCCACATGACTATGTTCCAAAAAACTTAAATTTTGACCCTTTGACCCCTCTCCCAGGGCCCCAATCTGACCCCAGGGTCAAAATTTTACTTGTAGTTTATTCTACCCATTATCCCCTTCGCATAGGTATGCAACATGACTATGTTCTGAAAAACTTTAATTTTGACCCCCGACCCCCCCAAGGGGTCACAGCCAAAATCCTGTTCAATATGTTTTACTTTTTTCATAACTAAGTACATGTGCAAAGTTTGGCATCAAAATCTTCAAAATTGACTTTGTAATTGAATTTTATTGATATTTGACCTTTTGACCCCTCCCCAGGGCCCCTGGGGGCGGGGACAAAAAAAAATGTGCTCTTGCGCAAGCCATTCATGTAAGCAACTCGCATACCAAATTTGGTTGAATTCCGGCTAACAGTTTAGGAGGAGATAGCCGGACAGACAGACGGACAGACGGACGGACGGAGGCGATAACAATATCCCCACTTTTTTTTAAAAACGTGGGGATAAATATGACAGAAGATTGAAGTGGAGGTCAGTGGTATCAGTACCTTTCTGCTCTAATAGTGTTGGATTGATAGCTGTCACTTTCTTTGATTCCCATTGAAATGCGGTTATTGTATTCATATTTGGGGCCCTGCCCATCGGGGCTTGGAGAAATAGATTGGGCTGCATTGTGCTTCCACGCAGAGCTAAAACCAACTGCTCATGAGTAATCTGCTAAGCTTGCCCATGCTAAGTGGTGCGAGTCAGACCGTCCCTGCATAATTATAAACCGTATCGATTATTTAGGCGATAGGGCTTGAGATCGCATTTCATCTCTGTGTAGGGTAAAAGTCCCACAAAATTGGAAGTACCATCTCCAAAATGTCCTAAACAATGTTGACCAGGACGTAAAACCTCTTTACAAACAATTCAAAAACATTTTTTATTCAGATTCAGTAACTGTGGGGATCAGACAGAAATGAGGAATCCAACTGAGTAATACTCTGAACAAATTCTTCATTTGTATTTTCTGCAGGAGTCTGATAAAAATTATGCAAAACAACCAAAAAGTTTCACATCTAGCTGTTGTAAGTTCATCTGAATATCATTAAACTAATATTTTATGAAAGTAATTCATAACATCAACTTTGATAAAGAATTTCCTGTCAAGTTTCATAATAAGAAAAACACACAAAAAAAAAGACCAAAAAAAAAAAAAACAACAAAAAAAAAAAAACAGATTCAGGAACTTATCCTGCTGCATAAATTAAGTAAGTCACACCCATTGCTGACTATCAGCAAATCAATTTACTTGATGTTATTTATTCATTCAAATTCACAAGCTGAATGGCAAGCAGTGTAGATCCTGATCAGATGGCTTCTTCAGAAGCCATCATCTGATCTGGATCTACAATGTTTGCAAAGGTAGAGGTTGTTGTGTTAAGCAGGAAAAGGATTAATTTCAAGATTACAAATTTCTTTGTGGGAGTGTCATTTAGGGGAGGTATTGTATTTTATTGGGGTTTAACAACATGTAAGTCCTTGTGGGTAAGAGACAGAAGAGATAGTAGATGGGAGAGAGGAAAAGGTATGTTGTGTGTACTCATTAGAATCGCCTCATTGAGGCGTTTCTAATGAGTACACACAGCATACCTTTATATTCCTCCTGCAATGGCTCGATGAAGGAGTACAGACACCATAATTACCTTTATTTTATTGAAGCATGATGCCTCCTGCAGTGGCTCGATGCGGAGTTCAGACAGCATACCTTTATTTTTATTGAAGCATTATGCCGCCTGCAATGGCTCGATGATGGAATACAGACAGCATACCTTTATTTTATTGAAGCATTATGCCCCCTGCAATGGCTCGATGATGCAGTACCAACAGCATACCTTTATTTTATTGAAGCATTATGCCCCCTGCAATGGCTTGATGCAGAGTTCAGACAGCATACTTTTATTTTATTTAAGCATTATGCCTCTTGCCATGGCTCGATGAAGGAGTACATGCAGCATATGTTTATTTTATTGAAGCATTATGCCTCCTGCAATGGCTTGAATGAGTACAGACAGCATACCTTTATTATTGAAGCAGTATGCCTCCTGCAATGGCTCAATGCAGAGAACACACAGCATACCTTTATTTTATTGAAACATTATGCCTCCTGCAATGGCTCGATAAAGGAGTACAGACAACATACCTTAATTTTATTGAAGCATTATGTATCCTGTCATTGATGAAGGACCTTTATTTTATTGAAGCATTATGCCCCCTGCAATGGCTTGATGCAGAGTTCAGACAGCATACCTTTATTTTATTGAAGCATTGTGCCTCTTGCCATGGCTCGATGAAGGAGCACATGCAGTATATGTTTATTTTATTGAAGCATTATGCCTCATGCAATGGCTCAAATGAGTACAGACAGCATACCTTTATTATTGAAGCATTATGCCTCCTGCAATGGCTCAATGCAGAATACACATAGCATACCTTTATTTTATTGAAACATATTGTATCCTGTCATTGATGAAGGACCTTTATTTTATTGAAGCATTATGCCTCCTGTCATGGCCTGATGAAGGAATACAGACAATATACCTTTATTTTATTGAAGCATTATGCCTCCTGCAATGACTTGATGAAGGATTTGATTGATTGATTGATTGACTTGAAGTTTAATGTCCCCGTCAACACTGTATAGGTTAATTTGGAGACATTGCTTCCAATTTTGTGCAACTTTTACCGGACATTGATATGAAATGGCATCTCAAGCCCTGTCGCCCAATGAAACCAATAGGGTTTAGAAGCATGGACGGGCTGACTCGCACCGCTTTGCCTTGGCAGGCTTAGATCCTCTAAATGATTTACCAGTACTTGTGTGTGGTCGGTTTAAGCTCTGCTTGGAAGCATCGTGTAGCCCATCTATTTCTTCAAGCCCTGATGGGTGGGGGCACGGCTTGATGAAGGAGTACAGACAGCTTAGGTTTATATTATTGAAGCTTAATACCTCCTGCAATGGCCGGATGAGTATTTTTCTTCTATTGAAGCATTATGCCTCTTGCAATGGCTCGCTGAAAGAGTACATACAGCATATTTTTATTTTATTGATGTGTTATGCCTCCTGCAATGGCTCGCATTTTTTTATTTTTTGAAGCATTATGCCTCCTGCTATGGCTGGATTAATAACACTTGAGTGGCTCGAACTACCTGTCTGGAATGGAAATATCCCAAATGTTTGTTTGCTGTATATAAAGCTTCACCTAAGGGATAACCAAGTTGTGCTTGCTTAAGACAGGTTCTTGCTTAATACTGGTAAAATTTAATGCATTTGCCTTTTTGGGAACCAAATGCTTGCTTGCTTAAGACAACCACTAAGAGGTGGCCACTAAGACAGGTTTTACTGTGGTTTAATTTGTTTCAGCAAGTAGTAGACTGGCAACTAATTAATGGCCATGATGCTTACTTTTGTTGAGGACTATATTATGCAAGGCAGTATGCAAATCAAACAAACTTTGTTTAGGCGGAGGAAACATTATTGGCTGAATTTACATATGAAAATTTGTCAGTTGGATTGCTCCCTGTGTATCTGAAACAATTAACATAAATGCGAACATGAAATATTGTGTTCAACTAGGCTAATGAATTAAGGCATTTTGTTAACCCTTTGAACTTACAAACTCTTATATATTCTGACAAGCTATTAATTTTCTGTGCTTTGGAAATTAGTTGTTCTTCATTTTTAAAAGTCCATTGGCCTAGGGAGCCTTATTTATATGCTTGTGACTGGTGATCAGGAGGTTACAGGATTCAGTCCCTCTCCAAACACTCGGTCCTGCAACGTTATTTCTTCAAGATTTATTTTGAAATATTTTCTACAATAATTCTCCTCTCATGATCCAAGAAGGTCAGTATCAGTTTCTGGCAAAATAATGTGCACTGTACTGGTTAAAAGCTTAACAAGTTTCAGAAAAATTTGTGGTAAGGTTAAAAGACCAGTTACATTCATTAGGAAAACATGTCCGTGTGAAATAATGACGTCCAACATGGTGTCAGAAGTGACAATTTTTGTGTAAAAATGGTAACAGCTTTCTTGTTTCTGCTTTCAACATAGATTATGGGTGCTCGTTAGAACCGCCTCAATGAGGCGGTTCTAACGAGTACCCACAATCTATGTGTCTGAGCAAAAACAAGGCGGATAACGTATATCCCCGCAAACCCCACTTTTCTCTATATAATGTGGGGTTTAGAGGGGTCTTTGTTTCACGGACTTGTTATCGTGATGTGAGCACAATAGTGTTGACTGGGCTGAAAAGTGCCTGTGTCAGGCTGCCCAGCAGACTATTCACATATAATGTTAAGTAGAAGTAAAACAAAGATCAGGAATTGATACAATTAACTTACTCCACCCATAAAAGACACCAAAGGGAAAGAAATACAAACATTAAGCGACCAGACAATAATGGAAACCTAAACAAAGGAAGGCCATAAGGACAGTTACTTTCCCACAAAATGGCCATATGGCCATCCAAAATTAAAAGACACAAGTGATTCACACAGTAAGTAACAAACAACAACATAAATAAATCGCCACAGAAGAGCCGCCTTGGAACGGTCAGTGGAAGATTTCCACTGGGGGGCTTAAATCGATTTTACGTGGCCACAATCCTCGCCCTTACTTCTTTCGCGATTTAGACAAATAATTTGTTCAGTCCGCATGAAGGCCTCCTAAGCCTCTTTTTCTCTGAATAATAAGAAAAAAATACATGCACTCTGCATAGTGTCTGCAAATGACGGGTTAGGCAGTTGTTGGATTTTAATCTAACCCATTTGAAGGCCTGTACCTTTGGTCTGCGCAACCAACCTGCTCTATATATCTACAATATCGTTGTCTGGGCAAGTAAAACTCCAGAAGGAAACAGTGTTGCCCTAAGCCCGCTGAACACAACAACCACTACCTTTGCAAACAGTGTAGATCCAGATCAGATGGCTTCTGAAGAAGCCATCTGATCAAGATCTACACTGTTTACCATGCAGTTTGTGAATTTAAGGAATACAGTATATCAAGTAATTTGATTGGTTAATAGTCAGCAATAGGTGTGGCTATATTAATTTATTCAGCAGGATAAGAATTAAACAATGACCAGTCATTGCGTTCCAATATTTTGGATAATTATACCAAGTATTGTGTAAGCATGGAAGTAACATATGTTACCTCCCTTGCCGTGGGCTACAGACAATTTCAAAGGCTGAAAAATTCTTTCTCTATTCACTGTGCATAAATCTGTATATTTTGACAAGAACATATTGTAGGTTCATGTAACTGAAGAAAGCAAAATGCAAAGCACATTTTGTAACTAAATATATGACCAGTCATAATCATCCCTGTACTAGAGGGGTTTCCCATTCTTTTTCAATTTTTGTTGCATTGAATATTATTTTTTAGTAGCAGCCAGAAAGGGTAGAGGGGGAGTGTTGTTATTTCTTCTGCTTCTGCACTTTGATTCATTTTCCTCTTTCTCCTCTGTCCCTTCTCTTTTTTCTCCTCTCCTATCTCTTCTAACTTTTTTTCTCCCTTTCTCTGGGAGATGACACAAAATGACACACAAGGGTTGACGTGTCAGGTAAATCCATCAATTACATGTACTTATAATTCTGTATTTTCAGATCCCTAGATGTCACAGCAGTTGTTTGTTCAAGCCAGCATGCAGCTAAAGAAACGTTCACTCCTAGTTCTCTTGATCCTGTGTACATTCTTGATATCATTCTCCTTCTGGTCGAGATGTCTACTACCGGTGGACACTGGGACAGATGTTGGCACTACAGACCAGAGGTGAGATATATTGACCATGTTACGCCGAGTTCAGGTCCAGTTGTAATATAAGTTATAGTTATCTTTCGTTTAGATGATCCAGCTTCAGAATTTAACATTGCTTAGTGGTTTCCCCCAAAAAATGTGAAAAAACAAACAAACAAAAAACGTGATTTAATTTTCCAATTGAAAATTAATGCACAGTTTAGCCATGCATTAATTTTCGTTTATTGAAAATTAATCACAGTTTCGTTTACAAAGACATAATGGCAGGTCTATTGTTTAATGTTATTGACCCATTTAGTACCAGAAACCCCAAAACGAAAGCGGCGTCTGATAAGGGCCTCCACTGTTTGCTAAAGTCCAGTCATTTTCCAAATAAATTTTCATGAAAACACAACCTGAAACCCCTGAAGTTTGAAATAAACTCCTGCTATATATAAGGAGGAAGATTCCATTTGGTACAAAAAGGGTTAATCAAGTTATTTCATACTGGCCCAGTTACAGGTCCGAGGACATCTGTATTGGCCTGAGGCCAAAGGTCGAGGGCCAATACAGCTGACCGAGGACCTGAAACTAGGCCAATACGAAATTACTTGATTATTGACAATTTTATTAATTGACACAATTAAAAAAAATGATTATTGATTTTTGACGTCAGCTAATATCACTCGCCCTCTTGTTAATATTGGTTGACCAGGGGTCAGTTGTTCAAAGCATCTTTACCCAAACGAGCTCGTTAGTGGTCAAATTGTTAACTGTTGTAGCAAGAAAAATATCAAAATTTTGGTATTTTTGTTGAAAAAATGTGAGCAGCTGCAAAAGCTGCTCACATATTTTCAGCAAATTTTTTAGCATATTTGCCATATTTAATGATCAAAGTTTTAACCATACTTTAACTAACGACGTCGTTGGTTTTGAACAACTGGCCCCTGGTGTTCATACGGATGACCTCCGATCAATACAGGATACTGTAAAAATCCTAAAAATTGAGACACCTAGAGGACTTGATGTTATTCTCCTAAAATTTTAATAAATTTGTTTCACAATCCAGCAAGAAGTCCAAATGGTGAGGACGGAATGGCAAACAGTGTAGACCCTGATCAGACTGTAGATCAGATGGTCATCTAATCTGGATCTTCACTGTTTGCAAAGGTATGATTGATTCTTGTCCAGAATGCATTACGAAAACACCCCTATACAAATACATTGCCAACTTTTTGGCAGAAAATTCGAGATTTTTATGAGAACAAAATGTGATATTTTTCTTATATCTGCTCAAAACATAGATTGCGGGGACTCGATAGAACCGCCTCGTTGAGGAGGTTCTATCGAGTATCCACAATCAATGTTTTGAGCAAAAATAAGAAATAATGTATACCCCCATGAACCCCACTTTTACTATATAAAAGTGGGGTATGGGGGGTCAAAATTATATAGGTGTGTTCTCGTGATGACAAAAGGTTAACTCGTTGTGAATTTGTCTTTTGCAATTTATTCATTTCCAGCATAAATTTATCAGTTGAGGTTTAACGTCCCCATCAACACTATTTAGATCATTTTGGAGATGTTGCTTCCAATTTTGTGGGACTTTCACCCGACATTGAGATGAAATGACAACTCAATCCCTCCCGCCCAATGAAACCAGTAGGGTTTATATCCATGGACGGTCCGACATGCATCAATTTGCCTCAAGGGCAGGCTTAGACCTTCTAAGCGACTTACCAGTACTAGTGCGGTCGGTTTCAGCTCTGCGTGGAAGCTATTTCTCTGAGCCCCGACAGGCAGGGGCAAATAAATTAATTAGAATAAAACATGATATGGAAAGATTGTATGCGGTTGGTGGGGGGGGGGTACCTTGGCAAACAGTGCAGGCCCAGATCAGACGCCGCAGAACGCAGCGTCTGATATGGGCCTGCACAATTTGATTACAGAATTTTCCATCAAAAATTGAATAAAAACGTAAAAATAGGCCTGACACCCCTTATATGGGCCCCGTCAAGCGATTTTGGTACTTATCGCCTATGCGAGCAGCGAAGGTTCAGGCGAGCCTGTGCATCCGTGCAGTCTCGCCAGAACCTTCGCTGTTCGCTCATACAAGCAGTGAATCAAGAGGAACCTTCAGACAGAAAGCCATATCCCTGGCCCCTCTGAATGGCTGGGCATGCGCAGTTAAAATTTGGCATGACGTAATGCTAGAAGACACAAATTCGCTTTGCGGGGCTCATATGACAAATGGAATGGGTTAAAGTTGTGGTTTACCATGCATGCTTTACTTTGCCCTTTTCTAGACCATACACGATTATGCCATGATTTTCAGTTTCAAAGGGGCAGCCTTACAGAGAGAATATTACTTTTTCTTTTTCTTCATTAGGGAACCATTACCTGTTGCTGATGACTTTGAGAACAATATCCGGTTTGTTAACCGTGGTGCTAAGAACTACAATATGCCTGTTAATGAGATGGAGATGCCGACCAATAACCTCCAAGAAATTGACTGTCAAATCAATAAGGAATACACAGTACAGTGTCGGAGAGATGGCAACGAGGTTTTCATGCCATTTAGTTTCTTAGAGAAATATTTTGAGGTAAGCTTGGGAATGTTACCATTTTCATCTGTGTAAAAATATTTGAGCCAGGGCAGGGCAAAACCCACCTACAAGTGTACCAGTGTAACCATCAAAGATACATATCAGATTTTGTACACTCTGATCAGAGTCTTTGCAGCTTTTATATGCCTTTTGTAGTGGCTGGGCTGGCCTTGGTGGCTGAGTTTTAGGCGTGTCTGATTAGTGAATAGGACACAGGTTCGATCCTTGCCCTGTTAGGCTACATTCTTCCATGGTCATTCTGTCCCTTCTGTTGATTCCAGAAGATCAGTTGTCAGTTTCTAGACTACTGGTTAATGTCTTATGTATAAGCCTTCCCAGGAAAAGTTTAGTTAGGAAAGCTGGCTGGCTTGACATTGACTACATGGTGTTTCCTGGGCCATTAAACGCCAGACCAAACCAAACCAAAATGTCCAGGAAAAGTGTAGTTAGGCAGATGATTGACTTGACATAATCTAAAAGACATTAAACTCCAAAACAGCTGAGTTTCAAAAAGACCTTAAACGCCAAGACAATAAATGGGATGCATGATGCTTCCACAGAGCTGAAACTGACCGCACACAAATACTGGTAACCCGCTTAGAGGATCTAAGCCTGCCGAGGCAAAGCAGTGTGAGTCCGACCATCAATGCTTAAAAACCCTATTGCTTTCGTTGGGCGACAGGGCTTTAGATGTCATTTCATCTCAGTGTCGGGTAAAAGTCCCACAAAATTAGAAGCAATGTCTCCAAAATGACCTATACATTGTTGATGGGAACGTTAAACCTCAAATCAAACAAACAAATCAAATAAACAAAACTCCAAAACAAATGAGTCGCTGAGATGAGGAAAGACTGGTGAATTTATATGGATGCACAGGCTGACCTTGGTAGCACATACAGGTCTTCTTGTGTGTTTTGCTGCTCCTTGGCTCATTTTTCATTTAACACTTCTCTTACTGAATATTCAGTTTAGCCACACCCCTTTCTGACTTTGAACCAACCAGATTACTTGATGTAATTTATTCCTACAAATTCATAAATTGAATGTCAAACAGTGTAGATCCTGATCAGATGGCTTCTGAAGAAGCCATCTGTTTTGAAGAAGCCATCTGATCTGGATCTACACTGTTTCCGAAGATAGAGCTTGTCATGAACAGCAGGATAAGAGTTAAAACAAAGATGCAGTACTTTCGCAATACCGTATTCGACCTATTTACCGCACATGCTCCTATAAGCGCACACCCAAACTTTTTCTGGAAAAAATACAGAAGCGCACACTTTACAGTAACCTCCCAACAAAATCATATTGAGTTTTGCTGCATCTTTGACCTGGACAATCATATGTATATGTGGTGAACCCCTATGCTGAAATTCAACCCTATAAAATAATCATATCGGAAGCTTTTTTAGCTCACCTGTCACGTAGTGACAAGGTGAGCTTTTGTGATCACTTTTTGTCCATCGTCCGTCGTGCGTGCATGTGTCCGTGCGTGCGTCCGTAAACAATTTCAAATAAGTATACCTCTAATACCCCATGGTCAATCTTGATCAAATTTCATGGGAAGCATCATCAGATAGGGGGAAAGGCTGCATAAGGTTTTTGGGCTGATCAGATTGGAGGAAAAAATTAAAATATCTTCTTCTCTGAAACCACAGGGCCCAGAGCTTAGATATTAAGCATGTATTAACGGCCAGTGGTCACCTACATAATTCCTGCCAATCATGCCCCTGGGGTCCGAATTGGCCACACCCCGGGGCCCCTTCGCTCCCATAGACTCATAATGGAACAAAAAGCTTCAAAAATCTTCTTCTCAGAAACCACAGGGCCCAGAGCTTAGATATTTAGCATGTAGCAACAGCAAGTGGTCACCTATATAATTCCTGCCAATCATGCCCCTGGGGTCAAAACGGGCCACGCCCTGGGGCCCTTTAGCTCCTATAGACTCATAATGGAAAAAAGCTTCAAAAATCTTCTTCTCTGAAACCACAGGGCCCAGAGCTGGGATATTTGGCATGTAGCAAAGGCAAGTGGTCACCTACATAATTCCTGCCAATCATGCCCCTGGGGTCCAAACAGGTGAGCGATATAGGGCCATTGGGCCCTCTTGTTTCATTTTTTTTTTCGTATTGAGTGTGCGCTTATTAGATAGATTTTTCACCACAATATTTTCATACAATTTTGAAAAAACTAAGCGCACAGTGCGGTAAATAGGTCGAATATGGTATATAAGTTTTGATGTAACAAATTCAGAGAGCACTTTGAACTGTAATTTTACTGCAGTATTCTGCGTTGAAAATGTGCATATTGTAATGCACTTGAGTACGTAATGCGATGTCTGATTGGATAACATGAAATTTGCGATGGTATATTCTGCAATATACTGTCGGAAACCCAACACTGTCATATAAAGTCACTTTTCATTGGTTGGTACACTGTAGCGTCGTTATAACGCTGTCATCGGGATCCATCGACGTCGACCGCGTTATATGTGATCCAGCGCTATATTGATCCCGAAAATATAGCGTTATATTGTTACCCCACCCACTTTTTCTGCATGCATGGCTACTGTTTCTGCCAGTTTATTATGAATATTACATACTGCATGTATTTTATAAATTATATAGTTACTAGATTAAATAATAATCTGATTCTATACTTCTAGTGGTCATTTAGCTTTTCATTCAAACCATTGCTGAATTTATTTATTACTGTACTTTCGTTTCTGTATCTCTGGCCGCCATTTTTATTTACCTCCTCCGGTCTCAAGAAGGTATCACTAAATAGTGAAGTAAAATGCAACTTGGCAATTCCGAAAGGTTAGCTTGAAAGAGGGGCTATTAATGTAAGCGAACCAAGTTTAACATGGGGATTGTGAATGTTTATTGTTGTACCTTGCTTGATTTCCGTTTCTTTGTTTTTATCTAGTGAATAATAAATAAATATCAAAAAAAAAAACCCGTCTGCTATGCTCTGTTTTGGCGGGAAAAATATTTAGCGTGTGCAAGTGACAATTACAAAGGGATTAATTGAGACAAACAGTTACAAATACCTTGATTACCTAGTTTTCACACCTAGTTTTGAGTAAATAAGCGAGAATACAGGTATTGCCTTGGCTGATGGTATTTTGACTGCCGAGTTCGGCGGAAAAATGGGAAAAAAAAATTGACCATTTTCAAAACTGGCGGACAAAAGCAAAAAAATGGAGCGACAGACCAACAGCGTTATAACGATTTCCCCCCAACAAACGGCCCCACGGATTTACCGCATGCAGATGCACAGGTGAAAACAGCGTCTGCATTGCTCTGTTTTGGCGGGAAAAATGTTTAGCATATACAGGTGTCAATTTAATTTCACACCTTGTCCAGCTTATTTTTAATGCCTTAGGCGAATATTCACAGTTTGATAAGTGTTGACAGCTTGAGTAAATCGGCGAGTATACATGTCTTATCATGGCCGACGATGTTTTGACTGCCGAGTTCCGCAAAAAAAGGGCAAAATTTTCAACCAAATTTTCAAAACTGGGAAAAAAACGTAAAAAAAAAACGGGAGCCACAGACCAACAGCGTTATAACGATTTCCGCGTTATAAGCATCAGCGTTATAACGACTCTACAGTGTATGTGGTTTTACGCAGCTGACTGTGCTTGCCGTTTTGGGAAAAGAGAGAAATTTTTCAACAGACAAGTGAATAAGTGCATTAGAAAGGGGATAACGGTATTTGAAATTGTAATTTGGGGAGGTAAATTGCATTTTTATTGTCGGAAATTACATTTTACTGTGATGCGTCATTTAGTTTGGTTTTAAAGTCGCAAATTCCGTTTTATGGGTCTGCTGACTTGTCCGTGTAAAATGTAATTTCCCATGTGAAACCACTGATTTACCTCCCCAAATGTCAATTTTAAATACAGTTATCCCCTAATTTAACTCTTAGCCTGCTGTTCATGACAACCCCTACCTTTGCAAACAGTGTAGATCCAGATCACGCGCAGGCATGAAAACACCCGGAAGAGCTTTTTTTCATATGAAAAGTATTAATATTTTTCTTATTTCTGCATAAAAACATACGTTATGGGTACTCATTTGAAGCGCCTCGGCGAGGCACTTCGGCGAGGCACTTCTAATGAGTACCCACAACATATGTTTTAGTGCAGAAATAAGAAAAATATGTGGATACCCACTCTTTTCTGCCTCTATAGAACTTATGAACTGTTACCCTTTTAGCACTACTGAAAATTCTAGAGCAGACAAGAATCATTAGCTTCTCTCATATTTCAGAGAAAAAGAAAGACCTGACATTTCTTATGAATCGTCTGCCTAGCAGATGATTCAAGTGTTATGATGAGCCTTATTTTGTCTGAAAAATAAGAAGAAAAATATGAAAGTGCTGTCTGCTATCCTTGATTAGTGCTAAACCCTTTGTGTACCAAATGGAATCTTCCTCCTTATATATAGCAGGGGTTCATTTAAAAATTTAGGGGTTTCAGGTTGTGTTTTCTTCAAAATTTAGTTGGAAAATGGTTGAACTTAATGCAAACAGTGGGGGCCCTGATCAGATGCTGCATTCTGTGGCATCTGATCTGGGCCTGCACTGTTTGCCAAGGTACCCCTTTAGGGGTTTCCCCGCATACATAGAGAATACCAGGTTCGTGTCTTTTGATATCAAGTTTATCAGGCAAGGCTTCGAGAACGCTTGTAGAATCGCGAGGCTTGCCGAGCAATTCTACATGCATTCTCGAAGCCAAGCCTGATAAACTTAATATCAAATGACATGAATCTGGTATTCTGTTTATCAGTTTATCCCCTTTTACACTCTTAAATTAACAATTCACTATCAGTTATTGATGATCCTCAGTGCATCTGAGCATTCTAGCGGTCGATATATTTAGTATCAGCTGACCATATTTTCCTAGGATATTTTTTTTTTTCAGGTAATTTTTTCAATTTTCCCAGTAACAATAACATTTTTTTTTGTCATTTTCCAGTAAACCGTTTCATTCATAAAAGTGCAGTGTCACTTTGACGTGATAAAGCTCACTTGTCCTGCGATAGCATGTCTTTATCAGGTCAGTGCGTTACAATGCAATATATATAGGGGATAACTGATAAAATGTGTTAAAAGGTTTAACTTTCCCCATTTACAGGTGTACGGTAACCTAGAGAGTGAGGATGACACTGAGAGGTTTGAGTTTTCTCACAGCTACTCCACCATTCATCAGCCGCCGGAGAAGATAGAACCTGACGGAATATTTTTCTCATTTGAACATTATAATGTTGAGATCAGAAAGAGGGTGAAATGTATCACTGCCATTGAAGGTATGTTTATATTCTCACATCCCCACCCCCCTCCAAAAAAGAGGGTGAAATTGTATCACTGGCATTGAAAGTATGTTTAAATTCTCACCAAAGATAAAAAGAAAATAAAAACTAAATAGGCCTTTCTGGCCTAGTGGGTAAGGGTGCTAACTTTTAATCGTTAGGTCTCTCACTGCTGTGATTTGAGCCTTGCTGTGTCACATGTGAGACACCAAGTTCTGCAATGGGAGGTCAGGTGTTTATTCTCCAGGTACACCAATTTTTGCCCACCTCTGATTAAGGATCAGCTAGAAATATGTGAAATAATCTTGAAAGGGCTGTAAAAACCAAAAATCAAACCTAACCAAGAATAAGGGGAATGATACACCTTCAGGGGATGCAACTCCTCCAAAAGTATTTTTGTCTCCCATGTCAATAGGGGTCAATTTGGAAAGAATTTTCTCCTGTGGAGCAAATTCTTTCCTTTAAGGGTAGACCCCTTTTTCAGTGGGACAGGGCTTACAGAAAAGTGAGCATGAAGTCCTGAAAGTTGTCTCCCTTTGAAAAGTGGCAGAAAAATCTGCCAGGTGTTCTCATTCCCCTTAAGCCAGGTCATGAGAAAAGGGTATTTATGGTTAAGTCAACCAAAAAAAGCACAGCCGGGCCTGCGCTGAAGTGTAGTCTTGTCTGAGCCTTTTCTGCTCATAGACAGGAAGAAGGGACCTCAAGATATCTTCATGCAAGAACACTTATGTCTTGACCGTATAGTTTCGCCCCCGCCCATAGGGGCTTGAAGAAATATATGGGCTGCATGATGCTTCCACGCAGAGCTGAATCAGGCCCGCACACTAGTACTGGTAAACCGCTTGGAGGATCTAAGCCTGTCCAGGAACCGCGGTGTGAGGCGGACCCTCCATGCTAATAAACCCTATTGGTTTCATTGGGCGACAGGGCTTGAGATGTCATTTCTTCTCAATGTCGGGTAAAAGTCCCACAAAATTGGAAGCAACGTCTCCAAAATGACCTTTACAGTGTTGACGGGGATGTTAAACCTCAAATCAAACAAACAAACAATTGACCGTATAGTTAGCTGCCTAAGGGCATTTGACAAACATAAATCATAAAATGCTGCTGGCCTTTTTCCCCGGCCTCGGTAGCTCAATCTGATGCGTGTCTGACTGGTGATCAGTAGGACGTGGGTTAGATACCTGCCGGGGTTGGCAACATTTCTTTCATGGAGATTGATCATGAAATCTTTTCTACGGTCATTCTCTCCCTTCCGCTGATTCAAGAAGGGCAGTTGTCAGTTTCTGGTTAAAGAATGTGCACTGTACTGGTTAACCGCTTACATATGAGCTTGCCCAGGAAAAGTGTGGAAAGGTAAACTGACCAGCTCAAAAATGACCTAAAATAGTGTTGATTGGGCCATTACACTCCAATACAAACAAACAATTTGTCCCCCTGTTCAGTTCAATTTTTTTCCAAAATGGCTTGTCCTTTTATAGCCATGTTCACAGTCACACTGGACTAATTATCTGTACCAGACATGTAGAATCAGGCCTGTATTCAGGGAGGTGGGGAGGGTGCAAAATGCACTTTGGTACTTCCAGTTTGAATGCAAAAATGGAATTGTAGCATATTGGTCCAGGCTGGTCTGGCATCATATCCTATGTAAATGTGACTAGTATGAATAAGTGGGAAAAAACACACTCACAAATGACTAATTAATAATTATGATGAGTTTCTGTTAAATTGTATTAGTACAGAGAAGTTGTTCAAAACTAACATGTCAGTAGTTAAAGTATCGTTAAAACAGATTTTTTTGACATGGCAAATATGCTAATATTTTTTTCTGAAAAATGTGAGTAGCTTCTGCAAAAGCTACTCACATTTACCAGCAAAAAATACCAGAGTATATAATATTTTGTTTGCAAGAAATGTTAACCAACAACATAGCAACAGATAAGTAAGTATTTTGTGATAATTGATGGATAGTTTTCCTTATTTCTGCATATAAACCTATGTTGTGTGTACTCGTTAGAACCGCCTCGCCAAGGCGGTTCTAATGAATACCCACAACATAGGTTTTTATGTAGAATTGACAAAAACTATAATTCGATTATCACAAAATACTTACCTAGTAACAAGTCCTTTAACCGTTATCTTGCTGTTCACGACAACCCTTATCTTTTCAAACAGTGTAGATCCAGATCAGATGGCTTCTGAAGAAGCCATCTGATCAGGATCTACACTGTTTGGCATTCAGTTAATGAATTTGTAGCACTAAATTACATCAAGTAATTTGATTGGTTGATAGACAGAAATGGGTGTGGCTTAAATGAATATTCAGCAAGAGAAGCTTACTGTGCTTCAAACAACTGGGCCCAGGTGAATAAATTAACATTTTACAGGGAGACTTTCTGAAACAGGATGTATCTTTACTGGTATTTGAAACACATTTTATATAGGGGCTATTCTCAAAGAAAATAAGCTCAAAAAATAATCTTACATTTGCTGCCTGTGGGAGTACATGATGAGGTGATTCAAGCAAGTACCCACGTTGCAGATTTTTAAAAAAAAAAAAAAAAGAAAAACAGTCTGAAATTATTCTTGTTATCTTCTTAACCCATTGTATGCAAGAAACCCCAAAAGGGCAAGCAAGCAGGTCCAGATCGGATGCCGCAGAACACGGTGTCTGATCAATTTTGTGTTTGTTTGAGTTGAGGTTTAACGTCCCCATCAACACTGTAAAGGTCATTTTGGACGTTGCTTCCAATTTTGTGGGACTTTTACCCGACACTGAGATGAAATGACATCTCAAGCCCTGCCGCCCAATGAAGCCAATACGGTTTATACGCATGGACGGGCGACTTGCACTGCTTTGCCTTGGCAGGCTTAGATCCTCTAAGCGGTTTACCAGTACTTGTTTGCGGGTTGGTTTCAGCTCTGCCTGGAAGCATCATGCAGCCCACATATTTCTTCAAGCCCCGATGGGCAGGGGCCAGTTGTCTGATAAGGGCCTACACTATTTGCTAACAGAATTTTCCGTCAAAAATAGAACGTAAGCGAAAAAATAGGCCTACCACCCCTGTATATGACAAATGGACTTGTCCAACATATAGCAATGGAAGAGTCCACCAGCATACAATGTGTTAATCTGTATTTTTGGGTTCATTCTAGAAGGAAAGAATTTCTCTCCTAGAGCAAACCCATTTTCAGAGGAATTCTGTTCACAGGAAATCTGAAATTGTCTCCCTCGCAAAAATGTCAGAACATTTGTAAGGTGTACCCATTTCAATTAGAACCTACTAAGGCTGCCACGATTAATCGTATAATCGATTAATCAATCGATAAATTCCACAAAAATGATTATCATATCTGATTTGCTTTTAATCGATTACTTGATAGGTACACTTTACTACCCAAAGTTATGCTGGATGAGTGGCAAACAGTGCAGACCCTGATGAGACGCCGCATTATGCGGCGTCTCATCTGGGTCTACACTGTTTGCTCAGGCATGTGTGTTTAAATATACATATGGTAAAGTGCAACATATGCTAAGAGTCATGCTCAGACAGAAAGCCAGACAGGTAAAATAATGACAAAAATCTTAGCGATTACTAATCGATTATCGATCGCATAGACAGGACTGATAATCGATTATCTTCTCAGCTCCGATTAGCCAGCCCTAGAACCTACCGTTAAAATCCTAAAAATTCGGACCCCTTAAGGACTTGCCATAATTCTCCCAAAATTTGGACAAATTTGTTTCACAATCCTGCAAGGAGTCTAAAAGGTGCAGACAGAATGACAAACAGTGTAGACCCTGATCAGACTGCTCCATCAGGAGCAGTCTGATCTGGGTCTACACTGTTTGTATAACCCTATCTGTCCCAGTAGATAGTATCATTACGGTATCCTATATTTTTCAGGAGTGCCGGTTTCCACCCAGTGGGAACCAAGTGGTCACTACTATCCAATCCAGATTGCTCAGTTTGCCCTGTCACACTACAGCAAGTATCTACAAGAAGGGGAACCAGAAAGAACTGTGCTGCTTACTGGAGCAGAGAGTGACCTTGACCTTTGGTCCAGGGAAAAGAAGACATTTTTACGGAGTATGTGGGACAGGAGCAGATTGTCAGATGTGCTGGAGTTCCAGTCATCAGGTATGCATGAATTGTTTATCCATCAGATGGAATAGTCCACTTAATAGTGGCCGGCCTCGGTAGCTCTTTCGGATGCGCGTCTGACTTGTGAACAGGAGGAGGCTGGTTCGATACCTGCCGGGGTCGGCAACATTCTTTCATGGAGATTGACCATGAAATCTTTTCCACCGTCATTCTCTCCCTTCCGCTGATTCAAGAAGGACAGTTGTCAGTTTCTGGCACTGTACTGTTAAATTGTAAATGAATAACAATGCATAGGGATAAAGATCGGAGTAACAAGGAAATCCGGGATAATTGTTTTTTGTGTGTTTCTCCATGTGGGTACTTAATAGAATCGCCTTGATGAGGCAATTCTAACAAGTACCCACAAAATATTCTAACAAGAAATAAAAGAAAACTGTCCCTCAAATATCCTCGTTACCATAAACATCCTAAAAATTCGGACACCTTGAAGTCTTGCTGTAATTCTCCTAAAATGTTAATAAATTTGTTTGGCAATCCAGAAAGGAGTCCAAAAAGTGCAAATGGAATGGCAAACTGTGTAGACCCTGATCAAACTGCTCCTGATCTGGGTCTGCTCTGTATGCTTACACCTGTCTGGTCCAATACTTAGGATTATTAATTGATTATCCTATATTACACAAAGTCAACCAATATTCAAAAATCATAAATCATGTTTTTAATTGCGTCAATTAATAAAATTGTCATTATCCCCACGCTTTTCGAAGAAAAAGTGGGGATATTGTAATTGTCTACGGTCGTATGTACGTCCGTACGTCCGTCTTACCGGACAACTCCTCCCACACTTTTACAGCTAGAAACTTAAAACTTTGGGAACCGATAGGTCTTTGGACTGAGGAGTGCATGACACTTTGGGAATTTTGATCCTACCCCTAGGGGCCAGGCCAGGGGGTGGGGTGCCCCGGGGGTAAAAAATCAAAAGTTTAAGAACCTGGTTGTGTGACATATCAAATTGAACGGCATAATGAGTAGAATACATAACAATCAAAATTTGACCCCTGGGGTCAGGTTTGAGGTCACCAGAGGTTAAAAACTTGGATTTTCACCCCCATAACCCCCTTTTTAACGATTACCGGATAACTCCTCCTACGCCGTTTCAGATAGAAACATGAAACTTTGGGAACTGATAGGTCTTTGGTCTGAGGAGTGCATGACACTTTCGGAATTTTGATCCTACCCCTAGGGGCCAGGCCAGGGGGTGGGGTGCCCGGGGGTAAAAAATCAAAGTTTTCAGAACCTGGTCGTGTGACATATCAAATAGAACGGCATAATGAGTAGAATACATAACAATCAAAATTTGACATCTAGGGTCAGGTTTGAGGTCACCGGAGGTCAAAAACTTGGATTTTCACCCCCATAACCCCCTTTTTAATGATTACCGGATAACTCCTCCTACACCGTTTCAGATAGAAACATGAAACTTTGGGAACTGATAGGTCTTTGGTCTGAGGAGTGCATGACACTTTCGGAATTTTGATCTTAAGATTGGGTAGGAGTTGCAATTGAGAACTTATATAGTGGCGTATCTTTAAAAAAGCGTGGGGATATGCGATGGCGTGCCATCGACTGCGAGATTCTAGTTAATCAAGTAATTTTGTATTGGGCCAAGTACAGGTCCGAGGTCTGCTGTATTAGCACGAGGCCGAAGGCCGAGGCCAATACAGCTGACCGAGGACCTGTACCTGGCCCAATACAAAATTACTTGATTAATAACATTACAGTCCAACCTGCTTTAAGCAAGCACCTATTGGATAATCAAAAAGTGCTTGCTTAAGACAGGTGCTTGCTTAAAACAGGTGAATTTTAATTCATTTTCCTTTTTTGGGAACTGAAAGCCTGCTTGCTTAAGACAGGTTGCTTGCTTAATAGAGGTGGCCACTAAGACAGGTTTTACTGTATATTATTATGGTACTCCTTGTCAGGGACTATGGATACATCATAAATCATGAAAGAAAGAACAGATGAATAAAAAAGAAAGAAATCTGTCTTCATTAGAAAGTGCAATTTTTATGCATAGCTTCATAATCTCAAAAGGACCTATAACTTTGTAAAAATACAATTTTTGCGAAACAAGTTAGAGGATTAAGGGGACTATGGAGTAAGTTACCATATGAAACATTATAATGATGATTTTGTATTTTTCAGACTCACTTACAAGTGCAGGTGTTTTTGTTCAGCTCAGAGAGGCTTCTTTCTTTGCGGTTGTCATGGATATCAAACTTATTACCAATGGAAGTATAAGTGTCACCGTCAAATCTGACGAAACCACATTCCACGTTCATTATGTGTTTTCTAATAAACTTATATCATGTAATGGAAGAAATATATACTATGGTCTGGGTGAAAATCATATAGGAAAATGGATTCACTTCTCTCGTGATATTGATATGGATTTGTTAAAAGGTTTATTGTTGAAATGTTCAAAACATAGGAAAACGAAAGAATTGACGCTAACATCAATAAATATTCGTGGACACGGGTGGGTTGATAATGTGACTGTGGGTTCCGCAGCACACATGGACCATTTTTACAATGGCGCAAAGTGGTTTGTAAATCATCAGGACAGCAGAGGAGGTTGGCCAATCATGGTCACGCGGAGACTTATTCCTGATAAAATGGAGTTACCACCGGGCTGGTATTCAGCGATGGCCCAAGGCCATGGAATTTCAACGCTAGTGAGAGCTTATTTGAAATCCAGTGATAAAGCATATCTTAGTGCAGCTGTGAAAGCGTTAGACATATTTGAGATTAGTAGTGCTCAAGGTGGTGTGAAAGCTAAATTTGCTAACACGTATGATTGGTATGAAGAATACCCCACCACCCCTAGTAGTTTTGTTCTAAATGGATTTATATATTCTTTATTTGGATTGTATGATTTAAAACAAATAGCGACAGATGACGCTTTAGACAAAGTGACTAGATTGTATAACGAAGGAATGAAATCCCTAAAGAAAATGCTATTAATGTATGATTCTGGTTTCGGAACATTCTATGATCTCAGACACATCAGTGTTGGCATTGCGCCAAACCGTGCCCGATGGGATTATCATACAACTCACGTTAGTCAGTTGTTACAGTTGGCGAAAATAGATGGGGATGATTTGTTTACAGATACTGCCCAAAGATGGACAGAATATATGCATGGGAAGAGATCACCCCATAATTAGAATTTACCCTTATTTTGCTGTTCACGACAACCCTTTTCTTTGCAAAAACAGTGTAGATCCAGATCAGATGGCTTCTGAAGAAGCCATCTAATTAGGATCTACACTGTTTGGCATTCAGTTTATGAATGTGTAGCAATAAATTAGATCAAGCAATTTGATTGGTTGAAAGACAGAAATGGGTGTGGGTTAAATGAATATTCAGCAATATAAGGGTTAAATAATAATATATTTCAGAGATTCATTTGCAGCTGAGTTTTGAGAATTTGAAATCACATATCACAGACGTAATAGAATTGCAGGGAAAATATTCCACACCCATAAATCTAAATCTGAACCTTACTGCAGCTCCTTTTTGGGTCAGTTGACCCAAAGTTAATTATGCTTCCAGGCTTACATTGCTGTTGGCCACAAAATTGGAAGCAACATCTCCAAAATGACCTAAGTAGTGTTGATGGGGATGTTAAACCTCAAATCAAACAAAAATCGTTACAAATATTTATGCATGTCAGGATGAAACTTGTTCGCACGAAAGAGAGATCACCTAAATATAAGAACACCGCATTTCCGTTCCACAGGTCTCCTGTAAAATAAACAACAAGAACAATGTGACTCGTGATTGTGACTCTGTTTCTCATCAGCCAGCTTAGATGACTGGGTACATCTCGAAGGTACACAACTTTTGTCGGAAAGTCTTTGCCCTTTTTTTCATTATGGACTGCTCTTAAAAGAAAAAAAAATGCTCCCACATTGTATATCTTCCTTTTTATAGAGGGAAGAAAAATGCTTCCACATTATGTATCTTTATGCCCCCAACTTTAAAAAAGTTGGGGGGCATATTGCTTCTGGCTTGTCCGTCCGTTCGTCCGTTCGTACGTCACGCTTTCTTGTGCATAGCATATCTTTAGAACCGTGTATGCTAGTGTTTTGAAATTTCATATATGGGTTCCTCATGAAAAAATAGTTGACCCGTATTTTTTTTCTTGTCCAAATTATCTCCCCTTCTTGAATTATTTCCCCTTTAATTAAATAACATAGAATTCTCGTTAGCAAGATATCTCAAAAAGTATTTGAGCTACAGCCTTGATATTTGGTATAGTGATTGGGACTAAGGAGGAGACTACCTGATTAAATTTTCAACCAATTCGATAAAATTTTGTTAGAGTTATGGCCCTTTGTAATTTTTCGCTACTCAATTGTGTTGCTTTCTGGTGCATAGCATATCTTCAGAACCGTGTATGCTAGTGTTTTGAAATTTCATATATGAGTTCCTCATGAAAAAATAGTTGACCCGTATTTTTTTTCTTGTCCAAATTATCTCCCCTTCTTGAATTATTTCCCCTTTAATTAAAAAACATAGAATTCTCGTTAGCAAGATATCTCAAAAAGTATTTAAGCTACAGCCCTGATACATGGTATAGTGATTGGGACTAAGGAGGAGACTACCTGATTAAAGTTTCAACCAATTCTATAAAATTTTGTTAAAGTTATGGCCCTTTATAATTTTTTGCCTCTCAATTGTGTTTCTTTCTGGTTCTTCTAAAATTTCAGCATTGCAGCCAAATAAAAAAAAGATATCTCAATTACTGTTAGGGACAAGCAGTGTTAGGGTCAAGCAGTGTTAGGGTCAAGCAGTTGGGGGCATTGTGTTTCATAAACACTGGCTCTAGTTTCCAAAAAGTTCAGATATAAAGGAAACAAGCTCTTTTCTGACGGGGTTGTTTCCATTAAGAGGTAAACTTCTACTGATTTGAGATCTACCCAAACACCTTCATGGGAGTACTTGACACGATTGCCAGAGCATTTTTTTTCGCTGCCAATAAGGGTTAACAAGATGTTGTGGGGATATTTATTCACAGCATATGGTTTATTGATCCCCTTTACTTATATGGGGCTTTTTTTTCGTTGTTGTTTGTTTGCAATATTTCACCAGGTAAATATTCTATTCAATGGAGGCTGATCATTGCCCTCCCATATTTGGCATGAGTACCCACAAACTGTGGAGAAAATAGTTCTGTCATTAACGTCAAGTGCTTCCATTATCCGGATCTCTGTAACCCTGGGTCCAGTTGTTCAAAGCTAACGAAGTGACTAGTTAATGTTAAAAACTTCAGCTACTCTGTATCATGACAAAAAGCTCATATTTTTGCTAAAACAAATGTGAGTCACTTTTTTGCATAGCCAAAAATACCAGTCCACCATCACAGAATAGTTAACATTTTGTCAGAATGGGCTCCCTGGCCTAGTGAGTAAGAGCAATGTCTCTTAATCATAAGGCTAGTCACCGCTGTGAGTTCGAGCTTCGCTCGGGTCACATTAGACACACCAAGTTCTGCACGGAAGTTAAGGTGTTTTTTCTCAGGGTACTCCGGTTTTCGCCTACCCGATTAATAATCAGCTAACGTGTAATAATCTTGAAAGGAGGGTAAAACCAAAACAAAACAAAAAAATAAACATTTTGTCTTATTTTGATCACTAATGATTTTGTTACGCTAGCAAGGTAGACTTTGAAAAACTAGACCCTGATGTATATGTTCTATTGTTCTCAGCTATGGGAATATTTATTATTCAAGTTCATTCCATTTGAGACATAGTTTGTCACAGGTTTATAAATACTTTCTGTGACAGTTTTATCATCATGTGATAATATTTAGTTGCTAAGCAACTCATAAATTTTTTTTATAACTAGTTTTGTTTGAAAAACATTGATCTATTTTGAGACGGACACAAAACTTTTGCCTGACTATTGCTAACATATACCATTATGTCAACAGGAAAGCTTTTAACCCATTGTATACTAGTGGACTCTTCCATTGCTATAGGTTGGACAAGTCCATTTGTCATATAAGGGGTGTCAGGCCTATTTTTTCGTTTTTATTCTATTTTTGACAGAAAATTCTGTTAGCAAAAAGTGCAGGCCCTGATCAGACGCCGCGTTCTGTGGCGTCTGATCTGGGCCTGCACTGTTTGCCAAGGTACCCCTTTAGGGGTTTCCCGCCTACAATGGGTTAACCCTCAAGATGTCGATCGTAGCAATTGTCGTCTGCTTTGTGGTCTGCTGGTTACTTTAAAAGTAATTTTTGCAAACGCAGTGGACTCAGATCAGACTGCTTCTCTATGGCAGTCTGATCAGGGCCCACTCTGTTTGTCTGCATGCAGAAAATGTTTGCAAGAAGGTGCAGCAGACGACATAGACGTTTTCATACGCAATTTTTCTTGGCACCTTAGGGGTTAAGTGCCAAGCAATATGTTCTAAATGTTTATTTTCACATAAAAATAATAAAATATTTGAAAGTGTTGTATGCCATGTTGTTTTTGTTAAATATTTTGGTTAGTACTGTATTTAACCCTTAAGATGCCGAGAAAAATGTCGTCTGCTTATGTCGTCTGCTGAATCTTCTTGCGAACATTTAAAAAATAGTTTTTCATATAGGCAAACAGTGTGGACCTAAAGGAGGAGTCTGATATGTGTCTACACTGTTTACAAAAACTAATTTCAAAGTACTTAGCAGACGACAAAGCAGACAACAATTGTTGTGATTGGCATTTTTTGTGGGTTAACAAACAGTTTATACCTGGATCATACGGGTTGTGATCACAATCTAGATGGTTTATTATTTCGCCAATACTGTAGACACAAATTGAAAATAAAGGGATTTCGTTTTAAGAGAAGCTGTGGTCAAAAAGAATTGTGATGATTTAGGGTTAATTTTTCATGGAAAAGCAGGGCTGGAAAATTCCACTCTTCCATTTGCCATGATGAGTAAAGATTTTGGAGGAAGAGCAGAAATTTTGTCACTTCCCTATGAAATTTTCCAAAATCTACAGGTCCTTGGTCATGCAGGATGAGTGAAATTTTGAAGAATTATTCAGCTCTGAAAAACTGTGCTGTATGTACATTTTAGAAATGCTTCATTGGAGAATCTAGCAAGTGCCAACAGCATGTTGAAAAGCACTAGCCCTGAATCATCTACAGTAGCCTATTTCTGGAACTATGATGGTTTATGTGTCGGTGATACAAATAATTGAAAGTTATAATATGTTAAAGCTGCGGTTCATTCACAGCAATAGATAAGTTGGGTATTTGGTTATAGCCTCGGTGAGGCGGTTCAAATGAATACCCACAACATAGGTTTTTATGGAGGATTGGAGAAATGGATTGGGCTGGAAGCGACCGTACGTGAGCACTGGTAAACCGTCTAGAAGGTCTAAGCCTGCCCAGGCAAAGTGGTGCGAGTCGGACAATCCCTGCATGTGAACCCTGTTGGTTTGTTTGGACGGTAGGGCTTGAGATGTCATCCATCTCAGTGTCTGGTTAAAGTCTCACAAAATTGGAAGCAATGTCTCCAAAATGACCTAAATAGTGTTGAAGGGGATGCAAAACCTCAATTCAAACAAAACAAACAAGATTTGACAAAATGTCATTTCATCTCAATGTCAGGTAAAAGTCCCACAAAACTGGAAACAACATCCCCAAAATGACCAATACAGTGTTGACAGGGACATTAAACATCAAATCAAACAAACAAAGCAAAAATTGTCTTTCCAGTTAGCACCAAATATCCACCATATCTGTTTCTTGTTTATTGCAGTATCAATGTTTCACAGCATTGTAAGGTTGTCATGATTCTGGTTGTTCTGGAGGCATGAGGAAAAGGGTATTCCTTGCAATGGTTTGGTTACTTAGAAATGCTTCAACAGATAAGCTTTGTTTGACTGGCGTAATCTACACATAACCTTGTTCTGTTATAGTTCCTGGGCACCAGCATATTTTTTTGTTTAAACAGTTGATAAAACAGCTGGTGGTAATTACTCTTGTTTGTTTTGACACTGAATTAACCCATTGTATACTAGTGGAATCTTCCATTGCTATATGTTGGACAAGTCCGGATGTCAGGCCTATTTTTTCGTTTTTGTTCTATTTTTGATGGAAAATTCTGTAAGCAAATGGTGCAGGCCCTGATCAGACACCGCATTCTGCGGCGTCTGATCTGGGCTTGCACTGTTTGCCTAGATACCCCATTAGGGTTTTCCCCCGCATGCAATGGGATAATATTCGGACAAGAGTACACGCTGTTGAAGGCTAAATAAGTACTTTTTATGTCTGGTTAGCAATAATCGTCTTAGTTCAGTTTCAGGATAATCAGTGTACACCCAGATCAGACTGCTCCATTATTAGTCTGATCTAGGTCTGCACTGATTGCCATCATACCAAGTATTTTGTGTGCAAACTCGTGAATAACAATGGCAATTAAAAATTAGGCAGAGTGCCTGAATTGGTATGGAATGAAATGTTCAGAATTGAAGACAATTGCTCCACTTGAAATTTACATCAGAGTTGATCATTAGTCTGATCTGGGCCTGCACTGTTTGCCACAATACTAAGTACAAACATGTATTTTGTGTGCAAACTCGTGAATAACAATGGTAATTGAAAATTAGGCAAAGTGCCTGAATTGGTATGGAATAAAAATGTTGAGAATTTAAGACAATTGCTCCACTTGAAATTTACATCAGAGTTGATTGATTAGTTTGGACTTTAATGGCCAGTAACCTCAATTTTCCTGGGCAGGTTAATACCTAAGCAATTAACTAGTACATTGCACATGCTTTTGCCAGAAACTGACAGTTGCCTTTCTTGAATCAGCAGAAAGGAGAGATTGGACAGTACAGAAAATATTTCATATCTCCAGTCATACATGCATTCCACTGAGGTACCTTCAATCCCAATCGTTTAACCCATTTTGTTCGGAAACCCCAAACGGGTGCCGTGGCAAACAGTGCATGCCCAGATCAGACACCGCAGAATGCCATGTCTGATCAGGCAAAAAATCCAGCCATTTTCCAAATCAATTTTGAAGAAAACACAACCGGACACCCCTAAATTTTAAAATGGATTCCTGCTTAATATAAGGTGGAAGATTCCATTTGGTACAGCCGGTCTCAGTAGCTCAGTTGGATGCGTGTCTGACTGGTGATCAGGAGGATGCGGGTTTGATACCTGCTGGGGTCGGCATAATTCTTTGTGAAGATTGATCATGAATCCTTTTCTACGATCATTCTCTCCCGCTGATTCAAGAAGGGCAGTTGTCAGTTTCTGGCAAAAGAATGTGCACTGTACTTGTTAACCGCTTAGTATAAGCCTGCCCAGGAAAAGTGTGGATTGGTAAACTGAATGGCTCAAAAATGACCTAAAATAGTGTTGACTGGGCTGTTAAACTCAAATACAAACAAACAAATCCATTTGGTGCAAATGGGTTAGAAGCCAAAAATAAAGATCTTGATAAAAAAAAAAACATTCTTTCATTTAGTTTTCTTCCAAAAATCATGCCAAGCAAAGTTACTAAACATTGATAAGGGGTAGCCCCTATGTGCTTTTTGTGCCCAGATACCTTAACCCTTTTTGTACCACATGGAATCTTCCACCTTATATATAGCAGGAATCCATTTCAAGATTTAGGGGTTTCAGGTTGTTTTTTCTTCAAAATTTATTTGGAAAATGGCTATACTTTGTGCAAACAGTGTAGGCCCTGATCAGACGCTGCATTCTACAGCGTCTGATCTGGGCCTGGACTGTTTGCCAATTATCCGTTTAGGGGTTTCTGGTACAAAAAGGGTTAAACACTCATTGATAAGCAATTTATTCAGCCTTACATCACCATTTAGATAGGTCCAATTAAGGAATGACAGTTTTGAAAAATATTTCTTATTACTCCATTTAACCATATGTTGTGGGTACATGTACTTGATAGAAGATTATTTTTACAAGTACCCACAACAAGTAACCACAACAAGAAATAAAGAAAATCCTCTTTACTAGAAATTTACTTGGATAAATAAATGCAATGGCTTTGGTGGAATTCTTAACCTTACATGTTGTGGGTACTAGTTAGAATTGCCTCAATGAGGCGATTCTAACAAGTACCCACAACATTTTTTCATGGAGAAACAAGAAAAATAAAAATCTCTCTTAATTAGCTTCGTTAATCCCTCTTGTCTGAAGATATGATATAGGTTTGAATGAAAATGCTCAGGTTCCTGGTATGCACCAGGTTTATGCTTTTCTGTTGAACCCTCACCATGCTAAATAGTTCAATTTACTATACTCCTCCCCATATTTCACCCAATTGTGCTGCATAATTTCAGTTTTTCCATGAATTCAGAAGCAGGTTGGAAAACAGTACAAATCCTGATCAGCTGGCTTCTGAGAAGCCAGCTGACCAGGATCTATACTGTTTTCAAAAAAGGATATATCTGGGGTCAGCATTGTGTGGGTTTATATACTTTCAAACTTGTAAATATATTTTTGGTTGTGATATGTGGCTTCTCATATCATTACTGAATACAAGGTTAACCCCATCAAGGCATGACATAGTAGACTGTAATGGCAAGTCTTAGCAGAACTGACAAGTCCTAGTTTTGCCCACCAGACAATTCACATACAATGTAAAGGCTTTTTTTCGCTCTGAAAAAGAAGAATAAAACTGGATTGTCATATACGGAAATGTCGTTTGAAGTCACCTGCACAGCTTGTGTAAATCTGTCAAGGTCATCTCCAAAAAAAAAAAAGAAAAAAGGTTAAGCCAATTCATTTAGCCACACCCTTGCTGACTGTCAACCAATTAAATTACTTCAGCTTGATATACTCCAGTGGTCCAGGACTCATATCTGGCTCTATAAATGCACAGGCTGGTCTGTCATCACGGGCAGTAGCTTTCGTGGCGTGGCTCAACATATTTCACTTGCTATCATCAGACAGCGTAGTTTGCCTGGAAATGTGCATAGGTAGGGATATTGCTGAAAAAAACTTAAGCAGTATGGCTTCGTTTAATTTGAGGTTTAACATCCCCGTCAACACTATTTAGGTCATTTTTGAGACACTGCTTCCAATTTTGTGGGACTTTGGTCAGACATTTAGATGTGACCTAGACCTTGAGGTCATTGGCATGGGCTGTGGCATTGCTGAATAAAGCTTTGGACCTATATCTATCATCATACCAAATATTAACCAAATCCATCATTTGGTTTGGAAAATATGAGCCCTTAACCCATTTCGTACCAGACACCCTAATCTGATGCCGCAAAAGACGGTGTCTGATCTGGGCCTACACTGTTTGGAAAACATTCAGGCAGTTTCCAAATAGATTTTGAAAACAACCACACACCCCTAAATTTTGAAATGGACTCCTGCTATATATGAGAAGATTCCAATTGGTACAAAAAGGGTTAAAAATCTAAGTCTGTGATCTCAAGGTCAAGAATGGGAGCATCTAAAACTTTGGACCTTACCTATTATCGTACCAAATATAAACCAAATCCAGCAAACTGTTTGGAAATTGAGCTCTTGAAAAACTTTGTAAATGCAGATGCTGATTCAACGAGCCTGTGGGCTTCCTGGATTGAATACAGGCAAGCTAAAATAGCAAAGAAATTTGGCTGTTATAATCATTGTTTGAAAATAGATTACCGCCTGAATCATTGTCTGAAAATAGATTACCAATGTTTTCTGCTAATTAATTATAATGGGATGTATTAGCAGTCATTTACAGTTATTAGCAGTCATTGTCAGTCACGTCCAAAAAGATATGGTACAATAAAACTTGACAACTGTGTCTGCTTAATTACTGTAAAAATCTTACAAATTTGGACACTTTGACGACTTGCTGTAATACTTCTAATATTTTAAATTTGTTTTCACAATCCAGCAAGGAGTCCAAAATGTGTAGACAAAATCGCAAACAGTGTAGACCCTGATCTGACTGCTCCTGAAGGAGCAGTCTGATCTGGGTCTGCACTGTTTGCTTTGGCCTATCTGTCCCAAAACTTAGGATTATGGTAATACCAGCATCCACCATCAGGATGAACAGGATGGACCCTGCCCCATCGGTGCTTGTAGAAATAGATGGGCTGCATGATGCTTTCACGGAGAGCTGAAACCGACCACTCACGAGTACTGGTAATCCACTTAGAGGATCTAAGCCTGCCCAGGCAGAGTGATGCAAGTCAGACCGTCCATACTTATAAACCCTATTGGTTTAATTGGGCGACAGGACTTGAAATGTCATTTCATCTCAATGTCGGGTAAAAGTCCCACAAAATTGGAAGCAATGTGTCCAAAATGACCTATACTGTGTTGACGGGACGTTAAACCTCAAATCAAACAAACAAAAGGATAAACAGGAAAACAATACAATACTACTTTACATGGCTCCGATGGTCTTACCCATCCTGTGAAGCCGGAATTGCTATTTGCGAGTTCATTTAACATTTTTGCATCATTGTTTTAATTAAATGCATTTATTTTTCATTTTATATACCTCAGTTGTGGATGAGAGTATTTGTCAAAGAATAGATTACCTTCATTAATATTTTCATGATGGTTTAAGTGCAGAGGTATGCAAATGGTTTAGTTTGGGTGGTTTTTAGGAAAAGACACCCTTTGTTTGTGCTGTATGTATGTAAATGTTACATTTAGTATGGGACCAGTCCATAAAGATTCAAGCAGATGAGGGCACTTTTTGATGATAATTAAAGGATATTTTTTTTCTCAGTTCTCCATAAAAACTTGTGTTGTGGGTATTCATTTAGACCACCTCGCCGAGGCATTTCTAATGAATACACGCAATAGACGCCATGCACAGGTGGTTCAAATGGATACCCCCAACATAGGTTTATATTGAGAAATAAGCAATATTAACCCATTTTGTACTAGAAACCCAAAAACGGGTACCCTGGCAAACAGTGTAGGCCCAGATCAGAAGCCACAGAATGCGGCATCTAATCAGGGCCTACACTGTTTGCAAAAAGTTCAGCCATTTTCCAAATAAATTTTTAAGAAAACAGAACCTAACACACCTAAATTTTGAAATTGACTCCTGTTATATATAGGGAGGAAGATTCCATTTGGTACAAAAAGGGTTAAAGGATATTTTTTTGTCAGTTCTCCATAAAAACTTGTGTTGTGGGTATTCATTTAGACCACCTCGCCAAGGCAATTCAAAGAATAATGCAATAGACGCCTTGCAGAGGTGGTTCAAATGGATACCCCAACATAGGCTTATTTGGAGAAATAAGTAATATTAACCCATTTTGTACCAGAAACCCCAAAATGGGTACCCTGGCAAACAGTGTAGGCCCAGATCATACGCCGCAGAATGCGGCGTCTGATCAGGGCCTACACTGTTTGCTAAAAGTTCAGTCATTTTCCAAATAAATTTTGAAGAAAACGCAATCTGACACCCCTAAATTTTTGACATGGACTCCTGCTATATGTAAGGAGGAAGATTCCATTTGGTACAAAAAGGGTTAAACTTCCGTTGTCACCAAATACTCACCATATCTGTTGCTATCATGGAGACAGATGAGTGAGAAAAGGTTATTTTTTCTTATTTTCCCATAAGAATGTGGGTACTAGTTGTACCCCTTGCTCTTGGTGTAGCAAGAATATTTTTATTAAGAACATAGCAACAGATAAGGTAAGTATTTTGTGATTATTTTCCTTATTTCTCCATAAAAACCTATGTTGTTGGTACTCATTAGAACCGCCTCGGTGAGGCGGTTCTAATGAATACCCACAACATAGTTTTTGAAGAGAATTGACAAAAACTATCCTCCAATTGTCACAAAAAAAAAAACTTAACCTTGTCTGTTGTTGTGTAAAAGTATATTTGAAATCTTCCAAATGATAATAATAACAAAAAAAAATATTTTCATTTCTCCAAAACAAATACTAAGCAGTTCAATGTGGAGATGGGGGCCTCATTGGCTATGTCTGTGTTATAGATAAATGAGTCTGTACTGTGAAGCAGTGAGAGATACAGTGGGAAGTTTGTGTGTTAAGGGTGCGGTGGGGTGGGGGAGAGGGTTGGGGCTGAGACTGATGATAGATATCTTACTGTTGCAGTGTTGTTATAGATGTCATTGTTAAAGATTCATCAATAAAAAAAATCTTAAAATTGGTAAAAAGTAAAAACAGAAAAAAATGACCCATTAGACTTCATTGTTCTTTAAATCCCTTTTCCAGTCAATCCCCAATAAAAAAAACAGACCTCACAGCATCTTCCAAGAATAAGTGTTTTTAATTGAGCCAGCGCACGACAAAACCTACAAGACGTGCACCCATCGAAGACTCAGATCCATATAGTGGTTAGCTAACCAGAGACTTTTCTTGCTGCATGAAGTAGCATTGGGCCCTTAGCTATCCTTAGAGCACACAACAAAGACTCTGATCCGACTGCATGGATTCGCAGGCTGATCGGAGTCTTCGTTGGGCGCACGTCTTATTGTAGGTTTTGTCATACGCTGGCTGAATTATTTTCATCCTGACCAAATAATATATTTGGGGGGATATATATAGCTGTCAGTCTGGCTGTCTATCCATCTGCACACACGTCCTTCTGATTGCCGTATCCTTTGAGATATATTAACCCATTTTGTACCGGAAACCCCAAAACAGGTACCATGGCAAACAATGCAGGCCCAGATGAGACGCGGCATCTCATCTGGGCCTTCACTTTTTGCTGAAAGTTCAGCCATTTTCCAAATCAATTCTGAAGATACCACAACTCTTGTCATCCCTAAATTTAGAAATGAACTCTTGCTATATATAAGGAGGAAGATTCCATTTGGTACAAAAACGGTAAAATGGTACTTGCTACAGTTGTACACGAGGTTAAAAAGGCAATTCTGAGCAAGAGTCGCAGTTTCTGGGTGCCATGACATTTGAGTTATCTCTCCTGACAATATAACCACATGATCACCACAACTCCCAACACCCTTTGAGATACAATTACATGTTGATGGTACAGTTGTGAACGAGGTGTGTCATGAGCAAGAACCACAATTCCGGTGTAACAGGCCGGTTCTTCCTCCAAGTCAGTTTCTTCCCCGGGGAAGAACTGGGCCGGCCCGTTTTCTTCCCCAGGGAAGAAACTGACTAGCCAGTTTCTGGGAAGAAACTGACTAGTCAGTTTCTTCCCCTACCAGTCAGTTTCTTCCCCACCTGAAATTTTTTAGAAGCATAGTCGACGAGTAATTTATGCCTTACAAATTGTTAAAAATTCAAAAAGAAACCATTCTGAATTAGTTTGAGTCTTTACAGCTTGAATGGCAAAACTTTCTCTATGCCATACAATATATGAAGATCCATGGAAATTTTCATCCCTGTTCCAGTATCTATGATTAATTTTCTAGGCTTTTTATGACATTAATTGGTATAAACTAAACAGATATAATAAGCAACAAATCTTTGGTGCTAAAATCTAAATATAATTTGGAAAGAGGGGGTGGGGAAGAACTGGGCAGGCCCATTTCTTCCCCACCCCAGATTTTTCTGTTTACTAAAAATTCTTGTGATAAAACCAATTTATGGCTTAAAAAGCGAAGAAAATTTATCACAAGAATTTTTAGTAAACAGAAAAAATCTGGGGTGGGGAAGAAATGGGCCGGCCCAGTTCTTCTCCACCCCCCAGTCTCCAAATTCTATTGAAATTAAGCACCAAACATTGTTGACTTAAAACCAATTTATGGCTTAAAAAGCGAAGAAAATTTATGTCTTAAAAAGCAAAGAAAATTTATCACAAGTATTTATAGTAAACAGAAAAATCTGGGGTGGGGAAGAACTGGGCCGAATCTGTTTAGTTAATACCAATTTATGTCATATAAAGCAAATGAAATTTATCACAAGAATTTTTTCTAACAAAAAATCTGGGGTGGGGAAGAACTGGCCGGCCCAGTTCTTCCCCACCCCCAGTCTCCAAATTCTATTTAGATTTGAGCTCCAAACATTTGTTGCTTATTATACCTGTTTAGGTAATGCCAATCTATGTCTTAAAAGGCCAAGAAAATTTATCACAATTTTTATTAAACAGAAACATCTGGGGTGGGGAAGAACTGGGCCGGCCACCCCCAGTCTTCAAATTATATTCAGATTTGAGCTCCAAACATTTGTTGCTTATTATATCTGTTTAGTTTATACCAATTTCTGTCTTAAAAATCAAAGGGAATTTATCACAAGAATTATTTGTAAACAAAAAAATCGGGGGTTTCTACCCCAACCCTAGTCTCCAAATTCTATCTGAGCTCCAAACATTTGTTGCTTATTATACCTGTTTAGTTAATACATGTACCAATTTATGTCTTAAAAAGCAAAGAAAATTTATCACAAGAATTTTTAGTAAACAGAAAAATCTGGGGTGGGGAAGAACAGGCCGGCCCAGTTCTTCCCCACCCCAAGTCTCCAAATTCTATATGGATTTGAGCGCCAAACATTTGTTGCTCATTATATCTGTTAAGTTAATACCAATTTATGTCTTATAAAGCAAAGAAAATTTATCACAAGAATTTTTTGTAAACAAACAATTCTAGGGTGGGGGAGAACTGGGCTGGCCCAGTTCTTCCCCACCCCCAGTCTCCAAATTCTATTTAGATTTGAGCTCAAAACATGTGTGGCTTATTATATCTTTTTAGTTTATACCAATTTTTGTCTTAAAAAGCAAAGGAAATTTATCACAAGAATTATTAGTAAACAGAAACATCTGGGGTGGGGAAGAACTGGGCCGGCCTCGTTCTTCCCCGGGGGAAGAAACTGACTAGTCAGTTTCTTCCCCACCCAGTCAGTTTCTTCCCCAACTGAATGTTTTTTAGAACCATAGTCAACGAGTAATTTATGGCTGGCAATTTGTTAAAAATGAGAAAAGAATGGTCAAGAGACCATTCCGAGTCCTTTTAGCTTGAATGTCAAAATTTGCTCTATGCTACACCATTCATGGAGATGCAATAAAATATACATCACAATTCCAGCATCTATGATGCATTTTCTTTGCTTTTTAAGATTTAAATTGGTATTAACTAAAAAGACATAATAAGCCACAAATGATTGGCACTCAAATCTATATAGAATTTGGAGACTGGGGGTGGGGGAAGAACTGGGCCGGGGGAAGAAACTGACCGTTACACCGGGCCTCATTGTATTTTAGTTATTTCCTGATAGTATAACCTTGCAATCACTATAATGTCCTTTAAGATATAATACTGTTGTACAGGAGGTTAAGTGTGTCATGAATAAAAAACACAACTCTTGGTGCAATGGTCTTTGATTATCCCCCTAACTCTGTGATCGCCATAATTTTAACACCCTTTGAGATATACTGATGGTACTTGGTGCAACTGTACTCATCATGAGCAAGAACCACAACTGGCACAGTATTTCACTTATTATTTCCCCTGACAGAATAACCTTGTGATCCACATAAACTCGATTTTTTTATCTTATTTGCCGCGTTTTTCGACAATAACTTCTTTATTTTTTATTTTTGATTAAAACATCCAGCGAAAATGTTGCGGAGAAGATCCACCAACTTCTCGTTAAGAACTTCTGAATGGTTTACTTTGTGCTTTAATCAGATCCATTTCTGTCACTCACACTATCGAAATGTAAACAAACGACTGGCCAATATCTATATATGGATAAATCCCGTGCAGCCAACGAAGCGTCCAACTCAAGGGACGTTGTACAAATCATTAGAGTGTAGACTGTCAAAAACATGAAATACGTGGTTTTAGTCAGCAAACCATTTGAAAAGACACAAGAAAGCAGTCTGAGGGACAGTCAAATCCCCCGCCGCACTTTGTATCAAAGCTCAACCTTGTGATCTTCACCTGTGACCTTGACCTTGAGTTAGCATAGTTTATTTATGGGTACTGCACATCAGCTCACTGAGGGGGTATATTTCACAAAAGTTTAATGAAAATCCTTCAAGGGGGGAAAGAAGATATGGAACGGACACAAAATTCCAAGTTTCAAACTTGTGACCTGCACCTGTGACCTTGACCTTGGATTGGCATGGTTTATTTATGGGTTATGCACAACAGCTCACTGAGAGGGATATTTGATAAATGTTTAATGAAAATACTTCCAGGGGTAAAGGAGATATGGAACAGACACACATCACGAAAACATGCCAATATAATTTTGACCCCCTCCAATCCCACTTTTATATGGAAACTGGGGTTTAAAGGGTTAAACCTTATTTTTCTTATTTCTGCTCTAAAATATTGATTGTGGGTACTCGTAAGAACCGCCTCGATGAGGCGGTTCTAACGAGTACCAACAATCTATATTTTGAGCAGAAATAAGAAAAATATTCCAATTTTTCATCTCCAAATTTTCATATTTTCAGCGATAAAGGTAACACTGTATTTGTATAGGCGTGTTTTCGTAATGAAATACGAAGTTTCAAACTCGTGACCTTCAACTGTGACCTCGACCTTAAGTTGGCATGGTTTATTTATGTGTTCTGCACATCAGCTCACTGAGGGAGACATTTGACCAAAGTTTAATGAAAATCCTTTGAAGGGTAAAGGAGATACGGAAGGGACACAAAATTCAAAGTTTCAAAATCGTGACCTTCCAATGTGACCTTGACCTGGGGTCGGCATGATTCATTTATGATCTCTGCACATGAGCTCACTGAGGGGGATAATTTGCCAAAGTTTAATGAAAATCCTTTGAGGGGTAAAGGAGGTATGGAACGGACACAAAATTCCAAGTTTCAAACTTGAGACCTTCAACTGTGACATTGAGTCAGCATGGGTTCTGCCCATCAGCTCACTGAGACGAATAATTGGCCAAAGTTAAATGAAAATCTATCCAAGGGTTCAGGAGGTATGGAGCGAACAAGAAAGTGTTATGGACAGACAGCCGGATGGACTGACGAAGGCCATTCATATAATCCCAGCTCCGCTTCCCGGCGGAGGGTTAAAAACATATCATACGCCATTGATCTATATCGTTAAAATGTTTTAAAATACTGCTCTAATCATTTCACTCTCGAATGTGCACATTGTTTACATGCAGGATTTAGGAATGACTTGCATAATTATCCGCCAGTCAAGCACTCAACAGATGACAACTCATCAAACCATGCCGTCAAAGCGGGACCAGTGGAAACAGAAAATTTCACGCAAGCTTGAAATTTCAGAAATCTCCATCTGATTACCGCTCTGCTCATATACATTAGGGTCCTGGAACCTTTTTGAGAAGTTGGAGCTTCTCCTCTACAACTTTCCCGCTGGATGTGTTGATCTAAAATAAAAAATAAGTTATCACCGAAAAACGCGGCAAAAAATATAAAAAAATCGACTTAAGTTGCAACACCCTTTGAGATAGGTACAATTCTACACCAGGTTGAAGCTTCGGCCCCTGCCCACAGGGGCTTGAAGAAATAGATGGGCTGCATGATGCTTCCATGCAGAGCTGAAACCAACCGCAAACGAGTACGGGTAAACCACTTAGAGGATCTAAGCCTGTCCAGGCAAAGCGGTGCAAGTCGGACACCATGCTTATAAACCTTATTGGTTTCATTGGGCGACAGGGCACGAGATGTCATTTCATCTCAATGTCAGGAAAAAGTCAAACAAAACTGGAAGCAATGTCTCCAAAATGACCTATACAGTGTTGACTGGGACGTTAAACCTCAAATCAAACAAACACGAGGTTGAAACGGCACGTTATGGGCAAGAACTACAACACTGGATGCCACAGTATTTGAGTGTCTCCTGAAAATATAACTTTGTGATCTCCAAAATTCTGCCACAATATTTGAGTCTCTCCTGACAATATAACATTGTGATCTCCAAAACTCTGCCACAATATTTGAGTCTCTCCTGAAAATATAACATTGTGATCTCCAAAACACTGCCACAGTATTTGAGTTTCTCCTGACAATATAACATTGTGATCTCCAAACCTCTGCCACAATATTTGAGTCTCTCCTGACACTATAACATTGTGATCTCCAAAACTCTGTCATAGTATTTGAGTTTCTCGTGAGTTTCTCCTAAAAATATAACATGGTGATTGCCAAAACTCTGCCACAATATTTGAGTCTCTCCTGACAATATAACATTGTGATCTCCAAAACTCTGCCACAATATTTGAGTCTCTCCTGAAAATATAACATTGTGATCTCCATAACACTGCCACAGTATTTGAGTTTCTCCTGACTATATAACATTGTGATCTTCAAAACTCTGCCACAGCATTTGAGTTTCTCCTGACAATGCAACATTGTGATCTCCAAAACTCTGCCACAGCATTTGAGTTTCTCCCTCTCTCCTGAAAATATAACATTGTGATCTCCAAAACTCTGCCACAATATTTGATTTTCTCCTGACAATATAACATTGTGATCTCCAAAACTCTGCTACAGTATTTGAGTTTAACCTGAAAATATAACACTGTGATCTCCAAAACTCTGCCACAGTATTTGAGTTTCGCCTGAAAATATAAAATTGTGATCTCCTGAAAATATAACATTGTGATTGCCAAAACTCTGCCACAATATTTGAGTCTCTCCTGACAATATAACATTGTGATCTCCAAAACTTTGCCACAATATTTGAGTTTCTCCTGACAATATAACATTGTGATCTCCAAAACTTTGCTACAGTATTTGAGTTTCTCCAAAACTCTGCCACAGTATTTGAGTTTCTCCTGACAATATAACATTGTGATCTCCAAAACTCTGCCACAATATTTGAGTTTCTCCTGAAAATATAACCTTGTGATCTCTAAAACTATGCCACAATATTTGAGTCTCTCCTGAACTATTACATTGTGATCTCCAAAACTCTGCCACAGTATTTGAGTTTCTCCTGAAAATATAAAACTGTGATCTCTAAAACTCTACCACAGTATTTGAGTTTCTCCTGACAATATAACATTGTGATCTCCAAAACTCTGCCACAGTATTTGAGTTTCTCCTGACAATATAACATTGTGATCTCCAAAACTCTGCCACAGTATTTGAGTCTCTCCTGAACATTATAACATTGTGATCTCCAAAACTCTGCCACAGTATTTGAGTTTCTCCTGAAAATATAACATTGTGATCTCCAAAACTCTGCCACAGTATTTGAGTCTCTCCTGAAAATATAACATTGTGATCTCCAAAACTCTGCCACAGTATTAGGGTTTCTCCTGAAAAGATAACAATGTGATCTCCAAAACTCTGCCACATTATTTAAGTTTTTCCTGACAATATAACATTGTGATCTCCAAAACTCTGCCACAGTATTTGAATCTCTCCTGACAATATAACATTGTGATCCCAAAACTCTGCTACAATATTTGAGTCTCTCCTGAAAATATAACATTGTGATCTCCAAAACTCTGCCACAGTATTTGGGTGTCTCCTGAAAATATAATGTTGTGATTAAAACTCTGCTACAGTACTTGAGGCTCTCCTTACAATATAACCTTGTGATCTCCAAAACTGTCACAGTATTTGAGTGTCTCCTGAAAATATAACTTTGTGATCTCCAAAACTCTGCCACAGTATTTGAGGCTCTCCGGACAATATAACACTGTGAGCTCCAAAACTCTGTCACATATTTGAGTCTCTCCTGACAATAAATCATTGTGATCTCCAAAACTCTGCCACAGTATTTGAGGCTCTCCTGATAATATAACATTGTGATTTCCAAAACTCTGCCACAGTATTTGAGTCTCTCCTGAAAATATAACTTTGTGATCTCCAAAACTCTGCCACAGTATTTGAGGCTCTCCGGACAATATAACACTGTGAGCTCCAAAACTCTGTCACATATTTGAGTCTCTCCTGACAATAAATCATTGTGATCTCCAAAACTCTGCCACAGTATTTGAGGCTCTCCTGATAATATAACATTGTGATTTCCAAAACTCTGCCACAGTATTTGAGTCTCCCCTGACAATATAACATTGTGATCTCCAAAACTTTGCCACAGTATTTGACTCTCTCCTGAAAATATAACATTGTGATCTCAAAAACTCTGCCACAATATTTGAGTCTCTCCTGACAATATAACATTGTGATCTCAAAAACTCTGCCATAGTATTTGAGTTTCTCCTGAAAACATAAAATTGTGATCTCCAAAACTCTGCCACAGTATTTGAGTCTCTCCTGAAAATATAACAATGTGATCTCCATAACACTGCCACAGTATTTGAAGTTCTCCTGACAATATAACATTGTGATCTCCAAAACTCTGTCACAGTAGTTGAGTTTCTCGTGACAACATAACATTGTGATCTCCAAAACTCTGCTACAGTATTTGAGTTTCTCCTGAAAATAAAACACTGTGATCTCCAAAACTCTGCCACAGTATTTGAGTTTCGCCTGAACATATAAAATTGTGATCTCCAAAACTCTGCCACAGTATTTGAGTGTCTCCTGAAAATATAACATTGTGATCTCCAAAACTCTGCCTCAGTATTTGAGTTTCTCCTGAAAATATACCATTGTGATTGCCAAAACTCTGCCACAATATTTGAGTCTCTCCTGACAATATAACATTGTGATCGCCAAAACTCTGCCACAGTATTTGAGTCTCTCCTGACAATACAACTATAACATGTGATCTCCAAAACTTTGGCACAATATTTGAGTTTCTCCTGACAATATCATATTGTGATCTCCAAAACTCTGCTATAGTATTTGAGTTTCTCCTGAAAATATAACACTGTGATCTCCAAAACTCTGCCACAGTATTTAAGTTTCGCCTGAAAATATAAAATTGTGATCTCCAAAACTCTGCCACAGTATTTGAGTTTCTCCTGACAATATGACATTGTGATCTCCAAAACTCTGCCACAATATTTGCGTTTCTCCTGAAAATATAACATTGTGATCTCCAAAACTATGCCACAATATTTGAGTCTCTCCTGACACTATAACATTGTGATCTCCAAAACTCTGCCACAGTATTTGAGTTTCTCCTGAAAATATAAAATTGTGATCTCCAAAACTCTGCCACAGTATTTGAGTTTCTCCTGACAATATAACATTGTGATCTCCAAAACTCTGCCACAGTATTTGAGTTTCTCCTGACAATATAACATTGTGATCTCCAAAACTCTGCCACAGTATTTGAGTCTCTCCTGAACATTATAACATTGTGATCTCCAAAACTCTGCCACAGTATTGAGTTTTTCCTGAAAATATAACATTGTGATCTCCAAAACTCTGCCACAGAATTTGAGTCTCTCCTGAAAATATAACATTGTGATCTCCAAAACTCTGCCACAGTATTCGAGTTTCTCCTGACAATATAACATTGTGATCTCCAAAACTCTGCTACAATATTTGAGTTTCTCCTGAAAATATAACAGTGTGATCTCCAAAACTCTGCCACAGTATTTGAGTGTCTCCTGAAAATATAATGTTGTGATTAAAACTCTGCCACAGTATTTGAGGCTATCCTTACAATATAACATTGTGATCTCCAAAACTCTGCCACAGTATTTGAGTCTCCCCTGACAATATAACAGTGTGATCTCCAAAACTCTGCCACAGTATTTGAGTCTCTCCTGAAAATATAACATTGTGATCTCCAAAACTCTGCCACAATATTTGAGTCTCTCCTGACAATATAACATTGTGATCTCCATAACTCTGCCATGGTATTTGAGTTTCTCCTGAAAACATAAAATTGTGATCTCCAAAACTCTGCCACAGTATTTGAGTCTCTCCTGACAATATAACATGGTGATCTCCAAAACTCTGCCACAGTATTTGAGTTTCTCCTGAAATTATAACATTGTGATCTGCAAAACTCTGCCACAGTATTAGAGTTTCTCCTGACAATATAACATTGTGATCTCCAAAACTCTGCCACAGAATTTGAGTTTCTACTGACAATATAACATTGTGATCTTCAAACCTCTGCCACAGTATTTGAGATTCTCCTGAAAATATAACACTGTTATGTCCAAAACTCTGGCACGCACAGTATTTGAGTGTCTCCTGAAAATATAACTTTGTGATCAAAAACTCTGCCACAGTATTTGAGTTTCTCCTGACAATATAACATTGTGATCTCCAAAACTCTGCCAGTATTTGAGTTTCTCCTGACAATATAACATTGTGACCTCAAAAACTCTGCCACAATATTTGAGTTTCTCCTGACAATATAACACTGTGAGCTCCAAAACTCTGCCACAGTATTTGCGTGTCTCCTGAAAATATAACTTTGTGATCAAAAACTCTGCCACAGTATTTGAGTTTCTACTGACAATATAACATTGTGGTCTCCAAAACTCTGCCACATTATTTGAGTTTCTCCTGACAATATAACATTGTGATCTCCAAAACTCTGCTGCAATATTCGAGTTTCTCCTGACACCATGACATTGTGATCTCCAAAACTCTACCACAGTATTTCAGTCTCTCCTGACAATTCAACAATGTGATCAAAAACTCTGCCACAATATCCGAGTCTCTCCTGACAATACAACATTATGATCTCCAAAACTTTACCACAGTATTTCAGTCTCTCCTGACAATATAACATTATGATCTCCAAAACTCTACCACAGTATTTCAGTCTCTCCTGACAATTCAACAATGTGATCTCCAAAACTCTGCCACAATATCCGAGTCTCTCCTGACAATACAACATTGTGATCGCCAGAACTCTAACACCCTAGGAGATATTTTCATATACTCAGTACAGCTGGACCCAAGGCTGAAATAAAACTAGAGGGCCCACAGGGCCCTGGTTCGCTCACCTGTGTGTCTGGAGTACATTCTATTTTTAGCTCTGGTTGCCATCTTTTTCATCAGCAGAGTGATTTTAGCTTATTTGTGCTGGATACCAAGTTTCAAGGTCATCGGCCATTCAGTTCCTGAGAAGAATATTTTTAAAGGTTTTTACCAAATATGGGCAATGACCCGTCACAGGTCAAAAAATTTGCATGGGTGGGAAACCCATGTCACAAGGTACCTACATGCCAAATATGAAGGCTTTATCTTAAATGGTTCAAAAGTTATGAGAAAGAAGGTCAAAGGTCAAGGTCACAGGTCAAAATTTTTGTATGGGTGGAAATCCCTTGCAACAACATGCCAAATATGAAGGCTCTATCTCAAAAAGTTCAAAAGTAATGATAAAGTAGGTCACATGTCAAGGTCAAAACCACAAATAATTTTTGTATGAATAGGAAGCCCTTGTCACAAGGAAACTACATGCCAAATATGAAGGCCCTATCTCAAATGCTTCAAAATTATGACAAAGTAGGTCAAAGGTCAAGGTCATAGGACAAAATTTTTGTATGGATGGGAAGATCTTTTCACAAGGAACATACATGCCAAATATGAAGGCACTATCTCAAATGATTCAAAAGTTATAACAAATTAGGTCAAATGTCAAGATAAAGGTCACAGATCATTTTATGTATGAATAGGAAGCCCTTGTTGCAAGGAACCTACATGCCAAATATGAAGGCTGTATCTCAAATGCTTCAAAAGTTATGACAAAGTAGGCCAAATGTCAAGGTCATGGGTCAAATGTTTTGAATGATTGAGAAAACCTTGTCACAAGGAACATACATGCCAAATATGAAGGCTATATGGTTCAAAATTTATGATAAAGTAAGTCACAGGTCAAATCTAAATATGAAATCAAACATATGAGTGGGAAGCCCTTGTCACAAGGAAACTACATGCCAAATATGAAGGCTCTATCTCAAACGGTTCAAAAGTTATGACAAAATAACCTACTGATCTACTTTTTGATTTGACATGACCCATATTTGAAATTAACGAAGCTATTGTCCAAATGATCATTCTGAGCAAGTTTTATGATGATTTGACTAAAACTGTGGCCTCTTAGAGTGTTCAAAACGTTTTTCTATGATTTGACCTGGTGACCTACTTTTTGACCCAACATGACCCATATTCAAACTTGACCCAGATATTGTCAAGATGATCATTCTGAGCAAGTTTGATGATGATCGGACCAGAACTGGGGCCTCTAGTGTGTTCACAAGGTTTTTCAACAATCTGACCTACTGACCTATTTATTGACCAGACAAGACCCATATTAGAAATTAACCTGAGATATTGTAAAATGATCATTTTGAGTGTCACAGGGTGAAATTATGGAAACTGGAGGAGCGCTTGCGCTTAGGACTTTCTAGTCGTTTCCAGTTATTTCCCCCATTCATAGTTATTTTTCATACATCATATACTCATATATTTCATCTCTCATTAAGCATTCCTGAGTAGCGTATATCTATTTCCGGTGTCCTTATGTAAGTCTCGCGCGCTTTTCACTTCACTGATTAACACCGCATGCGCACATTCTTACCTCAGCCTTTGTCAGTCTTTCTTTGTCCCTGGCGAGGGTAGGTCTCACGACCACCTGACGGACACAATCTATATTATTCCTAGTTACTTAGGATATTTATAATATTTATTCAGGTATGCGTTTACTTTATTTCATTATCTTGTTGAACATTTGTAAATTATCATAATTGTCATTATTTCATGAATATGCATATCTTGCCATTTCGATCTCTCGATCTCGGAGTCAGTCTTCCTTTGTCCCTGGCGAGGGTAGGTCTCACGACCACCTGACGGACACCATCTATATGTTACTCCTAATTTCTTAGGATATTTATAATATTTATTCAGGATGAACGAGGTCGAGAGGGAGAAGGTTCTATCATAAAGTTCTCTCAAAAACATGAAATCAGCAAACGGAGTTGTCATCCTTTGAACCCCGAACCCCCTCGAGAAAGCGGGAGAAGACCATAACGTCGGTCCAACATCAATAATCATCATGTGGCCACAATCACCTTAATTCATTCATCAAACAAACATCCCGTGACAACAAATCTTCCCCGTGACAACTGGCGCCCAGCTATAGGTTCTTCATTCTCATGTAGTCGTCACTGAAGACAGAGTACCAGCTACCCACTTTCGGTGACGTCACAAGACCTCGTTGTCAACATGTGTGCCAGGACTCACTTTTTTTAAGTATTTTTCTTTTATATTTGGGACTTTACATCATGGTATGTACCAGTTTGACTTTTATATAGTGCTTCTTTCTTGATTTATTCATACATTCTGTGCATTAGCAGTCTGTGTATCGGTAACACCGAATTAGGCCAGTATTTTCTACTTTCGTTTTCGCCCGTGTATTGACTTACCTGTTATTGAAAGTTTTCAGTGATATTTCTTAACTTCTGATTTTAATGTTTGTCCTCGTTTGGTTTCTGTAAAGCCCAATGCAAAGACAGCTAGAGTCCCTGTTAGAATATGTAATCTTTCAGCCAGGCCTATTACAATAAAACATAGAAGCCAATTATGTGATTTACATGAGGTAAAAGTTATTGAAAATGTAAATCCGTTTTCTACTTCATTTTCTCAGCGGGCTAGTACTAGTGATAGTCATGCTGAGGAAATCAAAGTAGATTTGTCAGCGGAGAACTTAACTCCTCAACAGCATACCCAGGCTTCAAATTTACTAAGCCAATGGAAACATATTTTTTCCACTGGCCCTACAGATCTAGGTTTCACCAACCTGGTGGAACATGAGATCAACTTAAGTGATCCTACTCCTTTCAAGGATCCTTACAGGCGTATACCTCCTGCAATGTTTGAGGAAGTAAGCCAACATTTAAAGGAGATGTTGGATGCAGGGGCTATTAGAGATTCTCAAAGCCCATTTTCTTCCAACATTGTTCTTGTCCGGAAAAAAAGACAATAGCCTACGCTTTTGTATTGATTTCCGGAAACTGAACAACAAGACAATTAAGGATGCCTATGCCTTGCCAAGAATAGAAGAGACCATTGACACATTGTCTGGCTCGAAATATTTCTCCAAACTTGATCTTAGGTCTGGCTACTGGCAGGTTGGAATCAAAGAAGGGGATAAACATAAGACTGCATTCTCTGCCGGCCCCCTAGGCTTCTTTGAATGTAATAGGATGGCCTTCGGTCTTACCAATGCACCTAGCACATTTCAGAGCTTATGGAGCGCTGTATGGGGGACCTACACTTGAAGGAATGTCTCATTTACTTAGATGATATAATCATCTTCAGTAAGACATTCGATGAACACATCACCAGGCTGCAAAACGTGTTCAAACAGCTTGAGCAGCACGGCTTAAAGCTCAAAGCCTCCAAGTGTGAGTTTTTCAAGACCCAAGTGCAGTACTTAGGCCACATTGTCAGTGATAAGGGTGTCCAGACAGATCCTGACAAAATTGCAGCGTTAAAAGAATGGCCTGCCCCTTCCAATATACAAGAATTGCGTAGTTTTCTCGGTTTTGCGGGTTATTACAGGCGCTTTGTCTGTAATTACTCCAAAATTGCGAAGCCTCTCGATGACCTGTTAGTAGGACACCCAACAACCAAGAAAGCCAAGCGATCTAAGTCTGCAGTTCCTTGGTCTTGGGGGCATGATCAACAAACCGCTTTCGATACAATAATCGAAAAGCTTACATCACCACCAGTCTTGGCATATTCAGACTATAGCAAAGAGTTCATTTTGAACATCGATGCTAGTGGTGATGGGCTAGGTGCTGTTCTATACCAAGAACAAGATGGTATAGAACGTGTCATAGCCTATGCTAGCAGAGGTCTTAGAGCCAGTGAGTGCAATAACCCTGCACATAAACTTGAATTTTTGGCCTTGAAATGGGCAGTGTGTGATAAATTCCATGATTACTTGTATGGAAATAAATTCACTGTTAGAACAGACAACAATCCATTGACGTATGTTCTAACAACGGCTAAGCTAGATGCCACAGGCCATCGTTGGCTAGCCGCTCTTTCCAGTTACACTTTCAAGCTCATTTACAGGTCCGGCAAGAAAAACCAAGATGCCGATGCCCTCAGTAGATTACCATCTACTGATAAAGGGGTCCTGTTTAATGACGCTATTAAGGCCATCTGCCAGGCGGTATTAGCCCCTAAAGAGGAGGCGCCGGCAGTTGAATGTGTATTGGTTGCTCAGCATTTTGACCTCACTGGTGAAGAGGTTGGCTCTGACTCTGGTTCAGATTTCAGTCAAGTTGACTGGCGTGCTGAACAAACCATTGACGGCACGTTGAACAGAGTGAAGACCATTCTTGCCTCTGGACACAAACCTACCAAGAGACAGATTGCTCTTGAGGAGACAGAATGTCAGAAAATCTTGAAGGATTGGGACAGTCTATTTTTCAAAGACGAGGACTTTACCGTCGTCACTCTTTACATGGCACCTCTGTAAACCAGCTGGTATTGCCTGAGGTTTTCCGGGAGATAGCACTTAATGGTCTGCATGATGAGGCCGGCCATCAAGGCAGAGACCGCACTATGTCCCTGGTAAAATCTCGGTTTTACTGGCCTGGGATGGATGGTGACATAGAAAAGAAAGTCCGAAACTGTCCCAGATGCATCCGAAGAAAGTCTCGAGAGCGGGCTCCAGCAAAACTTGTGACTGTAGAGTCCACTTATCCCATGGACTTGGTATGCATGGATTTTCTGTCTCTTGAGACATCAGCGGGTGGTTACGAAAACATCTTGGTAATTACAGACCATTTCACCCGCTATGCTCAGGCCATACCAACCAAGAACCAAACGGCCAAGACAACCGCTAAAGTTCTCTTCAAAAACTTCATCTGTCACTATGGGTTTCCATCCCGTTTACATAGTGACCAGGGCCGCAATTTTGAGAGCCAGGTTATTAAAGAGCTGTGTTCCATTGCTAACGTTGACAAGTCTAGGACTACACCCTACCATCCCATGGGTAATGGAATGCCTGAGCGCTTTAACCAGACTCTGCTCAATATGTTGGGTACTTTGGAGGATGACCAGAAATCTAACTGGAAGTCCTACGTTGCGCCCTTGGTTCATGCCTACAACTCAACCCGTCATGAGACCACTGGATTTTCCCCGCATTATTTAATGTTTGGGCGACACCCTAGACTGGCGGTTGATGCCTTTCTAGGCATAAATCTAGACAGTAGGCATTCTAACCAGACACAGTTTGCAGCCGATCTGAAAAAGAGGCTCGACTTTGCCTATAAGACAGCCACCAAGGAGGCCCGTCGCCAGGGCAGAAGGCATAAGGAAACTTATGACCTCAAAGCTCGGGATGCCCAGCTTTTGCCCGGTGACCGTGTACTGGTGCGCAACGTCGGACTGAGGGGAAAGTGCAAGCTGGCAGATAAATGGGAGAAAGAAGTGTACTTGGTTGTTGAACAGCCAAATACAGAGGTTCCTGTGTACGTTGTCAAACGTGAACATGGGAGGAGCATCCGAAGGATGCTGCACAGGAATCTCCTTCTTCCATTCATGGCCCTTCCAGCATCCAAACAACGCTCCCCGGATACAGATATATCACCAAATAGCAGTTCTCAACCGTCACCGGTTGAGGGTACAACTGCCGGTGATATCAATGTTCCGGGTGGAGCGGCAGGTAGTGCAGCCTCACCTGCACCAGACTCTGCAGTTCCAGATAGTGCGAACATGCTGGATGCACCGGTATCCCCTAGTGTGGTGATACCCCCAGAGAGATCGTCATTGAATCCTTTGGCGAAACCCTTCAGTCCTGCTCCGGGGTCTCAACCAGAATTGCGACCTCAAGCACGTCCAACAAGGCATAGGCAGAAACCAAGGTGGCAGGCAGGGGGGGGGGGGGGGGGGGGGGCTGGTTATTTTAAATTTTCGAATGTTTTTAACTGAATTAACAGCTGACATGGTTTCCTGGTTTCCAGTACAAGTATTTTATTTTATTTTTTTATTTGAAATGTCGAGACGACATTTTTTCACAGAGGGGGAGGGGAGCGTGTGACAATTACGCTAAATATATTCTGGAGAGAGGCTTCGAAACAAAAAGTTTTCAATTAAACGGGTTGCTGGGTTGCAGTCGAGTGACGATGCATGGCTTGTCATGGCGTCTCTGGAGAGCTTGTATGTTGTCAGAGTGCTCTTGGCACGTGCCGCACTGGAATGCAATTCTGCTGACCCTTTGTTTTTTTCTTAAGTTCAGCTTCTGCTTGGTTGCAGTCGGTTGACAGTGCATGATTTGTCGCGGTATCTGGAGAGCTTGTATGTTGTCAGATTACGCTGACACGTGGTGCACTGTACTGCAAACTGGCGAGAAAGTTCTAGTAGGAAAATTGTATTATTGAAAATTTCGCCTTGACATGATATCGCGCTTGCTTGGACATGGGTTGGTTACAACCTAGGTGGGGGCTATCCCAATCAGACCGTGGCCGGTTCGTGCTTCTGGCTTGTGCTTTCGTGGAAAGGTGAATAATTTCGTAAGAATTGAATAGTTCTGTTATATTTCATCTCTCTCCAGTCCAGCGCGTAAATAACTTTTGTTTTATATGACACTTCCATTTTGGCTGTGTTTTAGGATAAGCAATTTTAGCCTGGTTTTAATGTTTAGCCGTTTGAAGCTAAACCAGTAAGGAGTGTCCTATTACGCGCTATCAATAAAAGATTTTTTGTCTAAGTTCTGTATATAAAGTTTTATCTTTTGCGCTGTGCATACTGTGCAGCATTTATGGCAGCGCATTTTGATAAGGGTTTACCTGGTCAAGTGTTAGATATGTTAACTTCACTAGCTCGACTAACATTGGAAGCAATAGCTTCGGCTCCTATTTTATTACCAGATTGATATCTCTAAACATAATATACATCTGGTAAATTTATATAAATAAATGAAAATGTGTAGTTAAACTATTTCTAAACTCATGCAAGTAATTTGTTGAGTAAGTTAAATGTCGGGACGACATTTTCCGAAGAGGGGGAGAATGTCACAGGGTGAAATTATGGAAACTGGAGGAGCGCTTGCGCTTAGGACTTTCTAGTCGTTTCCAGTTATTTCCCCCATTCATAGTTATTTTTCATACATCATATACTCATATATTTCATCTCTCATTAAGCATTAAGCATTCCTGAGTAGCGTATATCTATTTCCGGTGTCCTTATGTAAGTCTCGCGCGCTTTTCACTTCACTGATTAACACCGCATGCGCACATTCTTACCTCAGCCTTTGTCAGTCTTTCTTTGTCCGTGGCGAGGGTAGGTCTCACGACCACCTGACGGACACAATCTATGTTATTCCTAGTTACTTAGGATATTTATAATATTTATTCAGGTATGCGTTTACTTTATTTCATTATCTTGTTGAACATTTGTAAATTATCATAATTGTCATTATTTCATGAATATGCATATCTTGCCATTTCGATCTCTCGATCTCGGAGTCAGTCTTCCTTTGTCCCTGGCGAGGGTAGGTCTCACGACCACCTGACGGACACCATCTATATGTTATTCCTAATTTCTTAGGATATTTATAATATTTATTCAGGATGAACGAGGTCGAGAGGGAGAAGGTTCTATCATAAAGTTCTCTCAAAAACATGAAATCAGCAAACGGAGTTGTCATCCTTTGAACCCCGAACCCCCTCGAGAAAGCGGGAGAAGACCATAACGTCGGTCCAACATCAATAATCATCATGTGGCCACAATCACCTTAATTCATTCATCAAACAAACATCCCGTGACAACAAATCTTCCCCGTGACATGAGCAAGTTTGATGATGAGCGGACCAAAATTGTGGCCTTTAGTGTGTTCAGAGTGTTTTGACCTACTGACCTACTTTTTGACCCGACATGACTCAAGATGATCATTCTGGGCAAGTTTGATGATGATCGGACCAAAACTGTGGCCTCTAGTGTGTACACAAGGTTTTTTTATGATTTGACCTACTGACCTACATTTTGACCCAACATGACCAATATTCGAACTTGACCAAGATATTGCCAAGACTATCATTCTGAGCAAGTTTGATGATGATCGGACCAAAACTGTGGCCTCTAGTGTGTTCACAAGGTTTTTCCCTGATTTGACCTACTTTTTGACCCAACATGACCCATATTCAAACTCGACCGAGACTTTGTCAAGATGATCATTCTGGGCAAGTTTGATAATGATCGGCCCAAAACTGTGGCCTCTATTGTATTCACAAGGTTTTTCTATGATTTGATCTACTGACCTACTTTGTGACCTGACATGACCCATATTCGAACGTGACCAAGATATTATCAAGATGATCATTCTGAGCAAGTATGATGATGATTGGACCAAACCTGTGGCCTCTAGTGTGTTCAGAAGGTTTTTCTATGATTTGACCTACTGACCTACTTTTTGACCCGACAACACCCATATTCGAACTTGACTGAGATATTGTCAAGATGATCATTCTGGGAAAGTTTGATGATGATCGGACCAAAACTGTGGCCTCTAGTGTGTTCACAAGGTTTTTCTATGATTTGACCTACTGACCTACTTTTTGACCCGGCATGACCCATATTCAAACTTGACCGAGATATTGTCAAGATAATCATTCTGAGCAAGTTTGATGACGATCGGACCAAAACTGTGGCCTCTGGTGTTCACAAGGTTTTTCTATGATTTGACCTACTCACCTACTTTTTGACCCGACATGACCCATATACGAACTTGACTGAGATATTGTCAAGATGATCATTCTGAGCAAGCTTGATGACAATCGAACCAAAACTTTGGCCTCTAGAGTGTTCACAAGGTTTGTCTTTGATTTGACCTACTTTTTGACCTGCCATGACCCATATTCCAACTTGACCGAGATATTGTCATGATGAACATTCTGACCAAGTTTGATGATGATTGACCCAAAACTGTGACCCTCTAGTGTGTTCACAAGAAAAGTTTGCGCACACACGCATGATGGACAAAAAGTGATCCCAGAAGCTCACCTTGTCACTACGTGACAGGTGAGCTAAAAAATGCAGGGGCCAATGCCAGTAATTGTCACACTTGTACCAAGCATACTGTAAAAATCATAAAAATTGGGACATTAAGGACTTGGGGGGTAATTCTCCAAAAATTCTCCTATCTGTCCCAGTATTTAGGATCATTACTGTATCTTTAAAATTTGATTGACATTACTTCTATACCATTACATGTGTACTTTGTATTTTGATGGTCTAGGATAGAAATCCCTTTGTGTTTAGAAAGGTTCCTTCATTTGGTCATGAAAACCCTATCAGAGACGCATCTTGCAGACGTCTTGCCCCATAGCTTGAAGCAATGTCATCACAAAAACACATCTATATAATTGTTACCCCCTTGAACCCCACTTGTACATCAATTTATATTTTGAGCAGAAATAAGAAACAAGAGGCTCAATGAGCCTAAACCGCTCACCTGAGGAACTTAAGTTTTAACAATTCACAGACTTGACTACTAAATCTGCTAATAGAATCCAGCCCATTGACCCTTACAGGATATAAGTCATCATTATTGCATTGCATTCCAAGTTTGAGACTTCTAGCTTCTATAGTTCCTGAGAAATCTTTGACGAAAATTTAACATTGGTCAAAATGGAGAGAAAGAAGAATGAAAGAACAGATGAACAAATAAGCTGAGAAAGCCCAATGTCTCTTACACAAAATAAGTCATCATTATTCTATTGAATACCAAATTTGATGCTTCTAGCTTTTATAGTTCCTGAGAAATCTTTGATTAAAAATTTAACATTGGTCTATTATCTCTATATGGAGAGAAAGAAGAATGAAGGAACAAATGAACCAGACTAGCTCCAAAACCTAATGCAGCCTTTCCCCTTGCCCAATGGTGCTACACATAAAATTTAAACAAGATTGGTCGACTGCCTTCTGAGATATGCTTCATTGAAAGTGTGGACGACGGATGGACGGACGACAGACGACGGACTCCGGAGCCTTGGTATACTATCAGCTCACTGGAGCCTTTGGCTCAGGTGAGCTAAAAATTCAAGTCGCTATTTCTGTCACAACATTTTCCCTACGTTAAGTCTATGGGCAAATTTTTTTGTCTCTCAAGGTCACGTAACTCCGAGGTCAATATTCCGATTCGGCCCAAAATCGAACTTAACCGAGATTTTATGCATGTCCTCGTTACCTGCAAGTTTGAAGCTGATATGAATAAAAATAAAGTTGCTATCGTGGTCACAACGTATTTTTTTATGCTCAAGGGCAGGTAACTCCAAGGCAAATAATCCGATTCGGCCCAAAATCGAACTTAACCAAGATTTTATGTCTGTCCTCGTTATCTGCAAGTTTGAAGCTGATCTGAAAAAAATTCAAGTCGCTATCTTTGTCGCAACATTTTCCCTAATTTAGTCTATGGGCAAATTTTTTGTCGCTCAAGGTCACGTAACTCCGAGGTCAATATTCCGATTCGGCCCAAAATTGAACTTAACCGAGATTTTATGCCTGTCCTCGTTACCTGCAAGTTTGAAGCTGATATGAATAAAAATAAAGTTGCTATCGTGGTCACAACATATTTTTTTATGCTCAAGGGCAGGTAACTCCAAGGCAAATAATCCGATTCGGCCCAAAATCGAACTTAACCGAGATTTTATGTCTGTCCTCGTTACCTGCAAGTTTGAAGCTGATCTGAAAAAAATTCAAGTCGCTATCGTAGTCACAACATTTTCCCTATGTAAAGTCTATGGGCAAATTTTTTGTCGCTCAAGGTCATGTAACTCCGAGGTCAATATTCCGATTCGAACTTAACTGAGATTTTATGCCTGTCCACGTTACCTGCAAGTTTGAAGCTGATCTGAATAAAAATAAAGTTGCTATCCTGGTCACAACGTATTTTTTTATGCTCAAGGGCAGGTAACTCCAAGGCAAATAATCCGATTCGGCCCAAAATCGAACTTGACCGAGATTTTATGCCTGTACTGGTTATCTGCAAGAATGAAGTCGATCAGAAAAAAATTGACGGAGCTAGATGTTGCCATGGCAACCAGAGTTCCACTCAGATCTGCCTGAAAACCTAATGAAGCCTTTCCACTTGCCCAATAATGCGACACATGAAATTTGATCAAAGTTGACCAAGTAGTCTTTAAGATATACATTTTTGAAATTCCCATTAACCCTAATGCAAAAACACACAAGGGCAGGTAACTCCTAAGTGAATGATCCGATTCTGCCAGTTATCGAACTTGACCGAGATTTCATGGCTGTGCTGGTTATCTGCAAGAGTAAAGCCAATCTGAAAATAATTGAAGCAGCTACGGTGATGACAACATTCTCCCCATGTTAAGTCAATAGCCAATTTTTTCAACGCTCAAGGGCACGTAACTCCTGAGTGAATAATCCGATTCAGCCCAAAATCGAACTTGATCGAGATTTCATGCCTGTCCTCGTTATCTGCAAGAATGAAGTCGATCAGAAAAAAATTGGCGGAGCTAGAGTGATGACAAGCTTTTTCCTATGTTAAGAACGCTCAAGGGCACGTAACTCCTGAGTGAATAATCCGATTCAGCCCAAAATCGAACTTGATCGAGATTTCATGCCTGTCCTCGTTATCTGTAAGAATGAAGTCGATCAGAAAAAAATTGACGGAGCTAGAGTGATGACAAGCTTTTTCCTATGTGAAGTCTATGGGAGCTAGATGTTGCCATGGCAACCAGAGTTCCACTCAGATCTGCCTGAAAACCTAATGAAGCCTTTCCACTTGCCCAATAATGCGACACATGAATTTTGATCAAAGTTGGCCAAGTAGTCTTTAAGATATACATTTTTGAAATTCCCATTAACCCTAATGCAAAAACACTCAAGGGCAGGTAACTCCTAAGTGAATGATCCGATTCTGCCAGTTATCGAACTTGACCGAGATTTCATGGCTGTGCTGGTTATCTGCAAGAATAAAGCCAATCTGAAAATAATTGAAGCAGCTACGGTGATGACAACATTCTCCCCATGTTAAGTCAATAGCCAATTTTTTCAACGCTCAAGGGCACGTAACTCCTGAGTGAATAATCCGATTCAGCCCAAAATCGAACTTGATCGAGATTTCATGCCTGTCCTCGTTATCTGCAAGAATGAAGTCGATCAGAAAAAAATTGACAGAGCTAGAGTGATGACAAGCTTTTTCCTATGTTAAGAACGCTCAAGGGCACGTAACTCCTGAGTGAATAATCCGATTCAGTCCAAAATCGAACTTGATCGAGATTTCATGCCTGTCCTCGTTATCTACAAGAATGAAGTCGATCAGAAAAAAATTGACGGAGCTAGAGTGATGACAAACTTTTTCCTATGTTAAGTCTATGGGAGCTATTTGTTGCCGTGGCAACCAGAGTTCCAATCCGATCTGCCCGAAAACAGTATGCAGCCTTTCCCCCTACCTGATAATGCTTCACATGAAATTTGATCAAGATTGGCCCACTGGTTCCGGAGATATACTTCTTTGAAAGTGTGGACGACGGACGACGACGACGACGACGGACGCCGGCTCGTGGTATACTAATACCTCACATGAGCCTTCGGCTCAGGTGAGCTAAAAAATCAGAATTTTTCATCTTAAAATTTAAGTTTTTTTGGCTGTAAAGTTTGCAATGTATTTGTATAGGCGTGTTTTCATAATGACTTTGGGTTTAGCTGGTGTTTTAGTGACTTATTTTTAATGTACTTTCTGCATGTGCACAATCTTCTGAAAACCATATTGGCCTCTGGTCAGGGTGGGGTGAAAACCATATTGGCCTCTCTTCTGATTGCTAATTTTCACATGGGAAGCAACTTCTATAACTTACTGTTTGCTTTTCCAGGATCTGAGCCCTTCTAAAAATGGGTTTTGTCTCTGTCCTTCTTGAATCAGCAGAAGGGAGATTAATCAAAAAAAAATATTTCAAGACAGTATCCGAGAAAGAATGTTGCCTATAGTCTCTGAGACAGAATGTTGCCTCTAGTCTCCAAGCAGATTGTTGCCTATAGTCTCCAAGATGGAATGTTGCCTATAGTCTCCAAGACAGAATGTTGCCTATAGTCTCCAAGACAGAATGTTGCCTACAGTCTCCAAGACAGAATGTTGCCTATAGTCTCCAAGACAATGTTACCTATAGTCTCCAACAAAGAATGTTGCCTATAGTCTCCAAGACAGAATTTTGCCTATAGCCTCCAAGACAGAATGTTGCCTATAGTCTCCAAGAAAGAATATTGCCTATAGTCTCCAAGACAGAATATTGCCTATAGTCTCCAAGACAATGTTACCTATAGTCTCCAAGACAGAATGTTGCCTATAGCTTCTAAGACAGAATGTTGCCTAAAGCCTCCAAGACAGAATGTTGCCTATAGTCTCCAAGACAGAATGTTGCCTAGAGTCTCCAATAAGAATGTTGCCTACAGTCTCCAATACAGAATATTGCCTATAGTCTCCACAGCAGAATGTTGCCTAGAGTCAAGACAGATCCAGTCCTTATGAACAAACTTTCCCCTCCACATATAATTTCATTTCAATTGGCCAAGCAGTTTCAGAGGAGATGTTGTTCGAAAATGTTGACGACACAGATGACGACGGACCACTACCCCAGAGCCTTTGGCTCTGGTGAGCTAAAAAGAATAACAACTCAACCAGGTTCTCATTTGTCTAAGCAGTTTTAAAAGTTTGGTAAATAAGTACTAGTGCATTTTATGACACAAGAAAAGCTGTTTGAAGACAATACGCAATAAATTACCATTTTTTTCAAATCAAAATTAAATTCCAAAACAACTTTCTAGAAAATTACGCTATTTTACTGGTGACATCAAGAGAATTGCTACAATTACAGGTAGATTTTTGCATGCCAGTTTTAAGAAGAAAACAAATTCTTGAAACTGTTTTAACACTCTGCATTCTGGGTATTTTTTGCACCAGACGACATTTTGAAATATTTTCCTATTTTTCCCAGAAAACAGGATTTGACATCTCATGCAAATTGTCTCCTATGGAGACAATTTGCATGTGATGTCAAGTCCCATTTTCTGGGAAAAATAAGAAAATAGGAGACAATTTGCATGTGATTTCAAGTCCAATTTTCTGGGAAAAATAAGAAAAATTATCAACAATTTGTCGTCTGCTGAATTGTCTTTCTGAACCCCACCATGAGAAATCCTGTGATCAGTTAAGACACAAACCAGGCTGCTAAGCTACACAGACTAGCTAGCAAGAGTCTTTTACCTATAGAAACTAGAGGTATTGTGTCATCCAAGTAGAACATAAAGGTGCTGATAAGACGGCATGAATGCTCAGCCTGGTCTGCACCTTTGTTGTTCGCAATTGGGAAAAACAGATTTTTTTAAAAGGATAACCCTTTTATAGAACATATTTAACATCACTACAGCTGGTGTCTGGGAATGTGTGGCGGCCGTAAAAAGTCTCCCTGCCCTACATCATAGTCTAGTTTATATTTTCTTGTCCTTTGGGATCATTGATTCTATTGTGGAATTTTGCAAATATTTGAGGGTCACTGATGAGGCCTAATTGGTCGAAACTAGCTATAGTGGCCCAGAAAACATTTACACTTCATATTTTCCAGTTCTGTTGTGTATTCCTTGCTTCCAAAGGATAACCCTTTTATAGAACATATTTAACGTCACTACAGCTGGTGTCTGGGAATGTGTGGCGGCCATAGAAAGTCTCCCTGCCCTACATCATAGTGTAGTTTATATTTTCTTGTCCTTTGGGATAATTGATTCCATTGTGGAATTTTGAAAATATTTTAGGGTCACTGATGAGGCCTAATTGGCCGAAACTAGCTAGTCTGGCCCAGAAAGCATGTACACTTCATATTTTCCAATTCTGTTGTGTATTCCTTGCTTCCAAAGGATAAACCTTTTATAGAACATATTTCTCATGACCCTGTTAGCTATAAACACACTGCCGGCCTCAGTAGCTCAGTCGGATGCGCGTCTGACTGGTGATCAGGAGGACGCAGGTTCAATACCTGCCGGGGTCAGTAACATTCTTTCATGGAGATTGGTCATGAAATCTTTTCTATGGCCATTCCCTCCCTTCCCCTGATTCAAGAAGGGCAGTTGTCACTTTCTGGCGAAAGAATGTGCACTGTACTGGTTAACCGCTTACATATAAGCCTGCCCACGAAAAGTGTGTATAGGTAAACGGACCGGCTAAAAAATGACCTAAAATAGTGTTGACAGGGCCATTAAACTCCAATGCAAATAGTAACAAGAGGGCCATGATGGCCCTGGATCGCTCACCTGATCCATAGTGTAACAAGTGGGCCCCAGAGAGGGCCATTATTGGCCCCAGGGCTTTAATGTACATAATGTTGAGGGAGGTCGTAAAGGTGAAGCTTCATACCAAACATCAACAAAGGCTAAAATTTGAACAATCTTGTCAAAGGTCCACTAGATGAAGCTACACATCAAATATCAAAGACCTGGGCCTAGCGGTTTCAGAGAAGAAGATTTTTAAAGATTTTGCCTATATAAGCCTATGTAAAATCAAAGGGCCCCGGGACAGGGGCATTTTTTGCCCCAGCACTATAGTTTGAACAATCTTGGTAGGGGTCCACTAGATGAAGCTTCATACCAAATATCAAAGTTCTGGGCCTTGTGGTTTCAGAGAAGAAGATTTTTAAAGATTTTCCCTATATAAGCCTATGTAAAACCAAAGGGCCCCGTGGCAGGGGGGGATTTTTTGTCCCAGCACTATAATTTGAACAATCTTGGTAGGGGTCCACTAGACGAAGCTTCATACCAAATATCAAAGTCCTGGGCCTTGTGGTTTCAGAGAAGAAGATTTTTAAAGATTTTCCCTATATAAGCCTATGTAAAACCAAAGGGCCCCGGGGCAGGGCATTTTTGGCCCCAGCACTAAAATTGGAACAATCTTGGTAGGGGTCCACTAGATGAAGCTTCATACCAAATATCAAAGTCCTGGGCCTTGTGGTTTTAGAGAAGAAAATTTTTAAAGATTTTCCCTATATAAGCCTATGTAAAACCAAAGGGCCCCGTGGCGGGGGCATTTTTGGCCCCAGCACTATAATTTGAACAATCTTGGTAGGGGTCCACTAGATGAAGCTTCATACCAAATATATAAGACCTGGGCCTTGTGGTTTCAGAGAAGAAGATTTTTAAAAATTTTCCCTATATAAGCCAATGTAAAAGCAAAGGGCCCCGTGGCGGGGGCATTTTTGTCCCAGCACTAAAATTTGAACAATCTTGGTAGGGGTCCACTAGATGAAGCTTCATACCAAATATCAAAGTCCTGGGCCTTGTGGTTTCAGAAAAGAAAATTTTTAAAGATTTTCCCTATATAAGCCCATGTAAAACCAAAGGGCCCCGTGGCGGGGGCATTTTTTGTCCCAGCACTAAAATTTGAACAATCTTGGTAGGGGTCCACTAGATGAAGCTTCATACCAAATATCAAAGACCTGGGCCTTGTGGTTTCAGAGAAGAAGATTTTTTAAGATTTTCCCTATATAAGCCTATGTAAAACCAAAGGGCCCCGGGGCGGGGGCATTTTTGGCCCCAGCACTGTAATTTGAACAATCTTGGTAGGGGTCAACTAGATGAAGCTTCATACCAAATATCAAAGACCTGGGCCTTGTGGTTTCAGAGAAGAAGATTTTTAAAGATTTTCCCTATATAAGCCAATGTAAAACCAAAGGGCCCCGTGGCTGGGGCATTTTTTGTCCCAGCACTATAATTTGAACAATCTTGGTAGGGGTCCACTAGATGAAGCTTCATACCAAATATCAAAGTCCTGGGCCTTGTGGTTTCAGAGTAGAAGAGTTTTGAAGATTTTCCCTATATAAGCCTATGTAAAACCAAAGGGCCCTGGGGCGGGGGCATTTTTGGCCCCAGCACTATAATTTGAACAATCTTGGTAGGGGTCCACTAGATGAAGCTTCATACCAAATATCAAAGACCTGGGCCTTGTGGTTTCAGAGAAGAAGATTTTTAAAGATTTTCCCTATATAAGCCAATGTAAAACCAAAGGGCCCCGTGGGGGGGGCATTTTTCGTCCCAGCACTCAAATTTGAACAATCTTGGTAGGGGTCCACTAGATGAAGCTTCATACCAAATATCAAAGTCCTGGGCCTTGTGGTTTCAGAGAAGAAGATTTTTAAAGATTTTCCCTATATAAGCCTATGTAAAACCAAAGGGCCCCCGTGCGGGGGCATTTTTGGCCCCAGCACTATAATTTGAACAATCTTGGTAGGGGTCCACTAGATGAAGCTTCATACCAAATAACAAAGACCTGGGCCTTGTGGTTTCAGAGAAGAAGATTTTTTAAGTTTTTGGTGAAAAAAATCTGTTTTTGGCTCCTGTGACCTAGATGTGCAACGGACCGGAACCATTTGACCCATATTCAAACTTGACCGAGATATTGTCATGATGATCATTCTGAGCAAGTTTGATTAAGATTGGACCAAAATTGTGGCCCCTAGGGTGTTCACAAGGTTTTTATATGATTTGACCCGCTGACCTACTTTTTAACCCGATATGACCCATATTCGAACTGGACTGAAATATTGTCACAATGGTCATTCTGAGCAAGTTTCATGATAATTGGACCAAAACAGTGGCCTTCAGAGTGTTCACAAGGTTTTTCTATGATTTGACCTACTGACCTACTTTTTGACCGGACATGACCCATATTCGAACTTGACCAAGATATTGTCATGATGATCATTCTGAGCAAGTTTGATTATGATTGGACCAAAATTGTGGCCTCTAGGGTGTTCACAAGGTTTTTCTATGATTTGACCCGCTGACCTACTTTTTAAGCCGACATGATCCATATTCAAACTTCACTAAAATATTGTCACAATGATCATTCTGAGCAAGTTTGATGATGATTGGACCAAAATTGTGGCCTCTCGAGTGTTCACAAGGTTTTTCTATGATTTGACCTACTGACCTACTTTTTTACCCGACATGACCCAAATTCGAACTTGACCGAGATATTGTCATGATTATCATTCTGAGCAAGTTTGATGATAATTGGACCAAAACTGTGGCCTCTAGTGTGTTCACAAGAAAAAGTTTACGCACGGACGACGCACGACGGACGACGGACGACGCACGACGCACGACGACGCCGGACATCTTACTGTCACAAAAGCTCACCATGACCTTCGGTCAGGTGAGCTAAAAATCATAAAAATTTCGACAGCTGGAGGACTTGCTTTAAGTCCTAAAATTTTAACACATTTGTTTTGCAATCCAGCAAGGAGTCCAAAAAGTGCAGACAGAAATGGCAAACAGTTCAGGATATGGGTCTGCACTGTTTGCTTAGGCTTGTCTGTCCCCAAGACTTAGGATCATTATGGTAATAACAATTTGTTCAAGAGCTTAACCCCTTAACTGCTTATACAGTAGAACTTCGATGGCTCGAACACCGATGGCTCGTTTACCATGGCTGAGTCGAACCCGTTCTTGAGTCCCTAGGCAGTTTCTGTACGTAAGAAACAGGGAGGGTAAAAATATTTTAGTCTTTTATCTTACAAATGTATGCTGTGTGTACTCATTAGAATCGCCTCGATGAGGCGATTCTAATAAGTACACACAGCATACATTTTTCTTTATAGAACACAGAAAAAGATGTCCTAAAGTATGTCATTATACCGCCTGGCATTAGCCCTCAGTGGCTCGAACTACCCCTGTCTCGAACAGATTTTCATGGTCCCAAAGGTGTTCGAGCCATTGAAGTTCGACTGTAATTTAATTTTAGCTTTTTTGTATTACATGACAGATCCAAACTGGCATAAATTATTTGCTCTTCCAATCATCATAAAGCACAATTTTCATAACTCATATTGGCAAGCATTATCTGTAGTTCTGAGACAGTGTTTTCTTATTACACGACGATTATGGCTGACTAATCAGAGCTGAAAAGATAATCGATTATCAATCCTGCCATTGTAATCGAATATCGATTTGCAATCACTGATTTTATCTTTGTCTGAGGATGACTCTCACCACATGTTATACTTTACAGTATGTATTTTGACAGGCCTGAGCAAACAGTGTAGACCCAGAAGAGCAGAGTTGCTGTCTCATCAGAGTTTACACTGTTTGCCACTTATCCAACTATTTTATTCAAACATTTGGGAGTAAATTGTATTTGTTCAAATTTTTGATAAAGTATGGTATCAGTAGGGTAGCAAATCAGTAACAATACTCACTTTTGGGGAATTTATAGACTGATTAATTGATTATCCTGTTAATTGTGCCAGCCCTAATAATAACCTCTAACATCTAAAATGATAACACTACTGTTGGGGTACAAAGCAGTTTCCATGCAAAAGTAATCAGACACTTCAACCCATTGCCATTCTTGTTCTAAAATTTAAACAAGAACAATTCATCATATGAACAAGTCCATGAAATGAACATCCCCCAAACCCTAAACCCCGCTTTACATAGAGAAAACTGGAGTTGGGTGGGGAGGGGAAGGTATACATTATTTTCTACTTTCTGCTCCAATACAGAGGCTGTGGGTACTTGTTAGAACTGCCTTAATCACATATATTTTCCTTATTTTTCCCAGAAAACAGGATTTGACTCTTTAGTCATGCAAATTGTTTCCTACAAATCAGGATCTGACATTTCATGCAAATTGTCTCCATCCTACGGAGACAACTTGTATGAAATGTCAAATCCTATTTTTCAAAGAAAAATATTTCAAAATGTCTTTTGCTGATAAAAAAAAAATACCCAGTATGACCCAAGACCATTTGTAACATTTAAGTAAAATAAACTGTGGCTCAATGAACTAATTTTACATGTCCAGATTGAACGTCACTTTCTAGTCTATGTATCTCAGCGAGGTATTCTATATTTATCTCTAAAGCAGCACAAGGCAGATTCAGTTCAAACTTGGTTATCACATCCGGGTGTAGAACGCCAAGACGACCGATGGATTTACCCTTTACAACTATGTCAGCACATCTCCCAGGGAAATATGTTGGATCTGAAAACATAATAACAGGTATTCTTGACCATATGTACCGTATGTATTCAGACAGATACGTCTGAGCAAACAGGTGAACCCAGATGTGACGTCTCATTAGGGCCTACACTGTTTGCTATTTTTAGATGCAATATTTGGTAGTAAATTGTATTTTTTCAAATATTAGTATGGTATGGAGTTGTGGTATCCAAATATTTAGGGTAAATTTGTTAAGTTTTTTTTAATTCATTTTTGCTAAGGAGTTTCACCTTTACCCCTCTCTAGGTCAATTCAGCAGACCACAAACTGTTGATAGTTTTCTTATTTCAAACTGTTGTCTGCTGCTAAAAATACCCAGCATGCAGAGCTTTAACAGCCCAGTCAACATTTGCCTAGGTCATGTCAAGTCTGTCAGTTAACCTGTCCACGGTTTTTCTGGACAGGCATAGTTCTTCTAAGCATTTGTTGAGCACAGAAGACATTCTTTTGCCAGTAACATGCACTGAACCTAAGTATTCTATCCCAAAAGAATACATGACAAGCCTTACATTAACCCTTTGCATGAGGGAAACATCTACATGGGTACCTTGGCAAATAGTGCAGGCCCAGATCAGATGCCGCAGAACGCGGCATCTGATCAGGGCCTGCACTATTTGCTACAAGAATTTTCCGTCAAAAATACAATAAGAACGAAAAAATAGGCCAACCGTCCCTTATATGACAAATGGACTTTTCCAACATACAGCAATGGAAGAGTCCACTAGAATACAATGGATTAAGACTTGTGGAATCAGTGATCACTAAGAACAGCCTAGGTACCTGCACTATCCGATTATTTGTTTGTGTTGAGGTTTTATGCCCCAATCGACACTATTTAGGTCATTATAGAGATGTTGCTTAAGATTTTGTTGGACTTTTACCCGAAACTGAGAATAAATGACATCTCAAGCCCTACCGCCCAAGAAACCACTAGGTTTTAAAGGACGGATCGCCTCGTACCACTTTTCCTTGGCCGGCTTAGACCTTCCAAGTGGTTTACCAGTACTCAAATGTTTGGTAGGACCTAGCTCTGCGCGGAAGCACCATGCAGACCAATCTATTTCTCCCAGCCTGGACAGGTCAAATTTCCCGTTTCACAGGATCAGCCTCTTTACTTGACCTAAATTTCCCGTTTCCCATGGTCAGCCTGCCACTCATCAAGCCTTATCAGCAAATTTGTTTGCTGCTTGGCTAGCACAATACCTCTGGGCCCAGTTCTTCAAAACTAATGATGCCATTAGTTAACATATCGTTAAAAATTTGATCATTTAATATGGAACATATGCTAATATTTTTGCTGAAAGAATGTGAGCAGCTTTTTTGCATTTTTTCAGCAAAAATAACACTATTAGATATTTTACTTGCTAGAACAGTTAACAATTTGATCTTTAACGAGCTCGTTAAGGTAACAATGCTTTGAACAACTGGCCCCTGGTTTCTAAATCTAAAGTTTCAAGACTCCGGTCAGCCTATGTAGGTGAGCAGGCCGGTCTGTCATGACTGGTCTGGCCTCATTTTATCTTCTACTGTCTTTATGACAATATCTGTAATAAGACTTCTGGTGGCCAGCGAAATCTCAGATCAGCCTGCACATCCCTACAGTCTAATCAGAGTCTTCACTGAAGCCCTCTGCAGGACTATACAAGAAGAGATAATTCTTGCACACCAGACAAGGAAATCTGTGATTTTACCCTGGGATAGAAATTTATGTTCTGACCCTGGTGTTCCGACCCTAAATCTAATATAATCGCATGTTTGATAAATGCACTGGTTGATTACAACCTCATGTGCGGCGGCGTCATGCGTGACGTCACTAAACATTCCTGTTGTGTCATCACAAAATGGCGGACGTTGGTAACCGAAGTGACAGCAGCATTAAAAATTCGCAATAGAAATGGAAGGTATGCGAGAAAAAGAATCCAATATGAGTGTGAGGGGTGGATAGAAAATCCGTCCCTCGGGATCACTGTCCGGCATCACGAGTCTTGCCGAGTGAAGGTATGCGAGAAAAAGAATCCAATATGGGTGTGAGGGGTGGATAGAAAATCCGTCCCTCGGGATCACTGTCCGGCATCACTCGGCAAGCCTCGTGATGCCGGACAGTGTCCCTCGGGACGGATTTTTCAATCCACCCCTCACACCCATATAAGATTCTTATAATATCGGTCAGATGTGGAAGGAGATCTGAATTTTTGCTGGTACCACCAGTCTTACTATAGCATTTTACCTTCTACTGCCTTGATGTAGTAGCCTGTGTTATCATTGGCCGGAGGGACTTCCATCAACTGCATGATACGGTCTAACAGACCATGAATCACTTCGAACCCTGATGATTTATTGTAGTTTACGGCACACATGTGACGTTCATTCCTAGCACCCACATCTGAAAATATACAACTTGAGATCAGCAAAATGAGGCAACTTGGTTTGTTTTGCAGCTTAATCCCCCAAACAACATCCCCGAGATGACATGTGAAGGTAGTCACTTAAGGGTAATGGATACACCTGGCAGACTGTTTTGCCGTTTTTCAAAGGGAGACAACATTTGGGACTTCCTGTTCCATTTTCTATAAACACTGTCCCACGGAAAAGGGGGTCTACTCCTAAAGCAAAGAATTTGCTCCCGAGGAGCAAATTCTTTCTTTTAAGAGTTGAACCTTATTGACATTGACAAGAAGCGTGACAGCTCACAGGTTAGTGCACAGGAGCTTGAAGTTCTGTCCATAAATAATTCATAATGTCCAAAAACAAAAGTGACAGTAAGCCATTTCGTAAGAAATGGCCAGGAGTGCAAGCGTTTTTGCTGCACCTTTGAAATGCTTCAACCACAGATTCTCGGCAAATACCGACTGTGTGCAGTGAAAATATATATCAAATTATAATGTGGGGCATGGATAACTTTTTCTGACACATCAGCATGACGCAATAAACAACGATTAAAATGTTGTCAAAATTGACGACAGCCATTGCGTGTCCAGTTTCCGGTACCCTCGGGTAGAAAAATCTCTTTGTCACGCTTTGGTAAAATCAATTTTAACAAATACATAAAATTGATTAGATAAATAAAACAGGTCATTTTTATGTGTTTGTCAGATTATTTAAATGCAATCCTTACCTAAGTCTTAGACGAGAACATGTTTTGAAAAATTAGATTCAAAGTAGAAAACGGTTTTCCAAAGCCTTTGTTTACCAGTGCACCGGCTACATCATTATGACGTTGGCACATGTTGATGACGTTTGCAAACCACAATGCACAACCGTTACTTATGCTATACCGGAATCTAACGTTCAGTGATTCTCACCACGGTTTCCCTGATTGCGTCATCTCCATAATCACTAGTGTGTGTGTGTGTGTGTGTGTGTGTGTGTGTGTGTGTGTGTTCAAAACAGATGATCAACCTCTGTACACATCCGACCAGTCTGATCAAGGCCCGATCCAGACAGATCAAGATTCAAAGTCGCATCGCTCACATTAGCCCATTTCTTGCCTGCTGCGACAAGATCCATTTTGTCACTGTTGGCCAATTACTTCCAAACCGCTTTGATAGCAGAAGCAAACAAACGTCGATCTTCGATTAGAGGTTCAAAACAGGTAAAATTATGAAATATTTCATACCTTTTTACAGGTGTGGACAGCGCCATAATTTTAAAGGTAACCACACCCTCTCAGGCAAACCAAAAAACAACAACAACAACAACAAAAAAAAAAAACATCAACAACAACAAAACGGAGAATATGATTATTTGTTTTCGATTTCACGGTATAAAACAGAGTGACCATGTCGATACGTTGGAGCAGGCTTGTGATACGCTACCTTTCTTGGTAACGCCGGGAATGAAATTCTCTCTCTCTCTCTCTCTCTCTCTCTCTCTCTCTCTCTCTCTCTCTCTCTCTCTCTCCCACAAATATATTGAAGCGCCTTGTTCATTTTTTTTTTTTTTGGGTTTTCCGGCCCGTTCAAGATTATTTCACTTATATCGAGCCGATCGTTTAACCGGAGTACCCAGAGAAAAACACCTGACATTCCGAACTTGGCGTCTCACATGTGACCCGACTTGTTCAATAATTAGCACAGACTATTCACAAGCACGGTCTGCACCATCTCAAGCATGCAAGTACAATTTGGGACTTCGAGTGTTTCAATTAAGGGTTAACGACCCGTCAACAATATTTAGGTCATTTTGTTGACGCCGCTTCAAATTTTTTGGGACCGTTACCCGACATTGAGATGAAATGACTTCTCAAGCCCTGCCGCCCAATGAAACCAATAGGGTTTATATGCAAGGACATAATACTGGATCAATGTTGATTACAACATAAAAAAAAAAACTGAAGTCAAATTTACGCTTTTGTGAGCTTATTTGTAGAACTCATTACTATACCAAGTTCACAAACTAAGGTCACGAGTTTGAGCCTTGAATTTCTTGTCCACTCCATTCCTCCTGTGCCGCCCTCAGTAGCTCAGTCAGGAGGACGCGGGTTCGATACCTGGCGGACTTGGCAACATTCTTTCGTGAAGATTGATAATGAAATCTTCTATAAAGGGTGATTTTCCCTCTTCCGCTAATTCAAGGGAGGGCATTTGTAAGTTTCTGGCCAAAGAATGTGCGCTGAAATGGTACATTTAACGGTCACTGGCAGGGGTGGGGGTCAGGGCTGTAAATTGATTTTACGTGGCCACGAGCTTCGCCGTGAAGGACAATAAGAAATGAGAGACCAATAACAACTCAGATCAGCCTACGCATTTGCGTACACAGATCTAAGTCTTAGCTGTTCGCATGAGAGTTACAAGCACATTGGCTAGATTCATAAGCGGATCTTATTTTTCTTTGGTAGGAAACAGTTTCTTTTCTTTTTTTTTTTTTTTTTTTGGCTGTGCGCTGGCTCATTTGCGTCATGATATTAAACTGATACACGGAAAAAATAGTAGCAGTATAGAATTTGAAGATCACCAAGACTGATCAGATAACACCCTGGTCGTTACACAACTTAATTGGCCATTATTTTAGCTAGCCTCTCAGAGGTGTTTCAAATGTGAAGCCGCATAAACGCAATGGAACAATGTGACCCCATCGCTCAGCAAGAATGTGCCATGTCATGAGAAAACCTGTTCAATTATTTTCATGCAACATAGGGACGGTCAGCGTGCGCATCTGTGCAGTCTGATCAGCTATTTAATTTGCTGCCAGTTTGGAGCTGAGATGACCGGTTTGTGTCTTGACCTCGTCGCAATCTACCATCACTTTAATTCAAATTATTATGATATAGGATACATATATAGAATAGTGAGAGCAGATTTGACATGAGCCATTTTCAGTTAGATTAGCCTCAGCGTGGCGTTTCAGTAGTGAACCCAGTTTTAACAGACTATTGACCCCTTATATGGGGCGCTAACAGTTTGTTTTCCATTTTGTCTCATGCGACTATTTTCATGCAGTGCCTCGTTGATTCTACAGCAACACGTGATGTCATTGAGTATTTTCCAGCACGAGCGGTTATTGCATACAAAAAGGTTGTTACAGGGATGCTGTCGCACATATGTGAACAGATTCTTCCATTCTCTTGGGCTTTTATGCATTTGTTTTGTTGTCCGGCTATCCAAAGCGCAAACAGCGAAGACCCAGATCAGACTGCGCAAATGCGCAGGCTGAGCCGAGTCAAAGCCGGGCACGCATATAAATCTTTTGTTGGTTTTTAACGTCCCTGTCAACACAGTATAGGTCATTTTGGAGGCGTTGCTTCCAATTTTGTGGGACTGAGATGAAATGACATGTCAAGCCCTGTCGCCCAATGAAACCAACAGGGTTTATAAGCATGGACGGACCACCTCACACGGCTTTGTCTGGGCAGGCTTAGATCCTCTAAGTTCGTGTGCAAGTCGGTTTCAGCTCTGCGTGGAAGCATCATGCAGCCCATCTATTTCTTCAAGCCCCGATGGGCGGGGGCCGCCGCGCACGCATGTAAATCTAACGAATTGCCGCATCACGGAAAACTATCACCAGCCCTCGTAGAGGCAATACCAACGGTCCGCAAAAAAAAAAAAAAAATAAATAAATAAATTGCCCGGACGTGTCTATGCTCAGGCTGACCACAGTAGAATCGGACTTTAAACAGACTAAGAACGCATAGTTTAGACCCAACCACCACGCATCATGAAAAACATAGACACGGACCAACAGGGGTCCAGCCGCAAAAGAAGACACAAGACATAATACTGGATCAAAGTATAAGTAAAACAAAGATCAGGAATCGATACAATTAACATACTCCACCCATCAAAGACACCAAAGGGAAAGAAACACAAACATGAAGCGACCAGACCATAATGCTTCAATTTTGTGGGACTTTTACCCATTATTGAGATGAAAAAAAAAGAAATTTCAACTTTTTCAAGCCCTGTCGGCCAATCAAATCAATAGGGTTTATAAGTATGGACGGTCCGACTCGCAGGCTCTAGCCTTTGCGCAGTTTACCAGTCCTCGTGTGCAGTCGGTTTCAGCTCTGCGTGGAAGCAACATGCAGCCCATCTATTTCTTCAAGCCCCGATAAGTGTACATAAATACACAAGCCAAAATAAGTTTTCTCGTTTTCTCTTATTTAAAAACAAATGCCACTAAAGTATGTCGCTACTTATCAATAATGCACTTTACGATTATACTTCGTGATACATTTGACGTCATATTTAGATCATCGATGCAACTTATAAAGGTCACATACTACCAGTATCTATTCAGAAATCGGATGAGCTGTGTAGCTGGATGTGAATGCTTTTTTTTGTCTACGCATGTCATATTCTTCGAACATTGACAGCGCAGAGCGCTACCTGATGAGTAGGCCTACATTCCTGTTTCATGCGACCCGATGCCATGTAAACAACAGGTAATAATTGAGATTTACTTAATCATTATTTAGGTTTGGGTTGGGGATGGTGTGCGATTTAAGAAGCTACCCTTTCTAGGGTTTCATTGTCTCTCTGCTTCAACAACATTTGTGAAGGTTTGGAGCATTGTAGTGCATTTTCTCTCAAGTTACCCTCTGTCAGTTTGTATGGCCGGATAAATTGCAAGGTGCTTTAAGACATTGAGCAGTAAGATGTCACCTCGACGAGTGAAAACCTCGAAAGGGGCAACTTGTTATTTTATAGCAGCGTATAAAAGCTGTTGCAAAATACACAACATGCAGAGACATGCAGGTTTTGTCTCATCAACGCTAATTCTGAGTCTTTCTGCATAGCAGTCATCCATTTTTATTTTACGTCAAGTTTCCATCGAATACTTTGACGTTCATGGCGTTGCCGTGCAACATTTGCTGCGGTGTTACGGAAGTCAGAGGCGCAATGGCTCCGAAACAGCGCTTGCACACCTGGCAATTTCTTTGAAATTGCTTCTAGAGCTTTTGTATTTGGACATTTTCAGCACGTTTGAGGGACCAAACTTCAAGCGCCTGTGGTTAGTGCACTTGCCTCTGATGCTAGAGGCTCCCAGTTCGATCCCTGGGGGCGGTGATTATTTCGGAGCCCAAAAACGCTCCACTGGCATCATTTGCAGGGATTAATGTCAAACAGTGCACCATCCTTTGGATCGGGACGTTAACTGGAGGCCCCTCCATGCCTAGCCCTCCAGCTCCATGTCTTTGATGGCCAGAATGTGCACGGTTTGTCACAAAGCAATGAAGACAAGTCAGTCATGTTTGAAAGTCGAGTATGACAACTTCACAGCTGTGACCTCAAACAGTGTGGTGCCTGATTTTAAATTTCAACAATTACTATGACATAATATTTTTTCTGTTGTTGGTGGTACATTGACCAATCAATAGACATCACCACCCAATGGCCATCACTGCTAAGTGGGTAAGCTCTTAATCTAGTACAGTGAACCTTTTGACGGTCAAAATATTTCAGATAAAAGAGTTTGAGTATTACATCTCACAAACAGCTAAGGTCATACGGAGTGAGTGAGTTTTAGTTTTACGTCCCACCAACACCTAAGGTCATACGGAGACGGGACATCGGTTTAAAGACTCATCCGAAAGTCTGGAGAAGCCCAGGATCGATCCTGCGATCCCTGGTTTACAAGGCGAATAGCGTAACCACTGCACCACGGAGGCTTCTAAGGTCATACGGAGACGGGACCTTGGTTTAAAGGATCGATCCAGATAAAATAAACTTGATTGCTGTTCATATCTTTTGTCTTTACATAGAAAAGAAAGATTTGAAGCAGTGCCAGGAATGGAATGTTGCTGATGATAAGAAACCAATAGTAATGATAATCAAATCTGACTGAAATTTAACCCTTTTGTACCAAATGGAATATTCCACCTTACATATAGCAGGAGTCATTTCAAAATTTAGGGTGTCAGGTTGTGTTTTCTTAAAAAACTGTTTGGAAATTGGCTGAAAATTTTGCAAACAGTGTAGGCCCTGATCAGACGCCGCGTTCTGCGGCGTCTGATCTGGGCCTGCACTGTTTGCCAAGTACCCGTTTTGGGGTTTCTGGTGCTGAATGGGTTAATCATTTGTACAGGTCAAAGTCATCAAAGACTCATTAGTACAACAAGCTTATTAGTGGCCAAAACCAACACTGTTCTAAGACAAGAGGGCCATGATGGCCCTGGATCGCTCACCTGATCCATAAAGTAACAAGTGGGCCCTGAGGAGGGCCATTATTGACCCCAGGGTAATAATGTGCATAATGCTGAGGGAGGTCTAAAAAGGTGAAGCTTCATACCAAATATCAACAAAGGCTATAATTTGAACAATCTTGGCAAAGATCCACTAGATAAAGCTACACACCAAATATCAAAGACCTTGGCCTTGCGGTTTGAGAGAAGAAGATTTTTTTTTAAGATATTCCCTATATAAGCCTATGTAAAACCAAATGGCTCCAGGGCGGGGGCATTTTTGTCCTCAGGGCTATAATTTAAACAATCTTGGTAGAGTTCCACTAGTTGAAGCTTCATACCAAATATCAAAGACCTGCGCCTTGCGGTTTGAGAGAAGAAGATTTTTAAAGATTTTCCCTATATAAGCCTATGTAAAACCAAAGGGTCCCAAGGCAGGGGCATTTTTGGCCCCAGCACTATAATTTGAACAATCTTGGTAGGGGTCCCCTAGATGAAGCTTCATACCAAATAACAAAGACCTGGGCCTTACGGTTTCAGAGAAGAAGATTTTTAAAGCTCTTCCCTATATAAGCCCATGTAAAACCAAAGGGCCCCGGAGCGGGGGCATTTTTGGCCCCAGCACTAAAATTTGAACAATCTTGGTAGGGGTCCACTAGATGAAGCTTCATACCAAATATCAAAGACCTGGGCCTTGCGGTTTCAGAGAAGAAGATTTTTAAAGATTTTCCCTATATAAGCCCATGTAAAACCAAAGGGCCCCAGAACGGGGGCATATTTGACCCCAGCACTATAATTTGAACAATCTTGGTAGGGGTCCACTAGATGAAGCTTCATACCAAATATCAAAGACCTAGGCCTTGTGGTTTCAGAGAAGAAGATTTTTAAAGAATTTCCCTATATAAGCCAATGTAAAACAAAAGGGCCCCGGGGCGGGGGCATTTTTGGCTCCAGCACTATAATTTGAACAATCTTGGTAGGGGTCCCCTAGATGAAGCTTCATACCAAATAACAAAGACCTGGGCCTTACGGTTTCAGAGAAGAAGATTTTTAAAGCTCTTCCATATATAAGCCCATGTAAAACCAAAGGGCCCAGGAGCGGGGGCATTTTTGGCCCCAGCACTATAATTTGAACAATCTTGGTAGGGGTCCACTAGATGAAGCTTCATACCAAATATCAAAGACTTGGGCCTTACGGTTTCAGAGAAGAAGATTTTTAAAGATTTTCCCTATATAAGCCCATGTAAAACCAAAGGGCCCTGGGGCGGGGGCATTTTTGGCCCCAGCACTACAATTTGAACAATCTTGGTAGGGGTCCACTAGATGAAGCTTCATACCAAATATCAAAGACCTTGGCCTTATGGTTTCAGAGAAGAAGATTTTTAAAGATTTTCCCTACCGTATTCGGGCGTGTATTACCCGCAGTTTTTTTCCCTCAAATTACAGGCCCAAGTTCGGGGTGCGGGTAATCCGCGCGAATTATTTTTGGACCATTTTATTTTTACTTTTGTCAGCTGAAAATACGATGCATCTCGAGTTATGCTCTATCCTTTTACGATTCCCTACATAAAAACGTTTAATTGTCCACTCAATTTTACTTACACATGAGTAATATAACAATCTCCATTACAAGCAAGCCCGATTTTGTGAGTATTATTTCTAAAACTCTGATTTTAAACAAAATAAACAAGCAAGTTCAATGCGAACATCAAAGTTTTCCGGCATCAAAATCGCCGCCCACAAACCACCGCTAGTTTTTTTTTCTGCACGCGATCGGTAAATGACGTCATCGGACCCCAGCAACCCCACATGTGTCTATTGTTATATCTTAATGGGGCGTATCTCTCTCATAAAAAAATGTTTGGAAACGATAAAAATATTCTAGATAGCAAAACGGTTGTGGAAAACAGCGTTTTCCGTAAGCTCCATGTCAATACCAACAACAGCATAAAGATGTGTTAACACAAATTAAATCATTCAACTTTTCTCGACAAGCGTCTGCTATTTGGCGCCAAAACATAACCATTTACGAGATAGTAGAATAGTCGTAGCAACTCGTCTTAGGAGCAATTAAATAATTTTCACATTGATTGCGGATTAAATTTTATGATTGGGGAATAAACGCAAATTAGAGACATAACTTGACCATATTTTCACACCTTATCGACACGCACCGCAGGGTGGCAATTATATGACAGGGATTAACAATAGTGTCATAATTGAGTCGTTATAAATCATCAAACAGTGTAAATCCAAATCAGACATCTGCGGCGTCTTTCTGATGTGTCTGATCTGAGACTGCACTGTTTGCCGATGTCCAAAAAAAGAGACGTCTGTGGCACCTTTCTGAGGTGTCCGATCTGATACTGCACTGTTTGCCGATGTCCCAAAAAGGGCCGCGGGCATATGTGGGTTAATAAATGAATTACGATGGTGAACAGGTAAAGTTTTTTCAACATTTTAATGCAAAATACATGCTTTCTGGTGATACTCGCACGCACGTGCATTTTCCCGCCTTTTGAAGACGATCGCGCGTTCCGTTGTGTGTTACAAAAACTGGCCAAATTCTTACTTTTTCTCACTTACGCATCCACCAAAATTTCAGCAAATGTTCCATGCGGGTAATACAACAGAATAACAGTTTTTCCCCCAGATTTTGGCCAAAAAGGGGGGTGCGGGTAGTACGCAAATGCGGGTAATACACACCCGAATACGGTATATAAGCCCATGTAAAACCAAAGGGCCCTGGAGCGGGGGCATTTTTGGTCCCAGCACTATAATTTGAACAATCTTGGTAGGGGTCCACCAGATGAAGCTTCATACCAAATATCAAAGACCTGGGCCTTGTGGTTTCAGAGAAGAAGATTTTTTAAGTTTTTGGTGAAAAAAATCTATTTTTGGCTCCTATGACCTAGTTGTGCAACGGACCGGAACCATTTGAACAACTTTGAAAGGGGACCACCTAAGGATCATTCCTGTGAAGTTTGGTCAAAATCCAATCAGGGGTTTAGGAGGAGATGTCGTTTAAAGAAATTGTTTACGGACGGACGCACGGACGGACGGACCCACATTTTGGGTTGTGTGGCTGCACCTGTCCATATTTTATGGGGCTAAAATTTTTATGTGGCTAACGGTTTATGTGGCTATAAGACACACAAATCTGTACATCTAATGTGGCTAGCCACACAAACTTTGGACATCAGCCACATAAAGGCTGTCTGTACGAAACCGTCTTTGTCTAAACTTATGTGGCTACCAGAGGTTGTGATATCTAGCCCTCTAAAGGTAGAACAGAACTTTCTTTATGGTGCATTGATACATCTTATGGGTCTAGCTCCTCACATAGAGGGACTTTTTCCTACTGCAGCATTCAGCCCCAGGACAGCCAGTTAAATTTATGTGGCTCAGCCCCATAATCTCAAAGTTTAGCCTCATAATCCTGGACATCCATGTCCAAGGATGTCCAAGGTGATGGACATAAATTTATGTGTCTTTTTTTTATTTGATTTTTCTAGTCCCCCTGAACCCCTCTGTACTAACAGAAAAATGGGTTTGTGAGGCTAGCCACACAAACCCATTTTGCCACACAAAACCCTTCTGTACCTAAAAGAAGCCACATAAACCCATTTTGTAAGAACGGACGCACGGACGACGGACGAAAAGTGATCCCAAAAGCTCACCTCGTCACTACGTGACGGTGAGCTAAAAATACAATATCATATGCATGGAGATATTTTTGCTGACAAATGTGAAAGCTACTCACATTTTTCCAGAAATTTCTGGCATCTTTGCCACATTTAATGATCAAAGTTTTAACAATGTTATTTACAGCCCGTGCCCATTGGGGCTTGAAGAAATAAATGGGCTGCATGATGCTTCCACGCAGAGCTGAATCCGACCGCACACGAGTACTGGTAAACCGCTTAGAGGATCTAAGCCTGCCCAGGCATAGCGGTGTGAGTCGGACCGTCCATGCTTATAAACCCTATTGGTTTCATTGGGTGATAGGGCTTGAGATGTCATTTCATCTCAATGTTGGGTAAAAGTCCCACAAAATTGCATTTGGAGCAACGTCTCCAAAATGACCTTTATAGTGTTGACAGTGACGTTCAACATCAATTCAAACAAACAATGTTACTTAACCACAATGTCAGCTTTAAACACCTGGGGCCAGTTGTTCAAAACTAACGATGTCGTTAGTTAACATATCGTTAAACTTTGATCATTTATTATGGCAAATATGCTAATATTTTTGCTGAAAAAATGTGAGCAGCTTTTGCATTTGCAAAAGCTGCTCACATTATTTCAGCAAAAATACCAAAATTTTCAATAGTGTACTTGCTAGAACAGTTAACAATATGACCACTAACGAGCTTGTTAAGCTAACGATGCTTTGAACAACTAGCCCCTGGGCCCAGAGTGTCCCAAATGTTTTGGAGAAATGACAAAGTCCTACCTTTATTGCTATCTTTATACACAACATCTGATATCTCAAACAGCTTCAGTGGTAGAGGCATGTTCTTGTTGTGGTATATAGTCTTTAAAACTCCCGGTAATAATGCCGTTCTTGCTACCTATGATAACAATAGACGTCATTAGATAAAGAACTACCGTCAAATTTTAATGCCTCGAACACCTTTGGGACCACGAAAATCTGTTCGAGACAGGGGAAGTTCAAGCCACTGCGGGCTACTTCCAGGAGGCATAAGGTGGATATTTTTGGGACTTCTTTTCGGTGTTCTATAATATAAAATGTATGCTGTGTGTACTCATTAGAATCGCCTCTTGAGGCGATTCTAATGAGTACACACAGAATACATTTGCAAGGAAAAGGACGAAAATATCCTTAATGTTCACTCACTATTTCTTATGTAGAGACATTTCCTAGGGACTCAAGAACGGGTTCGACTCAGCCATGGCAAACAAGCCACAGGTGTTCGAGCTATCGAAGTTCTACTGTATGTAGCTTTTGTTATTCATGACTGTTGAAATGCACATGATTTCTGGCTTGCCAACTTCTGGGTCCACATTTTCCAGAGAGCTATAGAAAAGGCAGTTCTGTACCAAAACCAGAAATCTTGTAATCTTTTAATTGGACATCTATAGAATAAAAGGTTCAGTACCAAAACCACAGACTTTATTATTTTTTATTATTGGGCTTCTGAAAAGAAAAAAGAACTTTTCCTCAACATATGTTCAATAATAAATGACCAAATAGTCTGTGGTTTTGGAACCAACAGAAGTTCAATAATAAAAGGCGTAAAAATGTTGGCAGTTTTGTGAATGATTTATTGTCAGAGGTGAACTACTGTCCACAATGTACAGTAAAATTCCTCGTATTTTATCCCTTTTCCTCAACTCGTTTAATAAATTCAATAAAACATGAACACTGATGTAAGATCCTTTATATCATTTTCAGTAAAAATATTATACAATAGTAACTGTTTAAACAGGATGTTAAATAAAACTTTAGTAACTTTGTTTGTTTGTATTGGAGTTTAATGGCCCAGTCAACACTAGTTTAGGTCATTTTTGAGCCGGTCAGTTTACCTATCCACACGTTTCTTGGGCAGGCTTATACATAAGGGGTTAACCAGTGCAGTGCACATTCTTTCGGCAGAAAATGAGGACTGCCTTTCTTGAATCAGCAGAAGGGAGAGGATGACTGTAGAAAAGATTTCATGATCTGTCTCCACGAATGAATGTTGCTGACCCCAGCAGGTATTGAACCCGCGTGCCCCTCATCACCAGTCAGACGCGCATCTGACTGAGCTACCAAGGCCGGCTTATTAGCTTTGAACAACATCACCCAGCAGTTGATCTTTTTTTTTATTTTTACTGTAAAGGAACAAAAATAAATCCCTCTGTAATGAAAATGAAACTACGCATTCCAACTATGGTACGCACCTGAAATTCTAGTGTTTTTGGATTGGCAATATGTACAGCATTTGCATCTTTGATGTTCTTCCTCAGTTTCTCACTAATATCATCTCGGGAACACTGGAAAAGAAAGTTCAGTCAAACTTTAGTGGCTCGAGCCCCTTTGGGACCATGAAAATCTGTTGAGAAATGAGGTAGTTTGAGCCACTAAGGGTTAAACTTAATGCCAGGTAAGGAAACATCCTGGAGATAATTTCGGGATATTTTTTTCAGTCTTCTATCACATGAAGGTATAAAGGTAACCAGTGATGACCCAGATCAGCTAGTACAGTAAAATGTCTGTATTAAGACAATCTTTAGGACTGTTCAAAAGTGGTTCAAAAGAACTTTCACCTGTCAGGGATAATTTTGGGATCACTTTCCTTATTTCTCGATTTAACCATACACCTGTAGACACAAAAGCGTTCAAACTTTGATGAGCTTCATGTCATTCTGACTTGAAACATCATTCATTATATCCTAACATCATATCAGTCAACTGCCAGACAGAAATAAATTCAAAACACAAGGTGGTGTACATTTCATTGCTGACTCCTACACTGTCCAATCAAAATACATCTCAAATGTCAATCAGAATGTGTTTTCCAAAATAAAACCAATCAATTGTTTGTTCTAGTTTTAGAATTCTTTGATGAATGACATTTGCTTGTCGAACTAACTTGATGCAAAGAGATTCATTGAAACTTAGTTCATAGGAGTTTGAACGCTTTTGTGTCCACGGGTGTATGTTGTTTGTTTGTTTGTATTGGGGTTTAACAGCCCAGTCATCACTATTTTAGGTCATTTTTGAGCCAGTCAGTTTACCTATCCAAACTTTTCCTGGGCAGGCTTATACATAGGCGGTTAACCAGTACAGTGCACATTCTTTCGTCAGAAACTGACATATTGTGGATACTTGTTAGAATTGCCTCGATGAGGCAATTCTAACAAGTACTTACAACGTATGTTTCTGACAAGAAATAAAGAAAATCTCTTGATTATCCTGAATACTTCTCCTTATCCAGAGCTATGTCTTCATAAAAAGGAACTTCCACATACCAGAGAAAAGGTGAGCACTTCAGTGAAGCCAGCAGCTGCCACTTCTTGTCGTAGTAGGTCTGTCAGCTTGTTCAGAGAAAACTGAGTAACCAGTGATAACCCAGGTAAGCTTATACAGTAAAATGGCTGTATTAAGACCACCTTTAGGACTGCTCAAAAGTGGTTCAAAAGAACTTTTACCTATCAGGAATAAATATGTGATCAATTTCCTTATTTCTCTATTTAACCATATATTGTGGGTACTTGTTAGAATTGCCTCGATGAGGCAATTCTAACAAGTACCCACAACATATGTTTCCAACAAAAAATAAAGAAAATTATCTCTTGATTATCCTGAATACTGCTCCTTATCCAGAGCTATGGCTTCGTAATAGGCTTCGTAATAAAGAACTTCAACATACCAGAGAAAAGGTGAGCACTTCAGTGAAGCCAGCAGCTGCCACTTCTTGTCGTAGTAGGTCTGTCAGCTTGTTCAGAGAAAACTGAAAATGTTGAAAAATAAAGATAAATTTATTTACCCTAAGTATTTGGGGGCGGGGGTTGCTTTTACAGCCCTTTCAAGATTATTTCACTCATATCGGGCAGATCGTTAATTGGAGGTGGGCGAAAACCGGAGTACCCAGAGAAAAACCACCTGACCTTCTGTTGCAGAACTTGGCGTCTCACGTGTGACCCTAGCCAGGCTCAAACCCACAGCGGTGACCTAAGTATTTCGACACCTCAACTCCATATCACACTTATTCTTAAATTTGAGCAAGTATAATTTACAACCTGATGTTGTGTCAAAGAAAAGCTGGATGAGTGGCAAAAAGTGGTGTAGACCAGGATGAGATCTTGCATTCTGCATCTCACATCATGTGAACAAGTTTGTGAACTGAAGAACCCACTAAACCCCATTTTATATGGGGAAAACTGGGGTTTACAGGGATATACATTATTTTTCTTATTTCTGCTCCGAGACATAGGTTGTGGGTACTCTTTACAACTGCCTCAATGGGGCAGTTCTAATGAGCATCCACAACCTATGTTTGCGGTATAAATAAGAAAAACATCATGGATTTTCATCAGAAAAGTAACCACTTTGGAGATGTGAAAAACTGCACTATGTCGCACGGGTGTGTTATCATAATGTTTTGGTCTACACTATTTACTCAGGCCTGTCCATCCAAATTCATATGGTAAATATGACTGCAATCACAAACTCTACTCCAAACCAGTCACTGTGGACCAAGCAACCTGTTTTATGGGAGTAAGCATTCCCAACGGAGGCAAATGCATTGGAACTTGCCTGCATTTAGCAGCACCTGTCTTAAATAAGCACATTTAGATTATCTCCAGCACCTTTCTAAAGGGGAATGGGAACACCTGGCAGAGTTTTCCACCATTTGTCAAAGGGAGACAACTTTCAGAACTTCCTGTTCGCTTTTCTATAAGAGCTATCCCATGGAAAAAGGGGTCAACTCTTAAAGGAAAGAATTTGCTCCTGAGGAGCAAGTTCTTTCCTTTAAGAGTTGCCTCCTATTGATATGGGAGACAAAAAGACTTTTGTAGGAGTTGCCTCCTCTGAAGGTGTACCCATTCCCCTTAAATAAGCACATTTTGATTATCTCATAGGTGCTTGCTTTATACAGGTTGGACTACATGTATATGGTGCTGATAACAGTAAATAAGCCGGCTCTTCAGGAAAGTGAACTTTTTGTATAGATGACTAACAAAGGCTTAGGAGCTCGGCAAATATGAGAAAATGACTATAGAAAGTATTTCATGAGCAATCATCACAAGAGAATGTTGCCTAATATGTTGAGTATTGAACCCACAACCTCCTGATGACCAGTCTGGGGCCATTTGTTCAAAACTTACGATGTCGTTAGTTAATGAATAGTTAAAACTTTGATCACTAAATATGGCAAAATTGCTAATATTTTTACTGAAAAAATGAGAGCAGCTTTTGCAAATGCAAAAGCTGCTCTCATTTTATCAGCAAAAATAACACTACATTAATTAACAATTACACCACTAACGAGCTCATTAAGCTAACAAAGCTTGAAACAACAATCCGACTGAGCCACCAGCCTTCAGTCAGAACAGTGATACAATTTTCAAGTGTCCAACTAGGGCATTTGGACCCATTTTTATTCAAGATTTCATGGAGATCGGTTTGCCCCGCCCATCGGTGCTTAAAGAAATAGATGGGCTGCATGATGCTTCCATGCAGAGCTGAAGCAGACTGCACCCGAGTACTGGTAAACCACTTAGAGGATCAAAGCCTGCCGAGGCAAAGCGGTGCGTGTCAGAGCGTCCATATTTATAAACCCTTTGGGTTTCATTGGGCGACAGGGCTTGAGATGTCATTTCATCTCAATGTCGGGTAAAAGTGACCAGTGGGTCACGTATACCCCCGGCCAGCGCCACCCTCTGATATATCTTTGGAGCTTGTATATAGTGTAAATGAAGAGTGAGTGAGTTTTAGTTTTACGTCCCACCAACAGCTAAGGTCATACGGAGACGGGACCTCGGTTTAAAGACTCATCCGAAAGTCTGGAGAAGCCCGGGATCGATCCTGCGATCCCTGGTTTACAAGGCGAGTAGCGTAACCACTGCACCACGGAGGCTTCTAGTGTAAATGAAGAAGTCAAAAGCTATAAGCATCTATAAATGTGCTTGTAAAAGCTAAACCAAACAAAAAATTTCTAAATGGACCAAGGCAGTGAGGACATCAAAATTACTGAAGGATTGGGGGCATCAATGAAACTGAAGCAGCAGGTAGGGGTATGCATCAACAAAATCTTTGGACTGGTATGAAACATTGATGCAAATATCAATTAAATTTGTAGTAGAGTTTACAACATACTGCCATCTATAAACTTTGTCATAAAACTTTAACCAAATGTAAAATTTCTAAGTCCGTGACCTTGAGGTCAAGGTCACCACAGGTGGGGGAAGGGACATACATCATGAAAATCGATGCAAATATCAATTAAATTTGTAGTAGAGTTTACAACATACTGCCATCTATAAACTTTGTCATAAAACTTTAACCAAATGTAAAATTTAAACTTTAACCAAATGTAAAATTTCTAAGTCCGTGACCTTGAGGTCAAGGTCACCACAGGTGGGGGAAGGGACATACATCATGAAAATCAATGCAAATATCAATTAAATTTGTAGTAGAGTTTAGAACATACTGCCATCTATAGACTTTGTCATAAAACATTAACCAAATGTAAAATTTCTAAGTCCGTGACCTTGAGGTCAAGGTCACCGCAGATGGGGGAAGGGACATACATCATGAAATCTTTGGGCTGGTATGCAACATTGATGCAAGTACAGTATCAACTGAATTTGTGCATACAGGCATCTATAAACTTTGTCATAAAACTTTAACCAAATGTGAAATTTCTAAGTCTGTGACCTTGACCTCAAGGTCACTTTTGGGGGTGGGACATGCATCAGTGAAATCTTTGGACCAGTATGTAACTTCAGTGTAAGTATCAACAAAATCTATCAAAGGGTTCAGAAGATACAATCTCTTAGAAACTTTGACGCAAAACTTTAACCAAAATGTTAACGAATGGACAGATGGAAGGACAGATGGACTGACGGACAGATGGACACACGGACGGACGGACGGATGGACGGACGAATGGCAGTACGAAAACTATATACCCCCATAGCATAATTTGTATGCCGGGGGTATAATTAGAAGCAACGTCTCCAAAATGACCTATACTTTGTTGACGGGGACCTTAAACCTCAAATCAAACAAACAACTCATGGAGATTGGTATGAAATATTTTCTACATTCATTCTCTCCCTCCCATTGATTCAAGAAGGGCAGTTGTCAGTTTTTGGTAGAAGAATGTGCACTCTACTGGTAATGTTTTGGTTTAAGCTTCCCAGGAAAAGTGTGGATAGGTAAACTGACCGGCTCGGTATGACCGGAGTTGAATCAGTTGCTAAACTCCAAAACAAATTATTCAAGCTCATTAGGGCAAGCCTGACAAAAGTGCCTATTTAGGAAAGAATACATACCTGATTAGCTATGGTGTTGGTGTTAGGGATAGTCCAATTGAGGTTGTTATAACCATAGGCAATAGCCACATCTTCTACGATATCACAGGCGTGTAGTACATCTGAGAGGTGTTAAGGATATTACACCATTCCTTTACACGCAATTAACCCTTGTCTCATTGAACAGGCAACCCCTATCTTTGCAAACAGTGTAGATCCAGATCAGATGGCTTCTGAAAAAGCCATCTGATCAGGATCTACACTGTTTGTCATGCAGTTTATGGACTGAACGAATACATTATATTAAGTAATTTGATTGGTGGATAGTCAGTGATGGGTGTGGCTAAATTTAATTATTCAGCAGGATAAGGGTTCTGCAAGTCTTTTTGCAAGGGAGACAACTTTGTAAATTCCTGTTTGCTTTTCTTCAAACTCAAGCACCCCAGAAAGATGTCTACTCTTTGACCCACATTGAGATGAAATGACATCTCAAGCTGGCCTGCACTGTTTGTCAGTTGAAGGTGCCCCTTGATACTCAGGAGCAAATTCTTTCCTTTAACCCATTTTATACCAAATTGTATCTTCCACCAAATATATAGCAGGACTTCATTTCAAAATTTAGGGGTGACAGGTCTTACGACGTGAAAGCCGTAACAAAGGAAAGAAGCATAGCCTGAAAAAAAACCCGCCTATGGTGGGATTCGAACCCGGGCCCCTCGGGTGAGAGTCCAGTTCTCTAACCGCTGAGCCAAAGAGTCGTCTCCCTGACGCAGTTGTCAGAGAGTGGTTATAAACCTAGAAGCTATGCATATGATCTACCAAGGTACAAAATGGAAGGGAGGTAACACACCCCCTCTTCAGGAAGTCATCATTTATGATGACGTGAAGGATGCCAACTTCGGCACAAGCCAATTCTGGCATGTAAATTCCAATCTTGGACAAGCCCCCATCTTACAACGTGAAAGCCGTAACAAAGGAAAGAAGCATAGCCTGAAAAAATCCCTGCCTATGGTGGGATTCGAACCCGGCCACTCGGGTGAGAGTCCAGTGCTCTAACCGCTGAGCCAAAGAATCGACTCCCTGACGCAGTTGTCAGAGAGTGGTTATAAACCTAGAAGCTATGCATATGATCTACCAAGGTACAAAATGGAAGGGAGGTAACACAGGTTATGTCATCTTTAAAATTCATTTGGAAATAGCATACTTTGTGACAAACAGTAAAGGCCCTGATCAAAGGCCATGCTCTGCACATCAGTTCTGGGCCTGCACTGTTTGCCAGTATCCTGTTTTGGGGTTTTCAGTACAAAATGGGTAAAAAGGTAGGACCTTACTGACAAAGGTGACAAAGATTTTTGAAAGGGCTTCCTTCCCTGAAGGTGCATCTATCCCCCTTAAGATAGAATTTACAACCAAATGATATAATTTCTTTAATAAATGTAGCCACCAACTTTCAACAAAATAGAATGAACTTTCCCATAATGGAAAGTGACATTTCTGAAAACAGAAAAACTATATCTGAAAATGTTTATGTTATCCACTGCTTCATCTTGCAAATTTTTAAAAGTACTTTCCCATACAGGTAAACAATGTGGACCCGGATCAGACTGCTTTAAAGTAACCAGCAGACAACAAAGCAATTGTTGTGTGTGTGTTTAAATTTTACATCCCACCAACAACTAAGGTCATATGGAGACGGGACCTCAGTTTAAAGACTCATTCTAAAGTCTGGAGAGGAGAGGCTCAAATTGATCCCGCAACCTGGTGTGAGAGGTGAGTAGCTTACCCACTACACCACGGAGGCTTCTAAAGCAACTGTTGTGATTGGCACCTTAAGGGTTGAACTAGAGCTGTCAGTGAAACTGACTAGGGCCCCGGCAGCGCTATCAGAGGAGTAGGAAAATTTGTGGACGGACAGACGGACAGACAGCCGGACGGACGGACAGAGTGATTACTATAGGGCACCCACACTTTCAGTGCGGGGCCCTAATAATGGGGCCTCCTCTCAAATGAACAAATTTGCTCCCTTTATCTCCCTTTGGAAGCAAATACTTTCCTTTGAGGGAGCAAATGTTTTTTACCAGTCCTCTGAAATTTTGGAGACAAAAACATTTCAAACAATTACTCCTGAAGCATAACTATTCACCTGAAGAAATTTTAAGGTTTGTAAGGTGGACTGAAAAAAAAAAAACTTAAATCTCTGCATTTTGTTTGCTTTTCTTTTGGTTTAGTGGCCCTGTCAACAACATTAGGGTCATGGCGAGATGGTCAATTTACCCATCCAGAGTAACTGTTATCCTGGGGCAGCTCATATATAAGCAGCTGACCAATACAGTGCATTTTGGCCAGAAACGGACAGCTGCCCCTCTTGAATAAGCAGAAGGGAGAGAATGACCAGAGAAAATATATCATGAACAAAGATGCTGCAGGAATTGGTGGGTCAGGGGATGGAATCCACAACTACCTGATCATTGGTTAGATGTGGATTTGTTTGATTCGAGTTTTAACGTCCCCGTCAACACTGTAAAGGTCATTTTGGAGACGTTGCTTCCAATTTTGTGGGACTTTTACCCGACATTGAGATAAAATGACAGCTCAAGCCCTGTCGCCAAATGAACCCAATAGGGTTTATTAGCATGGACGGTCCGCCTCGCACCGCGGTTCCTGGACAGGCTTAGATCCTCTAAGCGGTTTACCAGTACTAGTGTGCGGGCCGGATTCAGTTCTGCGTGGAAGCATCATGCAGCCCATATATTTCTTCAAGCCCCTATGGGCAGCCGGGGTTAAATGTGGTACTGAGCCTCTGAGGCTACATGCATTTGAGTGTCAACCTGGGCCCAGTTAGCTCAAGCATCAATAGTTTAACAAGCTCATTAGTGGTTCAAAACTAACAATGTTGTTAGTTAAGACTTTTAACATTTACATGGCAAATATACTAGAATTTTAGCTGAAAAAATGTGAGCAGCTTTTGCATTTTGCAAAAGCTGCTCACATTTTTAAGCAATTTTGACCCCCTTGAACCCTACTTTTATATAGTAAAACTAGGGTTTACGGTGGTATACCATATTTTTCTTATTTCTGCTCTAAAATATAGATTGTGGGTACTCGTTAGAACCGCCTCGATGAGGCGGTTCTAACAAGTGCCCACAATCTATATTTGGAGCAGAAATAAGAAAAAATATCACAATTTTTCATCATAAAATTTTCATTTTTTTGGCGATAAAGGTGGCAATGTATTTGTACAGGCGTGCTTGCGTAATGTTTAACATTTTGACCACTAAGTTAACTAGAGCTGTCAGTGAAACTGACTAGGGCCCCGGCAGCGCTATCAGAGGAGTAGGAAACAAGAGGCCCATGGGCCACTATGCTCACCAGAGCTCAGGTGGGCACTGCCAAATTGCAGCCATGTATTTTAACATGATATCATTTTAATCTGCCAAATGAACCCCCATATCCAAATGAGCATCCATGTGGACTCAGTATATGAAACATTAGGCCTTTTATGAAGTAGAGGGGGTGGGGCATGGACCCAATGGAGCCCTGGTTGGTATCACTAAATGTGTCTTATCACAAAGAACAAGAATATATATGGTTTAGCAGTGGGGATCTGCATGGCTGGAGATATAAGTGGAGGGGTTGGAGCATGCCCTGTCGTTCCCAGGAAAGCCCAAGATTGTTGTCACTAAATGTGTCTCATCATAAGGACCAAGTATATATATGGTTTAGGGGTGGGAATCTGAACGGTTTCCAAAATATCCTTTCATGAAGTGGAAATGAGAGGACTGGCCCCTGCGGACACCCCTACAGTAGGTGTGCTAATAATAAGGAACAAGAACATATATGAATATGGGGTGGGGATTTAATGGTTTCTGAAATATATGGCCTTTTATGAAGTGGAAGGGCGGGGCACATTGCCTCAGCACAAAGAGACCCCCAAGTTGGTGTGACTGAATGAGTCTTATCATAAGGAACAAGAATATATATGGTTTAGGGGTGGGGATCTGAACTATTTCTGAGATATGTGGCTTTTAATGAAGTCAAGCGGTGGAGCAAGGCCCGGGCATGCCCCGGGGACTCACAAGCTGGTGTCAATGAATGTGCCTTATCATAAGGAAGATGAATATATATGGTTTAGGGGTGGGGCTCTGAACAGTTTCTGAGATATAAGGCCTTTTGTGAAGTGCAGGGGTGGGGCAAGGCCCAGGGAGACCCCCAGGTTGGTGTCAATGAAAGTGTCTTATCATAAGGTACAAGAATATATATGGTTTAGGGGTGGGGATCTGTAAAGTTTCAGAGATATTGTGATATTATGAAATGGAGGGGGTGGGGCATGGCCCCAGCACATCCCTGGGGACCCCCAGGTTGGTGTCACTGAATGTGTCTCATCATAATGAACAAGAACATATATGGTTTAGGGGTGGGGATCTGAACAGTTTCTGAGATATATGGGCTTTTGTGAAGTGAAGGGGTGGGGCATGGCTCCGGCGCACCCTGGCAGACCCCCAATTTGGGGTCAATGAATGCGTCTTATCATAAGGAGCAAGAATATATATGGTTTAGGGGTGGGGATCTGTAAGGTTTCCGAGATATTGGGCCTTTTATGAAATGGAGGGGCGGGACATGGCCCCGGCGCATCCCGGGGGACTTCCAGTTTGATGTCACTGAATGCGTCTTATCATAAGGAACAAGAGTATATAGGGTTCAGGGGTGGGGATCTGAATGGTTTCCGAGATATTGGGCCTTTTATGAAGTGGAGGGGGTGGGGCATGGCCTCGGCACATCCCGGAGGACCTCCAGGTTGGTGTCACTGAATGCGTCTTATTAATAGGAACAAGAATATATATGGTTTAGGGGTGGGGATCTGTAAGGTTTCTGAGATATAAGTCATTTTATGAAGTACTGGGGGCGGAGCATGGCCCCAGCACAACCTACTGGACCCCCAGGTTGACATAACAGCATATGGCTGAGAGAAGTTGACTAAAGGAACATTTCTATGAAAGTTTTGTCAAAATATCTGCAAAGGCTTTGTAGTTAATGCCATTTTTCAATTTTCCCCATTATAAGTCTATGGAAAATCTAAGTTGCCATAGCAACCAAACTAAAGAGCCGAATTTCATAAAAAACACAAAACCTGTAAAGGCAAATATGGTGAATATTTCCATAAACTTTCAGCCTCATAGAGCATACGGTTTCTGAGGAGATGATTTTTTAAGTATTTTTTTTTCTATTTTTTCATTTTGGTTTCCATGGCAACCAATACAAATGAGCAGTAGGCCTAAAATCATATGGCAGATAGTAGATTGCCTAAGGAATATTTCTATGAAAGTTTTGTTAAAATATCTGCAGTGGCTTGGCAGTAAATGCCATTTTTCAATTTTCCCCATTATAAGTCTATGGAAACTCTAAGTTGCCATAGCAACCAAACCAATGAGCCGAATTTCATAAAAAACACAAACTTTCAATCCCCCAACCCAAGGATGCTACAGATGAAATTTGGACTCAATCGGCCCAGTGGTTTCAGAGGAGATGTCGTTTGAAAGTGTTGACGACGCAGACGCAGACGCAGACGACGACGACGACGACGACGCAGACGACGACGGACAACTGCCTATCCTAAAAGCTCCCCCGGAGCCTTCGGCTCTGGTGAGCTAAAAATTTGTGGACGGACAGCCGGACAGACAGACAGACGGACGGACAGAGTGATTACTATAGGGCACCCACACTTTCAGTGCGGGGCCCTAATAAGAAAGTTATGGAGGATAAAAAAATGTGGACGGACAGACGGACAGACAGACAGACGGACGGACAGAGTGATTACTATAGAGCACCCACACTTTCAGTGCGGGGCCACATTATGGTTAACATTTCTGCCAAGTAATATTTAAATCCATCCAGGAATAATAACAAAGTTATTAATTGGACACAGGAAAGACCCTTTTTTGACCTTTAACCTCTAAGTATGACCTTGACCTTTGAGGTACGGACCTGAGTGTTGCGCGCAACACTCCATCACATTATGGTTAACATTTCTGCCATCCAGGAATAATAATAACAAAGTTATTAATTGGACACAGGAAAGACACTTTTTTGACCTTTAACCTCTAAGTATGACCTTGACCTTTGAGGTACGGACCTGAGTCTTGCGCGCAACACTCCATCACATTATGGTTAACATTTCTGCCAAGTAATATTTAAATCCATCCAGGAATAAGAAAGTTATTGAGGATAAAAAAATTTGTGGACGGACAGACGGACAGACGGACAGACAGACAGACAGACAGACAGACAGACGGATGGACGGACAGAGTGATTACTATAGGGCACCCACACTTTCAGTGCGGGGCCCTAATAATGCTTTAAATAACTGGGCACACAGGTTGTTAACTGTTCTAGCAAGTACAATTTCTATTACTCTCATATCTTTGCTGAAGAAAAGGAGATTTGCAAAAGCTACTCACATTTTTTGCAGCAAAAAATACCAGCATGTTTAACACAGTAAATGGTCACAATTCTAACAACATGTTCACTGATGATAGTGTTAATTTTGAACAACTACGCCCCGATATTAATCAAAATGATCAAGCAGAAAGGATACCAGCTCTGGTTGGTGGTATTTCAACTTTCACACTCTGTCCACCATCAACCACCTCTGATTGAAGACACATTCTTGTCAGCAGACTGGCCATCGCTTCACCTGTTATACTAAAATAGTAAAAGATAATCTTTAAACCCATAAACTGTGAATCACAATTGTTGCAGACATCATTTTCAAATATTTCTTTCTTATTTTTTTCGGAGAAAATCTGACTTGAGAATCATTATCTAAAGCTATGAGTTAGCAGACAATTCACATGATTTTCAAAAAGAATCAGCTTTGAAAATCAAGACTAGACATTTCATGTGTTGGACGACTATTTAAATGAAATATCAAGTCTGATATTCTCTCCAAAATACTGAAATAAAAAAAAAAAACACTCTCAAAGTTGTCTCTTAAAATTTCTTTTGTTGCTTAAAGGGGTATGGGTACACCTGGCAGATTTTTTCACCATTTTTAAAAGTGAGGCTACTTTAGGGAATTCCTTTTTTTTCACTTTTCTGTAGGCGCTGTCCCACTGAAAAAGGGGTCTACTCGTAAAGGAAAGAATTCCCTCCTCAGGAGCAAATTCGTTCCTTTAAGTGTTGATCCCATTTGACATGGGAGACAAAAATACCTTTGCAGGAGTTGCCTCCCCTGAAGGTGTACCCATTCCCCTCAAGGATTGAAGAACATGTATCCAGCATTCATGATAAAGATTACAACTTAAGGTTTCAACCCTTAAGATGCTAAGAAAAACTTCATCTGAAAATATTAGCTGTATTTGTTGTCTACTGCATCTTTTTGCAAACTTTTCAGACCTATTCTGTTCTAATGAAGCCTTAGAATTCTTGAAAATTGGGTCTGAAGTTTTGGGTTGTTGCAAATGTTATGTTTTGGGTTGTTGCAAATGTTTTGGGTTGTTGCAAATGTTATGGGCTGTTGCAAATGTTATGGGTTGTTGCAAATGTTGACAGCTGAAAGAACAAACTGACAGGCAGAAAACCTGGGGCAAGTTGTTCAAAACTAACAATGTTGTTAATTAACATATCGTTAAAACTTTGATCATTTAATATGGGAAATATGCTAATATTTTTGCTGAAAAAATGTGAGCAGCTTTTGCAGATGGAAAAGCTGCTCACATATTTTCAGCAAAAATAACACTATTTTAGATATTGCACTTGCTAGAACAATTAATAATTTGAACACCAATGAGCTCGTTAAGCTAACAATGCTTTGAACAAATGGTCCCAGATGCCTACCATATTTACCCTAAATATTCTGCCATCTCAGCTTCTTTAATACTATAGTTGTTCTAAAATTTGAACAAGTTAAATTTACTTATCCATGTTGTGCTAAAAATAGCTGGATGAGTGGCAAACCGTGTTGACCCTGATGAGACGTTGTGCAGCACTGGCAGGTTCTCATATGGGTTTGCACTATTTGTTTGAGACTATCTGTACGAATAAAAACAGTTAATAGGGTATATTGCTCCAGGCTAGGAGCATGCACAACAATGATTACTGGGTTTATATGGCATGAGGCTTTACATCCCTGCCAACACTATTTAGGTAATTTTGTAGATGTTGCTTCCTATTTTGTGGGAATTCTACCCAACACTGAAATGAAATGACATCACAAGCTCTACTGCCCAAAGATACTGCTAGGGATTAAAATCAGGGACTAGCACTGCTTTGCCTGGTACTCATGTTCAGTTGGTTTACTAGTACTCAGGTTCGGTTGGGTTCAGCTCAACGCTGAAGCAACACTTCTACAAGCCCCGTTGGTTAGGGGTGTACTGGGCAAATAAATGTATAAAATAAATACTGAACACTTACTTGAAACCAACTCTTTTATTGATGTGGTCTACACTAACTACTTCATGTCTGTATGCTAACTCCTGAAAGATTATATGCACCATGAGTGAGTCACAACCTTTTGATATACACTCTTACAGTAGAACTTCAACTACTCAAACAAATATGTGATCAAGATAATTTGCTGTAGACAGAGGTTGTTTGAGATATCAAGGTTAATCATAGTGCTGGATCAGCAGGCATAATAGGGACAAATAAGGGATTTTTAGCTCACCAGAGCTGAAGGATCCTGGGGAACTTATAGCATAGGCAGTTGTCTGTCGTCGTTGTCCTTCGTATGTCGTCTGGTGTCAACACTTTTAAATGACTTCTCCTCTGAAGCCACTGGGCCTATTGGGCCCAAATTTCATCTGTAGTATCCTTGGGCTGGGGGATTGAAAGTTTGTGCTTTCTTATGAATATCAGCTCTTTTATCTGGTTGCTATGGCAACTTACAGTTCCATAGACTTAAAATGGGGAAAACTGAAAAATGACATTTACTGCCAAGTCATTGAAGATATATATGCAGACCATAAATGGTCTTTTTACTACATAATCTATATTTTGTTTGGATATAACACGATTGTTTAACTAACAAGGTTTTTACTTTGGCCCCTAACACTAGTGATATAAAGAGGTTGGGGTGCATGTATATCTGCTATATCTGCATTATTCATACACCACAACCTTGCTATAACATGGTTCATTATAACACCGTTTGGATATAACACGGTTTCAAGATTGATCCCAAAAATGTGAAGATTATATAGAAAAATGACCATAAATGGTCATTTTTCTATATAATCTACCCATTTTTGTTTGGATATAACACGGTTGTTTAACTAACACGGTTTCTGCTTTGGAACCCACTAATAGTGTTAAAAAGAGGTTGTGGTGTATCGATGAGGCAATTCAAATGAGAATTCACAGCATACCTTTACAAAATAAACAAGAAGGAGCCCCTTACTCAAAATATTTGTTATTTGGAGTTATGAGAAGAATTTTATCATGACTCAAGAATGAGATCTAATCAGCAATTGTAGATGAACCATCAGTATTTGAGTCATTGACGTTTTACTACCAAATATATTTCATCAAATGTGTTGAAAACATCAGAATTTTCACAAGTGTGAAGCAAGAGTAAAAACATCAGAATTTTCACTTGTGCTTCGCACACATGAAAATTCTGATGTTTTCAACACACTTTATGAAATATTTTTGCTATTTATCGAGAAAGAAAAATCTTTTTGTATTATACATGAATTCGGTGAAAAAAGTAGCCCGGGCTGCACAGTGTGAAACTAGAGCTGCCGCCTAACGGGCGCCAATTATACCCCCGCATGTGTATATCAATCTTAAGTACTAGTGGCAAGGTGTGTGGTGTGTGAATATTAAAGAAATCAGTCAAAGAATAAGGAAGTTATGAGCAATGTTAAAGTTTTTTGTAACGGACCGACGACGACGACAGACGACAAGCTGACTCCTATATACCCCCTTCAAACTTCGTTTGCGGGGGTATAAATATTATTTTTACTCCTTCAGATATGCATTTATTTCACTGCTAAGTATATAAATAAATGCTTTAATATCATGTAACTTGGCTGTTATTTAGTAGTTGTATCATGTCATGACCACACATGTAGTAACACATGGTAAGTGGCATGTAACATGGTAATGTTGTCCGTGATATCTGTATGTTTTCTACTGTAATTCCTCAGCAATAAAACACGATTTAAAATCGTTATATGATGAAAAAAGTATCTTACAATTGTGATCATTTCATAAAATGACAAGAAGATTTTTAAAAGTTTTCCCTATATAAGTCTGTGTAAAACTGGTGGGCCACAGGGCGGGCCATTTTTGGCTCCAGGGCTATAATTTGAACAATTTAGGTAGAGGTCCGCTAGATGAAGCGTCATATCAAACATCAAAAACCGGGTCCTTCTAGTTTCAGACAAGAAGATTTTTAAATTCGGTTTCCCTATGTAAGTCTACGCATTTTTTGCCCAAGGGATATAATTTGAACAATCTTGGTAGATGTCCATAAGATCCAATTTCATACCAAATATCACAGACTTTGGCCTTCTGGTTTCAGACAAGAAGATTTCTGAAAGTTTTCCCTATATAAATTTATGTAAAACTGGTGGGCCCTGGCACCGGGGCATTTTTGGCCCCAGGGCAATAATTTTAACAATATTGGTAGAGGTCCACTAAATGAAGCTTCAGTATACTAAGTATCAAAGACCTGGGCCTTGCTGTTTCAGAGAAGAAGATTTTTTAAGTTTTCAGTAAAATCTATTTTTGGCTCCTGTGACCTAGATGTGCAATGGACCGGAACCATTTGGACAACTTTGAAAGGGGACCACCTAAGGATCATTCCTGTGAAGGATGGTCAAAATCCGATCAGTGGTTTAGGAGGCAATGTCGTTTGAAGAAATTGATTGCGCATGCACGGACGCATGACAGACAAAATATGATCCCAAAAGCTCACCTCAAAATGTGAGCAGCTTTTGCAAATGCATTTTATCACCAAAAATACCAGAGTATTAGATATTGTACTAACTAGAACAGTTAACAATTTCACCACTAACGAGCTCGTTAAGCTAACGATGCTTTGAACAACTGGGCCCAGGTGGGGAATCAAACCCACAACCTGATCAACAGTTGGGCCAGCATCGAATTGAGCCACCAGGACCACAATCCTCTTTGCAGTAGATCATGATAAAATCTCATTTCAACCATATAAACATGTGTGAGCAATATCAAGAGATGAATGGTTTGTAATTTTTATCATGCAGTAACAACTTACAGGATAGACAACTATGGTACCATCTGTTTGAATCACTTCTGCACTTTCGACTCTGAAAAAACAAGCAACAAAATATTAAACCTTTTCATCCATCAGTTTCTGGAGTGAACCCTTTCAATCTTTGAATCTGGTAATTCGGCGATTTAAAGCCCCTAATCTACCCTAGACTATAAGAATCTTACAGGGGTGTGAGGGATGGATGGAAAAATCCGTCCCGAGGGTCACTGTCCAGCATCATGAGGCTTGCTGAGTGATGCCGGACAGTGATCCAGAGGGACAGATTTTTCTATCCACCCCTCACACCCATGTTGGATACTTTTTCTTGCATACCTTTCATTTCTAAGCATGAATTTTTTAATACTGCAGTCACTTCGGTTGCAGACGTCCGCCATATTGTGATGACTTAGTGACGTCACGTAACGTGCTGTGACGTCAACCTTAATGATGGCGCATATGAGGTCTTAGTCAACCAGTTCATTTATCAAACAGGCGAGAATATTTCATTTTGGGAAAGAACACCAGGGTTAGAACAGAATTTCTATCCCAAGCTAAAACTGTGGTTTTTCTAATCTGGTGTGCAAGAAATAGTTCTATATACTCAGAGTAAACCCTTATCCTTTATCCTTCTGAACCCAACAACCCGTACCTTTGCAAACTGAAGTTCCTGATCAGATGGCTTCAAGGTCATTTTGGAGACACTGCTTCCAATTTCCTTGGACTTTTACCCGACACTGAGATGAAATGACATCTCAAGCCACGCCACCCAATGAAACCAATAGGGTGGTCATTGAATGGTCGGACTTGCACCATTTTGCCTGGGCAGACTTAGTCCTTCTAAGCAGTCCCTGAATGTAGGCCTGGAAAATGGTTATGATCAGGATTTAGACTGTTTCATTTAACCCTTAAAATCCTGGGGCCAGTTGTTCAAAGCATCGTTAGCTTAACGAGCTCGTTAGTGGCCATATTGTTAACTCTTCTAGCAAGTACAATATCGAAGTTTTTGGTATTTTGGCTGAAAAAATGTGAGCAGCTTTTGCATCCGCAAAAGCTGCTCACATTTTTTCAGCAAAAATTTCAGCATATTTGCCATATTTAATGATCAAAGTTTTAACGATACGTTAACTAACAACATCGTTAGTTTTGAACAACTGGCCCCAGCACTTTAAGCAAACGGTATTTGCTACTGTCCTAGTACATGATCACAGTCCAGATTTTACTTTTTACACAGCGTTCTGGCGTCACAAGGATAAGACTAGGGCTGCTATAAATAACCAGTACCTGGATTTTGTACATGTTCAGCAACAGTCATGTGGACAGAGGGCCCTGAATCGCTCACCTGCCTATCACTGTCTCTAGTGCATTCTTGGCCCAAGAGCTATAACTTGAATAAACTTGGTAGCAGTCCACTAGATAAGGCTTCAGACCAATTATCAAAGACCTGGGCCTTCTGGTTTCAGAAAAGAAGATTTTTAAAGGATTTCCCTATATAAGCCTATGTAAAACCAGCGGACCCTGGCTCGTGGGCATTTTTGGCGCCAGGGCTATAATTTGACCGATCTCAACAGAGGTTCACTAGTTGAAGCTTCACACCAGATATCAAAGACCAGGGCCTTCTTGTTTCGGACAAGAAGATTTTTAAAGGTTTTTTCCTACATAAGCCTATGTAAAACTAGTGGGTCCCAGTGCAGGGACATTTTTGGCCCAAAGGCTATACTTTGAACTATCTTGGTAGAGGTCCATTAGATGAAGCTTCATACCAAATATCAAAGACCTGGGCCTTGCGGTTTCAGAGAAGATTTTCTAAAGATTTTCCCTATATAAGCAAATGTAAAATCAAAGGGCCACGGGGCGGGGGGCATTTTTCGCCCGAGCACTATAATCTGAACAATCTTGGTAGGGGTCCACTAGATTAAGCTTCATACCAAATAGCAAAGACCTGGGCCTTGCGGTTTCAGAGAAGATGATTTTTAAAGATTTTCCCTATATAAGCCCATGTAAAACCAAAGGGTCCTGTGGCGGGGCATTTTTGGCCCCAGCACTATAATTTGAACAATCTTGGTAGGGGTCCACTAGATGAAGCTTCATAGCAATTATCAAAGATCTGGGCCTTGCGGTTTCAGAGAAGAAGATTTTTTAAGATTTTCCATATATAAGCCCATGTAAAACCAAAGGGCCCCGGGGCGCGGGCATTTTCGCACCAGCACTATAATTTGAACAATCTTGGTAGGGGTCCACTAGATGAAGCTTCATACCAAATATCAAAGATCTGGGCCTTGCGGTTTCAGAGAAGAAGATTTTTTAAGATTTTCCATATATAAGCCCATGTAAAACCAAAGGGCCCCGGGGCGCGGGCATTTTCGCAACAGCACTATAATTTGAACAATCTTGGTAGGGGTCCACTAGATGAAGCTTCATACCAAATATCAAACAAGAGGGCCCAGAGGGCCCTGGTTCGCTCACCTGTGTGTCACTGTCTTGAGTACATTCTATTTTCAGCTCTTGTGGCCATCTTGTTCATCAGCAGAGTGATTTTAGCTTATTTGGTAGGGAGTAACCTCGGCAACATTCCTGGGAACTTTGAATCAAATTGGCCTTAGGGTTTAGGGGGAGTTTCCGTTTGAATCAAATTTACAATATTTTTCTATTCTTACCTCCGGTGGCCATTTTGTTAATCTGAGTGGGATTGTTTAAGCCTTTTTGGTAGAGGATCATCTAAGCAAAATTGTCACAAGGAACCTACATGCTAAATATGAAGGCTGTATCTCAAATGCTTTAAAAGTTATGACAAAGTAGGTCAAAGGTCAAGGTCATGGGTCAAAAGTTTTGAATGGCTGAGAAAACCTTGTCACAAGGAACATGCATGCCAAATATGAAGCCTCTATCTCATATTGTTCAAAAGGTATGATAAAGTAGGTCACAGGTCAAGGTCACAGGTCAAATCTTTATGAGTGGGAAGCCCTTGTCAGAAGGAACCTACATGCCAAGTATGAAGGCTCTATCTCAAACGGTTCAAAAGTTATGACAAAATAACCTACTGATCTACTTTTTGATTTGACATGACCCATATTCGAACTTAACTGAGATATTGTCCAGATGATCATTCTGTGCAAGTTATATGATGATTTGACTGAAACTGTGGCCTCTTAGAATGTTCAAAACGTTTTTCTATGATTTGACCTGCTGACCTACTTTTTGACCTGACATGACCCATATTCAAACTTGACACAGATATTGTCAAGATGATCATTCTGAGCAAGTTTGATGATAATCGGACCAAAACTTGGGCCTCTAGTGCGTTCACAAGGTTTTTCAACAATCTGACCTACTGACCTACATATTGGCCAGACATGAACAATATTCAAAATTAACCGAGATTTTGTCAAATGATCATTTTGAGCAAGTTTGATGATGATCGGACCAAAACTGTAGCCGCCAGTGTGATCAGAGGTTTTTTCTATGATTTGACCTACTGACCTACTTTTAAACCCAACATGACCCATATTTGAACTTGACTGAGATATTGTCAAGATGATCATTCTGGGCAAGTTTGATGATGATCGGACCTAAATTGTGGCCTCTAGTGTGTTCACAAGGTTTTTCTCTGATTTGACCTACTGACCTACTTTTTGACCCTACGTGACCAATATTCGAATTTGACCGAGAAATTGTCAAGATAATCATTCTGAGCAAGTTTCATGATGATCAGCCAAGAACTGTGGCCTCTAGTGTATTCACAAGGTTTTTCTATGATTTGACCTACTGACCTAACAGACATAACCCATATTTGAACTTGACCGAGATATTGTCAAAATGATCATTCTGGGCAAGTCTGATGATGATCGGACCAAAACTGTGGCCTCTAGTGTGTTCACATGGTTTTTCTATGATTTGACCTACTTACCTACTTTTTGACCCGACATGACCCGTATTCAAACTTGACCGAGATATTGTCAAGATGATCATTCTGGGCAAGTTTGATAATGATTGGACCAAAACTGCGGCCTCTAGTGTATTCACAAGGTTTTTCTATGATTTGACCTACTGGCCTACTTTTTGACCCAGCATGACTCATATTCAAATGTGATCAAGATATTATCAAGATGATCATTCTGAGCAAGTTTGATGATGATTGGACATAAATTGTGGCCTCTAGTGTGTTCAGAAGGTTTTTCTATGATTTGACCTACTGATCTACTTTTTGACTCGACAACACCCATATTCGAACTTGACTTAGATATTGTCAAGATAATCATTCTGGGCAAGTTTGATGGTGATCAGACCAAAACTGTGGCCTCTCGTGTCTTCACAAGGTTTTTTACCTGATTTGACCTACTGACCTACTTTTTGACCCGACATGACCCATATTCGAACTTGACCGAGATTTTGTGGTAGTACAAATTGTGTGCAAGTTTAGTTAAAATCAAATCATAAATGAAACATCTATCATGCAGACAAGACCAAAATAGGCAATTTTTGCCTTTTCAGGGGCCGTAACTCCATAACACATGATGGGATAAGGCTGGTTCAAGAAAGGAACCCAGATATCATGGTAGTACAAGTTGTGTGCAAGTCTGGTTAAAATCAAATCATAAATGAAACATCTATCGTGCAGACAAGACCAAAATAGGCAATTTTTGCCATTTCAGGGGCCGTAACTCCGTAACACATGATGGGATATGGCTGGTTCAAGAAAGGAACCTAGATCGCATGGTGGTACAAGTTGTGTGCAAGTCTGGTTAAAATCAAATCATAAATGAAGATGCTATCGTGCAGACAAGACCAAAATAGGCAATTTTTGCCATTTCAGGGGCCGTAACTCCGTAACACATGATGGGATATGGCTGGTTCAAGAAAAGAACCTACATCTCATGGTGGTACAAGTTGTGTGCAAGTCTGGTTAAAATCAAATCATAAATGAAGATGCTATCGTGCGGACAAGACCAAAATAGGCAATTTTTGCCATTTCAGGGGCCGTAACTCCGTAACACATGATGGGATATGGCTGGTTCAAGAAAGGAACCTAGATCTCATGGTGGTACAAGTTGTGTGCAAGTCTGGTTAAAATCAAATCATAAATGAAGATGCTATCGTGCGGACAAGACCAAAATAGGCAATTTTTGCCCTTTCAGGGGCCATAACTCTGTAACACATGATGGGATACAGCTGGTTCAAGAAAGGAACCTAGATCTCATGGTGGTACAAGTTGTGTGCAAGTCTGGTTAAAATCAAATCATAAATTAAGATGCTATCGTGCGGACAAGAAATTGTTTACGCACGCACGGACGCACGGACGGACGGACGCACTGACGACGGACGACGGACAAAATGTGATCACAAAAGCTCACCTTGTCACTACGTGACAGGTGAGCTAAAAACTGGGCTTTGCGGTTTCAGAGAAGAAGATTTTTAAAGATTTTCCCTATATAATCCTATGTAAAACCAAAGGAGCCCGGGGCGGGGGCATTTTTCGCACCAGCACTATAATTTGAACAATCTTGGTAGGGGTCCACTAGATGAAGCTTCATACCAAATATCAAAGACCTGGGCCTTTTGGTTTCAGAGAAGAAGATTTATTAAGTTTTCAGTGAAAAAAAATCTATTTTTGGCTTCTGTGACCTAGATGTGCAATGGAACGGAACCATTTGAACAACTCTGAAAGGGGACCACCTGAGGATCATTCCTGTGAAGTTTGGTCAAAATCCGATCAGTGGTTTAGGAGGAGATGTCGTTTGAAGAAAAAGTTTATGGACACACGCACAGACACACGACGAACAACAAGTGATCCCAAAAGCTCACCTCGTCACTATGTGACAGGTGAGCTAATAAAAATGATATTTCCACTGTGAAAAATATATGATATTTTCACACCATGACCTTGTTATTTTCACAGTAGGAGCCCGGACTACTTTTTCTTATTTAATCGATAAAATAATTCGGTAAAATGATATTTTTAATGTAAAATTAATTTTAACTAATAATATACCTACCCATCACTACAATTATAGCCTTTTCACCAGACGCAGGTCTGGGTCAGTCTGACAAAAACAAGAGGGCCATGATGGCCCTGGATCGCTCACCTGATCCATAGTGTAACAAGTGGGCCCCAGAGAGGGCCATTATTGGCCCCAGGGCTTTAATGTACATAATGTTGAGGGAGGTCTTAAAGGTGAAGCTTCATACCAAACATCAACAAAGGCTAAAATTTGAACAATCTTGTCAAAGGTCCACTAGATGAAGCTACACATCAAATATCAAAGACCTGGGCCTAGCGGTTTCAGAGAAGAAGATTTTTAAAGATTTTGCCTATATAAGCCTATGTAAAATCAAAGGGCCCCGGGACAGGGGCATTTTTTGCCCCAGCACTATAGTTTGAACAATCTTGGTAGGGGTCCACTAGATGAAGCTTCATACCAAATATCAAAGTTCTGGGCCTTGTGGTTTCAGAGAAGAAGATTTTTAAAGATTTTCCCTATATAAGCCTATGTAAAACCAAAGGGCCCCGTGGCAGGGGGGGATTTTTTGTCCCAGCACTATAATTTGAACAATCTTGGTAGGGGTCCACTAGACGAAGCTTCATACCAAATATCAAAGTCCTGGGCCTTGTGGTTTCAGAGAAGAAGATTTTTAAAGATTTTCCCTATATAAGCCAATGTAAAACCAAAGGGCCCCGGGGCAGGGGCATTTTTGGCCCCAGCACTAAAATTGGAACAATCTTGGTAGGGGTCCACTAGATGAAGCTTCATACCAAATATCAAAGTCCTGGGCCTTGTGGTTTTAGAGAAGAAAATTTTTAAAGATTTTCCCTATATAAGCCTATGTAAAACCAAAGGGCCCCGTGGCGGGGGCATTTTTGGCCCCAGCACTATAATTTGAACAATCTTGGTAGGGGTCCACTAGATGAAGCTTCATACCAAATATATAAGACCTGGGCCTTGTGGTTTCAGAGAAGAAGATTTTTAAAAATTTTCCCTATATAAGCCAATGTAAAAGCAAAGGGCCCCGTGGCGGGGGCATTTTTGTCCCAGCACTAAAATTTGAACAATCTTGGTAGGGGTCCACTAGATGAAGCTTCATACCAAATATCAAAGTCCTGGGCCTTGTGGTTTCAGAAAAGAAAATTTTTAAAGATTTTCCCTATATAAGCCCATGTAAAACCAAAGGGCCCCGTGGCGGGGGCATTTTTTGTCCCAGCACTAAAATTTGAACAATCTTGGTAGGGGTCCACTAGATGAAGCTTCATACCAAATATCAAAGACCTGGGCCTTGTGGTTTCAGAGAAGAAGATTTTTTAAGATTTTCCCTATATAAGCCTATGTAAAACCAAAGGGCCCCGGGGCGGGGGCATTTTTGGCCCCAGCACTGTAATTTGAACAATCTTGGTAGGGGTCAACTAGATGAAGCTTCATACCAAATATCAAAGACCTGGGCCTTGTGGTTTCAGAGAAGAAGATTTTTAAAGATTTTCCCTATATAAGCCAATGTAAAACCAAAGGGCCCCGTGGCGGGGGCATTTTTTGTCCCAGCACTATAATTTGAACAATCTTGGTAGGGGTCCACTAGATGAAGCTTCATACCAAATATCAAAGTCCTGGGCCTTGTGGTTTCAGAGTAGAAGATTTTTGAAGATTTTCCCTATATAAGCCTATGTAAAACCAAAGGGCCCTGGGGCGGGGGCATTTTTGGCCCCAGCACTATAATTTGAACAATCTTGGTAGGGGTCCACTAGATGAAGCTTCATACCAAATATCAAAGACCTGGGCCTTGTGGTTTCAGAGAAGAAGATTTTTAAAGATTTTCCCTATATAAGCCAATGTAAAACCAAAGGGCCCCGTGGCGGGGGCATTTTTCGTCCCAGCACTCAAATTTGAACAATCTTGGTAGGGGTCCACTAGATGAAGCTTCATACCAAATATCAAAGTCCTGGGCCTTGTGGTTTCAGAGAAGAAGATTTTTAAAGATTTTCCCTATATAAGCCTATGTAAAACCAAAGGGCCCCCGTGCGGGGGCATTTTTGGCCCCAGCACTATAATTTGAACAATCTTGGTAGGGGTCCACTAGATGAAGCTTCATACCAAATAACAAAGACCTGGGCCTTGTGGTTTCAGAGAAGAAGATTTTTTAAGTTTTTGGTGAAAAAAATCTGTTTTTGGCTCCTGTGACCTAGATGTGCAACGGACCGGAACCATTTGACCCATACAATCATTCTGAGCAAGTTTAATGATGATTGGACCATAACTGTGCCCTCTAGTGTGTTCACAAGGTTTTTCTATGATTTGACCTACTGACCTACTTTTTGACCCAACATGACCCATATTCAAACTTGACTGAGATATTGTCAGGATGATTATTCTGAGCAAGTTTGATGATGATTGGACCATAACTGTGCCCTCTAGAGTGTTCACAAGGTTTTTCTATGAATTGACCTACTGACCTACTTTTTGACCCGACATGACCCATATTCAAACTTGACCGAGATATTGTCACAATGATCATTCTGAGCAAGTTTGATGATAATTGAACCATAACTGTGCCCTCTAGAGTGTTCACAAGGACTATCTATGGTTTGACCTACTGACCTACTTTTTGACCCTACATGATCCATATTCGAACCTGACCGAGATATTGTCATGATAATTATTCTGAGCAAGTTTGATGATGATTGGACCAAAACTGTGCCCTCTAGAGTGTTCACAAGGTTTTTCTATGATTTGACCTACTGACCTACTTTTTCACCCGACATGACCCATATTCGAACTTGACCGAGATATTGTCATGATGATCATTCTGAGCAAGTTTGATGATGATTGGACCAAAACTGTGGCCTCTAGTTTGTTCACAAGAAAAAGTTTACGCACGACGGACGACGGACGACGGACGACGCACGACGACGCCGGACATCTTACGGTCACAAAAGCTCACCATGACCTTCGGTCAGGTGAGCTAAAAATCTAGCCAGAAATGCCACCGGCATGTCCCTTTTCCGGTGACCTCCCTAGTGTCGAGTCCTGATTGGTCGCTGATGTCACATGACCTATCAGACCAATAGGCAGACGATACAGGTCATGTGACCGCGGTTTTCGCGCCGGGAGGTCATTATTTCTTTCAGGAAAACAAATATTTCAGGCGGGGCTGGGAGGCGGGACATGCCATTGTAGTGATGGGTAGGTATATTATTAATTGAAATTAATTTTACATTAAAAATATCATTTTAATATCAAATATAACTACCCATCACTACAATTATAGCCTGAATTCAAAGCAAGTGGAGGGTTGGATGAAAAATAAAGTTTTTCATACCTAACTCCTCTAACCTTGGTTGTTTATACCCCTTTTAAAACCATCCAATGATGGTATTGAAAGTGAGTATCCACCATGACTGCAAGGGATCCAAATCCAAAAATCACAATAAGTGGAGATGATAAATGGACAGGAACCGGAGTCAAAATAGAAGGTTCACACCTATTCAAACAGGCTAACAAACAACCAAGGAAAACAAAATCCCAAAATAAGTGCTGCTCATAATAGATTGAGAAGCTACTAAACTACCCAAGGAATGAGTACCACTACGAATGGGAACCAAGCTCCTTAGGTGAAGGGATGAAAAGTAGAGTTGGAACGTCCATTACGCAGTAAGAAAAACATTCTGAAGAAAAAACGGAGTTCCAATATGCCCAAAATGTAGAAGGTTATAACCTCATACTGTATTCTGGAATGATAATAGGGCAAAAGTGAAATAAGCATATAGAAGCTTGATCACTTTACAAATCCACTTTGCAATCAAGGATGGAGAAATATATCCAAAACCCATTGATTGGAAAGAAAAAATTCTCATGATAATCTCGAAACGCCTACGATCCACGAATCCTGGAAATGACAGGACAAATAATAGTTTCAGACAAGGTGATTTATAGCCTGAAACAAAAATAGGTTGTAAAAATGATGTATTCAAAATGGTGATCTGTTTTATGTTTTGAAACTGACAGTTGTGAGATCATTGCCAAGTCAAAATTGTGACTTACAATACGATTGATCAATTACCATAAGTGTCCTTATAAATTATAAATTTAAAAGATAATTTACTTTTTAGGTGGATACCAAAAATATTTCATCTCGTGTGTTCAACACACTCGAAGAAATATTTTTGGTATCCACCTCAAAAAGTGAATATTCTCTATTTACTTACATAAATGGTTCTTGACAATATTGGCTGAACATTGTAACGACAGTGTCTAATGTTATTTTAGCCTTGGTTAGATCTGTCGCCGTACATTCTATGAACACATTCTTGGTTTCTAAGGTGATTTTAGTATGTTCCCCTGAAAAAAAGGAAACAATCGATTTTAACCCTAAAGACGCTAAGAAAAACTACATCTGAAACTACATCAGGGCCCAGTGGTGAAAGGCCCAATGATTAGCCAAGAAAAGGTATGCTATTATTAAACTGAGGGCTATTCCAGCACAGCCATGCCATGAATGTTAAAAGGCATCTTAAATCAAATAACTAAGTGAGTAGTGCATTTTGAATTTTAAACAAGAAATGCTTTTGAAGTGTGTGTGTGTGTTGGGGGGTGCGGGGGTGGGGTCTTTCCATTCACCTTTCAAATTTACAGATCTGTTGCAAAACTTTAGCACATTCAGTCCATCAAGGAGCTCCTAAATATTTGGACACCTCAACTCCTTACTCAATCAAAAATTTGAACAAGTACAACTTACTAACAGATGTTGTGTCTACAAATAACTGGATGAGTTGCAACAAGAAATCAGACAACACATTCTGCGGCGTTTCATCTGGGTTTACACTGTTTGCTCAGGCCTGTTTGTTGGAATACATATGCTGAATACCGAATAAAAAAAGAAATATCTGAAATCTTCTCTATTGCCAGAACTTGTGTGACCACTGAAGATTCCGGCAAATAAAAATCAAAAATGAGTTCCTTTAAGAGCAATGAAAACATTCATAAGAAAGAAGATGGGTCATACTACGTAGTTTCGGCTAATAAAGCCTCATCAGTGACCCTGTAATGATCTGGCAACGAAAGCCAGAGGAAACATACTGCAAATTTGCGAATTTCGAACAGGCAGTCGATTCAAAGACTGATATAAATCAAAATGGAGTCCAAATAATTAAAAACCTGTCTAGAATATGAGTCTAAAGCAATAATTTATTTCTGATTTCTCAGAATAGTCATGCTGATCTCAAAGGACCAAAAGTAAAATATAAACTGCACTGCACAATGTGCAGGCTTGCCTGAATCTTCAGTGGTCACATATATTATAAGTAGATTAGTCTCACAGGGAGGCTCAAATAAATTACATACTTACCATTTATAATTGGTGGCATTGAAAGCACAACCCCGTTTTTATCATAGATGACTGGATACACTGGTTTATCTTGGATGATGTGTAAATAGGGCTTCAAATGGCTATCACCCTAAAAAGAAAAATGACAATTTTTCATTTTGGGCATTCAGGCCACATAAAGAATATTTCACCTTTTATTCAAGGTGTGTTCAATAAGTATCAGGAATGTTGTCATAACTTTTTAAATAATGCATTTGTTTTTGCAAAAGATAAATTTTATTTGTTTTGTACTTAAAACAAAACTGACAATCACTATGGCAACATCATGTTTACCCTACCATCAGTTGTTGAAGTTGATTGATTTTGGAGTCTGACACTCTTGTTCATCTGAGGAGAATATTTTGGGCAATTTTGGTAGAGGATCACCCAGGGAATATTCCTGCAAAATTATTTTGAAATTGGGCGTGACCTAGGAGGAGATGGCGTTTTAAGTTTTTTTCTCCAATTGTTTTTCTATTTTTAACTCTGGCAGCCATCTTGTTTGGAACGATTCAGGAAATTTTGGTAGAGGGTCACCAAAGAAATATTTCGTTTAAGCAGTTTTGTATGGTGACAATAGCCATTCTTGACCTAGTACTAAACTGATTTTCCACAGATATTAAGCTATAACTTCCAAGCATGTCAATACGAAGTTTCCATTGATGTCATTGATGAAAGTTACAAAGATTTCATTGACATCTAACAACCTCCAACTATCAGTCTGTTGACAGGCTTTTGAAATGCCATGAACATAACATACTGTATTTACCATATGTATTCGGACAGATAGCATTACAATAACACACCCGTGCGATGTAGTGCATTTTTCACATCTGCAAAATGGCTACTTTTCTGATGAAAATACAGTCAAACCTGTATTAAGCAAGCACCTAAGGGATAACCAAAACGTGCTTGCTGATGACAGGTGGTTGCTTGATACAGGTGAAATTTAACATATTTGCCTTTTTTGGGAACTTAATGCCTGCTTGCTTAAGACAGGTTGCTTGCTAAAAGAGGTGGCCACTAACACAGGTTTTACTGCATTTGATATTTTTCTTAATTATACTGCAAACATAGGTTGTGGGTGCTCGTTGGAACCGCCTCAATAAGGCGGTTCTAACGAGTACCCACAACCTATGTCTTGTAGCAGAAATAAGAAATATAATGTATACCCCCGTAAACCCCAGTTTTCTCTATACAAAGTGGGGTTTAGGGGGTGTTCATTTCACGGACTTTATCACGTGATGGCCTGAGTAAATAGTGTAAAGCCTGATGAGATGCCGCATAGCGTCTCATAATTTTCAACACTTTGCCACTCATACAGCTATTTTTAGACACAAAATAAGGTAGTAAATTGTACTGTTCAAATTTTAAAACAAGTTTGTTTGTTTGATTTGAGGTTTAACATCCTCGTCAACACTGTAAAGGTCATTTTGGACACGTTGCTTCCAATTTTGTGGGACTTTTACCAGACATTGAGATGAAATGACATCTCAAGCCCTGCCGCCCAATAAACAATAAAACCAATAGGGTTTGTAAGCATTGACGGGCCGACTCGCACCGCATTGCCTGGGCAGGCTTAGATCCTCTAAGTGGTTTACCAGTACTCGTGTGCGGGTCGGTTTCAGCTCTGCGTGAAAGCATCATGCAGCCCATTTATTTCTTCAGGCCCCGATGGACGGGGGCTAAGAACAAGTTTGGTAAGGAGATGAGGCGTCTGAATTTTTAGGGTAATTTAAAATGTCACAAAATTTACATAAACTTCTGTATGGACATGACCTAACATCTTCACACCACAGATATGATAATTACATAATACAGTACCTAAGCAAGTTCATTTACACTGCATCACAGCTATCGTTGCTCATTGTTTGATAAACACCATAGAGAAATGGAAGTTTTTTTTTCAAGGGGAATGGATGCACCATCAGGGGAGGCAACTCCTGCAAAAGTATTTTTGTTTCCCATATCAATAGGGGTCAACTCTTAAAGGAAAGAATTTGCTCCTAAGCAGCAAATTCTTTCCTTTAAGAGTAGACCCCTTTTCAGTGGGACAGGGCTTATAGACAAGAGGCCCATGGGCCACTACGCTCACCAGAGGTCATGTGGTTTATACCATATACAGGCATGGTGCCCATCTTGGTCATGTGACAACAAAAGGCCACCATGCAATCAGTAAAATCCACTGTCTTGCCTTTTTTCCATACAACTGTCTATGTGACCAAATTTCACCGTGATGTAAAAACAGGTCAAGGTAAACCAAAGGTCATCATTCGAACAAAATTGGTAGGGTCCGAGTACTTGATGCTGCATACCAAGTTTCAAGGTCATCAGCCATTTTGTTCCTGAGAAGAAGATTTTTTAAGGTTTTTACCATATATGGGCATGGCAGCCATATTGGTCATGTGACCCAGTCCTCACGAGCAAACTTTCGTTCCCCCTTCCCACAGAGGCTCCACTTGTAATTTGGTTTCAATCCACCCAGCAGTTAAGTTGGGAAGAAGATAAAACAAGAGGGCCATGATGGCCCTGGATCGCTCACCTGATGCATACTGTAAAGGCAACATATTAAGGTGGTTCTATCAAAACCCATCAATTAATGTAGGGGATTAGAGCGAAGATGAACTTTTTCCTAAAATAGCCACAAGAACTTGACCTTGACCCCAACACCTTGAAAGTCTGACAAGCTTGCATGCATGTATGTATGTACAAAATAAATGCAATATCCCAACCCTATCACAACTTTTTTGTGTGGGGATGGTGGGGATATGATTTATTTATGCGTTTAAAAAAAAAAACGAGCATAGCATGCGGATGCCAATGCTCAGTTGTACTCTACTTTTCATTATGAAGTGCTGCGAGTCTGAAGGCAACATTTGATGTAATTGTGGAATATTAAAAGAAAGTCAGTTTTTGCACAACGACCACGAGTTTGACCCAGACATAAAATTCGTTGAAAATGTAGGTGCTAGAGCAATGACAAAGTTTTTCTCTGAAAATTGCCAGACCTTGAGGCCATGACCTTGAAAGTCAAAGTGGCCTAAGATATTATCATAAGCAACATTTGTGTGAAGCTATATTAAAATCCTTAGCAAAATGTAAGCGCTAGAGCAATGACAAAGTTTTCTAGTTTTCTAAAGATAGCCAGTGACCTTGACCTTGAGGCCATGACCTTGAAAGGGTCACATACGCAACATTGGCGTGAAGTTATTTATATTAAAATATGATGAAAAATGAAGGCGTTAGAGCGATGACAATTTTAAAAAAAACAAAAAACAAGAGGACTAGGATTGTCCTATATCGTTGACTCGAGTAACAGATTCAATCTTTCAAATAATTAGTTTCCATTAAAGGGAAACTTTAATGTTTAGTTGCTTCATGTAAATGGTCATTTTTTTCTCCTTTTCCATTTGCAGGTATTTTTCTGCATATTTTACCTCTGTTAACTGGTGAGTCTTGTCTTTCGGTCATGAGTCATGACTTATGATTTTGTGGTCAAGTTATCTTTGTTAAACAGTCAAAATAACAGAAGATTGTTATTCCATACCAAAGAAATAAACAGTAGAAAAGCCCACCACATTTATGGCATTTGCAATTTGCATAAATGCAAGATGGATTTTAACCAAGTGATTTCTTTCTTAATTCAACATGAGCCATATTCAAACTTGGCCAAGACTGGAACAAACCTTTGACCTCCATACAGGGAAAAGGTAAATGCTGATAACAGACAAATGCGAGTTACAACATTAGTCACCTGATTTGTCATCTGTCTGTCATTTTCAAAGTCTTTGTTTTAAACAGTGTAGGCAGAGATCTGAAAGCTTGTTACATAACAGCGATTCCACACAATAATATGTGTGATTTGTTGCTTCATACATTTAAATTGATAGATCTACTGCATATAATTTACAGTGTTTATTGTTGAGAGTTTCAAAATAAACTATCTTCATGCAATGATTCCAATTATTTCTAAAATACACAGAGAATTGCATGCAAGACAGTATTGACTGCTAATTATATCATTAGCAGTTAAAAAAAGTCTTGCATCTAATCCTCAAAATGCTGCAATGGGTCACATTCCATTGCAAAGTCTAGCATCACTGGGATCTCGGCTTCATTTAAAAATGATTAACAAGGTCTTCTTGGCTCAGGGATAACCTGAAACAGACAAAACAAATGATGATGTGATAATTCAGCTATATATATGACATTATGAGAAAAGTTGTTGATTTGAAAGAACTGTCGTCTCAAGCTTGTGGCTTTTTTACAAGTCTTAACTTTTTGACCCTATATTATATGACCCATAAATCTACAAATAGCTTTTAAGGCAATCATTCTGAAAGTTGAACAAGATGGAACTGTGATGTCTGGGGAATTCAAAGTTCTTTTCATTTACTTTGACCCTTTGACCTTATAAAATTCCTCTGCCATGGCCTGCTACTTCATCAAGATGATCATTCTGAGCCAATTTTGTGATGGTTGAAACAAAATGGTGGCCGATAAATGATGACCTTAAAATAGCCATAAATACCTGGCAATATGAAAGTCAAACATGGTACATATATTAACATACCAAACATTTGTGTGAAGTTATATTAAAATCCGTCTATAATTGAAGCCATAACAATGTTTTTCTAAAAATAGCCACATTTACTTTAACCATGAACCCAGAATCATGAATGTTGATCTTGCTTGAGATATTATCATACCTAACATTTGGATGAAGTGACATCAAAATCCACTGAAAAATGCAGGCTCAAGAGCCATGAAAAGTATCTTCTAACAATAGCCATAAACTCTTTGACTTAAGCTCAGACTATGAAAGCCAAACTTACGAGGACTGTGGCCACGTAAAATCGATTTATGCCCCCGAGTGGAATACTTTCCATCCCCAATGGAATTCCTTTCCATTGACTGTTCCAAGGCAGTTCTTCTGTGGCGGTTTATTTATGTTATTGTTTGTCGCGTATTGTGTGTTTGACATGTGTCCTTTTATTTTGGATGGCCATTAGACCATTTTGTGGGAAAGTAACTGTCCTTTTGGCCTTCGTATGTTTAGGTTTCCATTATTGTCTGGTCGATTCGTGTTTGTGTTACTTTCCCTTTGGTGTCTTTGATGTGTAAGTTAATTGTATCGATTCCTGATCTTTGTTTTACTTCTACTTTGATATATTATCATACTCCACATTTGTGTGAATCTAAATTAAAATCCATCAACAACTGCAAGTGCTGGACTGATAACAAAGTTTTTCTTAAAACAACCAGTGACCTTGACCTTGATTTGTTTGATTTGAGGTTTAACTTCTCTGTCAACACTACTTAGGTCATTTTGGAGACGTTACTTCCAATTTTGTGGGACTTTTACCTGACATTGAGATGAAATGACATCTCAATCCCTGCCGCCCAATAAAACCAATAGGGTTTATATGCATGGAAGGGCCGACTCATAGCAGTTTTCCTGGGCAAGCTTTCCTCGGAGTCTAACTGTTGGTTTTCTTTTGCTCCAGTATTTCTGTTGTTGTATACTGTAGTCCTCTACCTTGTTTCATCTCTGTAGCTTTTTGATTTGTGTGTTCTCGGAGATGTTACACTGTTGAGTTAGGAAGCCTTCATGCGGACTAAACAAAATTAATGTCTACCGCTGCAGAATTAAGGGCGAGGATTGTGGCCATGTAAAATCGATTTAAGCCCCCCAATGGAATACTTTCCATCCCCGATGGAATACTTTCCAATGACCGTTCCAAGGCGGTTTTTCTGTGGCACTTTTTGATTTGTATGTTCTCGGGGGTGTTGCGCTGTTGAGTTAGGAAGCCTTCATGCAGACTAAACAAAATTAATGTCAACCGCTACAGAAGTAAGGGCGAGGATTGTGGCCACGTAAAATCGATTTAAGCCCCCCAATGGAATGCTTTCCATCTGCGATGGAATACTTTCCATGCACGGTGGAATTCCTTTCCATTGACCGTTAAGCAAGTTTGATCATGATTGGTCTAACGCTGTGGCGTCTAGAGTGTTCACAAGGTTCGTATATAATTTGACCTACTAACCTACTTTTTGACCTGATATGACCCATATTCAAACTTGACCGAGATATTGTCATGATGATCATTCTGAGCAAGTTTGATTATGACTGGACCAAAATTGTGGCCTCTTGAGTGTTCACAAGGTTTTTCTATGATTTGACCGGCTGACCTACTTTTTAACCTGACATAACCTATATTCGAACCTGACCAGATATTGTCACAATGACCATTCTGAGCAAGATTAATGATGATTGGACCAAAACTGTGGCCTTCAGAGTGTTCACAAGGTTTTTCTATGATTTGACCTACTGGCCTACTTTTTGACCTGACATGACCCATATTCAAACTTGACCGAGATATGTCATGATGATCATTCTGAGCAAGTTTGATTATAATTGGACAAAATTGTGTCAGGATGATCATTCTGAGCAAGTTTGATTATAATTTGACCAAAATTGTGGCCTCTAAGGTGTTCACAAGGTTTTTCTATGATTTGACCTGCTGAACTACTTTTTAACCCTACATGATCCATATTCAAACCTGAATGAGATATTGACACAATGATCAAACTGAGCAAAGTTGATGATGATTGGATCAAAGTGTTGCCTCTAGTGTTCACAAAGTTTTTCTATGATTTGAACTACTGACCTATTTTTGACTCGAATTGACCCATATTCGAACTTGACCGAGATATTGTCATGATGATCATTCTGAGCAAGTTTAATTATGATTGGATAAAAAATTGTGGCCTCTTGAGTGTTCACAAGATTTTTCTACGATTTGACCGGCTGACCTACTTTTTTACCCGACATGGCCCCTATTCGAATTTGACTGAGACATTGTCACAATGACCATTGTGAGCAAGATTAATGATGATTGGACCAAAACTGTGGCCTTCTGAGTGTTCACAAGGTTCTTATATGATTTGACCTACTGACCTACTTTTTGACCTGACATGACCCATATTCAACCATGACCGAGATATTGTCAGGATGATCATTTCTGAGCATGTTTGATTATGATTGGACCAAAAATGTGGCCTCTAGGGGGTTCACAAGGTTTTTCTATGATTTGACTCGCTGACCTACTTTTTAACCCGACATGACCCATATTCCAACTTGACTGAAATATTGTCGCAATGATAATTCTGAGCAAGTTTGATCATGATTGGACCAAAACTGTGGCATCCAGAGTGTTCACAAGGTTTTTCTATGCTTTGACCTACTGACCTACTTTTTGACCCGACATGACCCATATTAAAACTTGACCAAGATATTGTCATGATGATCATTCTTAGCAAGTTTGTTTATAATTGGACCAAAACTGTGGCCTCTAGTGTTCACAAGGTTTTTCTATGATTTGACCCGCTGACCTACTTTTTGACCCGACATGACCCATATTCATTCTTAAGCAAAATATTGTCACAATGATCATTCTGAGCAAGTTTGATGATGATTGGACCAAAATTGTGGCCTCTAGAGTGTTCACAAGTTTTTTCTTTAATTTGACCTACTGACCTACTTTTTGACCCGAAAAGACCTTTATTCAAACTTAGCCAAGATATTGTCACAATGACCATTCTGAGCAAGATTAATGATTTAACCAAACTTGTGGCCTCCTGAGTATTCACAAGGTTTTTCTATGATTTGACCTACTGACCTACTTTTCAACCGGACATGACCCATATTCAAACTTGACCGAGATATTGTCATGATGATCATTCTGAGCAAGTTTGATTATGATTGGACCAAAATTGTGGCCCCTAGGGTGTTCACAAGGTTTTTATATGATTTGACCCGCTGACCTACTTTTTAACCCGATATGACCCATATTCGAACTGGACTGAAATATTGTCACAATGGTCATTCTGAGCATGACCCGACGCTAGGCCCTTTTACAGCCAATATTTGGGAGTTGGCGGCGTCCGGATGCGGCGTCTGATCGGGGTCTGCATTGTTTGCATAACGCTAGGCCATTTTCGAGCCAAGGTTTGGAAGTTGGTGCAGGCCTAGATCGGTGCAGGCCCAGATCGGATGCCGCAAGATGCGGCGTATGATCGCGGGCTGCACTGTTTGCATAACGCTTGGCCATTTTCCAGCATAAGTTTGGTGGTTGGCAAGCAGTGTGGGCCCGGATTGGACGCTGCAGGATGCGGCGTCTGATCGGGGCCTGCATTGTTTGCATAACGCTAGGCCATTTTCCAGCCAAAGTTTGGTGGATGGCAAACAGTGCGTACCCAGATTGGACGATGCAGGATGCGGCGTCTGATCGGGGCCTGCACTGTTTGCATAACGCTAGGCCATTTTCCAGCCAAAGTTTGGTGGATGGCAAACGGTGCGTACCCGGATTGGACGCTGCAGGATGCGGCGTCTGATCGGGGCCTGCACTGTTTGCATAACGCTGGGCCATTTTCCAGCCAAAGATTGGTGGATGGCAGACGGTGCGTACCCAGATTGGACGCTGCAGGATGCGGCGTCTGATCGGGGCCTGCACTGTTTGCATAACGCTGGGCCATTTTCCAGCCAAGGTTTGGTGGATGGCAAGCAGTGCGGGCCCGGATTGGACGCTGCAGGATGCGGCGTCTGATCGGGGCCTGCAATGTTTGCGTAATGCTGTGCCCTTTTCCAGCCAAAATTTGGTAGTTGGCAAGCGGTTTGGGCCTAGATCAGACGCCGCAGCATGCGGCGTCTGATCGGGGCCTGCACTGTTTGCATAACCATAGGCCATTTTCCACAAAAAAAACGGGCTGCACTGTTTGCATAACGCTTGGCCATTTTCCAGCATAAGTTTGGTGGTTGGCAAGCAGTGTGGGCCCGGATTGGACGCTGCAGGATGCAGCGTCTGATCGGGGCCTGCATTGTTTGCATAACGCTAGGCCATTTTCCAGCCAAAGTTTGGTGGATGGCAAACAGTGCGTACCCAGATTGGACGATGCAGGATGCGGCGTCTGATCGGGGCCTGCACTGTTTGCATAACGCTAGGCCATTTTCCAGCCAAAGTTTGGTGGATGGCAAACGGTGCGTACCCGGATTGGACGCTGCAGGATGCGGCGTCTGATCGGGGCCTGCACTGTTTGCATAACGCTGGGCCATTTTCCAGCCAAAGATTGGTGGATGGCAGACGGTGCGTACCCAGATTGGACGCTGCAGGATGCGGCGTCTGATCGGGGCCTGCACTGTTTGCATAACGCTGGGCCATTTTCCAGCCAAGGTTTGGTGGATGGCAAGCAGTGCGGGCCCGGATTGGACGCTGCAGGATGCGGCGTCTGATCGGGGCCTGCAATGTTTGCGTAATGCTGTGCCCTTTTCCAGCCAAAATTTGGTAGTTGGCAAGCGGTTTGGGCCTAGATCAGACGCCGCAGCATGCGGCGTCTGATCGGGGCCTGCACTGTTTGCATAACCATAGGCCATTTTCCACAAAAAAAAAAAAAAAAAAATCGGTAGTTGGCAAACAGTGCGAGCCCGGGTCGGACGCAGCGGGATGCGGCGTCTGATCGGGGCCTGCACTGTTTGCATAGCGCTAGGCCATTTTCCAGCCAAAATTTGGTAGTTGGCAAGCAGTGCGGGCCGAGATCGGACGCCGCAGGATGCGGAGTCTGGTTGGGGCCTGCAGTGTTGGCCCAACGATAGGCCATTTTCCAGCCAAAATTTGGTAGTTGGCAAACGGTGCGGGCCCAGATCGGACGCCGCAGGATGCGGCGTCTGGTCGTGGCCTGCTCTGTTTGCAAAACGCTAGGCCATTTTCCAGCCTAAATTTGAAGGGAGCGCAATCTGACACCCCTGGTTTTCGGGATGAACTTCTGCTGTGTGTAGGGTGGAAGATTCTAATTGGTACAAAAGGGGTTTATATTGTAGTTTTTTATTATTACTGTTGTTGCTGTCGGAAATATTGTTCTTATTGTTAGATCATTTTATTATTGGTTCGTAGGTATGTTTCTCAGGTGTTCTCCAATTAGTGTAGATGTAAGTTTGCTTTAGTGCTGTGAGTGTCAGGGGGGGGGGGGGATGAGTTTGTTCCGTTCTATTTGTGGGCGAACAGCGAGGGCTCTGGCGAGACTGTAAAGATAAGCAGCCGCGACAGAGCCTTAGCTTTTCGCTTTGACATAAGGCATCACTGATAGAGTTACATGATTGTAGCAGCATTGATTTTCAATATTGTTCATGGGCCAGTTGTTCAGTTGGTTATTGGATCGCTAAAACTTTGATCATTTGTTGTGGCAGGTGTGCTAATAATTTTGCTGTAAAAATGTGAGCAGCTTTTTCGTATGCAAGGGCTGCTCGCAGTTTTTCAACCAAAAAAAAAAAAAAATACATATTAAACTTGTTAGAACAGCTAACAATATGACCACTAAAGAGCTTGTTGGACTACCGATGCTTTGAACAGCTGGTCCTAGGTTTTTGGCGCCAAACAGGGTTGCGACGTTATGATGTCGGGAATCCGACGTCATGACGCCGCGGCAACGTTTGGCATAACAAAAACATTAAATATGGTGGAAAGATGAATAGGAAAAATATGTGATAGCTTGAAAGAAAAATCCGTGAAAAAGGCTGTAAAAAGCCGAAACGTCTGGAGATTGTGAAGAATTATTGTGATAATAAATGTTATAAAACTGTTTGTGCGTCAAAGGCATTCTGAGCAAGTTTCATGATAATTGGACCAAAACAGTGGCCTTCAGAGTGTTCACAAGGTTTTTCTATGATTTGACCTACTGACCTACTTTTTGACCGGACATGACCCATATTCGAACTTGACCAAGATATTGTCATGATGATCATTCTGAGCAAGTTTGATTATGATTGGACCAAAATTGTGGCCTCTAGGGTGTTCACAAGGTTTTTCTATGATTTGACCCGCTGACCTACTTTTTAAGCCGACATGATCCATATTCAAACTTCACTAAAATATTGTCACAATGATCATTCTGAGCAAGTTTGATGATGATTGGACCAAAATTGTGGCCTCTCGAGTGTTCACAAGGTTTTTCTATGATTTGACCTACTGACCTACTTTTTTACCCGACATGACCCAAATTCGAACTTGACCGAGATATTGTCATGATTATCATTCTGAGCAAGTTTGATGATAATTGGACCAAAACTGTGGCCTCTAGTGTGTTCACAAGAAAAAGTTTACGCACGGACGACGCACGACGGACGACGGACGACGCACGACGACGCCGGACATCTTACTGTCACAAAAGCTCACCATGACCTTCGGTCAGGTGAGCTAAAAAGTGAATCTGAGCCTTCCCGGACAAAGGTCAGTAAATGACCTTGACCTTCAGAAACGACAAAATTCCATTCAGCTGAGTGCAAATATCATTTCTGATGCCACTAGCTACCATGCAATCAGAAAAATCAACTGTTTTGCCTTTTCCATACAAATGTCTCAGTGACCATATTTGACCTTGACTTAAAACAGGTCAAGGTCAACCAAAGGTCAAAATTTGAACAAACATGACAGGGCCCGAGTCCCCGATGCTGCATACCAAGTTTCAAAAAATCGGCCATTCGGTTCTTGAGAAGAAGATTTTTAAAGGACTTTACCATATATGGGCATGGCAGCCATATTGGTCATGTGACCCAGTCCACACAAACAAACTTTCGTTCCACCTTCCCACAGAGGCTCCACATGTAATTTGGTTTCAATCGTCTCAGCAGTTTAAGTTGAGAAGAAGATAAAAATACTGAATCTGAGCCTTCATGGACAAAGGTCAGTAAATGACCTTGACCTTCAGAACTGTCAAAATTCCATTCAGCTGCGTGTAAATATCATTTCTGATGCCACTAGCTACCATGCAATCAGAAAATTCAACTGTTTTGCCTTTTCCATACAAATGTCTCAGTGACCATATTTGACCTTGACGTAAAACTGGTCAAGGTCAACCAAAGGTCAAAATTTGAAAAAACATGACAGGGCCCGAGTCCCCGATGCTGCATACCAAGTTTCAAGAACATCGGCCATTCGGTTCTTGAGAAGAAGATTTTTAAAGGTCTTTACCATATATGGGCATGGCAGCCATATTGGTCATGTGACCCAGTCCACACAAACAAACTTTCGTTCCACCTTCCCACAGAGGCTCCACATGTAATTTGGTTTCAATCGTCTCAGCAGTTTAAGTTGAGAAGAAGATAAAAATACTGAATCTGAGCCTTCATGGACAAAGGTCAGTAAATGACCTTGACCTTCAGAACTGTCAAAATTCCATTCAGCTGCGTGTAAATATCATTTCTGATGCCACAAGCAACCATGCAATCAGAAAATCCACAGTTTTGCCTTTTTTCTATACAAATGTCTAAGTGACCAAATTTGACCTTGACGTAAAACAGGTCAAGGTCAACCAAAAGTCATCATTTGAACAAACTTGGTAGGGCCCAAGTCCCCGATGCTGCATACCAAGTTTCAAGAACATCGGCCATTCGGTTCTTGAGAAGAAGATTTTTAAAGGTTTTTACCATATATGGGCATGGCGGCCATATTGGTCATGTGAGCCAGTCCTCACGAACAAACTTTCGTTCCCCCTTCCCACAGAGGCTCCACATGTAATTTGGTTTCAATTGGCCAATTAGTTTCAGAGGAGATGTTGTTCGAAAATGTTGACGACACAGACAATGCAGACGACGCAGAAGACGACCATTGCCTATACTATAAGCTCACCCGGAGCCTTTGGCTCTGGTGAGCTAAAAAGCAAACCGGAAGTCCCAAAAGTTGTCTCCCTGTGAAAAATGGCGGAAAAATCGGCCAGATGTTCCCATTCCCCTTAATTACATGCATTTTATACGCCAAATAAGACATAAGGCCTGACAATGTATTTCAATTCTCTCATTTCTGAAACAGGCTTGGTATTTCACTGAAAATATCTCCTCTCAGAGAAACTAGAATACAATTTATCCAAAACTTACAACAATGATCATTCTAAAAACTTACTGAATATAACTGCATCAGTTCTACAGCTGTATATTCTTGTGTTTGACTAAGAGGTTTAAACTTGATATCTGCCGGAGGTTTAGCATCATAAACGAATGGTCCTTCTATAGTGTCAAGGTCATGTGTTCCTATAGCAACCAAAGTTCTTCTCCTGCAAACAGAAAGAAAGTTCGAGGTTGCATGATTCTAAAACAACCAACATTCTTTGGTACACAGCGTAGTTATATTAATTATACCCGCTTTTTTGAAGAAAAAAAAAAACGGGTATATAATTTTCGTCACGGGTGTCCGTCCGGACGCCCGTCCGTCCGTCCATCCTTCCATCTGTCACGTTTCTTGTGAATGCAACTACTTTTTTATTTCTTTACCTACAGTGACCAAACATGGTACATACATTGCTTGGGGTCTGCAGATGTGCATGAAGGTGTCGAAATTTTCATCTGACCCCCTGGGGTCATGGGGTGAGGTCAAAGGTCAAATTTCTTAGAAAAGGCTTGTGAATGTAACTTCTCAATTGTCCTATTCAGTGTACACATGCATTTCTAAGTGTGTTGTCCATAGAAAAAGCGGGTATTTGCGATGGTGTACCATCGACTGCGCGATTCTAGTTTATTTTAGTTCAATTGCGATGAAAGTTCCAAGCTTATTGAATCGCTCTCAAACACTCATTCCGGCTGTTATCACGCACTCACGCGAGAGAGAGGCAGTGACTTATACACCAATGCTACCCATTTACACCTGAGTCGAGTGGGGCTTTGTCATAACATGTCTTGCTCAAGGACACACCTTGCCTCCGGTGGCCGGATTCGAACCCACAACCTTTCGATCATAAGTTGAATGCGCTAACCACTGAGCGTGGAGTGATGTCAAACTTAACGACAGCTTACATGGCATCTTATTCAACCAGTGCACACTAAACATGTGAAAGTTCTTGATTTTTATTCTGTCCTTGGGTAGAATAAGAATTTGTATCCCAGTGTTAAGTCCAGGTTTTCCTTTTCTGGGTCCAGTTGTTCAAAGCATCATTAGCTCAATGAGCTCGTTAGTGGTCGTATTGTTAACTGTTCTAGCAAGTATAATATCTAATATAGTGTTTTTTTTGCTGAAAAAATGTGCAAAAGCTGGTCACATTTTTTCAGCAAAAATATTAGCATATTTCCCATATTAAATGATCAAAGTTTTAACGATATGTTAACTAATGACATCATAAAGGCCGATTTATGAACAAGGGTTTCCCTGCATCACTAAAAGTAGAGCAAACTGGCTAATGGGCAAGAAAGAGCCGATATATATGGATTTATGAACAAGAGTTTTCATGCATCACTAAAAGTAGAGCAAACTTTGTCTAATGGGCAAGAAAGAGCCGATATATGGATTTATGTTTGTTTGTTTGTTTGATTTGAGGTTTAACGTCCCCCTCAACACTGTAAAGGTCATTTTGGAGACGTTGCTTCCAATTTTGTGGGACTTTTACCCGACATTGAGATGAAATGACATCTCAAGCCCTGTCACCCAATGAAACAAATAGGGTTTATTAGCATGGACGGTCCGCCTCGCACCGCGGTTCCTGGACAGGCTTAGATCCTCTAAGCGGTTTACCAGTACTTGTGTGCTGGGCCGGATTCAGCTCTGCGTGGTAGCATCATGCAGCCCATATATTTCTTCAAGCCCCTATGGGCGGGGGCTTATATGGATTTATGAACAAGAGTTTTCCTGCATCACTGAAAGTAGAGCAAACTTTGTCTAATTGGCAAGAAAGAAACAATATGGATTTATGAACAAGAATTTCCCTGCATCACTAAATGAAGAGCAAACTCTCTTATGTGCAAGAAAGCGCCAAAATATGAATTAATGAACAAGAATTTTACAGCATCACTAAAAGTAGAGCAAACTCTGTCTAATGGACAAGAAAGAACCAGTATGGATTTATGAACAAGTATTTCCCTGGATCACTAAAAGTAGAACAAACTTTGTCTAATGGACCAGAAAGAACCAATATTAATTTATGAACAAGAGCTTCCCTGCATCACTAAAAGAAAAACAAAGTCTGTCAGATGGACAAGAAAGAACCAATATGGATTTATAAACAAGAATTTCCCTGCATCACTAAAAGTAGAGCAAACTCTGACTGGCAAGAAAGAACCAATATGGATTTATGATCAAGAATTTTCCTGCATCACTAAAAGCAGAGCAAACTCTGACTCATTGGAAAGAAAGGAGCAATATGGATTTATGGACAATTAACTGGACTTACCGACAGAGATTCTGATGCAACTTATCTTGAAGGTCAATGAAACTTTTATATCTGTCATCGGTGAACTTGATGTTTCTCAGCACGGCTGCTACAGCATGTGGTCTAACCTGCTTGGTCTGGAATTAAAAAGAAAAGGTTTACACTATATTTAAGGGGAATGGGTGACACCTGGCAGATTTTCCGCCATTTTTTAAAAGGGAGACAGCTTTCCGGACTTACTGTCCCCTTTTCTATGAGCCCTGTCCCACTGAAAAAGGGGTCTACTCTTTAAGGAAAGAATTTGCTCCTCAGGAGCAAATTCTTTCCTTTAAGAGTTGGCCCCTATTGACATCGGAGACAAAAATACTTTTGCAGGAGTTGCCTCCCCTGAAGGTGTTCCCCTTCCTCTTAATTTACACAGCTCCAGATGAAAATGAATAATGAGGGGAATTTGGGGTTATTTTTTCTTATTTCTCCTTTAAAACATAAGCTGTGGGTACTCATTAGAATTGCCTAATTCTAATGAGTACTCACAACATATGTTTTAAACAAAATATCCTTACTCCTTACCTGGAGCTATATTTTACTTTACAGCCAAAGCCCATCAGGGCTTGAAGAAATAAATGGGCTGCATGATGCTTTCACGCAGCGCTGAAACCGACCACACACGAGTACTGGTAAACCACATAAGAGGATCTAAGCCTGCCCAGGCAAAGCAGTGCAAGTCGGACCGTCCATGCTAATAAACCCTATTGGTTTCAATGGGCGACAGGGCTTGAGATGTCATTTCATCTCAATGTCGGGTAAAAGTCCCATAAAATTGGTAGCAACGTGTCCAAAATGACCTATATAGTGTTGACGGGGATGTCAAACAGCAAAACAAACAAACAAATGATTTTACTTTCATTAGTCCAAAACCTTATCGGAATTTATCTAAGCATTTTGAAGGCATATTATGGAGAAAACCTGGGGAAAAAATCAACTGCTGATGGGCGACTATTGTCCTGCCACATGGTGACACGGGTGGCAGCAGTAACAAGTAGCACCTTGTACCAACAACGTAAGTTTTCATGCAGATTTAAGAACAAGAGGACCAAGCTGGTCCTGTATCGCTCACCTGAGCTTACAGATTCAAAGGTTCAGGAAGTGCCAACCTTTACTGAAGGATTAATGGAAGGACATGGTGATGACAGGGTAAGCAATTTCTGCACATCAAGTAGAATGTAACTCTATGATAAATAGGCTGACCTCACCAGTTTTCAAACTCATTCAAGCTTTTATTCCTGACTTGCTAAGAAGATCCGATATAAACTGATGGGGCTATGGTGATGACAAGTTTAAAAATAAGCAATTAACTGCTGCAATCAAGGGGATGATACTCTGTGACAAATAGGCAAACCTCACGAGTTTTCAAACTCCTCTGAGCTTTTCTGCCTGACTTATTTGTTTGTAAGTTTCATGACTATCCGATCAAAACTGAAGGGGCAGCAGTGCTAACAAGGTCGAAAATAGGCATTTTTAAGCAATCAAAGGCACGTAACTCTATGATAAATGTGCCGACTTGGCCAGTATTCAAACTAATTCAAGAATTTATTCCCAGCCACCTTACATATAAGTTTCAGAAAGATCCAATCAAAACTGAAGGGGCTATGGTGATGACAAGGTCAAAATTTGGCATTTTTAGCAATCAAAGGGATGTTACTCTAAGATAAATAGGCCTACTTGGCCTCTTTTCGAACTCATCTGAGATTTCATTCCCAGCCACCTTACATATAAGTTTCAGAAAGATCTGATCAAAACTGAAGGGGCTATGGTGATGACAAGGTCAAAAATCGGTATTTTCAGCAATCAAAGGGACGTAAATCTATGATAATTGGGCCAACTTGGCTGGTATTCGAACTCATGCTAGGTTTTATCCCCAGTCACCTTACACATAAGTTTCAGAAAGATCCAATCAAAACTGAAGGGGCTACGTTGATGACAAGGTCAAAAATCGACATTTTCAGCCATCAAAGGGACATAACTACATGTATATAGTAAATGGGGCGACTTGGCCGCTTTTTGAACTCATCCAAGGTTTTATCCCCAGCCACCTTGAAGGGGCTACAGTGATGACAAGGTCAAAAATCAACATTTTCAGCAATCAAAGGGACCTAACCCTATGATAAATAGGCCACCTTGGCCGGTATTCGAACCCATCCGAGGTTTTATCCCCAGCCACCTTACACATAAGTTTCAGAAAGATCGGATTAAAACTGAAAGGGCTATGGTGATGACAAGGTCAAAAATCGGCATTTTCAGCAATCAAAGGGTCATTACTCTGTGATAAATGGACCAACTTGGCTGGTTTTCGAATTCATCCTAGATTTTATCCTCAGCCACGTTACATATAAGTTTCAGAAAGATTCGATCAAAACTGAAAGGACTACGGTGATGACAAGGTCAAAAATCATCATTTTCAGCAATCAAAGGGACGTTACTCTATGATAAATGGGCCGACTTGGTCGGTTTTCGTTCACATCCGAGATTTTATCCCCAGCCACCTTACATATAAGTTTCAGAAAGATCCGATCAAAACTGAAGGGGCTACGGTGATGACAAGGTAAACTAGAGCTGTCAGTGAAACTGACTAGGGCCCCCGGCAGCGCTATCAGAGGAGTAAAAATTTGTGGACGGACAGACAGACAGACAGACAGACAGACGGACGGACAGAGAGATTACTATAGGGCACCCACACTTTCATTGCGGGGCCCTAAATATAGGCATTTTCAGCAATCAAAGGGACATAACTCTATGATAAATGGGCCAATTTGGTCTGTTTTCGAACTCATCCTAGGTTTTGTCCGCAGCCACCTTATATATAAGTTTCCGAAAGATCCGGTAAAAACTGAAGGGGCTACGGTGATGACAAGCATTTTCCCATCGTAAGTCTATGGGACCTTGTGAATTCCATAGCAACCAAAGTTTTAATGCGATTTTCAAAAAAAAACTTATGTCATCAATGCCCCACCAGAGGCATGCTACAGATGAGAAATGATTGAGATCAGCCTGCAGGCTGCAGAGATATAGCTGCTCAAAAGTGTGGACCGACGACGGAGGACCCACTATACTATAAGCTCCCCTGGAGCCTTCGGCCCAGGTGAGCTAAAAATATCAGTACTTTTCGGATTAAAAAAGTGCCTCATCTGTAGCTATGGCTTACGGCCCTTTCAATATTTTAATCAGGGGTGGGCAAAAGCAGGAGTACCTGAAGAAAAACACCTGGGTCAGTTGTTCAAAACTACATCGTTAGTTCACGTCATGTTAAAATTTTTATCATTTTTTATTATGGCAAATATACTTACAGTTTTGCTGAAAAAAATGAGAGCAGCTTTTGCAAAAATCATACTAAATTAGATATTATATTTGCTAGAACAGTTAACAATTTGACCACTAACGAGCTCGTTAAGCTAATGATGCTTTGAACAACTGGCCCCAGCTGTAGCATTTCACATGTGACCAGAGTGAGGCTCAAACCCATATTATTGAGTGAACACGAAAATGCAAATTTGTACAACATGAAATGCAAAGTGATGGTATATGTGTTAGCAGAATGCGTGACAGAAAGAGCGAGTGAGTGTTTGAGTTTTACCTCCCACCAACAGCTAAGGTCATACGGAGACAGGTCCTTGGTTTAAAGACTCATCCGAAAGTCTGGAGAAGCCCGGGATCAAACCCACGACCCCTGCATGACAGAAAGAAGAAAAGAAAATAAGAATATTAATAGCAACAGAGGAGATTGGTGCTTGGTAAAGTAGAAGTAAAACAAAGATCAGGAATTGATACAATTAACTTACTCCACCCATCAAGGACACCAAAGGGAAAGAAACACAAACATGAAGCGCCCAGACCATAATGGAAACCAAAACAAAGGAAGGCCATAAGGACAGTTACTTTCCCACAAAATGGCAAAATGGCCATCCAAAATAAAAATACATAAGTGATACTCACAGTAATTTTGTTTGTTCGATTTGAGGTTTAACATCCCCGGCAACACTGTAAAGGTCATTTTGGAGACGTTGCTTCCAATTTTGTGGGACTTTTACCCGACATTGAGATGAAATGACATCTCAAGCCCTGTCGCCCAATGAAACCAATAGGGTTTATTAACATGGACGGTACGCCTCGTACCGCGGTTCCTGGACAGGCTTAGATCCTCTATGCTGTTTTCCATTACTAGTGTGCGGGCCGGATTCAGCTCTGCGTGGAAGCATCATGCAGCCCATATATTTCTTCAAGCCCTATGGGCGGGGGCAGAATACTCACAGTAAGTAACAAACAAAACATAAATAAACTGCCACAGAAGAACCGCCTTGGAACGGTCAGTGGAAAGAATCCCACTAGGGGGCTTAAATCGATTTTACACGGCCATAAACTGAAAGATAGTTTTCTTTATTTCTCCATTGAACCTGTATTGTGGGTATTCATTTCAAATGACTCACTGAGGTGGTCCAAGTTCAAATGAATACCCACAATATAGTTTTTTTTATGGAGAATTGACAAAAATTATCCTTTAACCCATTTTGTACTGGAAACCCCAACTTACCGCTGGTAGTATTTTCAGTTGCTGCATAGGACCTCCTGCCTTGGGTGGAACAGCTTCGTATCTTGGAGCTTTCAATCTGAAACAGAAGTGGTCTGAGTTGGCTCATTAGGTTTACTACCTGGTTGATTGTTTGTCAGCTGACCCAAAGTAAACTAGAGCTATCACTAAAGGTGATGAATACCCCACAAAAACTGCCTTGATAGTACAACAGCGGCATTTTGCAATTTTTTCACTTGAAAGGGGCGATAACTATGTCGAAAATTGACGAATTGTAGTGGAAATCGAACTTGACCTGTATTTTATGATGTTACATCAGTGTACCAAAATTATAGAAATCGGTGAAGCGCTTTTTGAGTTATCGTCTGGAAACCAAGTCAACAGACCGACCGACCGACCGATCGACCGACCGACAAGCTCACTCCTATATACCCCCCCAAATTTCATTTGTGGGGGTATAATAAGTGCAGTAGCTTTATGTTGCTGATGTCCACCAGACAATCATTTATATGTACTAAATCCAGGTAATGGTTAGTGGTAATTCAACCCAGATCACATGTTACTGAATGCAGCGTCTGATCAGGTTCTACACTGTTTGTTTAAGTACAGGAATTTTAGGGTTAAACAAAAGACTAAGCCCCCATTTTGCACCATTTTCCAAGCCCAGCCTACACTGAGAGACAACCAATCCACTAGTATTGTCGTCAATCTTGGATAACACCCTAAAAATCCTAAAATTTCGGACACCTTGAGGACTTGCTGTAATTCTCCTAAAACATTAACAAATAAGTTTCACAATCCAGCAAGGAGTCCAAAAGCAGCAGACGGAATGGCAAACAGTGAAGACCCATGGTCTCAATTTCAAATTTTTACCAACCAAATTATTTATTTATTCGGAAATATTTATTTATTTATTTATTTTGATAAATAAATGTTCCTAAGCAAAGAAACAAACTTCAGCTATGTCAACCCTTAAGATGCCAAGAAAACTGCATCTGAAAATGCCGTCTGCTCCATCTTCTGGCAAACATTTTAAACATATTTTTGTGCACAGGCAAACAGTGTGGACCCTGATCAGACTGCTCCTTACGGAGCAGTCTGATCTGGGTCCACATTGTTTGCAACATTGACTTTTAAACTAATCAACAGATGACAAAGCAGACGACTTTTGTTGCGACTGGCATCTTGAAGGTTAACAAGTGCTTGTAATTTGTTGATGATACCTGGTGTCTTCTGGGCAGGACAAAATTTACAAGATTATGCAACCAGCAAACACTGAGATCAGCCTGTGCATATACGCAATCTTGTGACATGAGACTTCGAGAGTTTCTGGGAAATCCACAGTGATAAGCAAATATCCTAGCTAGACTTAGAGAATGCAGCAGCTGATCTGAATTCAGGTATTCTAGTTTGATGTGTCACAGCTTGGATGTTTGTTTTTTTTATTTTCGGAACTGCCAGAACATAGCAACGGATAAGGTGGGTATAGTGATACCGAATTGTGAAGGATAATTTTTTTTACTTCTCCATAGGATCGTATATTGTGAGGGTTCATTTGAACCACCTTGCTGGGGCAGTTCAAATGAATACCACAACATAGGTTTGTATGGAAAATTGGCAACAATTTTCCTTTAGTTATCACTTTGTTTGTTTGTTTGTTTGATTTGAGGTTTAACATCCCGGTCAACACTGTAAAGGTCATTTTGGAGACGTTGCTTCCAATTTTCTGGGACTTTTACCCTAAATTGAGATGAAATGACATCTCAAGCCCTGCTGCCCAATGAAACCAATAGGGTTTATAAGCATGGACGGGCCAACTCGCACCGCTTTGGCTGGGCAGGCTTAGATCCTCTAAGCGGTTTACCAGTACTAGTGTGCAGGTCGGTTTCAGCTCTGCATGGAAGCATCATGCAGTCAATTTATTTCTTCAAGCCCCGATGGGCGGGGGCCGCTTTAGTTATCACTTAATAACCATCCTATCTGCTTCAATGGTCAAAAGTGACAAAACTAATAAATGTTAGCCAATGAAAAGAGAAATTTGAATTTTCAAACCATACCTATACACCACAACCCCATTATAACACAGTTTGTTATAACACGGTTTTGGATACAACACAGTTTCAAGATGGATACCAAAAATGTATAGATTAATTAGAAAAATGACCATAAATGGTCATTTTTCTATATAATCTATACATTTTTGTTTGGATATAACATGGTTGTTTAACTAACACAGTTTCTGCTTTGGGCCCCATTAATAGTGTTATAAAGAGGTTGTGGTGTACATGTATCTTCAGATAAGGAGGCATAACAAGGACAATTATCCACCAGTGTGCTGTAGGGGCATTTATACGCACAATGGAGTAGTCCAACTTGAGCAACTTATCACACTCATAAGAAAGCAAGTACACTACATCGTATGAAGTTCTCCTACACAGGTGGGATGGGTCTTTCTTACAAGGGCACAGGTTTTACCCACATTACAGGCTGTTTGATTTTACACCCGGAAATGACGTTAAAAATCATGATATTTCAGATACCAGTTTTCAACAGGTCCCACTTACCTGTTTTATCATAATTTTGTGCATACTAGACCCAATCCATCCAAACAACTACTGGTGATAAATATGTAGCCATAATATAGGTAGCTACACAAGCTATCATTTTTATCCTACAAAGCACACACTGAGTGGTTTTGTCTTGTAGTTCTTTTTTTAAGTATCAAACGGTTCCCGAACAGATCACGTGACAGCCCTATTTGGAAGTCACATGACCCACAATTCTTCCGGTAGAAATGGTGGATGCTGTCTAGTCTACAATATGTCAAAGTATGAGCAGAATCGGTTCAGGTTTAAGGAAACTAGAGCTGTCAGTGAAACTGACTAGGGCCCCGGCAGCGCTATCAGAGGAGTAGGAAAAAATTTGTGGACGGACAGACAGACGGACGGACAGAGTGATTACTATAGGGCACCCACACTTTCAGTGCAGGGCCCTAATAAGAAAGTTATGGAGGATAAAAAAATTTGTGGACGGACAGACAGACAGACAGACAGACGGACGGACAGAGTGATTACTATAGGGCACCCACACTTTCAGTGCGGGGCCACATTATGGTTAACATTTCTGCCAAGTAATATTTAAATCCATCCAAGAATAATAACAAAGTTATTAATTGGACACAGGAAAGACCCTTTTTTGACCTTTAACCTCTAAGTATGACCTTGACCTTTGAGGTACGGACCTGAGTCTTGCACGCAACACTCCATCACATTATGGTTAACATTTCTGCCATCCAGGAATAATTGCACATTATGGTTAACATTTCTGCCAAGTAATATTTAAATCCATCTAGGAATAAGAAAGTTATGTAGGATAAAAAAATTTGTGGACGAACAGACGGACAGACAGACAGACAGATGGACAGACAGAGTGATTACTATAGGGTATCCACACTTTCAGTGCGGGGCACTAATTATGGCTGCCAAAAATAAGGGTACCCCTTCTAAAGAACGAGTATTGAATAAATCTCAGCATGCTAAACGTTGATGGGTTATTTTCTTTATACACCACAACCACATTATAACACGGTTTGTTATAACACGGTTTAGAACATAACATGGTTTCAAGGTGGATCCCAAAAATGTGTAGATTATATAGAAAAATGACCATAAATGGTCATTTTTCTATATAATCTATACATTTTTGTTTGGATATAACACGGTTGGATCTAATTATAAACATGTTCAGTAGAATCGCCTCAATGAGGTGATTCCTACATATACCCACAGCATTATGTTTTTATAGAAAGCAATGAATTATCCCAAAATTATCCCCATTACCATGAAAATGCTAAAAATTCTAACAACTTAAGGACTTGCTGTAATTCTCCTAAATTTTTTACTAATCTGTTTCACGATCTAGGAAGAAGTCCAAAAGGTACAGACGGAATGGCAAACGGTGTTGACCCTGATCAGACTGCTCCATCAGGAGCAGTCTGATCTGAGTCTGCAGTTTGATTAGGCCTATCTGTTCCGAAACTTAGGCTCATTACTGTAGTCCCTCTTATCTGATGGCATTCCATACCTCTCCAGAAATACTAACAGTGCCCTCGATATCCCCTCAATACAAAGTAGGTCATATCTGAAACAAAAACCATACAAATATCTTACAAACACCACAACCTGTGAACAACACAGCCGCTGGGTATCAGTATTAATGTATTCAGCAGGTTATGGGTTTAATGTTTTCCTTCTCAGTGATGACATTTTGTTTGTGTTGAGGTTTTACAGCCCCATCAACACTACTGGCATTTAGGTCATTTTGAAGACATTGCTTTTTTGTGGGACTTTTACCCCACATTGAGATGAAATGACACCTCAAGCCCTACCTCCAAAAGTAACCACTTGGGTTTTAAGGAGCGGTCCTAATTGCATCACTTTTCCTGGGCAGGCTTAGACCTTCTAAGCTGTTTACCAATACTCAAGTTCGGTATAATTTAACTCTGAGCAGAAGCAACATGCAGCCCAATCTATTTCTTCAACTCTGTGATGACATTTTGTCCCATCAAGCTAAGTATCCATCAGAAGGTGCATGAATATAAATGTATTCCAAACCTTTAACACACCGCATGCTGAGTATTTCTTTCAGCGGACGACATTTTCAAGTATTTTCTTATTTTTCCCTAGAAAACAGGATTTGACATGTCATGCAAATTGTCTCCTATGGAGACAATTTGCATGAACTGCCAAATCCTGTTGGTTTGACATTTATCATATGACGTCGCGTCTGAGAGTGTAATAACGTCATGTAATATTTTCGATAATCCACTAGTGGATTAAATATGCAAATTAGCTAGATACGTCCCGTAACGTTACATGTACGACGTCCTTAACGACTTTGCGTTTACTAATGGCGGAATATTGACATTTTTGTAAACAATCGTGAATAAAAAACGTTTTAAATGTCATATGATAAATAGTGTTACCTCCCTTCCATTATCTACCTTGGTAGATCATATGCATAGCTTCTAGGTTTATAAACACTCTCTGACAACTGCGTCAGGGAGTCGACTCTTTGGCTCAGGGGTAAGAGCAGTGGTCTGTCACCCGGGCGGCCCGGGTTCGAATCCCACCATAGGCGGGGATTTTTTCAGGCTATGCATCTTTCCTTTGTTACGGCTTTCAGGTCGTAAGATGGGGGCTCGTCCGAAATGCCAGAATTGGCTTGTGCCGAAGTTGGTATCCTTCACGTCATCATAAATGATGACTTCCTGAAGAGGGGGTGTGTTACCTCCCTTCCATTATCTACCTTGGTAGATCATATGCATAGCTTCTAGGTTTATAAACACTCTCTGACAACTGCGTCAGGGAGTCGACTCTTTGGCTCAGGGGTAAGAGCAGTGGTCTGTCACCCGGGCGGCCCGGGTTCGAATCCCACCATAGGCGGGGATTTTTTCAGGCTATGCATCTTTCCTTTGTTACGGCTTTCAGGTCGTAAGAATAGAATCTTGCATTCGTGCTCATGTATTATTAAATTTATTAAACTCGTTGAGGAAAAGGGATAAAATGCTCGGCAAAGCCTCGCATTTTATCCCTTTTCTTCAAAACGTTTAATAAATTCAATAATACATGAACACTCATTTAAGATCCTCTGTATGTTGCATGAAATGTCAAATCCTGTTTTCTGGGAAAAATAACAAAAAAAAATTTGTCTGCTGAATTTTTTCTCTGGCCCTTTCAAGATTATTTCACTCATACTGAGTCAATCATTAATCAGAGGTGGGTGAAAACCAGAGTACCCAGAGAAAAATCACCAGGCCTACCATTGCAGAACTTGGCGTAAACATGTGACCTGAGCCAGGCTCGAACCACAGTGGCGAGAGACCTAATGATTAAGAGTCAGAGCTCGTCTTATCCTCTGCCGAATTAGCCCAGAGAGTGATAAAGGTTAATCAGATATTGCCCAGACACAAAATAATTTTGCCAAGAAATGTAACCGAAAAGTACATGTATGTGCCATAAATTGCTAATACAGGTGAATTTGAGAAAACTGCCACAATTTTCAGCAAACTGATTAAGGCTAATGAAAATAGATACAGATGTATGAAAATTTTTAGGACCTGTAAGGAAATTTCTGGGCAGCCGTTTGCGACAATTAATATGCACATTCTTTACAAAAATGTGAAGCTATGTCTATAACTAGAGAAAGCGACCAGTGGGTCATATATACCCCCGGCCAGCACCACCCTCCGATATATATTTTGAGCTTGTCTGTAATATGAATAAAGAAGTCAAGAAGCTATAAGTATCTATAAATGTGCTTGTAAAAGCTAAACCAAACATAAAATTTCAAAATGGACCAAGGGAGTGAGGGCATCAAAGTTATTGAAGGGGTGGGGGCATCAATGTTACTAAAACATGGTGTGGTATGCAATGAAATCTTTGCAAAATCAATGCAAATATCAATTGAATTTGTCTTAGTGTTTAAAACATACAGGCATCTATAAACTTTGTCATAAAACTTTAACCAAATTTCTATGTCCGTGACTTGAGTTCAAGGTCCACAGGGGTGGGGGAAGGGACATACATCTTTGGACTGGTATGCAAGATTGATGCAAGTATCAACTGAATTTGTCTTAGAGTTAAAAACATACAGGCATCTTTAAATTTTGTCATAAAACTTCAACCAAATGTAAAATTTCTAAGTCTGTGACCGTGACCTCAAGGTCAGTGTGGGGGTGGGACATGCATCAATGAAATCTTTAGAATATTTTGTAACTTCAGTGTAAGTATCAACTAAATATACCAAAGGGTTCAGAAGATACTATCTCTTAGAAACCTTAACGCAAAACTTTAACCAAAATCTAAAATTTGTAAGTCTGTGACCTTGAGCTCAAGGTCACCGTGGTGGGTGGAACATGCATAAATGAAATCGTTAGACCATCATGTAACTTCAGTGTAAGTATCAACCAAATGTATCAAAGAGTTAGAAGATACTATCTCTTAGAAACTTTAAATAAAATGTCAATGGACGGACAGACGGATGGCAGGACGAAAACTATATACCCCGATAGCATACTTTGTATGCCAGGGGTATAATAAACCCATCGTCTACCTGTTAGCAGGAACTTCAATTTTGTACTGAACTTCTCCTGGAGTTGTTTCCCCTTGTCCAGCCTCATCATCTTCCTCCTTAAAGTACCACACAGAAATTTTTAGAGTAGATGACAATTTTATTTTCACTGTTTTCAAAGAAAATAAGGCCTGCACTCCTGACCGAGCTATCCACTACCTGTACACACAGTATTGCATACACAGAGAATAAAATGGTGGGTGGATGTTTCGACCAGTGACCATTTCGGCCAAAAATATATAAATGTAGTGTACATAAGCTATTCTTTGCAGATAAAGTTTATACAGTATGTGTATTTAACTTATGATGTGGTACCAAGACCATAGCGACATTCTTGAGAAGTGTTAGCTACAACATTTGTGCTGGTCAGCCGAACATATAGAAATTCTGACATTGTGAGATTTTAACCCTTCTCTTGCTGAATATTCAGTTTAGCCACACCCATTTCTGACTTTGAACCAATCAGATTACTTGATGTAATTTATTCTTACAAATTCATAAATTGAATGTGTTACCTCCCTTCCATTATCTACCTTGGTAGATCATATGCATAGCTTCTAGGTTTATAACCACTCTCTGACAACTGCGTCAGGGAGTCGACTCTTTGGCTCAGGGGTAAGAGCAGTGGACTGTCACCCGAGCGGCCCGGGTTCGAATCCCACCATAGGCGGGGATTTTTTCAGGCTATGCATCTTTCCTTTGTTACGGCTTTCAGGTCGTAAGATGGGGGCTCGTCCGGGATGCCAGAATTGGCTTGTGCCGAAGTTGGCATCCTTCACGTCATCATAATTGATGACTTCCTTGAAGAGGGGGTGTGTTACCTCCCTTCCATTATCTACCTTGGTAGATCATATGCATAGCTTCTAGGTTTATAAACACTCTCTGACAACTGCGTCAGGGAGTCGACTCTTTGGCTCAGGGGTAAGAGCAGTGGACTGTCACCCAAGCGGCCCGGGTTCGAATCCCACCATAGGCGGGGATTTTTTCAGGCTATGCATCTTTCCTTTGTTACGGCTTTCAGGTCGTAAGATGGGGGCTCGTCCGAAATGCCAGAATTGGCTTGTGCCGAAGTTGGTATCCTTCACGTCATCATAAATGATGACTTCCTTGAAGAGGGGGTGTGTTACCTCCCTTCCATTATCTACCTTGGTAGATCATATGCATAGCTTCTAGGTTTATAACCACTCTCTGACAACTGCGTCAGGGAGTCGACTCTTTGGCTCAGGGGTAAGAGCAGTGGACTGTCACCCGAGCGGCCCGGGTTCGAATCCCACCATAGGCGGGGATTTTTTCAGGCTATGCATCTTTCCTTTGTTACGGCTTTCAGGTCGTAAGAAATGTCAGTGTAGATCCTGATCAGAAATTCAGATGGCTATCTGATCTGGATCTACACTGTTTGCAAAGAAAAGGGTTGTCGTAAACAGCAGGATAAGAGTTAATGAATGTCCCAGTAATATCTGTAACTGTATAATGATGTTCTTTAATATCAAACCAAACAAACATTCATATCTAGTGTTTAAATAAAGTAGCAAGCTTTAACTTAAAAAACTGTAAAATTTTACTATGTTTTTCATAAATAAATCATATTTCATCTATGTTTAATAAATATATTGCTTGAATAAACAAACAAACAATTTTTTTAACTTAAATGCAGGTAACCACTTTACAACTTTTTACCATGTTCAAATAGAAAATTGTTTTATCAATTATATATGAAACAAATGACACCTTGTTTCCTATAGGGCAGTCCCTTTAGTACTCTGCTCATTATAACACGGTTTTGGTTATAACAGGGCCAGGTCTTGCCTCCCAAGTTGTCATTTTACTACAATTTCTATATAAAAATATCCCTTTATAACACTGTTCACTTATAACACAGTCCTGTTCTATGCATCCCAAACATAGGGTTATAAAGGGACTGCCCTGTATTTAATTGATTATTATCTATTAGAACAATTTATGCCGGTCTCGGTAGCTCAGTCGGATGAACGTCTGACTGGTGATCAGGACGCAGGTTCCATACCTGCTCACATTCTTTCGTGGAGTGTGAAATCATTGATCATGAAATCTACAGTCATTCTCTCCCTTCCGCTGATTCAAGAAGTACAGTTGTCAGTTTCTGGCGAAAGAATGTACACTGTACTGGTTAACCGCTAACATATAAGCCTGCCCAGGAAAAGTGGGGATAGGTAAATTGACCGACTCAAAAATGACCTAAATAGTGTTGAGTGGGCCGTCAAACACAAATACAAACAAACAAGAACAATTTACACTTTGGCCAAAATGTCCACCTTTTCAAAACTTCTTGGCCGAAAAGTCAAAGGCCAAAATACATGTATCCTAACTGGCTGAAAAAATCCTACATTCCAATATAATATCCCTCCTGTCTGCAGCAAGATTAGAGTCACTGGTGATCCATATAGCACACAGCTAAGATTGTTCAGTCTTTGAGGAATATGGAGACTTATCTAAGCCTGCATGGTGCACATGTACATGTATGACAACTTAACCCTTCCCTGCTGAAATAATTAATTTATAAACACCCATTTCTGACTATTCACCAATCAAATTACTTATTTTGTTTGTATTGGAGTTTTACGGCCCAGTCAACACTATTTAGGTCATTTTTGAGCCGGTCAGTTTACCTATCAACACTTTCCTGGGCAGGCTTATACGTAAGCGGTTAACCAGTACAGTGCACATTCTTTCGCCAGAAACTGACAACTGCCCTTCTTCAATCAGCGGAAGGGGGAGAATGACCGTAGAAAAGATTTCATGATCAATCTCCACGAAAGAATGTTGCCGACCCCGGCGGGAGTCGAACCCGCGTCCTCCTGATCACCAGTCAGACGCGCATCCGACTGAGCCACTTCAAATTACTTAATATGATGTTTTTGTTGAATTCACAAACTGCATGACAGACAGTGTAGATCCTGATCAGATGGCTTCTTCAGAAGCCATCTGATCTGGATCTACACTGTTTGCAAAGGAAGGGGTTTCTGTGTTCAGCATGATAAGGGTTAAATTTGCTTGATACTGCCCGTACAGAAAAAAAATCTAAGACCGTCTGTGGCATACATGATAAAGGTGAATGGAAACGTGGGCCTGGGAGGCCCAAGATGATCTGAAAGCAGCTGACAGAGAGATTTCAGAGTGCGGAAGTTCTCAGCTATCGACCCTTGTGATGAGTCAATGACACGCCTGGAGATCTGAAATTTGCCAATTGCTTGCAGTAAGCCAGCTACCTGGAAGGAGGCCCACTTACATGTATGTGGATGTTTTTCCTGTACCTGCATGTTAATCAAATATCCGATGATGATGATATATTTTTAGAATAAATATTTTTGATCAATATTATTTTTGGTTTTATGGCCATTTCAAGATTATTTCACTTATTTTGAGCCGATTGTTAATCAGAGATGGGCAAAAACTGGAGTACCCAGAGAAAAATCACATGACCTTCTGTTGCAGTGACTCTAGCGAGACTCAAACCACAGCACTAAAGATAAAAGAGCCAGCACTCTTGCCACCGAGGCCCGTAATCTGCATTATACAGTATAAAAGCCAAACCATACAACAATGAACAAAGATTTCAATTTAAAGAGGTTACATGTACTTACCCTTATCCTGCTGAATAAATTTATCAACACCCAATTCTGACTTTCAACCAATCAGCTTACTTGATTTCTACAGTACAAACTTATGTTGAACTGAATGTAAGGTCTAGACTAGTGCTTTCCCTCGCCCTTTTATAGTGTCATGCCCTTTCTCAGATAGTGTAAATGTCACAAATGGAGAATGTTACATATCATTTTTCCTTAGCATGAAAAACAGGACGTATTATTTAGCATTGAAGACAAATGGTACGAGAAGGATCTATAATTATAGCATGGGCACATTTCCGGAACAAAGTCATACCTGTGATTGTTCGTTTTTACATGGCTGTGTGCATGTACATGTAAAGTGCCCTTTTTTACATAATGATTTTCGTGCGTTGTGAGTGCCCTTCTTCCTGATCAGCACCATGCTGCCCTTTTCTGATGCTGGGGAAACCCTAGAAGACACTGATCAGATAGCTTCTGATCTGTAGCTTCATTGTTTGCAAAAGGCAGAGCATATACTGGTCCAGCAGACCGGGGTTAGAATAAAACTTCAAAGCAACTTACTCCAGTTTCCACTTCCAGTCCAAAGTCAAAACAGAGGTTATCGAATTCTTCAAAAGCTGAAAAACATGAATTTTTGTTTAACCTCCCTGTCAACACTAATAAAAGCACGCTAACACTGCATGATACCCCACCACTGCAAGATAATATGGTTATAGCCTTGCCCATAATAGTGGTACTTTTAAGTGTTATAGTTATCTGTAAAACTTCACTAAGGCATTCAATATAGTAAAGGAACTACATACATGTATACCAAAAGGGCAGATAATACAATAACCAGAAAAGCAGAGTGACTGTCCTTGGCAATAATATGTGTCCTTTAGTGTTTTAAAATTTGAAGAAAATCCATGAAAAGATTCTTAAGTTATTGATCGCAAACTCCAAAAAAAAATTGTGAGAAATTAATCAAGTTATCGGTCGGAAATGGTGTGGATGGACGGACGAACGGACAGACACCGGAGGGTATATTATAACACAGCTTTTGTTACCAAACAAACAAACAGAATGATGATGGCCCTCGATCGCTCACCTGAGTCATCTTGTACCTATTAGTATTTAGTGTCAGAGGGTGGAGTGCTCTTTTCAAAATATTTCAGCTACCTTAACAATCCTAATTTCTGAGCCGGACAGGCCTAAGCAAACAGTGCAGACCCTGATCAGACTGCTCCTGAAGGAGCAGTCTGATCAGGGTCTACACAGTTTACCATGCCGTCTGCACCTTTTGGACACTGCTGGACCGTGAAACAAATCTGTTGAAATTTTAGGAGAATTACAGCAAGTCTTCAAGGTGTCTGAATTTTTAGAACTTTACGGTATATCATGGTAACCCGTCTGTCTCAGCAGTATTCAGCTGTCTAAGCAACCAGTTGTTTTCAATACAGACTTTACCCTAGCAGATGCAGATTTTTTTTTAAGTTTCAGAGTTCTCGTTAACTCCTTTGGAGTAATTTACTCCAACTTTTTGGAAAGTCTCAATAGAAAAGTATGGTAAAACTCCAACTTTTTCTGGAGGACGGCATTTTTACTCCAATTTTTAGAATCCTACTGAGAACCCGGAGTTTGCACCAAACCAGTTTAGTTATAATGAAATCGCGCCATGTGCAGGGTTTATTTCTGAGCATGTTTTTGCAGCATAAACGTGGGAAAGTTAGGAAAGGCGCAATAAAAATTACCAAAGGGCCTTTCACATGCAAAAAATAAGATCTGGCACAGAAGAATCATTCTTCCGCATCCATTGCTAAACGTTTTCAAAACCTGCACTTGATCTAGCTGTCAATCTGACATATTTTCTAATGCGTGATTCCACTGGTCACTATCGTTCATGTGGACCAATTGAAAGGAATTAGCTCTGCATTGTTTGATTGTGCAGACGTTCAGAGATATTCAGTTTTTACAATTTCTGAGCAACAATGTGTCGAAAAAACTCTGGGCAGTGGAAAATCTAAGTTTTTTCAGTCAACAGACAAGGCTCAGGCATGACCAAAGTATAGGAGATGTTGCTAAGGCATCTGATGTCGAGATGGCATCAACATCTATGAATGACAGAACTTTGAAAGCTTAAAGCAAATGACATCTCAAAATTACGACAAAATGTTTGTTTATGACTTGCTTTCACCTACATGTAAGTATCCCTAGTATTTGTCTTCTTATCAAGAAGTTATGTCTTTTATAGCCATTTAACCCATTTAGTACCAGAAACCCCAAAACAGGTACCCCGGCAAACAGTGCAGGCCCAGATCGGACGCCGCAGAATGCAGCGTCTGATCAGGACCTACACTATTTGCTAAAATTTCAGTCAATTTCCAAATAAATTTTGAAGAAAACACAACCTTACACGTCTTCATTTTGAAATGGTCTCCAGCTATATATAAGGGGGAAGATTGCATTTGGTACAAAAAGGGGTTAATATCATGGCACAGCTATGAACAGCAGCTATAAATGAGGATTTACCGGTAAGTAGACTTCTAGGCTTATATATATGGGCCAAATCTAAAATTTGGAAGGCTCACTTTAAAGAAAGATGTGGGCCAAAGGCCATGTTGGACCAAAATCTGAAATGAACTCTGCTTGTGACAAAGCAAATTCTTTTATGGCTTCTAAAACAGATGTTTTTTTTTTTTTGGATAAAAACTGATATGTTCCTTATTTCTGCAAAGATAGATTATGAATGCCCATTAACCTTTAAAACACCAAGAAAATCTACATCTGAAAATGTTGTCTGCTTATGTCCTCTCCTAAATCTTCTTGCAAACTTTTTAAAATATTTTTGCATACAGACTAACAGTGTGGACCCAGATCACAGTCTGATCTAGGTCAACACTGTTTGCAATAATGACTTTTAAAGTAACATGTGAACCTTTAGATTTGGTTTCAACACATTAGCCCAAAACAAAAGGCGTAATGCAATATAATAATTAAAGTGAGCCTCGATAGCGCAGTGGTTAGCGCGTTCTACTTACGATCGAGAGGTTGCGCGTTCAAATCCGGCCACCGGTATTGAGGTGTGTCCTTGGGCTAGACACGTAATGACACTGCCCCACTCCACCCAGGTGTAAGTGGGTAGCAGTGGTGTAAAAGCCATTGCCTCTCTCTCGCGCGCGCGAAAACATCCGGAATGAGTGTTCGAGAGCGATTCAATAAGCTTGGAGCTTTCATCGCAATCGAACTAAAATAAATTAGTATAAACTAAAGTGAGTGAGTGTTCAGTTTTAAGTCCCACCAACAGCTAAGGTCATACGGAGACGGGACCTCGGTTTAAAGACTCATCCGAAAGTCTGGAGAAGCCCAAAATAATTAAAGTAAGTATCTTCTTAGTGTACATGTATGTGTTTTGAGTTTTATGTCCCACCAACACTAAGGTCATACTGAGATGGGACCTCAGTTTGAAGACTCATCCGAAAACCTGGAGACGACCTTCTTTGCATAGCCAACATCAAGGTGATTTGATTTCTAAACAAAAATGGAATAAGATGAGCAGAGCAATTCTTTATTACCGGTAACTGCCACTATGAACTCTAGCACATGTTTCCGCCATTTTTCAAAGGGAGATAACTTTCGGGACTTCCTGTTCGCTTTTCTATAGGCCCTGTCCCAATGAAAAAGGGGTCTACTCTTAAAGGAAAGAATTTGCTCCTTTAGGAGCAAATTCTTTCCTTTAAGAGTTGCTTAAAGGAAAGAATTTGCTCCTTTAAGAGTTTACCCCTATTGATATGGGAGACAAAAATACTTTTGCATGAGTTGCCTCCCCTGAAGGTGTTCTCATTCCCCTTTATAAGTACCTAAGTGCTGGGATTAACAAGGAGAGGACTCTAAAAGTAAGAAATTATTTTAATTAGAATTATACATGTATTACATTATTGACAATGATATAATAAACAACTAGATAGCGCAGTCGATGGTATACCATCTCAAATACCCCCTTTTTCTATGAATCACAAAAAGTCCTACCTTTTTGACCTTTGACCCTGGGGCCATTTTGGGGTCAAGGTCACATGAAAAGTATTCCAATATGTTCTACATTCCAAGGGCTATCCAATAATCAAGTTTCGGGAGTGCAATCCCAACAGTTTAGAAGATTAATGATGTCTTACTTTCTGACCTTTGACCTTGGGGCCATGTTGGGGTCAAGGTCACAAAAAGTAGCCCACTGCCATCTACATACCATGTACTATCCACATGCAAAGTTTCAAAAGTGTAACTTCAGTGGTTGCAGACGAGATCCATTTACAAGAAACGTGACGGACGGACGGACAGACAGACAGACGCACTGACGACCACTCAACTCTAGTACAAAAACAAGATACCCGATTTTTTTTCTCAAAAAAGCGAGTATAATAAGCATGAATACAGCTGTTACAATTTCCTAGTCTCAGTATTCATTGTTGCAATTTTGCCTAGCAAATACAGCTTTGGTTAATATGATATGGCAATTCTGCATGCATATATGCAAAATGGCTGTAGTTATTCCTCTTACTTGGAAGGTGAAGATAATTATATATTCTGAGATATTTTGATCTTAACCCTTAACCTGCTGAATATTTAAATATGCCACACCCACTACTGATTATCAACCAATCAGATTATTTGATGCAAATTATTGCAACAAATTCATAAACTGAATGACAAACAATGAAGATCCTGATCAGATGGCTTCTGAAGATTTGTTTGTTTTTGTTTGATTTGAGGTTTAACGTCCCCGTCAACACTGTAAAGGTCATTTGGAGACGTTGCTTCCAATTTTGTGGGACTTTTACCCGACATTGAGATGAAATGACATCTCAAGCCCTGTCGCCCAATGAAACCAATTGGGTTTATTAGCATGAACAGTCCGCCTCGCACCGCGGTTCCTGGACAGGCTTAGATACTCTAAGCGGTTTACCAGTACTAGTGTGCGGGCCAGATTCAGCTCTGCGTGGAAGCATCATGCAGCCCATATATTTCATCAAGCCCCTATGGGCGGGGGCTTAAGAAGCCATCTGATCTGGATCTGCATTGTTTGAAAGTAAATACATATCCGGGCTCAGCAGGACAAGGGTTAAATGCATTATTTTGCATTCATAAGATCTTGAAATAATACTACACTATTCTACTGGACGAGTTGTCATTCCTACAGGGTTTGGCTATTCGTTTGGTACCAGACAAGCATCCAGATTCGGATGAGTGAAGCATAGTAGTTCAGTGGTCAGTGCACTTGCCTCTGATACTAGAGGCACCCAGTTTGATTCCCAGCAGCAGAAAAAGAGTCCGAATGTATATGCTCCATTGGCATCATTCCATGCACCCCTTTTTAACCTGTACACAAAAGGTACAGTCAGCTTTCAGCTCTTTACATGGTCAATCAATTGTAATGGGAAGAAGAAAAAATCGGAAACTTCACCATCATCTTGGTCAAAGCACACAGACAACATACATGTAGTCAAAAAGGCAAATTCTACTATGGCTATTGGCTTTCCTGAGAAGAAACATCAGAAGTGCCCCACAGTCAGCAAAGGATAAAGCCTACAAGTCATAAGTGTGCCCGACGCTGGAATACGCCTCCGTAACTTGGGTATCGAAGACAGTCACACTTAATCATAAAATTGAGATGATCCAACAGCGTTCCACACGGTTTGTGATGAACAACTACAGATGCACAAGTAGCACTACTGCAATCCTGGATCAACTCAACTGGGACACACTGGAAAGGTGTAGATACCAAGCCAGGCTCACCATGATGTACCATATTATACATCAGCTAGTGGGCATCCCAGCAGAGACCTATCTGACCCCATGATCACAAACAGGCAGGACACGTGGCCACGACACCAGATCCCAACACGATTTGCAGGGTACCAGAATAGATTCTTCCCAAGTGCCATCATCCTATGGAACAAATTTCCACAGCCAGCCGTTAGCCAGATAATGCTGATGCCTTCCAGAGTCTTCTGCCACCCTCTCACCCTAGAATGCCCCATGTTTTTTTTACTTTTTAGTTGTTTTTAACGAACTGTATATACCATTTTTTATCCAAGCCCATGGGCCACTCCAACTACATTGTGAGAAATGAAGATGATGATGAATGGGAATAAGAAAAATAAAGCCCGCCTCGGTAGCTCAGTCGGATGCTCGTCTGACTGGTGATCAGGAGAATGTGGGTACGCTACCTGCCGGGGTCTGCAACATTCTTTCGCGGAGATTGATCATGAAATTTCTTCTATGGTCATTCCCTACCTTCAGCTGATTCAAGAAGGGCAGTTGTCAGTTTCTGGTAAAAGAATGTAATGACTTGCCTACCCCTCGAAACAGAAAATAGTAAGATCCCATGAAAAAAAAACATAAGTTTTCAATTTTATTCATAAGGGTTTCAAGGTATTCGATGCATGGTCATAATAAGTTAACATACAATTACGTTTATTGTTATACTTATAACCGATGCAGCTTTTCTTTTTCCAATGTGATTTTCCTTCGCAGATGCATCCATCTTGCTGCTGATACCAAAAGTTATTTGTTAAATGAGCCTTGATTGGATGCCTTTCCTATTGTTAGCCAATGAAATTAAATTTAACATTTCATTTCATCACGAGAGTAAGCCATGTACAGGAACTCTTATCTTGTTCCGGTATAAGAGCCTGCTTTACCGAACCGAAGCGTAAAAAATGCGCCAAATTGCCGATTTTTTTAAAAACACCGACAATCGTACGGAATTCATCAGCGATCGTTAGGTCGTAATTTAGGCATAAAAATAGCAAGCCTTATAACCAAATTGTAAGGGTAGGCAAGTCTGAATGTGCACTGTACTGGTTAACTGCTTAGGTATATAAGGTGTGGATAGGTAAATAGACCGGCTTAAAATGAATACATAGTGTTGACTGGGCCGTTGAACTCCAAAACAAACAAACAAGAGAAGAAAATATGGACAAGAAACTCACCCCTGTGGTTCGAGCCTGGCTCGGGTCACATATGAGACGCCTAGTTCTGCAACTGAAGACCAGGTGGTTTTTCACTGGGTTCTCCAGTTTTCGTCCACCTCTGATTCCTTCCTTCCTACTGATACTGCATCGGTCACATTTGACCACAGGTGTACATTACATACACCCCAGGTTTGCAGGATGAAAACCTACACAGTAATCATGTAATTACTTAATCATGTAATTACGGTAGAGATCTTTAACCTGCACAGGGGATGGTTCTCCCTGCACATGGGGTCTCCAGTTAACAGCCCGATCCGAAGGACGGTATACTTTATGACATTCATCCCTGCAAATGATGCCAATGGAGCCTGTTCGGACACCGAAATTTTATCGCCGCTGCCGGGGATCGAACCCGGGACAAGTGCACTAACCACTGAGCTATCACGCCCCCTTAACGATCAACTCGATACTTGGGAATTAATCTTGAAAGGGCCTTAAAACCAACCAACCCCCCCCCCCCCCCCCCCAAAAAAAAACACAAGAAACTGAACCCCACCTACCCCAAAATCCACATATGGGAGAAGAAAACAAACTCACTGTACGTTTTCCCTAGAGCTTTGTAAAGCTGGTCCCTGTTCACAGTCACAGTCGGCATAGTCTAAACAAGACGGTTTCAAAATTGTCAATTATTATCGAGAAATATTGACGCGTAGCGCTGAGTTTTGACAGCTGATGAAACCGTACACATGGAATGGCAACTTCCGGGTTACCAATCGCACCTGCAATAGAAGAGTCGCAGTGTGACGGGTAGATTGGTTCCCTTGTCGTAAATGTCTCCGCTAGGTGGCTACAACATAACGTTATGTGCGTACCGAAGGGGAGGTAATAACGAAGGGGAACCAATCTATGTGACGGGGTCTCACTATAAAGCGACAAGAAGCGTCAAGAAGCGACAAGAAGTGTCAAGAAGCGACAAGAAGCGTCATGATCATATTCCATTTGAAATATACATTCCTATATTAGATTTTTTATGAATTCATAAATAAATTAAGTATTTCAAAGGATCAGGTTTGAATAGTTCCAGAAATATTGCATTTTCTTGTGTAAAATAAAAAATAAAAATCGCGTGCGTAACCGCGTTCGGTTGAGAAAAAGCGACAAGAAAATGATGCGACTGACAAAGAGTAAATGTTAGATATAAGTCTTGTTTTTTCTCGAATTGAAGTCATATATATTTATGTCTCTTATATGCAATATGCATTAAAGGCATTGAAATGTGTAGAAGACTAACATGCTGCAAGAAGAAAGGCAAACCGCACAAGCATCTTGAGAGGTGAAAAAGCGACATGAAGAAATTACGGTGCGATTTGAGTACTAGAAAAAGCGATAAGAAGATTTTTCACAGTTGAAGCGATAACAAGAAGCGTCATGAAGTGTATGGAACATATTCTAGTATGTATTTTATGCATAAAATCCGTAGAAGACGCATCATGGGGTACGAAAGCATGCAAGTCGCCCGATAAATTGAGTTCTGAATAAGCGACATGAAACTTCATGAGTCCATGAAAAAGCGACATGAAGGTTAAATGGCGACTACACAAAGATGAAGAACCATCAAAATCATATATCCATTCCAGGCATTAAATCGCAAAGTAGATAATCAGCTGGTCAGAAAAAAATGAAAAAAAAAAAAAACAAAAAAAAAAAACGCACAATAACGTCGAGAGCTGAAGCACGGGAGCTAAAAAGGCGACAAGAAAATTCAACGGGGCTATATGAGTCCTCAAAAGGCGACAAGAACTTAGGGGCTGCGCAAAGAAGAACCCAAAGGATTAAATTTAGTTATGCCTTTGAGGCAGAAGAATGCGAAAAAGACAATCAGTCGGTAAGAAAATAGTCAAACCGACCAATAACCCCATCAGCTGAAAAAGCGACTAGAAGAAATAATGGGTTGATGTGAGTACTGAAAAAAGCGACAAGAAAATTTTGCATAGCAACCAAAATTAAACATATAACATTGTCGGTCCTCGTTAGAACGGCCTCCGTGATGCGGTTCTTATGGATGCCCACAAACTATGATTCTATGGAGAGAAAAAAATGTTGGATTTTATGTGTATCCATTACATGGACATATTGACGTGGTTTATGTAAAGTGACTTGAGAAAGCGACAAGAAGAAATAACGGGACGGGGCGAGTTCTGAAAAAAGCGACAAGATAATTTTGCGGGGCGAGCGAAAATTAAAGATGGATAAGATAAAGTGTGTGTGTTCGTTTGAACGGTCTCTGCGAGACTGTGCTAATGAGTAGCCACAAACTATAGATCTGGGGAGAAAAAAAAATAAGTTGGATTAATGAATATCCATTACACGGACTTGTTGTCGTGGTTTATGGTAAGTGACATGAAAAAGTGACAAGAAGAAATAACGGGACCAGTTGAGTACTGAAAAAAGCGACAGTAGAAATAACTTGACGAGGGGAGTACTGAAAAATTGGCACATTACGTGTTTGCAACGTCGTATCAACGTCGAAACAACGTCATGGCGTCTCTCTCTCCCTTCCAATACAAGGTTGTGGGTACTCATTATATGCGACTCTATGAGGCTGCTGAAAGAAAGACAAGGTAGAAAGAAAGAAAGTTGGCACATGATGTGTTTTCAACGTCGTATCAACGTCGAAAAAACGTAATGACGTTTTCTTCTTTCTTTCTCTCTCTCTCTCTCTCTCTCTCTCTCTCTCTCTCTCTCTCTCTCTCTCTCTCTCTCTCTCTCTCTCTCTCTTCAAATACAAGATTGTGGGCACTAGTTATAACCGGCTCAATGAGGCTGCTGAAAGAAAGAAAGAAAGAAAGGAAGAAAGAAAGTTGAGCGATGTTATGTTACTGATCTGTTCGGTCGATCGCAATTAACGCTAGTCACATCCCGCAAGCCATTGAGTTATTCAACTAGAATAGCTCAAAACTGAGTGACATTAATTAACCAGCGCTTGATTGCAGAAAATGCTTAACTTGTCATCACCTTGTTCTTGCATAAATCCTTCAGTAAAGGTTGGCACTTCCTAGAACCACCTCGCCGAGGCGGGGCGAGCCGGTTCTAACGTGTACCCACAACCTATGCCTTTTACAATATAAAAGTGAGATTTAAGGGGGTCAAAATTATATGGGTCCCAAATTATATAGGCGTGTTTTATTGCTGCTGAGTTTGAGGACAAGTATGTTTGCAAGTACCCATAACCAGGGGTAACAACCTACGTCATAGCAGAGATGTCGTAAATAGGGTAAATAAAATGCTTCAAACTAGATTTGTACATTACGAGTCTTCAGAGAACATACTTCAGCTGGTAACGAACAATATTTGCATCCCACCAGTAAGCTAATTCCACCTAGAAACATTGAAAATGCTTCGATAGCTTCGCCACAAGATTTGATTCGGCGCTGTAAACAATGATAGTTCCGACATCATTGCCAAATCAGCTTGTGTCGAATTATTTAAACAAAAGGCCACATTTCTGGGACAGATTTCAGTATGTTTGATTCTTTTATGACCTAATGCACCGACTGCGCCTACTTGTTGTGACAAATGCCTTTTGTGTAGTAAACGCCGGCAAACCTAAGAATGGTTATGACGTCACTGCTCTGACGTAGGTTGTTTCCCCTGCATAACGTTTTTTTTTTTAATTCGGAAACTCACCGATAACTGCTGTTATTCTTATCCGGTTCCTTTGTAGGATAGAAGAAGAAAGAAATAAGAACAAAATAAAGAAATATCTTGTGGGTAGTCATAATCGTCTTACCAAGGATTGTAACGGGTATCCACATGAAAACGATAGAAAACATGTAGTGGGTCTCATTACAACTTACTCCCACAGGATTCTAATACGTACCCGCAACAAATCCGGCCCCCGCCCACTGGAGCTTGAAGAAATAAATGGGCTGTATGATGCTTTCAGGCAGAGCTAAGCCTGTCCAGGCAAAGCGGTGCGAGTCGATCCGTCAATGCTTATAAACCCTATTGATTTCATTGGGCGACAGGGCTTGAGATGTCATATCTAGCGAAACAAAAGTTAAAATCCCTTCATGACGCTTTTTCGTCAGTCGATAAAGCTAGACGACAGGTCCTTATTATGGATCTGATAAGCATTTATGGGCTTTTAAAGGAGCTTGTATGGACACAAAATTACACATTTAAGTTTGCCAATGTCTGGTCTTATCTTATTACCAGAAAGATTGAATACAAATGTTAAAATATGTTCTTGACGCTTTCTTGTCGCTCAATACTTGTCTAAGCTTTTCAGAGTCGGGATTGCACAGTTGTTCGGAGCAAATTTTAAGGGCATCTAATGAACTTGTATTGACAAAAATATATCAGGAAGCATTGAAAATGTTATTAAAGATCAAATCTGCCTTAGATGTATATAAAAAATGTTTAAAAACGTTCTTGTCGCTTCATGTCGCTTCTTGACGCTTCTTGTCGCTTTATAGTGAGACCGGTGTGACGAGCCACCGAACCTTACCGGTAGCGGGAACAAGACAGTTCCCCGACAAGACAGTTCCCCGACACGGTTTTTGGAGACAGTTCCCCGACACATTTGAAGACAGTTCCCCGACACTTTTGAAGACAGTTCCCCGACACTATTGTTCATAGTTAAATGACCTGTGACTGATAATTATAATTGGTAATTATTTCCCAGACACTTTTGAAGACAGTTCCCCAACACTATTGTTCATAGTCTTAATGACCTAATTGGCAATTAGGGGTAATTGGGGATAAAACAAGGCTAAGTGATCATTGTGAATAGATTAAGTATACCTGTGATTTGGGGAGGCAATATCTTTCTATACAGCGTAGATATCTATTTCATATTCTTATACTTTAATAATATTTATTTAAAACAAAAAATTTGAACTCATCTTCATTTTCAAATGTTTATTATATGGAAAATGGCAATTAGAAATATACTTTTGCGTTTCCTAGAAGACATTTTTGTTTTGTTTAAATGCGTGCATGTTCATTAACTGAACATGCTAGTTCGCTTAATTTCAGGTGTATTCATTAAACTTATTGCTAACGTCATCAAGTATAAGCTTTTATAGTCTGTCGGGGAACTGTCTTCAAAAATGTCGATGAACCCATAATTTAATATTTCTATTAAAATGTCTGTTGGTGAATTGTCTTTAAAATATTCATGAATACATAATAACTATCAATTATTTTAATCATCATGATCAGTCACAGGTCATTTGAGCTTGAACAATAGTGTCGGGGAACTGTCTTCAAAAGTGTCGGGGAACTGTCTTCAAATGTGTCGGGGAACTGTCTCCAAAACCCGTGTCGGGGAACTGTCTTGTCGGGGAACTGTCTTGATTCCACCGGTAGCTATCTGGACTACAGGAGCAATGACAGGTGGAGTCATTAGTGGCTGGTGTAATGTGTAATAAGACACTTCTCTTATCCGGTAAAAGGCATGCGACCATTGTAAGTGTCTATCCACCCATAAATTAATGACCAACCCAGATGAGGCCAAAGGCAAGTTCTATGTTGATCTGGAATCTGCGATTTCTGCTAAAGACCCCAGAAGACAGTTTAACTCATCCTCCTTGGGAGGGACGAGGGTTCAATGCTACAGTGGGCACAAACAACCAAACCTGGGAAGGAATGATTGGGACTGAACTGGCAGGAAAATGAAACAAGTGGCCCATGGGCCACTGCGCTCCCCAGAGGTCAACAACGGTGGTTTGAAAATCTAGTCTTTCAGTTCCTGCAATGACGAGTTTCTAGTCCTTTTTACCATACATGGCATGGTTTTCTTTCTTTCTACTGATACTGCGTCGGTCATCTTAACCGTAATTATTAGTTTAATTATATTTTATTGCATAAAATAGCAAGCAATGGGGTTGGGCCACAAGTTCTCACAACATTAGTTACGGCCCTTCCCCTACAATTTCACACACAAATCATTTATGCACATGGTAATGACTAAATAAAATACAGCATGTTGAAATAAATAAATAAATAAACATGAATAGTAAATAAATAAATATATAAATAACCATGTCGGGAAATTCTGTAAGTCAAGACAGCCACTTTTAACAAGTAAATAATAGACAGATTCATGAGCTGTCAAAAGAGATGCATGTTCATACATGTATTTTTTAAGAATTATTGAAACGTTTAGTATCTTTGATAAATTTTTGGACAGCACCGAAAAGAAGTAGAATATCCTGATCAGTCAAGAAAGGATCCCCAAATAAAATCTTGTTCAAGGACAGAGGGTGAAAAGGTCTGGTAGTCTGGAACAAAGTAACACGTTTTGTGAGGAAATTGGGACATCTAAAAAAGAAGTGTTCAGCGTCTTCAATAACTTCTGAACAAATGCAGTATGGCAGAAGACAAATATGGTTAGAATATAAGTCTCTTTTGAAATTGCTACATTTGTTCCTAATCCTTGCATGTATAACAGAGAAGAACCTTTCTCCACTGGTATGATAAACAGGAATTTTAGGAATTCGAGGGGAACTGTTTTTTAAATGTTGTTTAAAGGCTGATATACTTCCTGCTGCACGAACCTCGTTATCAAGAGAGTTCCATAAAGAGATAGAAGAGGGTATACAGGACCGTTTAGAAATTTCTGTGCGAGTATATGGAACTGTGATGTTGCTGCAATTTCTCAGAGGATAGTTTAAATTGTGACTTCTCTAACTAGCGGAAGAATAAGATCGGTTATATATGAGGGAACTAAGTTGTCATTTACCTTATACATAAAAGCCAATTTGTGATAATTTCGTCTGTCAGATAAGGGTTCCCAACCACATTCTCTATAAAGATTTTCAAGTGACACGGATCTTGTAAGACCCGTGACTAATCTAGCCGCCTCGTTTTGAAGCTTTTCAAGGGCTTGCTTATCATAATCCAATCCCATAATTATTAACTACTGTACCATTTAGAATCAGAATCAGAATTGTTACTGGTGACACATCAAATGACATTCATACACCAGGACCTGTGATATGGGAAGTTAGTCCCTAGTTCTAACCAAAAATGTAAACTTAGCTACACACTCCTCAGCACCTTCAGCCGTCAAAAATATAGAATCGGGAAGGGCATTCCAATCTCTAATGGTTCGTGGGGAAAACGATTCTTTATAAATATCCGTTCTTGCAGTAAGGGTCTGAAACGAAATTGAATGGTGCTTTCTACAGTGCCTAGCCGGGGGAACAAGGTCATCTGTTGGAATGCTGGCAGCACCCTTTAGACCTTTGTATAAGAGTATGAGCCTACTGTCTCTTCTCCTTTTCTTGAGAGACTCCCATCTTAATTTTCCTAGAATTCCAGTCATGCTCCCAGTTTCAAAGCAATAGTTTCCAGTTACAAATCTAGCAGCTCTATTCTGAACTTTTTCAATTTCTTCATTAAGGACCACTCCGCTTGGGTCCCAGATGCAACTACCATATTCCAAGATTGGGCGAACAAGTCCCCTGTATGCTGTCTCTTTCACATCCTGAGGACACCGATGAAGATTTCGCCTCAGGAAACCAAGTGTTCTATTCGCCTTTGTACACATATTGCTAATGTGTGTATTCCATCTCAAATCGTGAGTGATTGTCACACCAAGGTATTTAATGGAATTCACATTTTCGAGGACCGTTCCCTCTAAGGTGTAAGAAGCCTCAACCTTATTAGATCTCTTCCTTGTTATCTGCATAATATTGCATTTAACTGGTTGAAATCTCATGCCCCATTTTCTGGCCCAACATCCTAATCTATCTATGTCAGCCTGAAGTTTCAGTGAGTCATCTGTATCTCTAATTTCCCGGTAACAAACACAGTCATCTGCGAACAGTCTTATTTCTGAGTCAATGTCAGTGGAAATATCATTGATGTACAGGGAGAACAATAGAGGACCAAGAACAGTCCCTTGTGGGACTCCAGACAAAACTGGCGCCCATACTGAAGATTCACCATTAACAACAACACGCTGTTTTCTGTAGCAAAGGAAGGAATCTATCCATTTAAGAGTCTTCCCACCAATTCCATAACCAAATAATTTGGATTTAAGTAGTTCATGAGGAGGGGTGTCAAAAGCCTTCTCAAAGTCCAGAATAAATGTGTCCACCTGCCCCCCCCCCCCCCCCCCCCCTTTGCCGACTGCAAATATTAATTCCGATGCCATAGGCTAAAAGACAATCAGGAAAGTTCACTGGTTTGACTTTTTCCATTAGAAATGCCCAAGAGATCCTTCCTTCCTTCCTACTGATACTGCATCGGTCACATTTGACCATTACCACAGGTGTACATTACATACACTCCAGGTTTGCAGGACGAAAGCCTACACTGTAATCATGTACTTATGGTAGGGATCTTTAAACTGCACAGGGGATGGTTCTCCCTGCACAGGGGGCCTGTAGTTAACGTCCCGACCCGAAGGACACTGCACTTTATGACATTCATCCCTGATGCCAATGGAGCGTGTTCGGACACCGAAATTTTATCACCGCTGCCGGGGGTCGAATCCGGGACCTCTAGCATCAGAGGCAAGATCAATTAGAAATGCCAAAGTGACCAAATACTACCTTGACATAAAATATATCAAGGGCAACCAAAGGTAACCATCTGAGCAAACTTCTGCTAGAAATATCAATTTTGATGCCACCGGCTACAACAGAATAATAATAAAAAAAAAAACACACACAGTTTTGCCTCTTTCACATACCTAGGGCTATGTGATCAAAGATGACCTTGATATAAAATAGGACATGTTCAACCAAGGTCACCATTTTAACAAACATGGTTAGGGCTTCCCGAGTTCACACCGCAACATACCAAATTTCAAGGTCATCGGTCATTTGGTTCCCCGCAAAGAAGATTTCAAAAGGGTTTTTAACATATATGGGCATGGTAAAATTATAGATAAAGAAGATATCCGAAACAAAAAACATAAGCTCTGCAGTGCTTTTATTGCGACAAAGTTACCTTTAACAAATACTTACCCGTCTTCATTATCTTCCTAGGACTACCCCTGATAATGCGAGCGTCAGCCAAGGGAGTGCCTATAGTACCATTTTTCACGCATTTGGTATGCCGCGGCCGGGGATCGAACCTGCGACCTCCCGTTCCCAAAGCGGACGCTCTACCACTGAGTTACCGGGGCCTGTCTACCACTGATCTATCCTATCGGGGCCGGTCTACCACTGAGCTGTCGGGGCCGGTTCTACCACTGAGCTGTTGATTAACAAAGGTCAGCGGACTGAACAAATTATTTATCTAAGTCGCGACGGAAGTAAGGGCGAGTTCTCTCAGCGTAAAATCGATTTAAAATCGGCCTGTCTACCACTGAGCTATCCTATCGGGGCCTGTCTACCACTGAGCTATCGGGGCCGGTTCTACCACTGAGCTGTCGGGGCCAGTCTACCACTAAGCTATCGGGATCGGTCTACCACAGAGCTATCGGCGTCGTACCACCACTGAGCTATCGGGATCGGTGGTAGCCATCTTGGTCATGTGAGTCAAATCTCACAAATAAATTTTTATTGCCTCATCTCATTAAGGTTTTTCATGTAATTTGATTTCAATCAGTCCAGCAGTTTTAGTGGAGAAGAAGATAAATGATCTTGATTTTTGGAATTGATAAACTTCCATTCACATTACGAAAACACGCCTATACAAATACATTGTAACCTTTATCGCCGAAAAAATGAAAATTTTAAGATGAAAAATTGTGATATTTTTCTTACTTCTGCTCAAGATATAGATTGTGGGTACTCGTTAGAACCGCCTCGTCGAGGTGGTTCTAACGAGTACCCACAATTTATATTTTAGAGCAGAAACAAGAAAAATAAGGTTTACCCTTGTAAACCCCAGTTTTACTATATAAAAGTGGGGTCTAAGGGGGTCAAAATTATATAGGCATAGTTTCGTGATGAGCTGATATCAGGCTACAATAGAATCAGAAAAAATCACAGTTTTGCCTTTTTTCCATACAAATGTCTAACTGACCAAATTTGACCTTGGGGTAAAATAGATCATCAACAAAAGGTCATCATTTGAACATACTTAAATTAGTAGAGCCCGAGCCCCCGATGCTGCATACCAAGTTTCATGGCCATCGGCCATTTGATTCCCAAGAAGAAGATTTTTAAAGTTTTTATATGGGCATATATGGGCATGGCGTCCATCTTTGTCATGAGACCAAGATCTCATGAACAAACATTTAATCCCCCATCCCCAAGGAGGATCAACATATAATTTGGTTTCAATCAGCCCAGCAGTTTGAGTGGATACTGAATCTGAGCCATCCAGGACAAAGGTCATTTAATGGGCCCCGTCAAGCGATTTTGGTACTTATCGCCTATGCGAGCAGCAAAGGTTCAGGCGAGCCTGCGCATCCGCGCAGTCTCGCCAGAACCTTCGCTGCTCGCTCATACAAGCAGTGAATCAAGAGGAACCTTCAGACAGAAAGCCATATCCCTGGCCCCTCTGAATGGCTGGGCATGCGCAGTTAAAATTTGTCATGACGGAATGCTCGAAGACACAAATTCGCTTGGCGGGGCTCAAATGATCTTGGCATTTGGAATTGGAAAACTTCGATTCAGCTGATTGCAAATACCAATTATGATGCCAAAGGTTGCAACAGAATCAGAAATATCCACCGTTTTGCCTTACTTCCATAAAATATCTAAGTCGCCAAATTTGACTTTGGCATAAAGAAGGTCAAGGTCAACCAAAGGTCACCATTTGAACAAACTTGGTAGGGCCTAAGACCCTACTGCTGTATACCAAGTCTGTAGGTCATTGACAATTTGGTTCCAAAGAAGAACAATTTAAAATGTTTTACAATATATGGGCATGACGTCCATTTTGGTCATGTGACTCTAATCCCATGAATAAATTTTCATTGTCTCATCCCATTGAGAATCCACATGTAATTTGGTTTCAATCAGTTCAGAAGTTTTAGTGGAGAAGCAGATGAAAATACTGAATTTGAGCCAGCAAGGACAAAGGTCAGCAAATGACCTTGTCCTTTGAAATTGATAAGCTTCTATTCAGCTGATTGCAAAAATTAATTCTGATGCCACAGGCTACAATAGAGCCAGAAAAATTCAAAGTTTTGCCCCTTTTCCATAGAAATGTCTAGGTGATCAAATTTGACCATGACGTAAAATAGGTAAAGGGCAACCAAAGTTTGTCATTTGAACAAACTTGGTAGGCCCGAGTTCCCGATGCTGCATGTCATGTTTCAAGCCATCGGCCGTTTGTTCTTGAGAAGAAGATTTCTAAATGTTTCACCATAGATCGACATGGCAACCATCTTGGTCATATGACCAAGATCCCATGAACAAATCTTTATCCCCCCACCCCATGGAGGTTCCACATGTAATTTGGTTTCAATCAGCCCAGCAGCTTTAGTGGATTAGGAGATAATATAACCAAATCTGAGCTATCCAGGACAAAGATCAGTAAATGACCTTGACTTTTGGAATTCAAAAACTTCCATTCAGCTGATTGCAAATATCAGTTCTGATGCTACAGACTGCGACAGAATCAGAAAAATGCCTTTTTTTCCATATAAATGTCTAACTTACCAAATTTGACCTTGACCTAAAACAGGTCAAGGTCAGCCCAAGGTCATCATTTGAACAAACTTGGTAGGACCCGAGTCCCCAATGCTGCAAACCAAATTTCAAGGCCATCGGCCGTTTGGTTCCTGAGAAGAAGATTTTTTAAAAGGTTTGGTTTAAACAGTATTTTATTAGAAGCAAATATGAAATACAATCACGTGCACACATAAGACATTGCAAAAGGATCTGGCTGTAAGCTACGAAGCTTATAAGTGTCATCTCCCAAATATAAAATAAAGCAAATTCTTCTGATACCGTGGCCCCGTTTTTGCATTTACATCTACCTATTGTAGGTTTGTTTCCTGCAAAATTTTGATTTTGATTTTGAGATTATAAATTTTCCTTTCTTGGATGGTGATGTTCCTCGTTCGGCATCCTATGACGTTTATATTTGGCAATTAATTCGATTTGCCAGAGTGTCTAGTCATGTAACTGACTTCAACACTCGTAATAAATTGTTAACAAATAAAATAAATTCTTAATCAGGTTTATCGGTATCATAAACTACGCAAAGCCTTTTCAAACTTTTATAGACGTCATTCCGATTTAATTTCAAAATTCAATGTTGGATTTGTATCTCTTCTGCAACAATGTCTGTCGGAACCCGAAATTTATGGTGACCTAGTATATAAATTCAGAAAAATATATACTTGCAATGATCTCTGCAACCAATTTCGAAAATCAGTCTTCGATATAAAAAGATTAGGTACAACATAAATGTTATCCGACAGACTGCATGCATGGTAGTTAACCCAATCACGGCTGACAACTTTGCTTCCCTCTTTAATTGCACGCCGGTGGGTCAGGCCTCAGATTCTATGACTGTTCCAGCATAAAGACTTATTGAGAATTAAAGAGAATTTAATTTTATGTAAGGTTGTGGAGTGCATGATGCTCTGTCTCGGGTCGGGCCCATCTGAGTCTAACTGTTGGTTTTCTTTTGCTCCAGCATGTAAGTGGTTTCTTGCTGTCAAGTCCTCACGGTTGTTTCATTTCTGCGACTGTTTATTTTGTTTTCTTGGATATGTTGCACTGATGAGTTAGGAGGCTTTTTGTGTTCTCAGAGATGTTGCACTGTTGAGTTAGGAGGGCTTCATGCGGACTGAACAAATTATTTATCTAAGTCGCGACGGAAGTAAGGGCGAGGACTGCGGCCGCGTAAAATCGATTTAAGCCCCCCCCCCACCCCACCCCCAGGGGAATTCGTTTTACTGACCGTTTCAAAGCGGTTCTTTTGTCGCGTTTTTTTTGTTATGGACCAAAATGGTTTGTCTTTGAGTGTGTGTATCGCTATACATATATGTTTTTTTGTTTTGTTTTGAATATAGCCAATTGGCAATTTTGTGGGAAAGTAACTGTCGTTTGGCTCTCCGCTGTTGATGTTTCCATTATGGTCTAGTTATTTCGTGTTATGTATCTTTCCCTTTGGTGTCTCTGATGGGTTGTGTGGGTTAATTGTATCGATTCCTGATCATTGTCTTCACTTCTATTATGGCAGCCATCTTGGTTATGTGACCGATATCCCAGGAACAAATTTTAATCCCCCATCACATGAAGATTCCACATGTTATTGGGTTTCAGTCAACTCAGCAACTTTAGTTGATAAGGAGAGAAAATTACTGAATCTGATCCATCCAGGACAAATGTCAGTAAATGACCTTGACCTTTGGAATTGATAAGCTTCCATTCAGCTGATTGTAAATATCAATTCTGATGCCACAGGCTACAATAGAATAAAAATAAATGTTTTGCCTTATTTTCTCTATAAATGTCTGTGACAAAATTCGACCTTGACGTCAAATAGGTAAAGGTCAACCAAAGCTCATCATTTGATCAAAGCGGTAGGACCGGAGTCTCCGATGCTGCATACTAAGTTTCAAGGCCATTGGCCGTTTGGTTTCTGAGAAGACGATTTTTAAAGAATTTTACCATATATTGGGAATGACAGCCGTCTCGGCCATGTGACCAAGTTCCCATGAACAAATCTTTAATACCCCACCCACTGGAAGTTCCACATATAATTTGGTTTCAATCAGCCCAGCAGCTTTAGTGGATAAGGAGATAAAATTACTGAATCTGAGCCATCCAGGACAATGTTCAGTAAATTACCTTGGCCTTTGAATTGATTATATAAGTTCCTGATCGTTTCTCTTTTTAATTTTACCATATATGGACATGCCAGTCATTTTGGTCGCATTACATGGACACCGCGAACAAACTTTCTTTCTCCCGTTCCATGGATTATCCATATGAAATGTGATTTCATTCGACCCAGAGGTTTCAGAGGAGAAGATGTTTGAAAAAATAATGTTGACGATGGCGTAGGCTGCAATATCTAGTATCAGAAACATCCACAGTTTTGCCTTTTTTTCATATAAATATCTAACTGACCAAATTTGACCTTGACGTAGAATTGGTAAAGGTCAAACAAAGTTCATCATTTGAAAAAACCTAGTAGGGCCTGAGTCTCCGATGCTGTATACCAGATTTCAAGGCCATCAGCCATTTGGTTCCTGAGAAGAAGATTTTTAAAGGTTTAAACATATACAGGCATGGCAACCATCTTGGTCATGCGACCAAGATCCAACGAACAAATCTTAAACCCCCACCCCATGGAGATTCCACATATAATTCGGTTTCAATCAGCCCAGCAACTTTAGTGGATAAGGAGGTAAAACTAGTGAATCTGAGCCATTCAGGACACAGAGATCAGTAAATGACCTTGACGTTTGGAATTCATACATTTCTGTTTAGCTGATTGCAATTCAAATTCTGATGCCACAGACTGCAATAGAATCAGAAAAAAATCAAAGTTTTGCCTTTTTCCATATAAATGTCTAAGTGACCAAATTTGAACTTAACGTAAAATAGGTAAATCAACCAAAGATCATCATTTGAACAAACTTGGTAAGGCCCGTGTCCCCGATGCTGCATACCAAGTTTCAAGGCCATCGGTCGTTTGGTTCCTGAGAAGAAGATTTTTTTAAAGTTTTTTTACCATATACGGAAATGGCGACCATTTTGGTCACAAGACCTAGACCCAGAGATTTAAGAGGAGTAGATGTTTGAAAATGTTGACGATGACGCAGACACAGACGCAAACACAGACGCAGACGACGACGGACTACTGCCTATACTTTACGCTTCCCCGGAGCCTTCGGCTCTGGTGAGCTAAAAGAAGCAATGGCCATCTCCTTTCAAGGAAGTGTCAAGAGCATGAACTACTGCTCACCAACACATTTTTCTGTTTGCCAACACGCAAAAACAACAACAACAACAAAAAAAAAAAAAAAAAAAAAAAAAAAAAAAAACAAGCGGACCCAGAGGGCCCTATTTCGCTCACCTCTAGAACATTCTAACGGATTACGATTTCTCTTCATAGGACTATGTACATTTAAATTTAAAATGCCAAGTTGTCGGTTAAAGAACTGTTTCACCCAGGCTTTGAGAGGAAGATGATGGTGCTTGGCACATTTGGGACCTTTCAACCCATTAGGATTATGTCAAATGTGGTCAGAATACCACATTATTCCACCTAAGTGGTTAACCATTGCTATTATTAATACACACACTTTACCCAGTAATCACGAATAAGCAGAAGGGGGGGGGGGGGGGGGTGATGGTGGAAACTATATAGGATTAATTTGATTAGAAGCATGTGGCCAGATTGGGTCTCAAATCTGCAACCTCTAGTTTCCGAGTCAGACGTGTTTCCAACTGCCCTAAGCAGCCTGGTTCCCCACCTCTATTCCAAAGCCACAGAAATAAATGTGAGCCCATAAGTTTTGAGAAACTATAGAAAGCTGTGTGCCAAATATCAAACCGGCCCCCGCCAACCGATGCTTGAAGAAATAGATGGGCTGCATGATGCTGCCACGCAGAGCTGAAACCGACCGCACACGAGTACTGGTAAAGCGCTTACAGGATCTAACCCTGCCAAGGCAAAGCGGTGCGAGTCGGACCGTCCATGCTTATAAAGCCTATTGGTTTCATTGGGCGACAGGACTTGAGATGTCATTTCATCTCAATGTCGGGTAAAAGTCAGACAAAATTGGAAGCAACGTCTCCCAAATGACCTATACACTGTTAAACCTCAAATCAAACAAAACAAAACCAAACATCAAAGGCCTGGCCTTCAGGTTTCAAGTAAAAAAAAATGTTTTAAGGTTTGTTCTATATAAGTCTCGAATGGGTCCATTTAGGGCCAATTTAGTGATCTCTAAGGCGAGCTGATTTAAATTGGCCCCTACGGTTTCAGAGAAGCAGATTTTAAAGGAATTATCTATTTTAGCCCATATTAAACCCGTGGGCCCCAGGGCGGGGCCATGTTTGGACCCAGGGCTTAAAACAATAACAATCTTGGTAGAGGTCCACTCGTTGAAGCTTCATACCAAATATCAAAGACCTGACCCTTACGGTTTCAGAAAAGAAGATTTTTAAAGGATTTCCCTATACATCCCCATGTAAAATTGGTGGGCCCCAGGGCGGGGCCATTTTTGGCCACAGGGCTATAATTTGAACATCCTTGGTCATGCTACATGTATGTTCCAACTATCACGATTCGCGCCACGATTGTAATCGTGGTCTTAATCGTTGACTAATAGTGGTGATCCTATCAGTTCTTATCAGATCTTGAGGTCAGTCGTGGCAATCGTATTAATCGTAGAAACTTTTTGAACCATCCATTTTTTTCCACGATCAACACGATCGATTGTCAAATCGGGATCGTCGTATCACATCGTATTGCATCGTAACAAAGCGCGACTGATCGCATATAATCGTGCTTCCAAATCGCGGTGATCGGGATCAATCTTTTACAAGACAAACACCGCGTTCTGTTGAGATGTGTTGCGATCTCCCGCGATGCTCAAGACTTGGCACGAATGACTCGCGGTCAGATACGAGATGATACGAGAAGATTCGAGTAAATGCAAGTAGATACGAGTTACGTTTTTTACACGAACGTTCACGATCTATTACGAGTTCTCGTGGCCATATGTATGCCGAACAAGATTGAATGCGACTAATGCAGCGATCTGCCCTTGAAGAGAGTACATCTAGGTTCAGGCCTTTGCTAGTATTTTAGAGCCTTTGAAAAATGCCACCAAAGGGTATTAGAGGCAAGAAGGGAAACGGAAAGGCTGTCCCATCCCAGGAGCCTGAACCATTCCAGCCAGAGAAAATGCCACATTGTCATCATCCGCAACCCCTGCCATCATCAATGATTGAGCGTTAGTATTTATGCTGTAAAAGTTAAAGAAACAATGGAGTCCATGGTCAGTCGGCTGTATATATACCCGTAGGGATCCAGTCGTAGCTCAAATCGTGATAGCCCTCGATCATGATCGTGAAAAACATCGACATGACAGTCGTATGCTGTCGTAACGGAGCGCATCGGCTCGTGATGAGCGTATAAGAAGTATCTACGCGTATCAGATCGTCCCAATTCGGGGTACCCGATCCTGTTGATCGTTTCAGATGGAGACCAAGTCGTAGTCTCGATCGCAACAATCCTATCGGAACGCATTTGATCGTATCTGAACGGGAAAGCAGACCGTGGCTGATCGTGACACCTGAAATTGACAAATCGTGATTGGATTGCATTCGAGCGCAACAAATCGTACCAGAAAGTATCGACTCTCATCACCTCATATCCAAACCTGAAATTTCAGAGAAAATTCCACGACCAGCTACGAATGGCCAATCGTGGCGTTCGTAACGGATCGCAAGACAGTGGGAACCTAGCATGAAGGTCCACTAGATGAAGCTTCATACCAAATATCAAAGACCTGGGCCCTACGGTTTCAGAGAAGACGATTTGTAAAGGATTTCCATAAATAAGCCCATGCAAAACAGGTGGGCCCTGATGCGGGGCTAATTTGGACCCAGGGCTATAACTTGAACAATCTTGAAGAAATTTAAGAGAAGAAGATTTTTAAAGGATTTCCCTATACAAGCCCATGTAAAACCAGTGGACACTGGGGCAGGGCCATTTTTGGCCCCGCAGGTTATATTTGGAAAAATCTCGGTAGAGGTCCACTAGATGAAGCTTCATTCCAAATATCAAAGACATGGCCCAGCGGTTTCAGAGAAGAAGATTTTTTTAAAGGAGTTTCCCTATGTAAACCCAGTGGGTCTCTGGGCGCGGCCATTGTTGGCGCCAGGGCTATTATTTGAACAATCTTGGTAGAGGTCCACTAGATGAAGCTTCATACCAAATATCAAAGACATGGGCCTTACGGTTACAGATAAGAAGATTTATAAAGGATTTTCCCTATATAAAACCAGTGGGTCTCTGTGCGCGGCCATTGTTGGCTCCAGGGCTATAATTTGAACAATCTTGGTAGAGGTCCCCTAGATAAAGCTTCATACCAAATATCAAAGACCTGGGCCTTCTGGTTGCAGAAAAGAAGATTTTTTTAAAGGTTTTTACCAGTTTTTCCCTTTTTGTTGCCATGGCAACCAGAGAGTTCTGCTTGGATTCCAAATCTTTAACAAATTTCAGTTAGTACCTCCCAAGGATCATTCTGGAGAGGTTTGGTCCAAACTGGCCCAGTGGTTTAGGAGATGTCAATTGTTGACAGACGCCGGACGCCGGATCGCAACCCTATCAGAATAGCTCACTGAGCAATTCGTGCTCAGGTGAGCTAAAATCATGGATACATTCTCGCCCCAAACACTATCATCTCACTGATTGTCACAATGCTAAGGAAATACAGACGGGATGTCAGGGTGACAAATGATATGTGGTGCAGCACAGACTTGTTGTCAGCAAACCCAACCTGCGACCTTAAGGCAAGAAAGTGCCAAAGAGAATGAAAATTTCCAAGCTGAAACAAAACAGCAAGAGGCAATGGTATCTGCAGTCGTTTAGATGCACTGGTACTCAGACATCCCACAGGAGACCTGGAAATTCATCAAGACACCATTCATTCTTCAGCAACAAACTCCCTAAGACCACTATCTCGCAAACAACAAAACTGGTTTGATGAGAACGACCAAGAAATCAAGGGAAGAGAAACAGAGGTATGCAAGAGTTTTGGCTGAGCAACAAAGCTGATGAAATCCAGTCCTTTCCAGACAGAAAGGTTAAGAAGTTCTTAAATGCTCTGTTAAAAGACAGTTGATGGTCTCCAGAGATCTGGACCCCACCCCAACTCCACAGTGCAGAGAAAACTATTTTTCTGACTCACAAAGAAGCCATATTGCAAAGATTGGCTGAACATTTTGAATGCGTCCTTTATCGGCCATCATCTTTCAGTGATAAAGCTATTACTAGGCTACCACATTTGGAATGTAATCTGCTCCCAGCAGGCACATGAGGTAATTGTGACGTCACATCAACGCCCGTGCAACGTCATGCCATTTATGCAACGTCACATCTACGTCGGTGCAACGTCGTGACGTTGCAACGACGTTGATTTGACGTTGCCCTTGCGACATGTGCCTGCTGGACTGCTTGACGAGTTCCCAACCGTCTCTGAAGCAGTGAAAGAAATTAAAACTCCTGTCATCAGACAAGGCTCCAGGATCTGACGCTATACCTGCAGAGATCAACAAAGCAAGAGGTACTCCAGTTGCAAAGAAAGAGTTAACTCACAATATATGAAGAAACAAGAGGCCCATGCGCCACTACGCTCTCCAGAGGTAACGTGGTTATACCATATACAGGCATGGCGCCCATCTTGGTCATGTGACTAAAATTCCATAAATAACTTTTCATTGCCTCATTCCAGAGAGGCTTTTCATGTAATTTGGTTTCAATCAACACAACAGTTTTAGTTGAGAAGAAGATAAAAATACTGAAACTAAGTCATCCAGGGCAAAGGTCAGTAAATGACCTTGGCCTTTGGAATTGATAAACGTCCATTCAGCTGATTGAAAATATCAATTCTGATACCACAGGCTACAACAGAATCAGAAAAATCAACTTTTTTGCCTTTTTGTCAAGGTCAACCAAAGGTCATCATTTGAATCAACTTGGTAGGACACACGTCCCTACTGTTATATACAAAGTCAGAAGGTCATTGATCATTAGGTTCCAGAGGAGAATATTTTAATGATTTTACCAGATATGGGCACGGTGGCGATGTTGGCCATATGGCCGAGTCCTTACGAACAAACTTTCATTCCACCTTCCCATTGCGGCTCCATATGTAATTTGGTTTCAATCAACCCAGGAGTTTAACTGGAGAAGAGGATTTACTGAATCTGGACCATTCAAGACAAAGGTCAGTAATGACTTTGACCTCTGGAATTGGTTAACTTCAGTTCACCTACCTTAGAAGCACATTGTATAGAGTGATGGGTGACAAGAGTGACTCTTTTAAGAGTGTCACTGATGAGGAGGTAATTTCCAGCATTTGGTCGACTGCGTGGTAGTATTTGGGATCAAAATAGAATCAGACTTGAATTCGTGGAATCAGGTGTGGACATTTTGTGGGGCAGTAACTGTCCTTTTGGATTTCCTCTTGTGACGTTTTACTTGTAGTGAAGTTTTTTATGTTTATGTTTCTTTCTTTTTGGTGTCTTGAATGGGGAGTATAAGGTAATTGTATCGATTCCTGATCATTGCCTTTGCTTCTGTTTTGACATAAAGCTGAAAGTCTAGAGAGCTGTGGTGGGTACAGCCAACACTACTATACGCATGCGAAACAGGGACAGTTTATCAACTGCACACGATCGGATCGGAACGTTAACTTGGCCCCCCCCCCCAAATGCATGGAGAACAATCCCCAGTTCAAGTTTAAGATCAGGATCACAGTGCAATCAGAATCCTCAGAAGATTTAAATACGAGTGGACTAGGTATGCCGGCGACGAACAGGTACAATCAGACCCAAATTGCCATTGTGATGTGCTAGATAATACCCATTCAACGTAACCCGACAGCGACATTCAAAGCTCATTTAATGACAATTTAAAGGCTTGCGCGGCAGCTATGGTGACGATGGTTCGGGATGCGTTTTTGAAATCTGTGTATAATTCTCCAGTGCACATTACGAGAACACACCCATGAGCTTCAATTGCGTCTTTCACATCTGCAAAATGAGTCAATGAGCCTTTTGCTGATGAACATTCCCAGCAGACACACGTCGCTATGGCAACGTCAAATCATCGTCGGTGCAACGTCACGATGTTGCAGCGACGTAGATGTAACGTTGCATAAGCGTCATGACGTTGCAATGGCGTTGTGACGTCGCAATTACGCCATGTGCCTGCTGGATTTCTTTTATGAATATTTTCCTAACGTCTGCTCCAAACACAGATTGTGGTTGCTCTTTAGAACTACCTAATCAAATGAAGAAGATAATGTATACCTTTCAAAACCTTGCTTTTCCATTTATTTAACAGGGTTTGCAATGGTATATTTCTTACAAGGGGCTTGTTAACATGATGCTATTTCCAAAACCCTCTTGAGGGTCTTTCCAAACACAAAATTAATTCATTCAATATGCGGCTTGGTTCTTTCTACGGCACCGGCTGGTTTTCAGATTTAGTTTTCATTGTATTTCTGACAGATTCTATTGTTCTGGGAATTTATTTTAGGATACATTCACCCGTTTTCGCGTGCAAATTACAGCATAAAATTGTTAGAGGGTATTTTATATTTAACTGCCATACGAAATAAAAACCAAGCTTCGATTAATCTTCGGTTGAAGTACCATTCAGGCACTCCACTGAGAGTGATGGAAGTATGCTTTCGGGTGCGTGTAGAGCATGGTTGTTGATGCCTTATCTCTGGCTTTCCGCCGGGAACGTGTTCGGCTAAAATGGTTCGTTTTGCTTCGCACACTCCAGTACCCCTTCTCTTTGGGCCTTGGACTTTGCTCTCGGTCACGTGCAGTTTCTACCCCGTAAATCTGAGTGCCAGGCGAGGAGCAGTTAGTACCATTGTTAATGACTTTGGTATGTCGCCGCCCGGGATCGAACCCGTGACCCCCCGTTCCCCGGAGCGGACACTCTAACAACTGAGCTATCGGGGCCGGTGCTTTCGTTTGTCAAGTGGTTTCTGCAATGAGAGCGCATGTACTCGAAAACCTTTTCTTGCTTGCCGCCGCCCTAATTAAATAACACCACTTCTCAGAATCGGCTCCAAAGAGTTCACTAAAACATGTGGGTTGGCACCCAATGCCCAGTTTTTCCCCTTCTCTTTGGCCTTTTTCTAATCATCATGTTTCCTTGCCACACGTTGTCTAAATATGTTCTATAAAAGGGTTATCCTTTGGAAGCAAGGAATACACCAAAGAAGTGAAAAATATTGAGTGTACATGTTTTCTGGGCCAGACTAGCTAGTTTCGGCCAATTAGGCCTCATCAGTGACCCTCAGATATTTTCAAAATTCCACAATGGAATCAATGATCCCAAAGGGCAAGAAAATATAATCTACACTATGATGTAGGGCAGGGAGACGTTTTACCGCCGCCACACATTCCCACACACCAGCTGTAGTGAAGTTAAATATGTTCTATAAAAACACTCCCGCTCTACCACTACCAGCTGCAAGGAGAGCAGGCCTTGCCCAACTGTAAACCAATATCAGTTTGACGCCCCAGTGACGCAAGATAACGTCACCTTTGCCCAACACTGATTTCTATACTTTTTATATACTGCCGAGAAATAAACTGCCATTGACCGTAAATGGGCCGAGCCAAGCGAAAATGGATTTTCGAGCATATGCGTCAAGTGAGGACTCAGATCAGCATACGCATCCATAAGGAAAACATTTCCGTGTGAAATAATGGCGTCCCACATGGTGTCAGAAGTGACAAAGTTTGAGTAAAAATTATAACATCTTTCTTATTTATGCTTTCAACATTGATTATGGGTGCTCGTTAGAACCGCCTCAATGAGGCGGTCCTAACGAGTACCCACAATCTATGTTTTTGAGCAAAAAGAAGGCAGAAAATGTATACCCCGCAAACACCACTTTTCTCTAGATAATGTGGGGTTAGGAGAGGTCTTCGTTTCACGGACTTGTTAGCGTGATGTAGAGCAGTCTGAATAGTCTTTAATTTTCGCTATTCGGATTGACATTGACTCAAAGCTTCATTCGCGGTTGTATTCTGACTGGTAATTTGTTCGCCCCCGCCCATAGGGGCTTGAAGAAATATATGGGCTGCATGATGCTTCCACGCAGAGCTGAATCCGGCCCGCACACTAGTACTGGTAAACCGCTTAGAGGATCTAAGCCTGTCCAGGAACAGCGGTGCGAGGCGGACCGTCCATGCTAATAAATCCTATTGGTTTCATTGGGCGACAGGGCTTGAGATGTCATTTCATCTCAATGTCGGGTAAAAGTCCCACAAAATTGGAAGCAACGTCTCCAAAATGACCTTTACAGTGTTGACGGGGACGTTAAACCTCAAATCAAACAAACAAAAGACTGGTAATTTGAGACTCCGCAAAGCTCACATGCTCTAGTATCCGTTTTGGTCGGTCCCAAACTTACTAAGCACAGAAGCTCTTCAGTGATAAAGCCCATATGACAATGGCTGATTAACATGAAATCCAGGTATGCGCCAAGTGGAGAGTCAGATCAGCATACGCACCAGAGGAGTCTGATTAGTGTCTTTAATGTTCGCTATTTGGAATGACATTGACTCAAAGCTTCATTTACGTTGAATTCTGACTAGTAATTTGAGAACCCACAAAGCTCACATGCTCTAGTATCCATTTTGGTCGGTCCCAAAGTTACTAAGTACAGAAGCTCTTCAGTGATAAAGCCCACGTGACAATGACTGATTTACATGAAATCCAGGTTGTTGTTGTTTGTTACTTACTGTGTGTATCACTTGTGTCTTTTTATTTTGGATGACCATATGGCCATTTTGTGGGAAAGTAATTAGAGATTATCACATGGGATTTTGGTTATCGCCCGATGTATCAACCCGAGACCCCATTATCTGCCCGAAGGCTTTAGCCTGAGGGCAGATAATGGTCGAGGGTTGATACAGAGGGCGATAACCAAAACCCCATGTTATAATTTGTTTATCACATATTCAGATCCTATTCTTACTGTGTTTGACGTTCATAAATTGAAAAAAATGTGATAAAAAGCGTAATTCAAGCAAAAAAGCGCGTAACGTCACGCCTAACTATTCGCGTTACGTCATGTAATTGGCAACGTCACAATAACGTCATGAGTGGGCTGATAACCGCTGTCCGTTCAAAATACACTGTTTCCGGTTATCAGACCGGGCGGGCTGATAACCGGAAATGGAAACAAGCATTATCACACATGCAAAACATGGGTTATCATGTTAAATATAGTACTGAATATGTGATAACTGTCCTTATTATATACCCAGAAAATGTCCCGTTTACTTTGTACAGAAGTTACCGGTCAATATTTTTCCATATTGCCCGTAGTCAAGTTCATATTGCCCGTAGATAAGCAGTCACGTTCAAAATAGAACTACTTTCAAATTTGTCCACTTCGATACTAAAAATCGGCAGCCATGTTGTCGTGCGTATCGACTGAAATAACCTAAAACAAAATGAATATAGGCTGTGACAGGGTGCATAAAGCGCATTTTATGCTAGCAAATATGACCTACCCGCAATCTGTTCAGATATTCAATAATTTCTTTTAGGAAATCAAGAGTATTTTGAAAGAAACAAAACTGACACTTCGGTAAACATGGCGTCCTGCGTTGGGAAACATTAATGTTTTTAATGACGACACGTCAACCGACGTTAACGTTGTCTTCACTTTGGCGCCATTGGGCGTGGTTTTTCATAGTGTAGGAAGACACTTAACAATGTGCATTATTTTCCATTTCAAAGCACTTAAAGATGTCTAACCTTATTTTACGTTCAAATTTCCATGCCAGGCAATCCTGAAGTCTGGCACAGAGTCCAAGTTTGGGTATATAATAAAAAGGTTATTGACTTTATATTGTGAAATATTCGGCACTTGTTCTTATAGTTTAACAATGTGCATTATTTTCCATTTCAAAGCACTTAAAGATGTCTAACCTTATTTTACGTTCAAATTTCCATGCCAGGCAATCCTGAAGTCTGGCACAGAGTCCAAGTTTGGGTATATAATAAAAAGGTTATTGACTTTATATTGTGAAATATTCGGCACTTGTTCTTATGGCGAAGATGCACTCGCAAGCTCGTGCGTCCTTCGCCATATGAACTCGTGCCGAATATTTCACAATATAAAGTCAATAACCTATAATTATGGCCTTTCTTTGTTTAGGTTTCCATTATGATCTGGTCGCTTAATGTTTGTGTTTCTTTCCCTTTGGTGTCTTTGATGGGTGGAGTAAGTTAATTGTATCGATTCCTGATCTTTGTTTTACTTCTACTTTGCTTTACAAACAAACTTGCATCATTGAGTCGGTTCTACTTTAGTCTTGAAGCATTAAGAAGAAAAATAAAGTACACACATGTAAGCCCAGTTTTGTCTATATTATATAAAGTCGAGTACCAGGTATGTTCATTTGGCAATCTTGGTATTGCCTTCAACATCAATGTACACGACTCTTGACAATGTGCTTTCAAGGTTAGTGTACCTGTCTACCACTTGCAATCTTTGACCATTCACTGTAATGACGGGCTTCTTGTAAGGCTTGCCAGGTGCTGGTTGATAAACCACCTTGCTGTTTTGAGGCTGATTGTGGGATCATAGCTTTCACAAGAGTCATACACTTGATCGGCACCTTTTTGCATCTTCTCGTCTGCTGGAGCATCCTTTGCCATGTGATCAGCAAAGAGAAACTCATCAAGCACCTCTGCCAGGACTTTTGATTTGGCTTGCAACCTTCTTACGAGTAGGTTAAAGCTATACCCGATAGGTATACCATTGTCACCTATGAGCATGGCAGAGAACATCATGTTGGACAGAGTTGGGGCTAGTACACAGCTTTGTTAAACACCATTTGTCACAGGATCAAATAATCAGTCTTCGTTGTGCGCTTTAAGGATAGCTAAGGGCCTAATGCTCCTTCATGCAGCAAGAGAAGTCTCTGGTCAGACTATATGGATGCGCAGGCTGATCTGATTCTTCGCTGTGCGTACATGTAAGTTGTAGGAAATGCTGTGCCCCGGCTCAAATGGTAAATAAGAAAACAAGACTGTTATCGTGATACAAATACACCTCGTGATAGCGTGCATGACGTCACCCGTTCTTATGGGGCTTCGTTTCTTTACCCAATCAGTTAGCCACTATTTTGGGGCTCAGTTTTGGAATAATTGCTCAAGCTTGATTCAGCGACAGTCGCGGTCGTGGAACGATCACGTCACTGGCAGAAACAGTTCTGCCCCACCCAGCCACTCCAGCCAGCTTGATGTGCTTTCGTTTCATAAAATATCTAAACGTTTATGTTTGCTTGTCCTTTGCTGGTTCATGTACTTAGAAATGTACACATTACGCAAACACGCATATACAAAAACATTGGCACCTTTATCGCCGGAAAAAATGAAAAGTTCATGGTGAAAAATTATGATATTTTTCTTATTTCTGCTCAAAATATAGATTGTGTATACTCGTTAGAACCGACTCATCAAGGCGGTTCTAACGAGTACCCACAATCTATGTTTTTGAGCAGAAATAAGAAATAAGAAAAATAATGCATACCCCTGCAAACCCCAGTTTTACTGTATAACAGTGGCGTTCCAGGGGGGTCAAAATTATATAGGCGTCTTTTCGTGATGATCCATATACAATCATATCATTATAATTGTTCAGTGAATGTTCTTTTTATCAACACCACGAAAACACGCCTATATAATTTTGACCCCTTGAACCCCACTTTTATGTAGTAAAACTGGGGTTTACAGGGGGTAAACCTTATTTTCTTATTTCTGCTCTAAAATATGGATTGCGGGTACTCGTTAGAACCGCCTCAATGAGGCGGTTCTAACGAGTACCAACAATCTATATTTTGAGCAGAAATAAGAAAAACATCACAATTTTTCATTTTAGAATTTTCATTTTTTCGACGATAAGGGTTACAATGTATTTGAATAGGCGTGTTTTCATAATGATTAGACCCTGTTAACTACAACCTTTGACAAACGCAATGATTTAGATTTCAACATTGTTAATTTTCCATTTTTGACCGTGATGTTCCCCTGCACCACTTCTTATACGGTGTTTAAGGGAGTGGGAACATCTGGCATATTTTTCCGCAATTTTTCAAAGGGAGACAACTTTCGGGACTTCCTGTTCACTTTTCTTTAAGCCCTGCCCAACTGACAAAGGGGTCTACTCTTAACGGAGAACATTTGCTCATTACGAGCTAATTCTTTACTTTAATTCTGTACTTTAAGAGTTGATTCCTATTGACATGGGAGACAAAAAAAATTTTGCAGGAGTTGCCTCCCCTGAATGTGTATCAATTCCCCTTAAGTTATTCGCTTTGCTAGGGCGTGTAGTCGTTTGGCTGATTCAAATACTCGTAATAAAAGTTTAATGGTCAAACTGTTACAACATGGGCAGAAACTGCGGCAAGCGTTTTCTAAATTTTATCGTAGACAATCTGAATTTAGAACAGCTCTAACTCTGACTTGTTGAGTAATAAATCACAGTTTGGCGGTCAGTTGTAAAGTAGATCAAATCTACTTTTTGTCTATTTATAACTGACGATCATTTTTGAGCCGGCGCTGGCTCATTTGTAAAATTCAGCACTGGATCTGGTTGTTTCAGCGGTACAACTGTTTATACAATCGGGTTGTATCCTTCACACCCGTCATGACGTGACACGAGACCTGAAGGATTACACCGAGTGGGTGGGGTAATTTGTAAACAAAGGCACATGATTCCATTGCAAATCTAAAGCAGATTAATGAAACTGCTAGTCATTTCATAAATGAGCAGACGTTTTCTCAAATTTAACATTCTCTCGACACGACCTTATAACACATTAGTTTCTTCGGCGTTTCTGCTATTAATAAACTGCCTTAAAGACTTTCGATCACCCCAGTAGACTTCACTGTTACTTTTGCTGATTTCTTAAATACATTTCCTTATGTCTCATTCTCAAGCTGAACTCTTCTCTCTTCTTCTTCTTCGTCTTCTTCTATCAACTCTTCAAGTAGTTCATAAAATTCAGCAACTTTTTCAGTGTTTCTTATGTAAGGTCCTGTGATATAATCTTCTGGAATGATCTCTCCTTTAGTCTTTCTTGCATAAAATCCTAATGCCAGTAACAGATCACGTATCTCTTCTGTGAAAAGTAAGTCTATTCTGAATGACTGAAAGTAAAGTCATACAGTAAATTTTCACTATTAAGACCACCTAAAAAAGAGACTAAATCTGTTTTTGAAAGCTTTTTGAGACGTTTTGAGTTATTCTTTGTTTGTGCTTACTACACCCAGTGTCTTCTTATAAGAGACCACTTTTGGGACTGTTCAAAAGTGGTCTTAAAGACCACTTTTGAACAGTCCCAAAGGTGGTCTTAATACAGTAATTTTACTGTATTCAACATTTTATTATAACGCACGCACAAGCACAAACACTCGCAAGCTGTAGGCTTTTTTTCAGTCCATAAAATAAAAACCAAAGCATTACGAAAACACGCCGATAAAATTTTACCACCAAAAATGAAATTTTTCAGATAAAATCCTGATAGTTTACATATTTCTGCTCAATACATAGATTGTGCGTACTCGTAAGAACCGCGGTTCTAACGAGTACCCACAATCTATGTTTTTGAGCAAAAATAAGAAAAATAATGTCTACCAATGTAAAGTTCAGTTTTAATATATAAAAGTGGGGTTCAAGGGGTCAAACTTATACAGGCGTGTTTTCGTAATTGTATTGACCACACCAACGGGTTGATTGCTGCGTGCAAGCTGAAAAAGATGGTCCTGAACTTGGTTTGAAAATGTCATCTGTATGAATTCACAAGAAATGAGAGTGAGAAATGACCTAAACGAGGCGAGTCCAATGCATTTGTTTCAGAAAAGGTCGAATAGTTGCCCCTTTTTCATCCCTATTGAATAAGTCCCATATAGCTATATCCATTGAAAGCAAAGAATACACAAAATAAATGAAAACAGCAGACTCGGTTTTTACTGAGTCTTTTCATGACCAGTACTGAAATGTGCAACACAGGCCACGGTCTCTAGTACCGTCTAAGCAGAACTCTATTTTCAAAATGATTCTAAATGAACTCAATGATTCCAAAGGACCAGAAAATATAATATACACTATGATGATGTACGGGAGACTTTTTACGGCCGCCACACGGCTCAACTCCAGCTGCAGTGAAGATAAATAAGTTCTGAATAGTTAGATCCTTTGGAAGCAAAGAATACACATTTAAACGAACATAGCAGACTCGGTTTTATTGAGCCTGTTCATTACCAGTACAGAAATGTGCAACACCGGCCACCGCCTCTAGCACCGTCTTAAGCAGAACTCTAGTTTAAACTCCCAAATGACCAGAAAGTATAATATACACTATGATGATGTACGGGGAGACTTTTAACGGCCGCCGCACAGCACAACCTCAGCTGCAGTGAAGGTAAATAAGTTCTGAATAGTTAAATCCTTTGGAAGCAAAGAATACATTAAATAAATGAAAATAACAGACTCCGTTTACCAAAACGAGGTAATTAATGAATTCGTTTTAGAAAATGTCGAAATTAATCAGTTCTGAATAGTTAGATCCTTTGGAAGCAAAGAATACACAAAATAAACGAAAACAGCAGACTCGGTTTTACTGAGTCTGTTCTTGACCAGTACTGAAATGTGCAACACAGGCCACAGCCTCTACTACCGTCTAAGCAGAACTCTATTTTCAAAATGATTCTAAATGAACTCAATGATTTCAAAGGACCAAAAAATATTATTTACACTATGATGATGTACGGGGAGACTTTTTACGGCCGCCGCACGGCTCAACACCAGCTGCAGCGAAGATAAATAAGTTCTGAATAGTTAAATCCTTTGGAAGCAGAGAATACACAAAATAAACGAAAAAAAGCAGACTCGGTTTTTACTGAGTCTTTTCATGACCAGTACTGAAATGTGCAACACAGGCCCCGGTCTCTAGTACCGTCTAAGCAGAACTCTAGTTTCAAAATGGTTCTAAATAAACTCAATGATCCCAAAGGACCAGAAAATATAATATACACTATGATGATGTACGGGTAGACCTTTAACGGCCGCCACACAGCACAACCTCAGCTGCAGTGAACGTAAATGAGTTCTGAATACATGAAGTTAGATCCTTTGGAAGCAAAGAATACACAAAATTAACGAAGACAGCAGACTCGGTTTTTACTGAGTCTGTTCATGACCAGTGCTGAAATGTGCAACACCGGGCCCGCCTTCAAGCACACGGTTCTAAATAAACTCAATGATCTCAAAGGGCCAGAAAATATAATTTGCACTATGATGATGTACGGGGAGACTTTTTACGGCCGCCACACCGCACAACACCAGCTGCAGGGAAGATATATGTTCTGAACAGTTAGATCCTTTGGGAGCAAAGAATACACAAAATAAACGAAAATAGAAGACTCGGTTAAACTGAGTACCCTGTGGTTGCTTACAACAGTTTGGTATTCCTTCACCAAAAAGCAAGCGAAAATAGAGCGAGGTCGGCAACGAAAAAAAATCGATTTCTATCAAACATTTGTTAAAAAGATCTAGATCTATAGCATTATTGAATAATGTTTCTCTTATTATGTTCTGAAAAGGGGGTAATCCTTTGAAAACAAGGACTACAACACAGAACTGAGAACTGTGGAGTGTACAAGATTTTTTGGGGCCGGACTAGCTAGTTTCGGCCAATTAGGCCTCATCAGCGACCCTAAAATATTTTCTGAATTCCACAGTGACACCAATGATTCCAAAGGACTAGAACATATAAACCTGTTTCGGTGATACTATCAGTGAATTCACACCCTTTCAAGATCTATTTTCGCTAGCATAGTAATAAGCCGGGAACAAAAACATGATCGCTATATTAGCTTTGAAAAGCCTTTCAATGGGTGGAGGACAAGAAGTGCCATCGCGACGATCGATATCGTCTGAGAATCCACGAAGTGAATTCACCGACTAACAACATAGTTAATGAAACGTAGCATTGCACGTGGGTTAAAACATTCATACTGTTATCAAAAATTTTTACCTCTTTATCTTCATTATTTTTATCAACCAGAAACAATTCAGGTTCTTTTCCTGGTACTTGTGCAGTCTCCACGTTATGACTGAAACTGTTAAGAAACGAGAGAAGCTATTCAGATACACATATGTGAGTAGTAATAGAAGAATATTCATGAGTAAGGATTCTCAATATAGGCATTTCTGACCCGAGGGATGACCGGACCGATCGGAACCGAGGCTAACCGATCGGCACCGAAACTAACCGATCGGAACCGAGGCTAACCGATCGGAACAGGGACTAACCGATCGGATCCAAGGCTAACAGATCGGAACCTAGTCTTGTTCACCAAGCCGTTCACGTGATCCAGATCAAAAGCGTGCGATCACAACGAACGTCTTGTAACGTTCTATAGAATTTTAATTGAAATCAAAAATGAGGCTTACCGAAATTCTGGTAAAAGCGCTGATTGGCTAAAGCAAATCAGATCAAACAACATGTCCACAGATGCACCAAGATTTTCGGTTCATGCTAACTTGATGTCATAAAACTCTTGGAGAGCCTCAAGTGCTGGTCCCTTTGCTCTTTTTCTGTTTATTGCGAAGTGCTTCTACTGTCTGTGGAATGAACATGCCAGACATTGAGAAATATCTGACACAATCGCGACTATTGAAGATTTGACGGGCGCCGCCATTATTGTTGTTTACATGTCGTGAAGCGTTCCAGGGTATACCCGCCACCTAGCGGTTATAAAACGTTGAATAGAACATGTCAAGACGTCTTGCTTTGTCTTGCGTCTGGTTGATCAAGACTAATCGGAACCGAGACTAACCGATCGGAACCGAGACTAACCGATCGGAACCGAGGCTAAGCCGAGGTGCCAATCGGGCCGGGCATCCAAGGCTTGGAAACGTCTGCAGAAAATCCTTTGGAATAAAAGTATTATTTTCTTTAATACCGCAACATTTCTTTTCAATTTAATATTCATTATTTTACCTGAAAGTCACAGCGGATGAAAATGTAACGCCGGCCGTCATCTGAACATAAATGCTTTTGGAATTATAGCTATTCCTTGACAGTCGCCTAGAGTTACCTCAGCATTTAGATACAAATTACGCGGGCGAATAATAAGTTCCAGCCCAAAGGCTATTTTTCTGATTACATTATTTTTTAAATGAATCCATGAGTATATCGCTACATTTTTGTCGAAATTTCAACGCGCAAAACTATAAATAACAAAATAAGATTATAATCTGCCGATTATAAAGTCTTCCAAACGGTTCCCCCATACCCAAGCACTTATATGTGTGATCCCGGTATCTGAGATATTAGGCCTTTTATAAAGTGAATGGAGTGGGCATGGTCCCGATGGAGCCTGGTTAGTATTACCGAATGTGTCTTATGACAAGGATAAAGAATACTATGGTTTAGGGGCGGGGATCTGAACGGTTCCTGAGATATAAGGTTTTTTAAGCAGTGGAGGGGGTGGGGCATGGCCCTAGCCTACTCCAGTCAAGCCCAAGATTGGTGTCAATGAATATGTCTTTAGGATAAAGAATAAAGATTGTTTAGGAATGAGAATCTGAAAGGCTTCAGAGATGAGGCCTTTTTATGAGGCCTTTAAATGAATTGGAAGGGTTGGGAATGGCCCCTGCTGATCCCCCCACCCCCACCCCCATCCCCTGGTGTAACTGAATGCGTCTTATTATAAGGAACAATTATATATATGGTTTAGAGATGGGGATCTGAAAGGTTTCTGAGATATTAGGTCTTTTGTGAAGTGGAGGGGCGGCGCAACCCGGGGGACTCCCAAGTTAGTATCAATGAATGTGTCTTACCATAAGGAATAAGAGTATATATGGTTTAGGGGCAGGGATCTGAACGGTTTCTGAGATATAATTATGACCTTTTATAAAGTGGAGGGGTGGGACATGGTCGGCCCAGAGCATGCTTAGGAGGCCCAGGTTGGTGTCTCTGGATGCAACTTATAGTAAGGAATATATATGGTATAGGGGTGGGGATTTGAGATATATGGCCTTTTAGGAAGTGGAGAGGTGGGATATGGCCCGCCGCGCAAACCGGGGGACCCCCAGGTTGGTGTCACTGAATGAGTCTTATCATAAAGAACAATAATATACATAGTTTAGGGGCAGGGATCTGAACGGTTTCTGAGATATAATTATGACCTTTTATAAAGTGGAGGGGTGGGACATGGTCGGCCCAGAGCATGCTTAGGAGCCCCAGGTTGGTGTCTCTGGATGCAACTTATCGTAAGGAATATATATGGTATAGGGGTGGGGATTTGAGATATATGGCCTTTTAGGAAGTGGAGAGGTGGGATATGGCCCCGGTGCAAACCGGGGGACCCCCAGGTTGGTGTCACTGAATGAGTCTTATCATAAAGAACAATAATATACATAGTTTAGGGGCAGGGATCTGTGCGGTTTCTGAGATATAATTATGACCTTTTATAAAGTGGAGGGGTGGGACATGGTCGGCCCAGAGCATGCTTAGGAGCCCCAGGTTGGTGTCTCTGGATGAGTCTTATTATAAAGAACAATAATATACATAGTTTAGGGCTGGGATTCTGAGTGGTTTCTGGGATATATGAGGCGATTCTAATGAGTACACACAACACACATTTTCAAATTAAAAAAAAGGGAAACAACCTAAAATTATTCTATATATATTCATATCTGAAGCTCTGAAAGAACTCTCTAGGGACGGTGAATTCGAAGCAGACAGAGTCAACGAGCCATCGGTGTACAAGCCACCGAAGTTTCAGTGCATAGAAAAAGTAAGGTTTACGAGAATGATAACCATTCTTTTTTCTATTAACGATTAAGCGAAAACCGTGTTTGTCCGTGTTCATAAGAACCGTCTCACTGAGCGGGAAGGCCGTACGAATAAAAAACAAAAAAAAAAAAAAAAAAAATTCAATTCTGGCTGCATCGGAGGGCCATTATCTATCCTAACCAAACACCTATGTAACATTCTTTGGTTTGATTGCTTGTCAGCCGCGACAGTGTTAAAACTATATTGCTATTGTCTGGCCACTAATGTTAAACCGCGCGCAAACTGAATGCAAAGAAAGCGCAATTAAAATAAAGACTCGCAAGTGCTGGAAAGTGTGTTTCTTATTAATGATCTGGTTAACGCCCCCGCCCAGCGGGGCTTGATGAAATAGATGGGCTGCATGATGCTTCCACGCAGAACTGAAACCGACCGCACACGAGCACTGGTAAACCGCTTAGAGGAGCAAAGCCTGCCTAGGCAAAGCGGTGCGAGTCGGACCGTCCATGCTTATAAACCCTACAGGTTTCATTGGGCGTCAGGGCTTGAGATTTCATCTCAGTGTCGGGTAAAAGTCCGACAAAATTGAAAGCAACGTCTCCAAAATGACCTTTACGGTGTTGACGGGAACGTTAAACTTCGATTCAAACAAAATTGACCTTGTTAACCAATATGCATTGAGCCCCATAAAATGGGTCACTAGTAAACAATACAGACCTAGATCAGATGCCGCCTGTCTGATCAGGGTTCGCACTGTTTGCTTGAAGCACGGGAGTTCAGTGGTTAACCGAAACAGTTCACGCTGAGGACCACTTTACCATACTACTATCCGAGACAAGTGACCCACCAGTAATGTCAGTGCTTTGATTTATAACCTGTTTAAAGGATACAAAAGCGGTAGCTCCTCGTCTATAAAGGCTAGAATTTCAGGATACACCACAATGCCACAGTCAGAGCAGATCTGAAAAAAAAATAGATGAACAAACATTATTGTTAAACTAGTTGCGCCGATTGTTTGTCGATCGATTCAAAGTTTCTTAGCGCATTAGCTTTACGTAACTGAGGTCCCCATTACGAAAACACGCCTATATAAAGTATTGTAAACTTTACCGCCGAAAAATAAAAAAATAAGATGAAAAATGTGTGACATTTTTCTTATTTCTGCTCAAAATATAGATTGTGGGTACTCGTTAGAACAGCCTCACCGAAGCGGTTCTAACGAGTACCCACAATATATATTTCAGAACAGAAATACGAAAAATAAGGTTTACTCCTGTAAACCCGAGTTTTACTATATAGGCCCCGTCAAGCGATTTTGGTACTTACCGCCTATGCGAGCAGCGAAGGTTCAGGCGAGCTTGCGCATCCGCGCAGTCTCGCCAGAACCTTCGCTGCTCACTCATACAAGCAGTGAATCAAGAGGAACCTTCAGACAGAAAGCCATACCTCTGGCCCCTCTGAATGGCTGGGCATGCTCGAAGACACACATTCGCTTGGCGGGGCTCATATACAAGTGGGGTTCAAAAGGGTCAGAATTCTATAGGCGTGTTTTCGTAATGAAAAGACTATACCATCGGTTTGAAGGAAATCCAGGTAACGATTATTTGAGCCCCGCCAAGCGAATTTGTGTCTTTGAGCATTCCGTCATGACAAATTTTAACTGCGCATGCCCAGCCATTCAGAGGGGCCAGGGATATGGCTTTCTGTCTGAAGGTTCCTCTTGATTCACTGCTTGTATGAGCGAGCAGCGAAGGTTCTGGCGAGACTGCGCGGATGCGCAGGCTCGCCTGAACCTTCGCTGCTCGCATAGGCGATAAGTACCAAAATCGCTTGACGGGGCCCATTTATAGTCGCCGTTTTTTTAACGTTTTGGGGGCAGAGTGTTGTGTAAAGAGGGTCTGGACCGAATTCGTGTGTTTTGCTTGGCAAAAAGTTTAGACCCAGATCAGACGCCGCAGAACGCGGCGTCTGATCAGGGTCTATACTGTTTGCCTAAGGTACAGAATTTCAAGGGTTAAATGAAAATGTCAAAATCGCCTTTCAGTACCATTTTCCCACCTTCCGCTTAGAAACACTCGACCCACCAGTAGTGTTAGTGCACTCGTACTTTTAATATTTTAGCCCGGAACTGTCTTCGCTGACATGAGCGCACATAGCCTAGCCACTAGGCGTTAAAATGAATAATATACAATTAAAATCATCTTTTGCACTAAAATGAACAGTGTATAAAAGTTTGGCTAGTCTAGTCTCTCTGGCTCAATTTTAATCTTATAAGATTTTAGACTCTAGCAAATAGACTTGCCATTACTAAGAAGGTGATAAATTTTAATACAATAAAAAATACCAAAAAATGATAGGACATTTATTATCAGACAAGTAGCTAGTCTCTTGCGCACGGTGAACACTAGGACGACTTCTTAAACTTGAAACGGGTTTCTCTTGCATTCATTTTCGCGCAAAATTTGTATGTATATCATGATTCAGGATTATAAGAATCTGATATGGGGTTCTGTTGTAGATGAGCGTTTCCAACCCGAGGGATGACCGTGCTGAGCGGAACCGAGGCTACGCCGAGGTTCCGCTCAGCACGGTCATCCCGAGGGTTGGAAACGCCCATCTGCAAAAGAACCCCATATTGGATTCCTTTTTCTTGCACAACACCTCCGGTTAGTTTTAACAGCTCGCACATGTATATTGTTTCCAAAATAAAAATAGTGCGGAAGTAGTTCCGGCAGTTGAATAGAATTGAAGCGCATTTATGTTAGTTGCCTGGGTCGGAACACCAGGGCCAGAACATAAATTTCTATCCCAGGGTAAAATCACGGATTTCCTTGTCTGGTGTGCAAGAAAATAATTGCCATAAGCGCACAGTGAACACTAGCACTAAACTTGAAACGGCTTTCTCTAACATTCATGTTCTCGCCCCCGCCCATCGGGGCTTGAAGCCAAACAGATGGGCTGCATGATGCTTCCACGCAGAGCTGAATCCGGCCCGCACACTAATACTGGTAAACTGCTTAGAGGGTCTTAGCCTGTCCAGGAACCGCGGTGCGAGGCGGACCGTCCATGCTAATGGCCTATTGGTTTCATTGGGCGACAGGGCTTGAGATGTCATTTCATCTCAATGTCTGGTAAAAGTCCCACAAAATAGGAAGCAGCGTCTCCAAAACTAGAGTGGCTGCATGATGCTTCCATGCAGAGCTGAATCTGACCGCACACGAGTACTGGTAAACTACTTAGGGGATCTAAGCCTGCCCAGGCAAAGCGGTGCGAGTCGGACCGTCATTGCTTATAAACCCTATTGATTTCAATGGGCGACAGAGCTTGAGATGTCATTTCATCTCAATGTCGGGTAAAAATCCCACAAAATTGGAAGCAACGACTCCAAAACGACCTATACAGTGTTGAAGGGGATGCTAAACCACAAATCAAACAAACTAACATCTATGTTCGCGATATTTTGGATAAAGTTGTAGCTCATGATTGATTACTAATGATTGACATTTGCGTACAGTGAACACTAGCAGGACCACTTAAACTTGAAACGGCTTTCTCTAGCATTCATTTTCGCACAAAATTTGGACAAAGTTGTAGATAATGAGGGTAATAATTGCCATGAGCGCACAGTGAACACTAACACTAAACCTGAAACGGCTTTCTGTAACATTCATGTTCGCGATATTTTGGATAACGTTGTTGATCATGATTCATGATAATGATTGACATGTGCGCACAGTGTACACTAGCACGACCTCTTAAACTTGAAACGGTTTTCTCTGCCATTCATTTTCGCGCAAAGTTTGGACAAAGTGGAGGTGTTAATTACCATGTGCGCACATATAATTTAAAACGTTTTGGTCAGTCTTTCTGTGTATTTCTGCACTCATTGTCTTATTGAAAGAGACCACTTTTGGGACTGTCTAAAAGACCACTTTTGAACATTCCCAAAGGTGGTCTTATTATAGGATTTTACTGTATAATTCAAACACCCATTTGACCTTGAAAACACAGTAGCGCGTCGAGCCAGTGTCCTAACATGGCCGTCACTGAGCCCAACTCAGTGGGTATTTGTGTGCAGAACTTGGGTGTCAAGTGCGTTCAGTTGCTGTGGAACCGATCTAGAACGATGCCCACCGCCCATTTGGGCTTGAAGAAATAGATGGGCTGCATGATGCTTCTACGCAAAGCTGAAACCGACCGCACACGAGTACTGGTAAAACCACTTAGAGAATCTAAGCCTGCCCAGGCAAGCGGTGCGAGTTGGACCGTCCATGCTTATAAACCCCTTGGTTTCAGCGGGCGACAGGGCTTGAGATGTCATTTCATCTCAATGTTGGGTAAAAGTCCCACAAAATGGGAAGCAACGTCTCCAAAATGACCTATACAGTGTTGTCGGGGACGTTAAACCTCAAATCAAACAAAACCAGCCTAGAACGAAGCTGTGCTGCTCCAAGAATGGCAAGCCAGTCCGCAGTATGTCAGCTTTCCGATGGTCAGTATATGTGAATCAGTTATTGGGGAACTAGATGGGCTTACCAGTGTTTGTTCTGAGAAATATGCTTGGAATGTTGGGTATTTTTTATTTTATTCTTATTTTTTTTTTTTGCAGGCGACATTTTGTAATATTTTTCTGATTTAATTTTACCCAGAAAACAGGAATTGACATTTCATGGATATGCAGGAATTGTCAAGTTCTGTTTTTTTAGGAGACATAAAAGAATGGAAAAGTTTAATCACCACGAAACAGGCCTATATAATTTTGACCCCCTTAACCCAACTTTTATATGGTGAAACTGGGCCTTGCAGGGGTATACATTATTTTTCTTATTTCTGCTCAAAAACATAAATTGTGGCTACTCGTAAGAACCGCCGCACCGTACCCACAATTTATTTATTTTGGTGGTAAATTTTTCAATATTTTTTGTCAGGTTCAGAACTCCTGTGAGGGCCCCCGCCCATCGGGGCTTGAAGAACTATATGGGCTGCATGATGCTTCCACGCAGAGCTGAAGCCGACCCGCACACGAGTACTGGTAAACCGCTTAGAGGATCTAAGCCTGCCCAGGCAAAGCAGTGCTTATAAGCCCTATTGGTTTCATTGGGCGACAGCGCTTGAGATGTCATTTCATCTCAATGTCGGATAAAAGTCCAACAATGGCCTTTGCAGTGTTGACGGGCACGTTAAACCTCAAATCAAACAAAAGAACTCCTGTGTGACTGTGAAAAAAAGATAGAAAAGAATCCCCCCTGTTCAAGATTATCCGTATATTAACGGTAATTTATTGCACTGTAACTTGTTAGATTAGTTTTGTTTAAAGAATAAGGTTTCAAACAATGATATACAGTTTTCATGTATATTTTATTCACCTTATTTGCATTTATCAGCTGGTTCCTAGTCTGAAGGTAATCAGTGTTGGAAAAACAGGTAACCAGACCCCCCTGACCTTGTCAGGGGGGCCTGGTTACCTGTTTTTCCAATATTGAAAATGTGCAAGCTGGGAGCCAGCAAATTATGCAAATATGGTGAATAGCAGTTCTGAAACATAATTGCTTTTGCTTTTAACCTTTAAGACGGGAAGCATCAGGTCGACAAGTCCGTGCAATGAACACCCCTCTTCGCCCCACTTTATATAGAGAAAACTGGGGTTTACATAGAGGATCTTACATGAGTGTTCATGTATTATTGAATTTATTAAACTCGTTGAGAAAAAGGGATAAAATGCGAGGCTTTGCCGAGCATTTTATCCCTTTTTCTCAACGAGTTTAATAAATTCAATAATACATGAGCACGAATGCAAGATTCTATTTATCATATGACATTTAAAACGCATTATATATTCGATTGTTTACAAAAATATCAATATTCCGCCATTAGTAAACGCGACGTCGTTAAGGACGTCGTACATGTAACGTTACGGGACGTATCTAGCTAATTTGCATATTTAATCCACTAGTGGATTATCGAAAATATTACATGGTTACAGTAACAAGTGTCACAAACTTTAGGTGATCTAAATTTTTGCACAGCGCTATTGTAAATTGTTAACGAATTGACGATGTTTAATTTGCTTCATAAATATATAGTATATGGCTTTAGAGTGAGGCAAAGGTGACTACTGGGGCGTCCAACTGATACTTGCTGACAGTTGGACAAGACCTGCTGTCCTTAAAGCAGGTAAGGGTAGAGGGTAGTGTTGTTATTTCTTCTGGTTCTATACTTCCATTAATTTCCCTCTTTCTGCTCTGCGCCTTACTTTCATCTTATCTACTATTTCTTTCCCCTTTTTCTCCCTTTCTGTGGGTGACGACACAAAATGACCCACAAGGGTTGAAGGGTCGTTAAACCCAAAACAATCAATCGTTGCTAGTAGCTGATATTTCATACTTCAAAACAACCTTCCAATTAAATGTACGCCGCATATCTTTTTCAAAGATATTTCCTGTTCTTATTACAAGTCAAAAAAGGAAATGCAAGAAAAAAAATTAAGTTTACCCAGAAAATGATTTTTTTTTGTAAGTGAAATTTAAATCTACAAAAATTAAATCATTATAACCGTCACATTTTTAAGTTTACATTAACAATAGATATTCTTAAGTGCAATTATTAAAAAATAATAGCCGCATGATTAGAATTTGTTAGTATGTGCTTTATAAGTAGAATGTAAAAGTTTAAAAAAAAATCAACACTTTTTAAATAGTTCAAAAGCCTCATATGACGTCATAATTTCCCTTCATGAACATTAATAAGCAATGCAAAACCTTGTGAGAAGTTGATGCCAAAAAGCCATTTTCAAACCTTTATATCTTTGGAACCGTTTGGAATTTTTCAATGCCATCATGTTAACAAGTCCGTGGAATGAAGACCCCTCTAAACCCCATTTTATTTAGAGAAAATTGGGGTTTACGGGGTGGGGTATACATTATTTTCTTTATTTCTGCTCCAAGACATAGGTTTTGGCTACTCGTTAGAACCGCCTCAATGAGGCGGTTCTATCGAGCACCCTCAACCTATGGTTGGGGTAAAAATAAAAAAATATCACAAATTTTCATCAGAAAAATGTCCGTTTTTGAGATAAGAAAAATGCACTATGCCTCACGGATGTGATATTGTAATGCGATTTTCAGTGCCATATTCTGTGAAACCAGGTAAAGAAAACAAAAATCGTTGCAATTGATCTTTAATACTCTAGCAAAAACGTTAGTATTAGGTATTTACAGCAAAATGTCAATGTGTAAATGAAGTATTAACAGATTTTAATCTTAAAAGAACTAACGACATTGTGAACTTTGAACAAGTGGGACTTGTTTTATAGTACCGGTTTTTGTTTAAGAATTAGGTCAGCTCTAACTGTGATCTGTTGAGTAATAAATCACAGTTTGGCGGTCAGTTGTAAAGTAGATGAAATCACGAGCGCGTAGCGCGCTTGATTTGTCTACTTACAACTAACCGACAAACTGTGGTTTATTACTCAATAAATCACAAACTAGAGCTGATCGATTTCGATTCTAACAGGCTGAAAATCGACAATAATGCTGTTGTTTCCTTCAAAATCTCACAACTTTTCGCCGTTGTTAGAAGAAATCCCGCTAAAATTATCGACTGAAACACATGCATTTATATCCTTTTCTAACGTTTTCGATGCGAGAAAATAACGTTACACCGAAGAGCGTCAAGGAATTCGACTAGTGACGTCATGAATTGGAAGTTTTTAATGACGTCACACGTCACGCTCATCCTTGCCGTGATTTGTTGTATTTGTAATAAAACACAGTTATTTTCTATTGCCTATATAGGCGCACTGTGGTAGAATTGTTAGTTTGATTTGAAGTTAAACGTCCCCGTCAACACTGTATATGTCATTTTGGAGACGTTGCTTCCAATTTTGTGGAACTTTTACCCGACACTGAGATGAAATGACATCTCAAGCTCTGTCGCCCAATGAAACCAATAGGGTTTATAAGCATGGACGATCCGACTCGCACCGCTTTGTCTGGGCAGATCCTCTAAGCGTTTTACCAGTACTAGTGTGCAGCTCGGTTTCAGCTCTGCGTGGAAGCATCATGCAGCCCATCTGTTTCTTCGAGCCCCGGTTGGCGGGGGCCAATAGTAGATGCTATAAGTAGTCAGGGGCCGGAGTCTAGACCAGATTTTTGAGTGAAAAATCATTCAAGCGTGAGTGCAACTATTTTTAGATTATTAGAATTCCATTGATTGTGGACTAGTATACACATGTCGGCCGACAGCTATCAATCGATATCATGATGATGTAATACTACTTGTTGTTGTGAAAAGACTCGATATTAAACAGCCAATCAAAACGCCTCGCAAGTATTAAACTACCTGTTTTCCGATACAGAATTTAAAAGACATCAGGCAATCGATTTGACAGCACCTTATCCTTAAATTGGACAGGTAAGTTGTTAGCAGACGATGCATACTTTTTCGTTTTTTTTTTTTCCATTAGTGAGGTTAATATTTTACTCCTAAGCAGACGATAGAAATGAGTACAGGTAAACCTGGTTCCCTGTTTATCTATACAAGCCTTGATCAACAACGGGCTTAAGTCAATCACAATTGAAACGTATATTGTCAAGGTACAGTTAACAATCCGAGATGTAAAGCTCTCCTATTACAGTTTAAAAGAAAATTATTTCAACAAGTTCATGATTTAAAGGACAATGGTAAAATATATCATTCGCCCCCGCCCATCGGGGCCTGGAGAATTCGCTTTGATGAAACCGACCCCACACGACCTTCCAGGCATATAAAAGCTATTGGAAGCAACGCCTCCGAAATGACCCATAAAGTGATGATGGGGATGTTAAACCTTGAATTAAACAATTATTTATATTTTATTGTGGGTTTCCAATCCTCACCAGTTCATACCGTCAGGGGAACGACTGTATCATGTGGGCCTATATGAATATAGCTGTGTCGTCTGTTATCCATGTGGGCCTATATGAATATAGTTGTGTCGTCTGTTATCCATTTAGGCCCCCGCCCATAGGGGCTTGAAGACATATATGGGCTGCATGATGCTTCCACGCAGAGCTGAATCCGGCCCGCACACTGGTACTAGTAAACCGCTTAGTGGATCTAAGCCTGTCCAGGAACCGCGGTGCGAGGCGGACCGTCCATGCTAATAAACCCTAATGGTTTCATTGGGCGACAGGGCTTGAGATGTCATTTCATCTCAATGTCGGGTAAAAGTCCCACAAAATTGGAAGCAACGTCTTCAAAATGACCTTTACAGTGTTGACGGGGACGTTAACCCCCAAATCAAACAAACAAAACTGTTATCCATTTATGGCGCATAGGAATTCCCATGGATTTCCCAGCATCTTGTCTAAATATAGACGATGACAATGGATGTAGAATTGATGACAACATTTTTTTTAAGCGAAAGGGACGATCTCCTTGTTCACCTTTATATATGTTTGCTCAAGTTTTCACTGATATTCAATGACCAAAATATTACTATTAAAAAGGTTTTTATTGATTTGACTATATTGTCGGCTGCTAAACTGATATGCAGGTTTTTGATAAAGAATGTACTAGTAAAACTGGCTACTGGATTTATAAAGTACAACAAAAAAGTGTATTTAAATGGGTAGCCGATAATATCAAGGGCGGGAAGTGGAGAGATAACCCAGGATAAAATCTGCCGGAAGAGTACAGCAATTACGCCACTTTAACTTAGTTATGGAAACACCTTTTTAGAGTCCGAATCATTTATAGCCATTCTCATTTGACCATTACGATAACACATCCGTGTGACATAGTGCAGTCTTTCATATCTCCGAAATACTACCTTTCCAATGAAAATTTAAGATATTTTGCTTATTTCTGATCCAAGACACAGGTTGTGGGTACTCGTTAGAAGTGTGAGGTTAACTTGAATTATGAAAATGTCGGATTTTTTTTTTTTTTTTTTGGTAGTAAACTTTTCATTATATTGCATAGATGTGCTTCCATTATGCTATTGATTATGTAAACAAGAAATGAAATAAACAAGAAAAACACTTCAGTTTAGGTTCTTTTATTTATCAACAAAGCAGCATATATACAATAAATACAATGGTTAGTACACACATGATGTCAAATGTAATTAATGACCAATCTTTTAATATGAAAAAGACAATGTATTTGTTTGTAAACTCTTCGTCATTCAATGTCACTGGCTTTAACCCAGGAATTGAATTTTTTCGGATAATACTTCCATTTCACAAAGTACTGTTTGTTCCGCTGCCTGCCTCTTGTTTTCAAGACCTTTTCAATTTTGTACGATATTTTATCTGGATCAATGTCAAGAGGCAATAACTCGCTGCTATACCACGTTCCCTTTACTTCCTCACCCTGTAAGTCTTTTAGTCGATAAACAGGCAGACCTCCTCTGTGGTATCTTTTCGAGACTTGAAATATTTCTCCTGAATACGTTTCATCATAGGCACGTGTAAACACACCTTTTAGATAGCTTATTCTCACATACTGATTTATCTTAAACTTAAATGGTCTTTTCTTCGGCGTTTTAACTTGTTTTTGCGAATTCTGGGCAAAGTAGGTTGACAGACGAACTTGTTCTTCATTCTCGTGTTTCACATCAGCTGGTTTCATTCCAATGGTTCTATGGTAAGTTTTGTTATAGCTATCAGCAAGATCTTGTATGACGAGCAAATAGCTGAAATCATCTTTAAATGTAAAATAACGACTAAGCCTGGACTTTATCGTTAAAATAGCCCTTTCTGATGTAGAAGCTTTCGTTTCATTCTGTGTGGGAAAGTATATAACACCATCTTTCTTCATCAGATCCTGTACCACATTTGCGCGAAATTCTTGGCCTGAAAACGAGAAAACAAAATCGTTTGAACAATAATTCCTTGTAATGCGGGCAGCAAATATAAATTTATCCCTAGTAAATTGCGAGAAAAAAAATTTACATTATAGAATACTGAACTCAAATGACTCAGTATTATTTTTAAAACATAAATTTATATTATTTTAGTTTGCCTTTAATGATAAAAACATCGCCCCGCCCATCGGGGCTTGACGAAATATATGGGCTGCATGATGCTTCCACGCAGAGCTGAAACTGAACCGTACACGACTACTGATAAACCGCTTAGAGGATCAAGGCCTGCCCAGGCAAAGCGGTACATGCTTATAAGCCATTTTGGTTTCATTGAGCGAGAGGGCTTAAGATGTCGGGTAAAAGTCCTATAGAATTGGAAGCAACGTCTCCAAAATGACCTTTACAGTGTTGACGGGGACGTTAGACCTCAAATTAAAACAAACAAAAGGTAAAAAAAACACGAAAATACCTTCCTACCTTTATCAGTTATGATCTTGTGTGGCGTTCGCCCATAGGTCTTGAATATGTCTTGAAAGGCATTCGCTACATCTTGTCCGGATTTACCATTTAGTGGTCTAAGCCAGACGTATTTTGAAAACGTGTCTATGACAAGTAGAATGTATTTGTAACCTTTATTCCAGTCCTTGTATTTCACCATGTCTATCAAATCCGCCATCCAAAGATCATCTTTGCCCGCACTCACTATATGGTCCCTCTGGAAGCGTCTCCTGGCTGGTTTGTGGAGAGCATAAGATTCTTGATTGTGGAGAAACTTTCGTATTTTGTACATGCCGATATTAACTTTTCCTTCATTTTTTACGACCCTGTATAACTTTTGTAGGCCTGCAAAACTGGCAGGGTGTTTAGGATCATAATAAATTTCTTTTAAGTAATTTTCCCACAATGCCATGTCTATTCTCACAACCGTATTCACTGTAAATGAAATTATGTGTTCATTGTTTCTAATTAAATACGCTTTTATTCTTCATCAGACTCATTCTCATTGGTCGATTCTTCATCACTGACTTCTTCATCAGTGTCTTCATCTTCGGAGACCTCTGTTTCAAAGAGATTTTCAAATATGCCTTTGTTTTTATTGAGTATGCGACGTATTGCCGAGGAAGGGCTTACTCCTTTGTCAATCAGTGACTTAATGCTCCCAACAATCTTTTTATGGGTCGCATTATTAAACAATGGAAACCAATAATGCTCAAGAAATATACTATATTTCTGTAGAAACTTCCGCTCTTCGAATGGCTTGATTCGATTTTCAGCCATTTCGGTAGCGCCTTCTTCATCTTCGCCCTGGTCTATGAACCTCTGATAGATGTTGTCGAATTTGTCTTTGCATTCAGATTTGACACGTTTCCACAACAATAGAAACCCTTCGTTATCTTCTATACTGTCTTCATTGTCACTGTCAGTCTCAGTGGATTCATTAGTATTTCTTCTTTTAGCGGGAGGTTCACTATTCTCTGGACACCACCCTCGTTTCAGATGCCTCTGTACATCGTGGGTGGAATCGAATAACAATCCACAATCATCACAAGCATGCGTTTTATCTGCCATCGTATTTTCTAGCTCTGAATTTTCGTCGATGTGAACATTTTGAACTCCAGCTGACAAATGACGCTCATCAGTCAAACCTTCGTCTTTTATAAGGCAATGTTGGCGTTCTGGAATCTGATTGGTTGATTCCTTTTCATGGGGAATCCCAGTTTCAATTCCTTGCCATTTTAAACCATATTTCAAACGGTCTCCTTCTTCTGTGAATGGTTTTAAGTCCACTAGCAAATATCCATAGCCATATTTTGTTGCTTTTGCAAAAGCATTCATAAATTTCTCAGTATTGCCTGGGTACATCTGACGAGCCAGTGTCATCAGGGATTGACGGTCCACAGGATTATTGAACAATATTAAGTAGTGACAGTTTCTCCTTTGAGTGGGATCTTTGTTTCCAAATAAATTCTGATTGACGGAAATCACGGACAGTGACCTGTGGTGCGATCCTTCCGTGAATAATCCCGTTATCCTTTTGTCCTTTGCCGATTCATAAAATAAATCATCCAAAATAAGCAAGTTGTTGATTCTCGGTTCAAAGAAATCGTCGTCATCTAAGTCTGTTGGAATGCCTTGAATAAATTCCACTTTTGGCCATACAAGTTTTTGTATGTCTTCGTACAATGGCTGCCATCGCTTATAGAGCCATACGATTCTTTGTATATCAGGTTGGATTCTTTTGTCATGATTCAGGAGCAATTCTTTTACAAATGTAGTCTTTCCACATGCTGAAAAAAATAGAATGTGAAACTATGAAAGAAACAAAGGGAACTTAACAAACTTAACTGTTACGGATTTTTAAGATTTAAGCCAGATTTGCAAAAACAACATGACAACATGATTTAACAGATCAGTTTCAACCATAAATGATTAGAAGAAATATTTCATTTTAATTAACATGCATGAGAATTGAGAAACATGAAATACAAGACAACTACATACCAGTGGGACCTGAAATCATCATTGTGAACGGATGTTGAAACACCATGTCTTGTTTGTTACACTTTGTCATTGGTGGTTGTAGTAGTTGACCCTGTAGTGGAGAAAGAGGAGGCATTTCTTCCTGCGGAGGAGGAGGAGGAAGTATTTTTTCCTGAGGAGGAGGAGGAGGACGATGCACTTCATCGATCTCAGCATGTCTTTGTCTCTTATGTCGCAACATATTATCTCTCCTGGAAAAGTTCTGTTCGCAATCCGAGCACTTATGCATTTTGACTCTTCGGCGGCTGGCGGTAGAATGATTTCAATTTCTTAAATTAGCGCTATTTATGTAGTAACTAGCTAATATATGATGTCTCAATTTAGAAACAACCAATCAGCTTACATGTCTCGGCTTAGTGTCTTAAAATGAAGAAACTAATACTGATTCTTTATTCTCATTTCAGACCTCAAACAGTAAAGATGGTTTCTTACCAGTGCGAAGAGTGCGGGGCAAGTTTTAACAAATTGAGTCAGCTTCTCAAGCACAGGAGAACTGAAAATCATTGGAAGAAGTTCACATGTCCAAGCTGCAAGAAGATATTTAATAGAAAAGATAATTTGGATCGACACTTGAAAAGACATGCAGATGAAAATAATCACCACTGCCCTGACTGCCTGAAAGTTTTCAGCAGATGGGATGCCCTTGAAGAACACATCAGCAAGAAGCATGATCAAAGAGGAGGAGGCAAAAGACCATCAGAGCATGAAAAAGAACAGAGGCTATACAAACGGCAAAAACTTCAAAGTAGCCCACAAGACTTTTATAAAATAGAAAAACTTCATGAAAGGAAGATTGAAAAGTTCAAAACATCAGCTACGTATTATAAGATTTATTTCAATGATTTGGAAGAGAGAGAACTGGTAAATATTTTAAAGACATTAAAAAATATTTTCCAGTCTATTCTGCAAAACATTACAGAAGACATTGCAGGAGGTGATTTAGTCCGAGTATCTTTGGAAAACCCGCAGCTGGACTTCCCCATCGTGTTGCCTTTTATGAAACGATCAGCATTAACAGTGGACAGACTTCTGTCAGAAATTGAAAGAGTGCTTCAGTCCTACGAGCAATTTGTGTTGGACGAGACACTTACAATAGAACTCGTCCACGTCAACAGCATATCAGGATCAGGCTACAAAATGAAGCCTGTTGTTGATATTTCGAAAATGGTGGAAAAGAAACAAAGCATCATTCAGATTAGAAACAAAGATGAGTTATGCTGTGCTAGAGCCTTGGTGACAGCCACTTCGCGCATAGAAAAACATCCCCAGTGGAATAGCATTCGGCAAGGTCGTAGTATTCAACGTGCGCTAGCTACAGATTTACACGAGAAAGCGGGAATTCCTATAGGAAGTTGTGGTATTGAGGAAGTCAAGAAATTTCAAAGGGTACTATTAAACTACCAAATTCATGTCATTTCCAAGGAACATTTCAATGCCATCATTTACCAAGGGCCTGAAAGAGGCACACCCATTTACCTTTACAACCATAATAATCATTACGATGTAATTACAACAATGACTGGGTTTTTAAACAGAAATTTCTACTGCGATCAGTGTAAGAAAGGATACGATCACAAGGAACGACACTCCTGTAACAATCCTTGTCGATTCTGTCGTAAACTACATTCAGACGACAATGAAGCGTGGCAGTATTGTGAAACGTGTAACTGCAGATTTGTGAATCAAACCTGTTTTGCCCAGCATAAGAGTAAGACAAAGCATGGACTATCAACATGTGAATTGTACTACCGCTGTAAAGACTGTAACCAACTAATAAACCGATCAAAGCACAAAAAAGCCCATCTGTGTGGTGAAATGTATTGCAAAACATGCAAGGATTACTTCTCTGATGATCACTTATGCTACATGATACCAGTTGAAGCAAAGGAGGAAATCGAGAACAACAATAAGAAAGAGAAAAAAGATTCAAAATACATTTTCTTTGATATTGAGTGTACGCAAGATAGCCGACTTGAATGTTGCGATGGATATTTGCCAGATTCAAATAACATTTGTGTTAACTGTAGAAAATCATGGTGTGGTTCAATGGAACATACACCAAATTTATGCGTCGCCCACAAGGTATGTAGTTCTTGCATGGAATATGATGTTACACCTTGGTCAAAATGCTCTAAGTGTGGTCAAAATGAAAGGGTATTTTCAGGTTTTAGTGCAGTAAATATGTTCTGCGAATGGCTTTTTACCAATGAAAACAAAGGGGCTACAATCATTTGTCACAATTTTAAAGGGTATGATAGTTACCCTGTTTTGAAATACCTTCATGAAAATGCTATTCTTCCAGAGGTGATCACTACAGGATCCAAGTATATGTCTATAGTTGTACCCGTTTGCAAAATTAAGTTCATAGATTCACTCAATTTCATTCCAATGGCATTGGCCGATATGCCCAAAGCATTTGGCGAAACGGAATTAGCAAAAGGCTACTTTCCCCATCTTTATAATACAAAGGAAAACCAATCTTCTGTTCTCCAACACCTTCCTGATATCAAGTACTATAATCCAGATAGCATGAAACCCGAGGCCCGCAAAAAGTTTCTAGACTGGTACGTGTTACACGCTGATGAGCCATTTGATTTACAGACAGACCTTCTAAGATACTGCCGTTCTGATGTAGATGTGCTCCGAAAATGCTGTTTGAAATTTAGGTTACTGTTTAAAGATCTGACTAAAGCAGATGGCAGTGACGGTATAGACCCTTTCGAAAAATGCATAACAATCGCGTCAGCTTGTAACCTTGTGTTCAGGACCCTTTTCCTTGATCCAGATACTATTGGCATAATTCCACCACATGGATATCGGCCAGAGGCCAGACAGTCTGTTATGGCCTACCAATGGCTGTCTTACCTTTCATTTAATAGACAAACTTACATACAACATGGAAGAAATAGGGGGGAAAAGCAAATAGGATCTTACAAAATAGATGGGTATTATGAGGCACTGAATGGACAGAAGGTTGCTCTAGAGTTTCATGGGTGTTTTTGGCACGGTTGTCCAAAATGTTTTTCCAAAACCACAGTGAATCCCGTTTCTGAACAGTCTATGTCGGAGTTGTATGATAAAACCATTGAAAAGAAAACCTTTCTAGAATCAGAAGGATACAAATATGAATGTATTTGGGAGTGCGACTTCAAATCAGAACTTAAAAGCAATGTGGCTATGAGGCAATACATTGAGTCCTTGGAAATTGTTACCCCATTAGAACCTAGAGATGCATTTTATGGGGGACGCACAGAAGCCTTTAAATTGTATGCAGAAACTACTGCAGACAAGTATATAAAATACTATGACGTAACTTCCCTGTATCCCTACATAAACAAAACGGGAAAGATTCCTCTAGGTCACCCCCACATCATTACAGAAAATTTTGAGGACATAAACCGATATGAAGGTTTGATCAAATGTAAGGTTCTCCCACCTAGAAACCTCTACATACCGGTGTTACCAGCAAAATGTAATGGTAAACTTATGTTTAGTCTCTGTCGTACTTGCAGTGAAAGTTACCAGAATAGTGTGTGCCAACACAATGAAAGCGACAGAGCTTTTACTGGTACCTGGGTCATGAATGAAATAAAAGTGGCTTTAGCGCAAGGTTATAAATTGCTGAATATCTATGAAATTTGGCACTTTGACGAAATGTCACAGTATGATACTGGCACCAAAACAGGTGGACTTTTCACAAAATATGTAAACACTTTCTTAAAGGTTAAACAAGAAGCCAGTGGTTGGCCAGACTGGTGTTTATCGGAAATAGAAAAACAACAGTATATTCAACAATATTTTGAAAAGGAAGGTATAATGCTGGAGTATAATAAAATACAAGATAATCCTGGTTTAAGATTGCTGGCCAAAATCATTCTAAACTCCTTCTGGGGAAAGTTCGGTCAACGATCAAACTTGACACAAACTACGTACATTGATGATCCAGTCCAGTTCATTGATATGATGACTTCAGATCAACAAGAAGTCAAAAACGTACGCTTCATAAATGATAATGCTGTGCAATTAGATTGGGTGTATAGCAATGATTTCATTGCAGCTTCAAGTAGAACCAATGTAATTATTGCGGCATATACAACAGCACAAGCTCGACTGAAATTATACAGCTATTTAGAACCTCTAGGAAAAAGAGTGATGTATTGTGATACTGATTCTGTTGTTTTCACCTCTGCACCAGGGGAATGGGATCCTCCGTTAGGTGACTTTCTATGGGATTTAACAGACGAAGCTCCAAACAATGAAATAACCAAATTCGTTACCGGTGGACCAAAGAATTACGCCTATTGTCTGGCAAAACCTAATAAAAAAGGTCAATCCTCTATTTGCAAAGTCCGTGGGATTACGTTGAATTTCAAAAACGCCCTTGATATCAATTTTAATACTCTGAAACAAATGGTCACTGGAAAAAAGTCAGCCGATTCCATCCAAGTTATTGATGAAAACAAAATTGCGAGAAACCCCGAGACGTGTAACATCATCACTAAGACAGAATGCAAGGACTACAGAATTGTGTTCGACAAACGTGTTCTTTCAGATAATTATGATTCTTTTCCATATGGATTCTAAATGTTCGTTAAGATCATTTTAAAATGTTTGATTTTATGTTACTCTTCTGTATTTGCATTTGTTCAATGTACTCATTCAAAGTGTATTTATTTTGATGAACAATAAAATCATTAAAATATGAACTGTCTTCGTTTTCTTAGACAACTATGTATTTCATTAGTCATCAAAGCACATAAGTTATACATTTGACACTTTATGCAAAATACAACAAGTCATTTTAACATGATTGACGCCTAAGTAATTCTGATAGAGGTCAATCGATATTGGGGCGCTAACTTTACTAATTGTGCCAAATTATGACACCAGCATGAAAATTCTTTAATTCCAAGATGACGGGCCTGCATAGAATAACGGCAGGATTAACATCTGCTTCCTGATCTATGTATTATACCACACAGTATCCATACAGTCATCTGCTGATGACCTAAATATAGCCTTTGGTCATTTAAGGATGAACATGACTATATTTAGACCCGGCTTTTCCAGATCTTGTTTCTAAAATTACCCGACCTGACTGAGAGTATAGCCTTTAGAACGATCATGCTATAATGGAAAGAGTGATCTTATTGTAGTAGATTAGTATTCACAAATACGATGATCATAAGAAGAAGCTATACATAGTACCAATCAAACTGTTTGCAGCTGTCGGCCGACATGTGTATACTAGTCCACAATCAATGGAATTCTAATAATCTAAAAATAGTTGCACTCACGCTTGAATGATTTTTCACTCAAAAATCTGGTCTAGACTCCGGCCCCTGACTACTGCTATAGTACCACTGGTACTATGGAAAAATAATAATTATGTCTTTCCAGTGTAAGTTCCGGTCATCATTCTTCTAGACGTGAGTGAGTGCTTGAGTTTTACGTCCCACCAACAGCTAAGGTCATACGGAGACGGGACCTCGGTTTAGAGAGCTTCTGGACGTACAAAGTTTCAGTTGTATGGGGTGCCGTTTTATTATTCAATCCATTTTTTATAGATATCCATAATTCGATTTATGGATATCCATAATTTGAATTAGTGATATCCGTAAATTAGCCGTATTATATCTATATATTTTCAATTATTCTTATATCCTTCTTCCGAACGAGGAACCAGACCGAATTACCATAATCAACATTATAACGTACGAGAGATTTCTACTAACTCAAGAATGTAGAGTTATTCAAGTTGTAAATGACCTGTTATAATAAAGTCCAACTAGTCTGTTGCTGCCATATTGATATGTTCATTGAATTTTAGATTACTTTGGAATATTATTTAATCAATACTTCTTTACCAGTTTTATCCATCAATTTTTATTCAAAACAAGGATTATTGGAACCTATATGCGTGTGTTTGCAATTTTTTGACTTAAAAAAAAAGAGTAACAATTTGGCTGTCCATTGGCACCGTTTGTATAAATCACTTTGAACGTCTTCAAAATCCTCAATGCTGTTGGTTAACTTATATTTATTTGCACCGCCTGCAAATAGCTTACAGTGTGCCTTAACCATGTCAGGAAGATCATTAATATATAAAACAAATAATAGCCGCCCCAAGACAGAGCCGTGTGGGACACCACTAGTAACTTCTGTCCATTCAGATGCTATTCCCATAACTCTCTGCTGTCTATAAGATCCATATAAGATATTGCCTGTAACTCCATATCCTATTAACTTTATCAAACGATTATAGGGGAAGGAGTCAAATGCTTTTTGGAAATCTAAACATAAAGTGTCCACAGAGAATCCCTTGTCCAAAGCTAATGTCCAGTTATCCAACACCTCTAGCAATTGCAAAATACATCCTGTTCTATCCTGCCCCCGCCCACTGGGGCTTGAAGAAATATATGGGCTGCATGATGCTTCCACGCAGAGCTGAATCCGGCCCGCACACTAGTACTGGTAAACCGCTTAGAGGATCTAAGCCTGCCCAGGAACCGCGGTGCGAGGTGGACCGTCCATGCTAATAAACCCTATTGGTTTCATTGGATGACAGGGCTTGAGATGTCATTTCATCTCAATGTCGGGTAAAAGTCCCACAAAATTGGAAGCAACGTCTCCAAAATGACCTTTACAGTGTTGACGGGGACGTTAAACCTCAAATCAAACAAACAAAACAAACAAATCCTGTTCTATCCCTAAATCCAAATTTGTCGTCTCTAAATGTTTTTTATTATCTGTACAGTGTGACATTAAGGACGATTGATGATTTTCTCCAGAAATCTACATACACAGAGGTAAGGCTAATTTATCTATAGTAGCATGGTGAAGTTGTATCACCACTTTTAAAAATGCATTTAACATTTGCAGTTTTCTCGTATACCCAGGAGTAGATCACCCTAATTAAGTGATTTATTAAAGAGGACACAGAAAGGTATTAAATGCTAAATCTCTGGACAGATTTCTTTGAGAAATCTCGTATGAATACCATTATACTATATACCGCAACCTCAGCATTCCTCCTATTTCTTAGGAAAGCTCAAATTACCACAGCCAGTGGCTTAATGACATCTTAACAGTTACAATTCACAAAATAAACACCATCTGTGTGTTATCACTAAGTTCATAACCCCTGTCTCTAGAATTTTCATGCTGTACAGAAAGAGAGACTTTATCAAAGCACTGAGAGTACTTGTGGAGTGTAGGTTGGAAAAATAGTCCAGAACTGAGAATCGAACTGTTCGTTTAACCCTTAAATTCCAGTATTTTAAGCAAGCACAGTAGCCCTGATCAGACAGTTATATGGCGTCTGGTTTGCCAGTGCCCAAGTGCACGAGCAAAGTCCAGAATTTCCTTTTACGCAGCGCTCTGGCGTCTTAGGGAGGCGACTATCGATGCTATAAACTTGATTTTGTTCAACGTCGGTTGCAGTCATGGTCAGTGATAGTCACGCGGACAATAGCAAGCGTATACTGTGGGTATAACGTAGACTGTGGGTACTCGATAAAACGCTTCTTTATAAGAAAAGTATTAAGTACTTTATAACTTTTGTCTGGAAAAAATTATGGAAGCATTTTCCGTCAGTGTTTTCCAAATTATTTACTTGTCATTTGTTAATGTGTTTAATTATTTCCCTTCTGTCTACACATATATTCAACCAGCACAGCCGGCCCCCGCCCATCGGGGCTTGAAGACATTGATGGGCTGCACGATGCTTCCAGAGCTGAAATGACCCGCACACTAGTAATGCTAAACCGCTTAGAGGATCTAAGCCTGTTTAGGCAAAGCAGTGCGAGTCAGACCGCCCATGCTTATAAACCCTATTGGTTTCATTGGCCTACTTGAGATGTTATTTCATCTCAATGTCGGGTAAAAGTCCCACAAAATTGGAAGCAACGTCTCCAAAATGACCTATACGGTGTTGACGGGGACGTTAAACCACAAATCAAACAAATAAACAAACAAAATCAACCAGTATAGCAGATTCATCTTTCTGAACCAACAATATTTCATTGATAATGCTTAACCTCATATGCAACACAATCTGTGCTGGAAAAGTCATTACATGTATAACATTTTATCCAGCTGCAAACAGTGTAGATCCATGGTTGGCTTCTGATCAGAACCTACAGTGATTGTCATAGTTTCAACTCTCTCTCTCTCTTTTCACTCAGTCCTACCATTGCATTCCAGCTCCTGAATATATACTCGTAACTGATCAGAAACGGAGACCCTTCAGCGATATATTAAAAAACAATGGTTCATTCTACCTGTTAATGCAGGCCCGCACACATGGTGGAGAGGCATGCAAACGCCCCCACCACCACCCCCCCCCCCCCTGCCCCCCACCTTTTTTTGGAAAATTCTCAAACTCATGCAGTATTTTACCCTCGGCAAAATACCTGAAATTCGCAACCCTCTCCACTTTTTAGGCACCACCATTCAAAGATGGCGGGGTATTATTACGAGGACTGTTCAGATATGAATGCAACTAAGCACTTTATTATATAAAAATGATTCAGTGATAGATTTCGATGAAAAATTTATGTCCCCTCAAAGTATTCCCCTTTAGCAGATAAACAAACTTTCAGTCTTCTGATCCAATCATTGAATGCATTTTGGTAGTCTTTTCGAGGTATACTATGAAGGCACTGGAATATTGCAGAACCGAGGTGTTTGCGCTGTACAAATTTTCGACCGGAAAGGTATTTTTTCAGCCGCGGGAACAAAAAAAAAGTCACGGGTAAAGGTCAGGGGAATACGGGGGGTGAGGGAGTTCAACAACCTTTTCCTGCTTCAGATAGTCTTGCACAATGGACGCCTTGTGTGATGACGCATTGTCATGTAGCAATCTGACATTGGCCAAACCAGTTGCGGGTCTTCGTTCTTTGAAATATTTCTTCAATTTTCGAAGAACTTTATTCTTGTAAAACTTCGCATTTACAGATTTGCCTTTAGGCACAGCAACCTGAATAGCAGGGCCCTGATTTGAAAAGATTAAGGCATACATTACCTTCTTCACGCTTTGCAATGCATGGTCTTTTGCAATACTTTGTTGCCCATATTTTGTTCTGAATCTTTCGTTTTGGCTCACAAAAAGTAAACCCATGTCTCGTCACCTGTGACGACATTAGCGAAAGACCGTGCATTGTAATTTGGAAACTTTTTAAGCAACTTCTTGGCGCACTGAACGCGTGTCTTTTTCTGCTCATCTGTCAACAGATGGGGAATCCATCTAGCACAGCTCTTTCAAATCCCGTTTCAGAATTGTATGAGCTGCTCCTAATGAGATGCCAAGCATACTAGCTATTTGCCTAGTGGTGTATCGTGCATCGGTAGCAACTATTTCTTTCACTCTAGCAACCATCTTGGCATATGTTGCTCTTTTCGGTTGACGATCATGTGGTGCATCTTCTGTTGAGCCTAGCCCACAGCTGAATTTCTTACACCAACGAAAAACTGTCGGAAAAGACATTTCATTATGCCCATAAACCGAACATATTTCATCAAAAATGTCTTTGCACCGTATACCAAGAATACAACGATTCTTAATATAGGACCGTATTTCAACAGCGTACTCTGACCTTCTTCCAACCATGTTTTGTATTAGTATACAAGAGTAGACAGTGTTTATCGAACTATATACATGGCTAAAGTGCACGGATTTTAACAGGTTTGGTATCAATGTATAGGTAAAATGTTTTTCTACGCTGTGATATTCATTTCCAGGTGATTTTCGCATTAGTGCATGAGAAAACGTTCTACTTGCATTCATATTTGAACAGTCCTCGTATTATACCCTCCGAAGCTTTGAGTGTCCGTCATTCCGTCCGTAAGCGCCTCATAGTTTTGTGTCCACTACATAACTCTGATACCATTTTAGATATAATTTTCACGAACCTTCACAGATATGTAGAGCACTATCAGACGACGTGCAGAACAGTTGAACCGTAACTCATATTTTCCTACTTTTGGAGTTGTTGCCCTTCGAACATAGAACATAGCCATTTCTGTCTTAGTTTTGTGTCCGCTACTATTTGAGATATTTACAGGAAACTTCACAGATATGTATAGAGCACCATGAGACGACGCGCAAAACATATGAACCCTAACTCTAATTTTCCTACTTTTGGAATTATTGCCCTTTGGACTTTGAATATAGCTGTTGCTATCTGGGGTCCAACCTGGTACAAAATATCATTGCAACTGACCAAAGATTTTACTAGATTTTGAAGACCTTGACTTTATTTTAAAAGGGCACTGGACCAAAAAAACTGAAAATGAGAATTTTAATTCTGGTTAACTTTCTTTTGGAGCCATGACTCTTTGAACATTGAAAATAGTCATCTCAGTCATGTAGTCCTGTCAACTTTATTAAGGAAAAGAGTAATACAGCCTTACTTTGAATTCCTTTTTCACTGTGATATGGCACTTGCTTGATGTAATTGTAGTGGCGGGGCATCATGTAGTGCTTGCAGCTTTTATTCAAAGTCTGCGTACGGCCTGAATCATGTTCAAAACTGTTGAACAGTATGGCGAACATGGCGAACAGTACCGACCCTGATCAGAAGGAATGTACTGTCTATCCGATTTGGGTCTACGCTGTATGATATTTTAAAAAAAAAATACCCAGAAACTTTGTGACAAGATTTGACATCTCATGCAAACTGTTTTCAGTGGAGATAATTTGCATGAAATGTCAAATCCTGTTTTCTAGAAGAAAAAAAAAATTGAAAAGCATTGTCAGTTTGTATCTGCTCTATCAGCAAACAAGTGAAGTACTGGCCTTCACAAACAGCTTGGTGTAGCTCACCATACGTTTGAATTGAGGTTTACCGTCCCCGTCAACACTATTTAGGTCATTTTGGAGACGTTGCTTCCAATTTTGTGGGACTTTTACCCGACATTGTGATAAAATGAAATCTCAAGCCCTGTCACAAAATAAGACCAAAAGGCTTATAAGCATTGGACGGTCGGTCTTATTACGTCACTTGGCCTGTGCAGGCTTAGTCCTTCTATATGTTGTAAGCGGTTTACCAGTACTCATGTGTCGTCAGTTTGACCTCTGTGTGGAAGCACCATGTAGCCCATTCTATTTCTCCAAGTTCCGGTGGACGGGGGCGACCATGAATGTTTAAGCCAGAAAAATGTTAAGTTTTATTTTTACCCACAAGATGCCAGTCATAACAACTGTTGTCTGCTTTTTTGTTTGCTTATAACTTTGATAGTATTTTTTTGCAATCAGTGTGGTCCCAGATCAGAGTGCTACTGATCAGGATCCACACTGTTTGCCTGTATGCTAAAATATGTTTGAAAAGTTTGAAAGGCCATGAAGCAGACGACATAAACAGACATTTTCAGAATTCTGTTTTACAGGGTGAGACAACTGCTCAAGATATCGTGTTTCTTATGCCACTGGGTAGGCTTACAGTAGGGCAAGGTCTACCATAATAATATGTTTGTTTATTTGACTGAATTGTGGCTGAACGTCCCAGTAAACTCTGTTTAGGTTATTTTGGAGACACTGCTTCCAGTTTTGTGGGACTTTTACCCGAAACTGGGATGAAATGACATCTCAAGCCATGCCCACAAACCTGCTGCTACCCGTTCATGAAACAAGCCAATACAAATAGATTGTAAATTTTACCGCCTAAAACACGAAACTTTTAAGATGAAAAAAAAATCTTATTTCTGCTCAAAAACAGTACGTTAGAGATTGTGAGTATAGTACGCCTCATCGTGATGGTTCTAACGAGTACCCACTCTCCACATTGTAGAACAGAAATAAGAAAAATAAGGTATATAAAAGTGGGGTTCAAGGGGGTCGGAATTATACAGGCATGTTTTCCTGATGTGATTACTAAATTACTGATGAGTGTATATGGCAAACATTGTAGACCCTTATCAAATGTCGCATTCTTAAGAGTCTGATCTGGGTCTACACTGTTGGCAAAGGCCTATTTGCCCCAATACTTAAGGTTTAAAATGTATGTGTGTGTGTGTGTGTGTGTGTGTGTGTGTGTGTGTGTGTGTGTGTGTTTTAAGCAGTTAATGGGTGATAACAAAAAATAAAAGCCAGGATGACTTTGTTCATATTTAACCCCTAAATGCCAATCACTGCAATTGTGATCTGCATTGTTGTCTGGTGGTTACTTTAAAAGTAATTGTTGCCAACAGTGTGGACCCAGATCAGACTGCTCTTCTGGGTCCACAAGGTTTGCCTTATACAAAAATATGTTTGAAAAGTAAGCAAGAAGATTCAGCAGACAACATAAAGATATGACTTTTCTTGGCATTTAGAAGGATTAAAAGTTGTTTTGTCTTTTTTTTTATATATATATTTCCCAATAAAATTCAGTTTGGAGACTGGTCTAACCTCAAGCAGCCAGTGAGTTAAAATGTAGCAAGGTATTTTCTTTCAGAATTGCATCCATCTGTTGTGACTGAAACCTCATGTAGCTATGAAGAGATTTATGGGGCTATTAGCAGGCTACAGTGATCTTATCAGTAATTTGTATAAACAATCAATTTCCCAGTTCTATTTAGTTGTAGGTTGCGAGCTAAAGTAATTAAGACCAGTCGATTTGGAACATTCTATTAACCCTTATCTTGCTGTTCACGACAACCCTTATCTTCGCAAACAGTGTAGATCCAGATCAGATGGCTTCTGATCAGGATCTGTACTGTTTGGCATTCACTTTATGAATTCGTGGCAATAAATTACATCAAGTAATTTGATTGGTTGACAGACAGAAATGGGTGTGGCTTAAATGAATATTCAGCAAGATAAGGGTTAAAGAAAAGAAATTGCTTCTTAGGAGTTTTGGGAGATTTTCTGAATACAATGGAAAGACCTTTTTCTGACTTCTCTACACTAAATTGCCATCTGACGACCCCTTAAAGGAAAGAACATGCTTCTCAAGCATTTTAGAGAAATTTCTGGATACAAGAGAAAGAACTTGTCTGATTTCTGTACACTTTATTGTCAACTGGCCACCTCATAAAGGGAAGAATATGCTTCTTAAGAATTTTGAAGGAATTTCTAGATAGAAGGGAAAACACTTTGTCTGACTTCCGTTGCATGATGCTTTCACGCAGAGCTGAAACCGGCCGCATACGAGTACTAGTAAACCAATTAGAGGATCTAAGCCTGCCCAGGCAAAGCGGTGCGAGTCTGACCGGCCATGCTTATAAACCCTATTGGTTTTATTGGGTCATTTCATCTCAATGTCGGGTAAAAGTCCGACAAAATTGGAAGCAACGTCTCAAAAATGACCTATACAGTGTTGACGGGGACGTCAAACCTCAAATCAAAGAAAGAAACACTTTATTGTCAACTAATTTGCTTCTTAAGAATCCATAGGGAAATTCTGGATACAGGAGAAAGATCCGTAAAACGCTCTTCTTAAAATGTTTTGGGCATTGTCTGACTTCTGTACACTTTCTTGTCCACTGATCCCTTTGAAATGGGATCTGCCATTATTTGAAAGAATTTGATTTTTTTTTTATGATTAGGTCCGCGCAGAGATCATTAATGAGCCCCGCCAAGCGAATTTGTGTCTTCGAGCATTCCGTCTTGACAAATTTTAACTGCGCTTGCCCAGCCATTCAGAGGGGCCAGGGATATGGCTTTCTGTCTGAAGGTTCCTCTTGATTCACTGCTTGTATGAGCGAGCAGCGAAGGTTCTGGCGAGACTGCGCGGATGCACAGGCTCGCCTGAACCTTCGCTGCTCGCATAGGCGATAAGTACCAAAATCGCTTGACGGGGCCCATTTAAGGGGAATGGGTTCATTTACGGGACAGTCTGTAAAAAAGAAAGAAGATTAAGAAAAGAGTCTACTATTAACTTAACAATTCATTATGATGACACATTCGTGCGACATAGTGCGTTTTTAGAACTCCAAAATCGCTACTTTTCTGATGAAAATTCGTGGTATTTTTCATATTTTTACTGTAAATATAGATTGTTGGTGCTCTCATTTAGGCGGTTCTAACGAGTACCCACAACCTATGTCTTGGAGCAGAGATATAAAAAATAATGTATACCCCCGTACACCCCAGTTTTCTCTATATAACTTGGGGTTTAAGGGGGTGTTCATTTCACGGACTTGTTCACGTTATGGGCTCCTGGGCTCTCTACTTTAACCTTTGACACTCCCCGGGCTAATTCAGCAGACGACAAATTGTTAATATATATTTTATTTTGCCCAGAAAGCAGGACTTGTCATCTCATGCAAAGTCTGTGTGAATTGTTATCAAAAGGACACTGTTCGTAGAATTTCATCTGTAAAGCATCTTTTCGCGCAAAACTTGTTATATCCATATAATACTTTCGTGGAGATTGATCATGAAATCTTTTCTACGGTCATTCTCTCCCTTCCGCTGATTCAAGAAGGACAGTTGTCAGTTTCTGGCGAAAGAATGTGCACTGAACTGGTTAACCGCTTACGTATAAGCCTGCCCAGGAAAGTGTTGATAGGTAAACTGACCGGCTCAAAAATGACCTAAATAGTGTTGACTGGGCCGTAAAACTCGAATTCAAACAAACAAATATCCATATAATAAAAGAGTTATTGCACTTTAAACTCGGGAACAGAAGTTGCCAATACCAACAAAATTGGCCCCCGCCCATCGGGGCTTCAAGAAAATAGATTGGGTGCATCATGCTTCCCCCCGACCGCACATGAGCACTGGTAAACTGCTTACAGAAGGAAGACTGGTGCGAGTTGGATCGTCCGTGCATATAAACCATATTGGTTTCATTGGGCGACAGGGCTTGAGACGTCATTTCATCTCAATGTCGGTTAAAAGTCCCAGAAAAATTGGAATCAACATCTCCAAATGACCTTTACAGTGTTGACGGGGACGTTTACCTCAAATGAAACAAACAAAACAAACACACCAACACAGTAATTATGATCAGATCATGTCTTAATGACATGAGAAAATTAAAGTTAATGTGTGTGTGTGTGTGTGTGTGTGTGTGTGTGTGTGTGTGTGTGTGTGTGTGTGTGTGTGTGTGTGTGTGTGTGTGTGTGTGCGTGCGTGCGTGCGTGTGTGTGTGTGTGTCAAAGTCATCTTACCTCAAGTCTCGCTCGCATAATATCCGCTTTCAAAGCCTCTGCTAGCCAGTCTGTCAGAATAAAATACAGAACCAAAACACACCATTGTGCCATCGCATTTCAACTATTATAAAAGGGTCACAATCTTCCCGACATGTTTAAAATGCGCCGTTTTATATGAAAGCGTACAAAATAGATTTGAATCTACTTAATACACACATTCGCTTTATTTAGTCATATTTATAAATGTATGACAATATTCAAACAGTAAGATAACATTAAATTGACCGTATTCCATATCGGGTTACTAAAACCGTGTCAAGCGTTTATATCAGGAGAATTATTACACATAAACCTTTTTCCGCCTTCATTTACGAGAGAGAAAACTTCATAGCTTTAAACCTGTCTTAGTGGCCACCTCTATTAAGCAAGCAACCTGTCTTAAGCAAGCAGGCATTCAGTTCCCAAGAAAGGTGAATACATTAAAATTCACCTGCGTTAAGCAAGCACCTGTCTTAAGCAAGCACTTTTTCAATATCCCATAGGTGCTTGCTTAATACAGGTTGGACTGTAATACTGCTCTGAAAAAGGGATCTACTCTGAAAAGGAATTTGCTCCCAGGAGCAAATTCTTTCCTTTAAGAGAAGACCTCTATCAATAAGGGATGCGAAATTATTTGTAAAAGAGTTATCTCCCCCTAAGAGGAGACCACCTTTACAACTATCTTCTATTATTCTTACCTTATGAGGCGAAGGTGTCGTGTATCTTGCGTCACTGGGGCGTCCAACTAATATTTGGCTTACAGTTGGGCAAGGCCTGTTGTCCTTACAGCAGGTAATGGTAGAGGGTGAATGCTGTTATTTCATCAGTTACTACACTTCATTTCATTTTCCATTTTCTCCACTATCCTTCATTTTCAACTCCTCTACTATCTCTTCTACCTCTTTTCCCCTCTTTTTTGCTTGGAGCAAGTGAAGGCAGGGGGGATGGGGTCGTTATTTCTTGTTTCTACACTTTCATTAACTTTCCATGTTCTCCCCTACCCTTCACTTTCAATTCCTCTTTTATCTCTTCTATCTCGGTGGTTGGATGAGGCAAAGATGACATGTATCTCCATTCACTGGGGCGTCTAACTGATATTTGGCTTACGGTTGGACAAGGCCTGTTGTCCTTGCAGCTGGTAATGGTAGAAGGGGGGTGGGGTGTTGTTATTTTTTCAGTTTCTACACTTCCATTTATAAGTCCACTTTCTCTCCTATCCTTCACTTTCAACTCCTCTATTATCTCTTCTACCTTTTTTCTCCTACCTTTTTTCTCTGGCCCCCGCCCATAGGGACTTGAAGAAATATATGGGCTGCATGATGCTTCCACGCAGAGCTGAATCCGGCCCGCACACTAGTACTGGTAAACCGCTTAGAGGATCTAAGCCTTCCAAGAACCGCGGTGCGAGGCGGACCGTCCATACTAATAAACCCTATTGGTTTCATTTGGCGGCAGGGCTTGAGATGTCATTTCATCTCAATGTCGGGTAAAAGTCCCACAAAATTGGAAGCAACGTCTCCAAAATGACCTTTACAGTGTTGACGGGACGTTTAACCTCAAATCAAACAAACAAACAAAACCTTTTTTCTCCTTTGGGCGTGAGGCAAAGATGACGTGTCCAACTGATATTTGGCTTACAGTTAGGCAAGGCCTGTTGTCCTTGCAGCAGGTAATGTTAGAGGGAGGGAAGTGTGTGTGTGTGTGTGTGTGTGTGTGTGTGTGTGTGTGCGTGCGTGCGTGCGTGTGTGTGTGCGTGCGTGCGTGCGTGCGTGCGTGCGTGCGTGCGTGCGTGCGTGCGTGTGTGTGTGTGTGTGTGTGTGTGTGTGTGTGTGTGTGTGTGTGTGTGTGTGTGGGCGGGGTGTTATTATTTCTCCAGTTCCTACACTTCCATTTATTTTTCCATTTTCTCCCCTATCCTTCACTCTCTACTCCTCTTTTATCTCTTCTACCTCTTTTCTCCTTTGGGGTGGTTGGATGAGGCAAAGGTGGCTGGGGCGTCCAACTGATATTTTGCCTACAGTTGGGCAAGGCCTGTTGTCCTTGCAGCAGGTAATGGTAGAAGGGGGGTGGGGTGTTGTCATTTTTTCAGTTTCTACACTTCCATTTATAAGTCCACGTTCTCTCCTATCCTTCACTTTCAACTCCTCTATTATCTCTTCTACTTTTTTTCTCCTACCTTTTTTCTCTGGCCCCCGCCCATACGGGCTTGAAGAAATATATGGGCTGCATGATGCTTCCACGCAGAGCTGAATCCGGCCCGCACACTAGTACTGGTAAACCGCTTAGAGGATCTAAGCCTGTCCAAGAACCGCGGTGCGAGGCGGACCGTCCATGCTAATAAACCCTATTGGTTTCATTTGGCGGCAGGGCTTGAGATGTCATTTCATCTCAATGTCGGGTAAAAGTCCCACAAAATTGGAAGCAACGTCTCCAAAATGACCTTTACAGTGTTGACGGGGACGTTTAACCTCAAATCAAACAAACAAACAAAACCTTTTTTCTCCTTTGGGCGTGAGGCAAAGATGACGTGTCCAACTCATATTTGGCTTACAGTTAGGCAAGGCCTGTTGTCCTTGCAGCAGGTAATGTTAGAGGGAGGGAAGTGTGTGTGTGTGTGGGGGGTGGGGGGGGGGCGGGGTGTTATTATTTCTCCAGTTCCTACACTTCCATTTATTTTTCCATTTTCTCCCCTATCCTTCACTCTCTACTCCTCTTTTATCTCTTCTACCTCTTTTCTCCTTTGGGGTGGTTGGATGAGGCAAAGGTGGCTGGGGCGTCCAACTGATATTTTGCCTACAGTTGGGCAAGGCCTGTTGTCCTTGCAGCAGGTAATGGTAGAGGTGGGGGTGGGGGCGTTGTTTTTTCTCCAGTTCCTACACTTCCATTTATTTTCTATTTTCTCCACTATCCTTCTTTTTCAATTCCTCTTTTATCTCTTCTACCTCTTTTCTCCTTTGAGGTTGGTTAGGTGAGGCAAAGATGACGTGTATCTCGCGTCACCGGGGCGTCCCACTGATATTGGCTTTCAGTTGGACAAAGCCTGCCGTATTTGCAACAGATGAGTGTAGAGGTGTTAGTGTGTGTGTGTGTGTGGGGGGGGGGGGAGTTGTTATTTCTTATGTTTCTACACTTCCATTCATTTTTTGAACGTTCTCCCCTGTCTCTCACCTTCATCTCCTCTATTATCTCTACATCTTTTCTCCCTTTCTCTGAGAGACGGCACAAAATGACCCACGGGGGTTGACGTGTCGTTAAATCTTCACCTCAGAAGATGTTAAGTGGTGTGTTGCGGTGGTAGATCATACTCCGTACTTGATCATTTCCTTTGCGATCGTCTGGTCCATTAATGGGATGGATTGTTTATCAATCGACCCAAAGTTACTTTCTACAAAATCTTCCCCACTGACTATCGCTGATCATCCAGGTTATTTATATTTCCTGCGACGCCAGAGTGCTGTGTAACTCTAGATTCTAACACTGATCGCCTATATAGCAAATGGTTAAATCCAGTGATATATTGAGCGACAAATCACTAGGCGAAAAAGCGTGACGCACAGAGCCGCCGTTCTATGACGTTTTACGACGTCATCGATCATTTCCTTGACGTTAGAGTAAGGTCTTTTTAACGCATCAAGTACGTTACAAAAACAGATAACTGCGTGTGTTACAGTCAAGCATGTTGGCGGGATATCTTCATACAATGGCGGAATGTTGAGAGAATATGAAGGATATACTGTTAAACCTGTATTAAGCAAGCATCTAAGGGATCATCAAAATGTGCTTGCTTAAGACAGGTGCTTGCTTAATACAGATGGGGTTTAATATATTTTCCTTTTCTGGGACCCAAACACATATTTGCTTAAGACGGGTTGCTTGCTTATTAAAGGCGGCCACTAAGACAGGTTTTACTGTAACAGCAATTCTGTGTGTTATAGAATCGATATAAATCAGCTCCATTCCGTGATTTCTTGAGTAATATATCACAGTTTGTTGGTTAGTTGTCAGTAGGTAAGCCTTCGCGCTTCGCGCTCGTTATTTGATCTACCTTACAACTGACCTCCAAACAGTGACATATTATTCAACAAATCACTGCTAGGGCTAATCTATTTCTTAAATCTGAACTGAACTTGTGTACTTGGAGACTGTCAAACAGTGAAGACCCTGATCAGAGGCCGCAGAACGCGGCGTCTGATCAGGGTCTACACTATTTGCTTAGATCTACACTGTTTGCTAAATAGTGGAATTTAAGGGATAAACGAGTAAATCATTGTAAATGTCAGTTCATGACCACTTTTCCAGCCCACACCATCGATCCACCGGCGCTGTCAGTGCTTTGATGTTTGTCCCCACGCCTTTTATTTCGTCCGATCGTCCGTCTGTCCGCACTCACGAACTGAGATTTAGGGGAAAAAATTGGACAGTTTGTCACCTAAGTACCATTTGTGAGTGTATATGAACTATATTCCGTAGATTTGACATTTAATTAACAAACAATTGCTCTTACATGGCTTGCCACTAAAGAGAATTTGCCACTTACGTAGTCAGTATGCCGACGCCTAGCCACATAAACGTCTATTCGTGAGAACGTCCGTCCGTCCGTTATCGGCCGTCCGTCCGTAATGCTGTCCCCTCCAAAGCTGTTGATGAGAATCCACTCAAATTCTGTGTGTAGATTGCTTACATGAGTGGGTTGTGCAAGAATATATATTTTTGGCCCTGCCCCCCCCCCGGGGGGGGGGGGGTCTGGGAAGGGGTCAGAAGGTCAAACATCAATAAAATCAAATAACAAAGTCAATTATACAGATTTTGTTACCAAACTTTGCAGCAGTCATGAGTATATAATAAAATATGTAAAATGTAAAACATGGATCATGACCCAGGGGTCGAACTTAGCCCCTATGGAGAAAGCGTGGGGTTGTGCGATGGCGATGAGCTTACTACGTTGTTGTTTTTTTGTCTATTCTGTTTGTTTGTTTGTTTGTTTTGTTTGGAGTTTAACGGCAACTGAGTCAACACTATTTTAGGCCATTTTTGGACGGTCAGTTTACCTATCCACACAGGCTTATACGAAAGCGGTTAACCATTGCAGAACCGTGCACATTCTTTCGCCAGAAACTGACACTTGCCCTTCTTGAATCAGCGAAAAGGAGAGAATGACCGTAGAAAAGATTTCATGATCAATTTAAACGAAAGAATGTTGCCGTCCCTGGCAGGTATCGAACCCGCGTCCTCCTGATCACCGCAATCAGACGCGCATCCGACTGAGCTCTGAGGCCGGCCTTTCTAGTTTGAATATGGAATTCTGCTAATTTCCCTGCTAAATGGCATATGCGGTATAGTTGGCCATCCAAACCACGAAAAAATACTTCTGATGGCAAAATTGAGTAGAGTATGGCATCCATGCTAAAAGTGTTCTTTAGTGTGATGCAAAAGTGATAGGGGTGGATGCCACTTCTGAAAATGCCCCTGAGCCTCAGAATTAGGTCAAAGGTCAAATGAGTGCAAAAATACAATAAAATTTGTATCTGCTGGTATTTGTACCCTCTCTCTATCTAAGCAGACCAAATAAAGTTAATTCAAACACCAGCAATGTATTTAGGACATATTGTTTATGCATCATATGTGAGAAAAGAAGTTGTATCATAGATTTGGCCAGGGTCAAAGGTCATTTAAGTACAAATTTTCTTTAAATATGCATCAATATTTATTGTACAAAGGGTTATCTAGTATGTCAACTGAAACAAAGCCAAATGTGTTGCCATTTCCTTATCTAGGAAGCATAAAACCCACACATTATACAAACAGCATAATGGCCAACCTAATCGGCCTTAGGTCAAAGGTCATATGCATTTAAGTACGTATTTGGCAAAATGTGTTTATTTTGCAAAATACGTTGTATATTCACATGTCATCCATTATTATAAGTAACATTCCAAATCGTCTTCTGAGTTCTTACTAAACGCCACAAAGATATATCAAGGATATAGTATATGATGAAGATATATCTAATAATAACACAAGTGGGTCATCATCAAAGGTCACGTGCAACTACTGTAAAACACTTATATTTGGCGGTCATTTTATTTTGGCGCTATTTGCAGTCAAGGAAAAAAAACGCCAAAATAAAAATCCGCCAATTAAGCTAAAAGAATGCAAGAGAAGAAACTTTATTCTACACATCACAATTATAATGTGTCAATAGGGCATAGGCATCATCGGTGACAAAAGAAAAAGTGTATTTACTTCTCTAGAAGCCGAAATAAAGAATGACAATGTTCTAGTCATAAGACAGCCCAAAACGGCTGAATGAAAACAAACACACCTTGCGAGTTATTGTCAAAATTGTGGATGTAATTAGTTATTGATTGATGGCGTTAACTGTGAGCTCAATATGATGGGTAAACCAATCAGATAAGAGGAAAGTGACACACCTCAAGACAGACATTTGGATAATCAAGGTAGCACATTGGGTTAATCATGCGGTGAACTCAAAAATTTAACTAATTACTACAGTTTTTGCATGACGCTGTGGATGACCAACTCCGATGATTTTTTTGGTCATCTTACATGGCTTTGTAGATTCGACCGATTCTATTTCTTCGGAAATCGAAAATCCGCCAAAATATAAATCCGCGAAAAGTCTACTCATAAAAAGCGCCAAACTTTGCTGCCGCCTAATGTAAGTGTTTAACAGTCTTCAAAGTGTGTATTTTACAATATGCCACTTCATTTTAAGAGCCGTTTAGATCACTTCTGATACCCGGGCCACGTTTTTAGATCTGTCTTTTGTAGATGGGTTTGTTTCCTGGAAAATTTATGATAAACGCGATGATTTTGACTTAGAGATTGTAAATTTTCCTTTGTTGGATGGTGATGTTCCTCGGGCGGCGTCCTATGGCGTTTATATTTCGCAATTTATTCGATTTGCCAGGGTTTCTAGTCATGTAACAGACTTCAACATTCGATATAAATTGTTAACTGCTAAACTTCTTAATCAGGGCTATCGGTATCATAAACTTCGCAAAGCCTTTTCAAACTTTTGAAGACGTCATTCCGATTTAATTCCAAAATCCAATGTTGGACTTAAACGGTCCCAGCGTAATGGCTTGCTGCGAATTAGAGAGATTTTAGTGTTATGTAATATTGGTTGGTGCCTGATGCTCTGTCTCTGGTCGGGCCCATCGGAGTACAACCTTTGGTTTTCTTTTGCTCCAGCATTTTAGTGGTTTCTTGCTGTCCTCACCGTTGTTTCATCTCTGTGGTTGTTTTGATTTTTGTGTTCTGTGAGATGTTGCACTGATGAGTTAGGAGGCTTCCATACGGACTTAACGAATGATTTGTCTAAATCGCCACGGAAGTAAGGGCGAGGATTGGAGCTGCATAAAATCGATTTAAGACCGATCCCCCCCCCCCCAGCGGAATTCGCTTCATTGACCGTTCCAAGACCGTTCTTCTGTCGCGGTTTATTCTTGTTATGGTTTGTCTTTGAATATGTGTATCGATTATATTATTTTGTTTTGGATAGCCAATTGGCCATTTTGTGGAAAAGTAACTGTCCTTTTGTCTTTCCGCTATTGATGTTTCCATTAGGGTCTAGTCATTTCATTTTTTGTGTTTCTTTCCCTTTGGTACCCCTGACGGGAGCTGTGGGTTAATTGTACCGATTCCTGGTCAATGCCTTCACTTCAATCAAATACACGTAACAAATGTATTTTCTGATAATAAATACTTGTCATCAACACATCATTGTGTTACATATGACAAAATTTGATTAGAAAACATCCATTTTTTACGAGTTTTGTACTTAAAAAAACCCTGACCTATAAGACTGACATACTTAGAGGGTACATTTAAAATAATTTCCATTGTTCACTGCACCTGGATAGTTTTATGGTGATTTTAAGCAAGCTATTCCCCCAAATATATGTTAAAAGAGAGTTATAAGTAGTTTCGTGTTTATTTTGCACTCATTTGACCTTTGACCTTCTTCTTGGCCTCAGACGCATTTCCAGACTTGGCACCTACCCCTTTGATTGTTGACAAACATCAAGGATTACATTTAGCATGGGTGCCATATTCTAGTCAATTTTGTCATCAAACGTAAAAATATCAAGCTTTTTTGCACCTGCTTAGTCACGCATAATGCGACATTTTAATTAAGGGAATAAGGTTAAAGTTTTATTTGTAATTGTCTTACACAATCGGTCCTGCTCATAACAGAGTAACATTTTAGTTGAAAATATTTAATGCTTGTAAAACCATTTTATATTGCCTTTTCTGTTTTAGAAATGGCGCAGTGTAGTATTCTGTCTATGTTGTGATAAAAACCGGCCTGGCAACCCGGTTCAGTCAGCTGGTGGGTACTGACAAATAAAGCCTGTTGTCGGACAGGCTAGCTCAACGGAAGTCGCAATTAGACTTACGGTAGTTGCGCAAAGGCAATGTTTCAGACCCATAACAGAAACAAAGTCACAAGGAAAGAATCCAGTGCTATATCAATATCGGGGATCATCAATGGTTCAAGTCTGTAACATAAGTATCCCTTTTTATTCCATTTAACCCATATCCATGTAAACAAGCGATTTTCTAATCAAATACGCGTTGCAAATGTATGTTTTTAAATATTTTGATAACTAGAGAAAGCGACCAGTGGGTCATGTTTACCCCCGGCCCGCGCCACCCTCTGATTTATCTTTCGAGCTTGTATGAAGAAGTCAAGAATCTATAAGAATTTATAAATGTGTTTGTAAAAGCTAAACCAAACACAAAATTTCTAAATGGACCAAGAGTGTGAGGGCATCAAAGTTTCTGAAGTGGTGGGGGCATCAATGTTACTGAATCAGGTGGGGTGTGCATCAATCAAATCTTTGGACTGGTATACAACATCGATGCAAATATCAATTGAATTTGTCTTAGAGTTTAGAACATACAGACATCTATAAAGATTGTCATAAAATGTTAACCAAATGTAAATGTCTAAGACTGTGACCTTGAGGTCAAGGTCACAATGGGTGGGAGAAGGGACATGCATCACAAAATCTTTGGACTGGTATGCAACATTGATGCAAGTATCAACTGAATTTGTCTTAGAGTTCAGAACCACCGTGTAGCATCGACTCCGGAACTTGTTACTGAAAAGTACCAGCGAAATCAATATTTATCGCAAGCATGGCACACAGTAAGGTAGGTAAAAAGCTGTTTACAGGTTTCTACAGGATTCTGCCATTTAAAGCAAAATGGGTATGTGTCGGAGAGATATCCAGCTCATGCCTGCTTTCATGATTCTGATAACAACTCACTGGAAATCGCTAAACAAGCTGAAATATTGACAGCTGGTACCAAGAACAAATAATCTTTTTCGTGGAAAGTACTGGTTTTTGCTTTGATCCAAGACCACTGGCCTTCTTTTTTCCATGCCGGAACATTCAGAAGGTTAGAAAAGTTGTTGTGTATAAGTTTTAATTGAAAGGTTCGCTTTATGCTGCAGTTTTCTTTCAGAAAACACAAAGCAAAGGAGTACGGCAACTTGGATTTTTAAGTACGGCAACTTGGGGAAAATGCTGAATTGACAGTACGGCAACTTGTATCACAAAATTACCACTTTGGAAATTACTGACAGTATTTGAACATCGTTGTGAACGAACAACCATGATTATTATCATGTTTGGTTTCATCACTCAGCCAGGGATTGTTTATAATGCTAGTACTGATCGTAAACCAATCTATTTGTGCATGTAACAGCTGAAGTTGTGAAATATACACCAGGGCCATATTTCCTCTTGAGAATTATTTGTCATTGCTTTTGCTTTCTTTTACTACTGTAAATACTTAGGAAATAATGTAGGAACAAAGTATGCCCCCTTTTAACGGAACTTTACCTTCTTGAAATGAAGTTTATTTTTTTTTCTACGAAATAAAGTGTCTTTTTAATGTGCTCAAATAGTTTCTACGTCGTTCTTGTGATAGTTATTTTATGTTATTATGTATTTATTCCTTTTGCGAAAGAGACTTTATTCTAACGAAGGGCCTGGTGTATGCATGCTATATTCCAGTTATTTTAAATCATGACTGCGGCTATTATTTGTTCACTTGTTTGCATTCCGAAAACATGCCTATTCAAATATATCGAAAAATTTTCCATTGAAAATTTTCATATAAAAAATCTGATATTTTACATATTGCAGTTCAGAACATATAGTTTGGACAGAAATGCGAAAAATAATGTACACCCCTAAAAACCCCAGTTTTAAGTAATCAATAAGATTAGGGTTTATGGCGGTCAAAATTGTATAGGCATGTTTTCATGCTGGTCTTCCGTAAGTGTTTTGAAATCTCATTCTATGTTATGGATAATGGTTTTATTATTATTATTATTATTATTAGTATTATTTTCGAAATCGACGGCCACGAAAGTGCCTGCATGTTGCATTCTTCATCTTGAATATTCTATCTATTTCACATTTGTACAGTTAAGCAACGACACAGACAACAAAATAGAAGTGGAGGCACTGATCAGGAATCAATACAATTAACCCACAGCCCCCAGCAGTGACAACAAAGGGAAAGAAACACAAACATGAAAAACCAGACTCTGATGAAAACATCAATAGCGGAAAGCCAAAAGGACAGTTACTTTCCCACAAAATGGCCAACTGGCTACTTATCTAAAAAAGTTCAATTCCTTAAAGAAGTTGATTTAATATGTCCTGAAAAAAGTACTTTAATAAATTTCTTTTCCGTTCACAAAAGGAGGTTACTTTCGCTTTTGTATAAAGGACAGCTAAAATAACTTTCCTCCTAGTTGTAATCGATTATCTCTGAGTGTAGGCTGGAAACATAGTCCTAAAATGTGACTTAAACTGTTAGTTTAACCCTTAAAGTCCAGCATTTTAAACAAGCAGTGTAGATCTGGCCATTCGCTGCGTTATGTGGCGTCTGATTAGGTATCCACTGTTTGCCAATGCCACAGCACACGAGCCAAGTCTATATATTTTGCTTTTTGCACAGGGACCGCACGTCACAGGGAGAATAAAAAGCTAAAAGGTGGACTAGCGGTGCTATAAATTACCGGTACCTTGATTTTATACAAGGTCAGCGACAGTCAAATGGACAATAGCAAGCGGGAATCTTCTGTAATTAGTAACTTTTGCTTGAATGTGTGCAGGATGGCTGCGCGTTGTTAGTGTTAAATGAATATGAATGGTGAGACTAAAAGTATGAAAGTGAAATGAAGAAAGGTGATGGTGTTAAATGTTAACAATAGATTAGGTAAAAACAGGTTAAAACAGGTATGCTGTGTTCATGGCAACTTCTGACCAAGAGGCCGGACTCCCACGCTGAACTTAGTTAATGCAGGCATCAAAATAATATTGGGAGTATATCTGTTCCATTGCCATACATGTAACAATTAACGTAATACGAGTGGGTGGCTCATGTTGTGACGCGTGTTTCGATTGGTTGCTAGAAATAAGGGGAGGGAGATACTGCAACTCTGCCATGAATAATTTTATATAAATAAATTAGGCAGGCAAGTGACCTGCAAGGAGTACTAGCCAAGATAAGGCTGCATGTCGTAGGTTAAATAATTGTTCAGAGCCAAGTGGATGACTTAACGCTACATCATTTCGAGTTAATGGGCATAGGACTGTGTGCATAGGCTCCATACTGTGCAGAAGTATTCAAGTGTTGGCGGAATACTGTCTTGTATGCTGCTTCCCGAACGCAGTTTTATTTTGTTCTGATATTAGATAAATAAAACAAAGGACTTAATTAGCAGTTTAAGAGATTCTATCGACATGTATGTTGACGTTCATGTTGGTGGACAGATCGAACCCTAAGTACCTTGCAGATGAAACAATTTCGAGGGCATGATTATGCAGTATATATGGTGTAGGGGTTGGAGTTCTTGGCCAGGTTATGTGCAAAACTTGAACTTTTTATGTTTGAATTCCATGTCCCAGTGAGATTCTTATGATTGGACGGTCTAAGTCCCTCTAGGGGGTGGGGTGTGTGTGTGTGTGTGTGGGGGGGGGGGGGGGCTTGGTAATCGGACAGGTCGTTTAGGTGTTTAGGTATAATAACAATAACAAGGTGCCTAGAACTGATCCTTGCGGTACACTTGAAGTAACTGGAACCTCATCTGAGGGCTCACCTTCAAGTCCAACTGCCTGATCTCTCCCAATCAGAAAAGACTTAACCGACTGGATAGTTAATCCTTGTTACTGTTTCGATGTACCTGTAGCTTGCGAAGGAGCTTCAGGTGATTCACCTAGCCAAAAGCCTTGCTAAACCCAAGATAAGAACTATTTGTTGACCATTTAATCGTGATCTGACAACGTCATAAAGAAGCTGAATAACATGGGTGTCACAAGATCTGCACTCAAAGGCAGTTAAGTATTTCGCGATCATAAGGTATGTCCAAATCAAATCAAATCGAATTTACATCTCTCCGGTTATACAATATGATAACATGAGAACCAAAACGTTGTACAAACATACAGTTTCACGGCGGCACAATGTCACAGAGAAAAGCTGTAGGACATAAACTTTAATCCTTCTAAATGCCAGGTTCTTCATGTTACCCGACGTAAGAACCCCATACCAAATGTATACCTCTTGCATGGCACCAGAAGTAACTTGGGGTCACCATCTCTGATGATCTAAACAGCAGCCCCCACATTGACAACACTACGAAAGCAAATCAGACCCTTTGATTCTTGAAAAGAAACATTCGGGTCCATAATAAGGACCTGAAATCAGTTGCATATAAGACTCTTGTCAGGCCGCAGCTGGAGTATGCGTTCACTGTATGGTATCCCCACACTGCCACTGACATATACAAAGTGAAAGCAGTCCAACGAAGGGCTGCCAGGTGGGCAACACCTGACTATAGCTACACTTCAAGTGTTACAGCTATGCTGAAGGACCTAAATTGGCGCCCCCTTAAACAACGCCGCATTGATAACCGTCTTGCCATGATGTATAAGATCACTTATGATCTCATCATCAATACTAGACCATCAGCCCACAATCACCCCCTTGCATACAGACAGATTTACACCCTCACAGACTACTACAAGTACACCTTCTTTCCGTGGACTATTATTCACTGGAATGCTCTATCTGCCTATGTTGTAACGCTTCCTACTCTGGCTCAGTTTAGCAGTGCTGAACTAGCCTGATGGCTCATGCTTCTCCTTAAAAGACCCAATTCTGTTTTTATCTTTTAACTGTACTAACACTCTCTTTTCCCACTGTACAAACCCATTTCACCAACTTTCCTTTCCTTTTATTTCAGCTAATACCCTTCAACACTTGGTTCGCCGGAACCCGTCTTATGTCCCCCTCTGGGGTTTAGACGTACTGGAAGAAAGAAAGAAAATTGATAAAAGTCGAAAAAAAACTAGAGGACAACAACAGGTCAATCTGTTGTCATTACCAATTTCTTATATCCCCAACCCTTCTGTCCCTTTAAAATTACTGATAAAAAGGAGACCGACAATGAAAGTAACGACGAACCCAACAAACCTTTGTTTATATTAAGATTGACGGTTGTGAAACTATTTAGAACACTTCTCCGCCATAGCACTTTATGTATAATTGTTCAAATCAAATCGCCGTACTGTTCCCAGCAAACTGCCGTCCAGTATTTTACCTGGTGACGCAAATTGCCGTACTCTGGCCTTCGCGCGTTTCGGCTTGTTTATTCAGTCACAATATTCTTTGGAGGAAAAACAACTAAAACATTACAAGCAGCGAAGGATTCGGCTTCTATTGATGCCACTTAATTGAAGATTGTCAAAGCCGTTTCTGTAATAAATTCACAGATTGTTGAAGCTGTCATGAATTTTCGCGGTACCAGCCATGTACCAGCCGACTCATTTGTGTGTTTAAATGGCAGCTGACAAAGCTTTCCAAAATTTCTTTTTAAGAATTTCAGAGAAAAATAAGTTGAGTAAATATGGGAAGTGAGTTTAAGTTCTGACACTACGTAATAACGCCAACTTAAGCGATTACCTACCGTCGCTATAATCATTTTCCTCATTTATCTGGTACTTTTGAGTAACAAGTTCCGGAGTCCATGCTACACGGTGAGAACATACAGTCATCTATAAACTATGTCATAAAACTTTAACCAAAAGTAAAATTTCTAAGTCTGTGACCTTGACCTCAAGGTCACTGTGGGTGGTATGACATGCATCAATGAAATCTTTAGACCAGTATGTAACTTCAGTGTAAGTATCAACTAAATCTATCAAAGGGTTCAGAAGATACAATGTCTTAGAAACTTTAACGCAAAACATTAACCAAAATGTTAACGGACGGACGGAAGGACGGACACGCGGACAGACGGACGGACGAACGTCAGAACGAAAACTATATACCCCCATAGCATACTTCGTATGGCGGGGGTATAATAAATACTGGGCAGCAACACATCCTTATGCTAAATATAACAAAATGTGTTCAGAAAACATCCGTTTTTCACGAGCTTTGCACTTAAATGACCCCTGACCTATAAGACTGACCTACTTTGAGGGTACATTTATAACGATTTTTCATTGTTCTCTGCACCTGAATAGTTTATGGTGATTTTAAGCAAACATTTTCCCCAAATATGTGTTAAAAGAGAGTTATAAGTAGTCTCATGTTTATTTTGCACTCATTTGACCTTTGACCTACTTCTGAGCTTCTGAGCCTCAGACGCATTTCCAGACGTGGCATCCATCCCTATGATTGTTGACACACATCAAGGATTACATTTAGCATGGGTGCCATACTCTACTCAATTTTGCCATCAAAAGTAAAAATATCAATCTTTTTTGGGATTGGATGGCCAACTAGTATGCATCGACGTAGATGTGGCGTTGCATCATGATGTTGTACCGACGTTGATGTGACGTCACAATTACCACATGTGTCTGCTGGGCCGCATCGTTTCAAAAGTCAACCGTTTCAGATTCATTCGGTCTCTGGTAGGCATGCTCAAATCAAAGAAGGTAGCGTTTCAAGTAGGGCATCTACAAAAACATGTCTCGGAAAGGGGGGTGCCCATAAGGCCCTTTTCCTGCTCTGGAACAAAAGTCTTCATTTTCTCCTGATATATTGCCTATAGTGTCCCATTTACTAAAATAGTATTGGTTTTGTAACGTAAGCCCTAGTTATTGAGAAACATGATAATGAAAGTGGGTGGGGTAATTCAGCATTAATCTGAGGTATCATGTTTTACGCACTGTTTCTTTTTTAAAATATATCACACCCACTCATTATTTCTTCTGTTTGTTAGACAAATGTATTGGGTAAATTCTTACTTAAATTTACTTCCTCTAAAGTAAAAAACTACATCTGCAACAACTATTTTATGAACATCGTCAATTTTTGTTAATTTTGCATCTTCAAATTCCATAAATCCTAGCTTATCTCTGAAACTTAATGGCAAATTATTTTCAAACTTACTTGAAATTAACATTGGAAGGAGTACAAAGTGTTGATTAGGTTTTGATGACCTTGACCTAATATTCAAGGTCACTTGGGCTGGTCAAATATCAAAATTAGGGGTGACCATTTTGGCCATTTTTCTGTTCCTGAACAAAAAGCTTCAAATTCTCCTAATACATTATCTATAGAATTCCTTTTACTAAGACAGTCTAGGTTTTACAAAGTAAGCCCTAGTTATGGAGTTAAATGATCATGAAACTGGGTGGGATAATTTGATACGATGCTGAGGTATTGTGTTTTATGCACCACATCTCTTTTAAAATATAGCAAACGCAGTCATAACTTCCTCTGTTTGTTTGTTTGCCTTAGGTAACATCCTACCTAGTTTTCTTCCTCTAAAGTAAAGTATGCCATCTGTAGCAACTTTTTTTATGAAAACCTTCTATTTCTGAGAATTTTGCATCTTGGAATTCAATAAATCATATTTTTTCTTTTGAATTATACAAGGGATTCTTTTGAAATTAATCTGAATATATTATAAGATTTTGAGAATATAAAGGGCTGACTAGGTTTGTGTGATCTTGACCTTATCTTGAAGGTCACATGGTCTGTGAGATTTTCAAAACTGAAAAGAATGTTTGTCTTTATTTGGGAATTATTAAATTCAAATCCCGTGATATTTCATTGACATATCATTGGAGCTTGCCTTTGAGCTTAGATTTTGGTGACCTTGACCTCATTTTCAAGGTCAGGACAGGCTTGATATCTACAACTGCACTCATATATATTACTATTTGGTTGAGCTGTCACTTAAATTATGCAGCATTACACCAGACTTGGCTAGATTTAGCATCTTGACATGTCTCTGGGTTGGTTAGATGTTCAGTGAACTTGGCCTTATTTTCAAGGGCCTTGTTTACAAGGTCACCACAGAACAAAATAGGTCATTTTTTTTAAGCTCCAAGTATAGTTTCTTTGGAACTCCTGACTTTATTCTTAGAAACTGGCTTAGATGAATTATTGGGTCGTGATTTCAAGTTGGTTACCATTAACCTCATTTCAAGGTCATCAAAGGTCAAAGTAGATGGAAAGTTTAATAAACTTAAGCTTGTTTGCACAGTTTGTGGGATCAATTGAGTTGAATGGATGCTAGTTTAACTGGCATAGTAACCAGGACGGAACAAGGGGCTAAATAAGTAATGATAAACAAACAATATTAGGCTTTGATGACCTTGTTTTCAAGGTCACAACACAATTAACAATGTCTAATTTCAATCTGACCTTAAAATAAGGTCAAGATCACCAAAACCTAATCAACTGTGTGCACTCACAATAATATCTACATATATGTTTTAAAAGAAATCAAACACAGATTTGAGAGATAAACAAAGATTCTGCAAATTCCAAGACTTAAAATAAGCTAAATGCCCATTGTCATGTAATAAAGCTACAGTACCAATACTATTTTAGTAAATGGGACACTATAGGCAATATATCAGGAGAAAATGAAGACTTTTGTTCCAGGGCAGGAAAAGGGCATTATGGGCACCCCCCCCCCCCCCCCTTTATTGAATTGAAGAACTGACAGTTGTTCTGTGTGAGAAAGATATAACACATGAGCGCGGTCACGTGAAAACCTGTCTTCTGAGTTTGCGATAAGGCAAGACACCTGCATGTTCAGCTATACAATCATATATATATAATCATCCACTACATAATTATTATATGACGTCATCATCGGACTGAGAGTGGGTGCCAGAAATACCCGTTTTTAGTCTGATGGAGCAAGGTCAGGCGAATAAGGTGGATGCTCAATAATTTTAATGCTACAATCGTGAATGGCAGCCATAACAATGGCAAACTCGTGAACATGAGCATTGTCCTAACACACCTTTAGTGAGTTTTCCGCGGAGCTTAAGTTCAATACATCTTTGGCTATGGGCGGCTTGAACATCCCCCATACTCGCAAATTTAGGGGTGAACCTGCAAATTTACGGGTATACCCGTATATCTAAAATGCGGGTAGACCGGTATCGGTCATTTTGACCCTTTTGGTACACCATACTCGCCCGATCTTTTCCCCCTTCACTTTGCGTATTTCCCGTTGCTGAAAGAGCTGTTGCGTGGAAAACGGTATGGAGACTCTGAGGAATTGATGCAAGAAACATTAAGGTTCAACAGAAGACTTTGAAGAGACTGGTTCAACTGTTTCTTTCAAAAGTGGGTTAAGCGCCACCGGTTGTGCATTCAACACCGTGGAAATTACTTTGAAAAAGAGCAAAAATGACGTTGACGTTACGCTTGTTGCGTTTGAGTTGCGCCGGTCAGTGGTATGTTGTGCAATTTAAACTTCAACTGAATCATTGTTATTCGACGTATTTATATGAAAATTTCACAGTTTGCTTTTGAAATATGTATTTGAAATATGAGCAAGTCTTATAAAATTCGATTCATGTTTCACGAACATAGAGTTTGTCACGCTATTTTGGGACAACCCTCGTATTTCCCCGTAACTGCGTCAGAAGAATTGGGACAGGATGAATAACTAATTAGATTTTGGTGACATTGACTTTATTTTAAAGGTCACAGCCGTGGTAAATAGGTCAAATTTAGGCCAAATCTAGGTTGGGTGCAATATATCGCATGAAATACTGGCTTGCTTTTCATCAAAATTGCTTAAGTTTAACATTGGGACAGGAAGAAGAACTGATTAGGTTTTGGTGACCCTGACCTTATTTTCAAGGTCACAGCCGTGGTAAATAGGTTAAATTTAGGCCGAATAAAGGTTGTGTGCAGTATATCTCATGAACTACTCGGTGGATTTTAATCAAATGTGCATGGATATAACATTCGGTCAGGATGAAGAACTGATTAGGTTTTCGTGACCTTGACCTTATTTTCAAGGCCACGGCGGTGCTTTTAAATAAAGCTTATATTAAAAGGGGTATGGGGTGATCTTGTTCTTATTTCTGCTCGGAGACATACGTTGTGGGTACTCGTTCGAACCTAACTGAGGTGGTTCTAATGAGCATTCACAACATATATAAATAAGAAAAATATCATGGATTTTCATAAAAAGTAGTGTGTGTGTGTGAATTCGGGTTTAACGTCGCTTTCAACAATTTTTCAGTCATATCACGACGGTGTCTGGTTGCGACAGGGAGCTCAATGCTCACTTTTATAGTGCTGCCTCACTGAAGTATCATGTCCCAGACACATTACATGATACCACACCCAGTCACATTATCCTGACACTGGGTCGACCAGTCCTAGCTCTACCCCGTAAATCTGAGTGCCAAGCGAGGAGCAGCTAGTACCATTTTTAACGACTTTGGTATGTCGCGGCCCGGGATCGAACCCGTGACCTTCCGTTCCCCGGAGCTGACACTCTACCAACTGAGCTATCGGGGCCGATCATAAAAAGTAGCATTTTGGAGATGTTAAAAAATGCACTTTATCTCACGGATGTGTTATTGTAGCCGCGCTAATGTGCTAATCAGAGTATGCGAATGCGTAGGTTGATTTGTTATTTTTTAGTAAAAGATAAAGCAGATTTTCTGATGGCGTGGCTCAAACATTCCCAGCAGGCACATGACGTAATTATGACGCTAAATCAACGTCGGTGCAACGTCAGGAAGTTTATGTAACGTTGATTTGACGTTGCCATACCTGGGCTGTTGACGCGCTTAATTGGCAACACCAAAAACATCCCCTTGAGCATCACACAAGAGGTTCATGAGGTCCGGGATTGCTTTTAGTTTTATTGTTCAGTTCGGACTTTGGAATGCAGGCCAATTACAAGTAGGACAGCTGCAAGCCGCTAAGGAGTTGAGTTATCCAAAATTTAGGGCAAATACGGAAGGTGCTGACCAAACTAGGCGGATGCGCAGGCTGATCTGCTATAGTATTGGTAGAAAATGGCAAAACAGATTTTTACATGACGTGGCACAAATAGTGTTGGCGCACTCAATTTACAACATCGAAACTTCCCCTTATATTAACGAACAAGAGGGTCATGAGGTCAGGAATGACTCCCCACAATTTCAGTCAATGAACCATGAAATATAGCACCTTATAGTGTCAGAGGCTTCAAAAATTAACCTTTTTCAAGAAGAGTGAGTGTTTGAGTTTTACGTCTCACCAACAGCTAAGGTCATAAGGAGGCGATACCTCGGTTTTAAGACTCATCCGAAAGTCTGGAGAAGCCCGGGATCGATCCTGCGACCCTTGGTTTACAAGGCGAGTAGCATAACCACTGTACCAAGGAGGCTTAGAAGAAAGAAGGTAATATTACAAGTAGAACAACAACAAAATACAGTAAAATTCCGCTATTGAGACCACCGAAAATTGAGACTAGTTCTGATTTAAAAAGCTTATTAAGAAAGCTGAGACCACCTTTGGGACTGTTCAAAAGTGGTCTTAATACAGGACTTTGCTGTAGTATTATTCCTACGCATTTTCGGGAAGAACTGAAGTGGTTCGATGAAATATGAACAGGACACGGCATACATTGCATTAGGAAAACATGTCCGTGTGAAATAATGGCGTCCAACATTTTTCGTATTTCTGCTTTCAACATAGACTGTGGATGCTCGTTAGAACAGCCTCGATGAGGCGGTTCTAACGAGTACCCACAATCTATGTTTTTGAGCAAAACAAGGCAGATAATCATTACCCCCTTACACCCCACGTTTCCCTATATAAAGTTGGGTTAAGAGGGGTCTTCGTTTCACGGACTTGTTATCGTGATTGTTGATGCGCACATTTTAAAGCGTCGAAACCCCCTTTGTATAAACACACAAGAGGGCCTTTGAGATACAGTAGAGCTCACCAGAGCTCCAGCCACTGAAGCATGAAAAGAAGGCCATTATGTCAGAGGCTTAATTACACCTGTAGACACAAAAGGGTTTAAACTCCTATAAAATAATTTTCAATGGATCTCTTTGCGTCAAGTTAATTTGACAAGCAAATGTCATTCATCAAAGAATTCTAAATCTAGATCAAGCAATTGATTGGTCTCATTTTGGAAAACACTTTCTGATTGACATTTGAGATGTATTTTGATTGGACAGTGCAGGAGTCAGCAATAAAATGTACACCACCTTGTGTTTTGAATTTATATCTGTCTGGCAGTTGACTGATAGGATGTTAGGATATATTGAATGATGTTTCAAGTCAGAATGAAATGAAGCTCATTAAAGTGTGAACGCTTTTGTGTCCACAGGTGTACATTGGTGTACATGCTTGATTCGTCATAACAAGCACGAATATGTTAGGCACGTTGCTTACATAAAACAAGATACCATATAAGGCATGAGGAGATTTTTTAAAATCTGTACACACAACATGAACATAAGAAACATCACGAAAATCCGCCTATATAACTCTGACCCCCATTGAACCCCATTTTTATATAGTAAAACTGGGGTTTACAGGGGTAACACTAATTTTTATTTTTGCTCTAAAATATTTATTGTGGGTACTCGTTAGAACCGCCTCATCGAGGCGGTTCTAACGAGTACCCACAATCTATATTTTGGGCAGAAATAAGAAAAATATCACAATTTTTCATCTGAAAATTTTCCATTTTTCGGCGGTTAAGTTTGCAATGTATTTGAATAGGCGTGCTTTCGTAATGAGATTTACCGGTCCTGGAGCTACATGTATAAGCAACAGGCAACCCTCGATGGCGCAATTCATCCTGTCTCGGAACAAATATGCATGGTTCCAAAGGTGTAAGAGCCGAAGAAGTTCGAATGCATGGTCATGTGACCCAGACATTTCTAGCGTTTATCCTTCCTCTATAAATAACATTTTTCAGCTGAAAAAAATTGATAATGTTCGTATATTGAGTCTAAATAAAGATTGTTGGTGCTCTTTAGAACCACCTCAATGAGACGGTCCTAGCGAGTATCCACAATCTATCTTTTGATAAAAAAATAAATTTGTTTGTTTGATTTGAGGTTTAACGTCCCCGTCAACACTGTAAAGGTCATTTTGGAGACGTTTCTTCAGATTTTGTGGGACTTTTACCCGAAATTGAGAAGAAATGACATCTCAAGCCCTGTGGCCCAATGGAACCAATAGGATTTATAAGGCATGGGCGGTCCGACTATGCGGTTTACCAGTACTCGTGTGCGGCCGGTTTCAGCTCTGCAGGGAAGCATCATGCAGCCTATCTATTTCTTCAAGCCCGATGG